>CM041019.1:19817817-21047504 GCA_022984855.1 Dimocarpus longan | reverse complement strand
TGGACTTCGGAAATTTCGTATGAGATATGAATTATATGAAGAAAAACAACACGTTTTATAAGCCTATGGTACACCTTACAGGTATCTTAGAAATTAGTGGTCGAGTACCTAAGCATGTGTGGTAGTGTTAGGGGCGTCTGTCACTAACAGCAGACAGGACTATGTCGGTTAGTCTAGTCTAGTGTGTTGTCCTCTACATATACAAGATATATTATTAGCTAGCTTTTATGCAAGCAAGGAAAAATGTCGTTATGTAGTTATTGGACAGGTGGCCTGAGCAATGGTAAATTCTGCTCCGGCGCGAGGGTAAATTCTGCTCTATCGTATATATCTAGGGTAGTGGTATGAGCCGTCAGTGGTTGGATTATTTCACTCAGAGATTTTGTAAAAATTGCATTGCCACCATTGTTTATAAATTTACAGAAAAAATAAAGTAATACAGAATTCTATTTTATAGATTTCAGATTTGAAAAGTATTTCAAACTAGTTTTCCGAAATCAAAAAGTTCGTTTTTCAAAATGTTATTGAATTTCAATTTTATGACACATGATTTATATTTACGATAAATGCTTATTCATGTATTTATTTCAGGTGTAGTTTTCAGAAAGCTTATTTAAATTTTAAGGAGATTTAATTTCGAAAGTACAGTTTGAGTAGAAATGTATGACACTTACTGGGCTCGTTTAAGTCACTTTTTATTTTTATGCTTTATAAACAAAACCTCTCTAGGGGCAAGTGCATATACAGGTTCTTTAGGAAATAGGGCTCCAACCCCAGAGTAGACGGACTAAGTCGTGTGTTACTGTGTTTATGTATATTTATTATAAATGCTTTTGAAAATCTGTATAATAACATTTGTATGTAATTGGATGCAGTTTTGGAAAATGTGTAAATATATACTTGTGCATGACATGTAAATGTTTTAAGTGATATTTTATATTTCAGTTATATAAATAATTCCACAAAAAAGTTGTGTGAAAGAAAAAATTTCCCGTTATTTCCATATTAATGGGTTGCTAAAATAAAAGTTATAAAAGATTTTTAGTAAAAACAAGTGACTTAACTTCATGATAACCTTTTAGCTAGAGTAGACATCGACTAGAGGGCTATTATGGGGTGCCGGTGGGCTACTTAGTGTACGGAAATAGTTGTATAAGGATAAGGCCCATCATTAATTCTTTTTATTAAACTTTTTGAGTGATTGCACTTTTTGTTGAGTATATTAAACTTTTTTTTTTAAGTTGCTCATACCATGAAATATAGGGTACCAGCACTGGGGCAGTGGGTTGGGTCAATTTGACCTCCTATTTGGTTTGGTTGTATGGTAGAAATCCATTCTTTTTATCATCCGAAAGCGACAATTGTCCTGCATTCGCTACTTACTACTAGATCTCTTATATAAGATTATATTCTTCACGATTTGAAATATGGAGTTGTTTTAGGAACCAATATTGTTCTACATCATTTTCAAGTCATCAATTTCGTAACAATTGGAAGAGTAAGTTAAAAATGTTGCACTTCAGTATTGATGATTATAGTTTACCAAAACATTAGTAATTTATAAATAGTTACTAACAATTTTATATGATGCATTGGGAAGAATTGTGTTGTATTTAGCTTAAACGTTAACGAGCACATGATATTGAAGAGGGAAATGAGGTTCAATGTGGAGGAGATGCCCATGTATCATAAATGCATGACGATGAGTGTTTTTGTTCATTTTGCGAAGGTTTAGGTTGTCGTCCCCACGACTTGAATATTTTGTTTTTTGTGTGCGAGACACATGTAATTTGTTTCATATTTGTACAATACAAGTGTAAATATATAGACTATATTGGGATGAATAAATTATACATATTATTAGTTTCATAGATTATGCATATATATATTTGACGTGTTTATATACCAATTATATTGGGATGAATATACAGAATATACAAATTATATTTAAGTTTGCAATTGGAAATACCTCTGTATATTGGAATAGCAGGTGAAAAAGTTTGTTTAGAGTCAAGTGCAATATGGATGATGATTTCTAACAATTCGCAAACTTAGTGAACATGCATTTAGTTAGCGAACACTATGTTAGTTCACGAGAGCCTTCATGGCTTACGCACTAGAGTGTAATTTTCATGAACAACTGGATACTTTTTATAAACACTAGATCCTTTTGGAATTCATCTAATTTATTAAATCCACTAATAGTCTAACCTGTTTACAAAATTTGCAATACGATTACTATATAATTATGACAGTTATTCATTCAAAATATTTAAATATTTCATACAATCATTACAAATTAAATATCCAAGTACATAATTAATTGTTACTATCCTCACTACTACTTGTATCTTAATCATCTACTTCCCCAAAAAGTTCACCATCATTATCATCCGGATTCGATAGCAACTCATGTCTATCCAAACATGTTAAACGATTGTGACACAACTAATGACAAATCAATAATTTCTTCCTCACACTTACTTGAACTAGAGCAGATGATAAACTACCGACTCCATTATCTCTATGTTGAAGTGGCTGTGGAATGGGACATCTTCGACTATTATGTCTTTGTACATGACATCTTTTGCAAGTTTGTACATGAGTGCGCTTTTTAATGGAAGGGATTATGTTTTTCTTTGATTGGTCTATTTGCGGTATAATGTCATATGGAAGGACGATTGTGCTAGGAACATTTTCTGATACAACCCATTGGGAAGTATGCCCAATTAGGAATATTGGTAATGAATAGGCATCAACAAGCGTACCTTTTTTTCTAATAGTTTGCTCATAACGACATAAAATCTAGATTTCACTCATTCCATATGAAAAATAATTAACATTAGTAATCAAGCAATAAGACATAAGAATTCCAAATTTAGGGAAAAATGATAGTACATAACATAGAATAACCTTGCTGCGGCAAGTGCACAGGCTTAGGGTAAGATTGTCAATTAAAACACATTACAAGAACAATTCTGTTAGAAAATGGTCATAAATAACCATTTTCATGGTTAATTTTTGAATGTATTTTAATCTTGATTATGAGAGATTAAGAATGATCCATATTCTTTATTGTAAGAGCAATGAAATGGAGTGTAATACATTCAAAATTAGGATTAAATGAATGAGAAATTGAATCTCAAAATGCATACTCTGATGCAAGGAATGGTCATTAATCCCACCTTGGAAGATGAAAAGGGATTTGTGTTGTTTTCCATTCAAATTTAAAATTAAATTGTCATTATTTGATTTTAATAATTTTCAGTTAACAAATCTTATTAATTTTAATGATTTTGTAATTGAATTATGAATTAATAAAGGTGTTAAATTCTGATTTTAAATCAGAATTGTAACAGCTATGATATTAATAATTTTCAATTAACAAATCTAATTAATCTTAATGATTTGTAACTGAATTATGAATTAATAAAGGTGTTAAATTCTTATTTTAAATCAGAATTGTAACAACAATGATTTTAATGATTTTCGGTTAACAAATCAAATTTTAATGACAAATTAATCTTAATGATTTTGTAACCGTTAATGGAATGATGGATGGAATTGAATTATTAGTTAATGGATGTATTTAAATTCTGATTTTAAATCAGAATTGTAACAGCCATGAATAATGACCATTATTGATAGATTTTAATTCTAATTTAAGGTGAGTAAATTCTGATTTTAAAATCAGAATTGTAACAGTCAAAATAATGACCATAATTGAGAGATTTTAATTTCTCAAAGTCGAATGATTTATATTGGCATCCAAGTTGAAGAAAGGTAGTGGTTTTTTTGAGAAATAATCTTCTTTATTTACTTACACTTCCAACTCTAGTTTAGGCTTCCAGTGTGATAGAGATCGGATTCAATTCGGTTCGCCGGACGGCGTCAGCCGCTGTATCCTGGGAGACGAACACAATATACCGGCGAATTCGTTTTAAGGACACTGTAATTCTTACAGGCCTCGGCTGCTTCAACTTATATTCAAAAATTTATTTTATCTTTGATGTAATTTATTGTTTGGTTTTTGCTTTTGTATTGTTTTGTTTTTTTTTTTCTTTACTCTGCGTATGTGCAGAAGCATAATCTTGTAATCTGTATCTAGTTTCCAACAACTTAAAACGAATTCTAACTACTAACGATTACTGGATTGTGCTAACTTATTTTCAAAACCTTGGTTTAAGTTCTTGTTGGCCATTAGAAAAAGGAAAAAAAAAAAAAAAATTCCCCTGCTGAAATATTCATCTACTAATTTTCTGGAAAAATTTTATTTCTCATACAATGTTTTAAAAACTTTTTTGATTTAAATTTTTCCAACAAAATTGTTCAAACATTGAAATTTCAGATTTCAAATTTGATAAATATTATTGATTTCTCAATAAATTTGTTTTCGTTCATTCAAAAACTTAAATTTCAGATTTTGGATTTGATAAATATTATAGATTTCTCAATAAATTTGTTTTCGTTCATTCAGACATTGAAATTTCAGATTTTGGGCTTGATAAATGTTAGATTTCTCAGTTTTCGGGTTTGTATTTAACACTGGAATTGTGGTTTCTGGGTTTCATACATACACTGAAATTGTGGTTTGAGTTTAGTACAAACACTGAACTATTGATTTTGGAAAGATTATGTTTATATATTAAATACTAAAATTTAAGTTTTTGGATTTAATATAAACACTAAGGGAAAAAATATATATATTTGTTAGATTGGTTTCTTTGATAAGAAATTGTCTTTCTGATAAATATTTTATTTATTTTGCAGAAAAAATGGCATAAACTTCTACTAATAATAATGATGAAAACCAAAATGTGGTTCAAATGAGTGTACCTGCACTTACACCCGCACTTGCACAAATAAGTGTTCCTGTGATGCCTGTTACCATTATGCCTGTATCGGTTCCAATGAATTATTTGGAGAAACCAGAAAAATTTAGTGGACAATTTTTCAAACGTTGGTAGCAAAAAATGCTGTTTTACTTGACTACATTGAATCTTGCGAGATTCTTGACTGAAGAGGTTCTTAAAAAGAATAATGATGAACTAAATGTGCAAGTCGTTAGTGCAATAGATGCTTGGAATCATTCTGATTTCTTGTGTAGGAATTATATAATGAATGGTTTAGCTGATTCCTTATATAATGTATACACATATAAGAAAACAGCAAAGAAGTTATGGGAGTCATTGGAAATAAAATATAAGACCGAGGATGCGGGTACAAAGAAATTTGTAGTAGGTAAATTCTTGGATTATAAAATGGTGGACTCTAAAACAGTAATTAATCAAGTTCAAGAACTCCAAGTGATTTTATATGAGATACATTCTAAGGGAATGAATCTCAGTGAAACTTTCCAAGTAGCTGCTGTTATTGAAAAGCTACCTCCTGCATGGAAAGATTTCAAGAATTACCTTAAGCATAAGTGAAAGGAAATGAACATGGAGGAACTAATTGTTAGACTTCGCATTGAAGAAGACAACAGGGGTTCTGAGAAGAAATCCTTAAAATCTCAGGAAATTAAGGCAAATGTGGCGGAGCATGCTCAAAGCTCCAAAAAGAAAATTAATAAGGCATACAAAGGGACCAAATTGGGGCCTAAAGGAGGAATTTCCAAAAAGAAATTCCAAGGGAAGTGTTTTAATTGTGACAAGGTAGGTCATAAATTATCAGAGTGCAGGTTGCCAAAGAAAAAGAAAAACCAAAAGGCAAACGTGGTTGATGATATCTCCAAGGATGTTTCTGAAATTGTTCTTACAGCAGTTGTGTCAGAGGTGAATCTGGTTGGATCAAATCCAAAAGAGTGGTGGATTGATACCGGTGCCACCAGACATATTTGTTCTGGCAAAGGGTTGTTCTCATCCTTTCAAGCTAGAGAAGATGGAGAGAAGCTATTCATGGGGAACTTGGCTACATCTACCATTGAAGGTCAAGGCAAGGTGGTCTTGAAGATGACTTCTGGGAAAAAGTTGACTCTTAATGATATGCTGTATGTGCTAGAAATTCGCAAGAACCTAGTGTCTGGGTCATTACTAAGCAAACATGGATTTCGTATGGTGTTTGAGTCAGATAAAGTAATTTTGTCTAAGTGTGGAATGTATGTGGGTAGGGGTTATATATGTAATGGGCTTTTCAAGCTGAATGTAACCACTGTTAAACGTGATTTGAATAAGAAAAGTTCTTTTGCTTATTTGCTTGAGTCTTCCAATTTATGGCATGGTAGATTAGGACATGTTAATTATGATACTTTACGTAAATTAATTAACTTGAAACTTTTACCCAAATTCCACATTGATTCAAAGCATAAGTGTGACATTTGTGTAGAGACAAAATTAACCAGGTCATCATTTCAAACAATTGAAAGGAATACTGAATCTCTTGATTTAATTCACAGTGATGTGTGTGATTTAAAATTTGTTCAATCAAGAGGTGGTAATAAATATTTTATTACCTTTGTTAGTGATAACATAAAATATTGCTATGTTTATTTACTTAAAAGTAAAAATGAAGCTATAGAGAAATTTATTCTCTATAAAAATGAAGTTGAAAATCAACTCAATAAGAAAATTAAGATGTTAAGAAGTGATCGTGGTGGTGAATATGAAGCGCCATTTGCAGAATTCTATGCACAACATGGAATTATACATCAAACCACTACACCTTATTCCCCTCAACAAAATGGGGTTGTTGAACGAAAAAATCGCACATTAAAAGAAATGATGAATGCGATGTTGATAAGTTCTGGGTTGTCTCAGAACATGTGGGGGGAAGCTATTTTGAGTAGTAATTACCTTTTAAATAAGGTTCCCCGGAAAAAGTAAGATAAAACTGCTTATGAATTGTAGAAAAGTAGGAAACCTTCCTATAAATATTTACGAGTGTGGGGGTGTCTTGCCAAAGTGGCTGTACCTATACCGAAAAAGGTGAAAATAGGTCCAAAAATAGTTGATTGTATTTTCATTGGATATGCAGAAAACAGTAGTGCTTATCGGTTTCTTGTGCATAAATCTGAAATTTCAGATATACATGAAAATATAATAATGGAGTCTAGGAATGCATCATTTTTTGAACATGTATTTCCTTGCAAATCTAATGAAGAGTCAAGTTCATCTAAAAGAACGTGTGAGACTCTCGAAGAAGCATAAGAAGTTGAGAATGAACCTCGACGTAGCAAACGAGTTAGAATAGAGAAATCTTTTGGTCTAGATTTTTTGACTTATTTGCTTGAAAGTGAGCCTCAAACTTTCACAGACGCTGTAAACTCTCCTGAGGGACCATTATGGAAGGAGGCCATACAAAGTGAAATTGATTCCATCTTATAAAATCATACTTGGGAACTAGTGAATCTTCCTCCGGGATGTAAACCACTTGGTTACAAATGGATTTTTAAGAGGAAAATGAAAGCAGATGGATCAATAGACAAGTATAAGTCTAGACTTGTTATTAAAGGTTTTAAACAACGAGAAGGCCTAGATTATTTTGACACGTATTCTCCTGTAACGAGAATAACGTCAATTAGAATGATACTTGCTATTGCTGCTTTACAAAATCTTGAAGTACATCAAATGGATGTGAAAACAGCTTTTTTAAATGTAGATTTAGATGAAGAAATCTATATGCAACAACCTGAGGGCTTTTCTGCTCCAGGATATGAGAAGAAAGTCTGTAAATTGGTAAAGTCATTATATGGCTTAAAGTAAGCGCCAAAACAATGGCATGAGAAATTTGACAATGCAATGATGTCAAATGGTTTTAAAATCAAAGAGTGTGACAAATGTGTTTATATTAAGGACACAGAAAATGGTTATGTTATTTTGTGTCTTTATGTTGATGACATGCTCATTGTTGGTAGTAATGATAGGATGATCAAAAATACCAAGGAAATGTTGAATTCAAATTTTGATATAAAGGATATGGGATTAGCTGATGTAATATTGGGAATAAAAATCTCAAGAACATCAGATGGGCTTATCTTAAGTCAATCACATTACGTAGACAAAATACTTCAAAAATTCAGCAAAGATGATTCTGGTTTGTCTAAGACTCCTATAGACATGAGTTTATATCTCTCTAAGAATAAAGGAGAGAGTGTCTCTCAACTAGAATATTCTAGAGTTATAGGGAGCCTAATGTACTTAACAAGTTGTACAAGACCAGATATAGCTTACACAGTTAGCAAGCTGAGTAGATATACGAGTAATTCAGGTGCTAATCATTAGAAAGCAATAGTTAAAGTACTAAGGTACTTACGGTTTACTCGTAATTATGGGTTGTACTATGGTAGATATCCAGCTGTTTTAGAAGGATACAGTGATGCGAACTGGATATCTGATATGAAGGATTCTAAATCTACTAGTGGATATGTTTTCACACTAGTAGGGGCAGCCGTATCTTGGAAATCCTCTAAACAAACGTGTATAGCCAGATCCACAATGGAATCTGAATTCATTGCATTGGATAAATGTGGATAAGAGGCTGAATGGTTACGTCTATTTTTAGAAGATATTCCAATGTGGCCAAAGCCAGTTCCTACAATTTGCATTCACTGTGATAGTCAGTCTGCAATAGGAAGGGCACAGAGCAATATGTATAACGGTAAGTCTAGACATATACGCCGTAGATATAATACCGTGAGACAACTACTCTCAACTGGAGTTATCTCGGTTGACTATGTAAGGTCAAAGGATAACATTGCGGATCCGCTAATCAAAGGGTTAAATAGAGAGTTGGTTGAAAAATTATCTAAAGGAATGGGACTGAAGCCCATGAAAGAATAAGTCAATACAAAGGAAAACCTAACCTATGTGACTGGAGATCCCAAGATCTAGGTTCAATGAGACAATCTAATTGTAAAGACTTAGTTGTATCATTATATAAAGGTTATCCTCTTGTCCATTCCTATGATGAGATAGTGATACTCGTAGAGTTAGGATAGGCTATGCTTTTAATGATCCTTATGCGTCGGGAATCCGAGCAGAGTAATGCGGGTTACTCTAAATTAAGAGATCACCTATGTGAAAGAGAAGTGGGGCCGCTTTTAAAGAGAATTGTGGGGGCTTAATTCTTTAGAAACTTTCACAGAACCAGACATATGTTCATGGCCAAAACGAACATAACAATGAGAACCGATTTGTGTTAGGAAGACATCTGTGTGGAGTATATAATCATTTACACAAATGGTAGAACAGTTCAAAGACATCACGTCTACTGATCAGCTAATAAAGTAAATATATTCTCACAAGAGAAGGTTCAAAGGTAAACACCTACCTATCCTATGCAGATCTTGACCGTTGAGCTCTATCACCAAGTCATAAGTGTCCTTGTGTTATAGCTTTATTTTGTTTCCTCAGTAAATTTCATTCATATGGGGGATTGTTAAAAAATGGTCATAAATAATCATTTTCATGGTTAATTTTTGAATGTATTTTAATCTTGATTATGAGAGATTAAGAAAGATCTATATTCTTTATTGTAAGAGCAATGATATGAAGTTTAATACATTCAAAATTAAGATTAAATGAATGAGAAATTGAATCTCAAAATGCATACTCTGATGCAAGGAATGGTCATTAATCCCACCTTGGAAGATGAAAAGAGATTTGTGTTGTTTTCCATTCAAATTTAAAATTAAATTGTCATTATTTGATTTTAATAATTTTTAGTTAACAAATCTTATTAATTTTAATGATTTTGTAATTGAATTATGAATTAATAAAGATGTTAAATTCTGATTTTAAATCAGAATTGTAACAGCTATGATATTAATAATTTTCAATTAACAAATCTAATTAATCTTAATGATTTGTAACTGAATTATGAATTAATAAAGGTGTTAAATTCTGATTTTAAATCAGAATTGTAAAAACCATGATTTTAATGATTTTCGATTAACAAATCAAATTTTAAAGATAAATTAATCTTAATGATTTTGTAACCGTTAATGGAATGATTGATAGAATTAAATTATTAGTTAATAGATGTATTTAAATTCTAATTTTAAATCAGAATTGTAACAGCCATGAATAATGACCATTATTGATAGATTTTAATTCTAATTTAAGGTGAGTAAATTCTGATTTTAAAATCAGAATTGTAACAGTCAAAATAATGACCATAATTGAGAGATTTTAATTTCCCAAAGTCGAATGATTTATATTGGCATCCAAATTGAAGAAAGGTAGTGGTTTTTTTGAGAAATAATCTTCTTTGTTTACTTACACTTCCAACTCTAGTTTAGACTTCCAGTGTGATAGAGATCGGATTCAATTAGATTCGTCGGACGGTTTCAACCGCTGTATCCTAGGAGACGAACGCAATACACCAGCAAATTCGTTTTAAGGATACTGTAATTCTTACAGGTCTCGGCTGCTTCAACTTATATTCAGAAATTTATTGTATTTTTTATGTAATTTTTTGTTTTGTTTTTGCTTTTGTATTGTTTTGCTTTGTTTTTTTTTTCCTTTACTTTGCATATGTGTAGAAGCATAATCTTGTAATCTGTATCTAGTTTCCAACAAATTCTTTTCTTCCAAGTTCACAGTCCATTAGTCCCCACGACACTTTATAAGAAATATGTTCAAATCCATAGACATAATTGTCATCGAATTTGAATCATCCACCCATTTTTATATTTTCTCATGAGTAGCATTATTTAGTTGTGACCTAATAGACTCAGCCTTCCAACGACGATCAAAGAACCATCATTGTTAACAAACTTCGCTAATGTTGTAATTGGCAATTGATGTCCAAAATGGAGACATGAGTTAAGACTCTCAGCAATATTGATGGTTGTAACTTCAAATCTATGATGTCTACAATATATGCGTGACCACTTATATCATCCTATCTCCATGAAATAGTCATAACAACTCTGATGAAGTCGTGCCAACTTTGTCATATAATCATCAAACTCAAATTGAGTACAATTGTTATAGCCCGCTTGAAGATCCATTTCAACTCGTCTTGATAATAGGTTTTCTTTATATTTTGCCCCAAATGCCACGTACATATATCACAAACAGCCGATGGGAACATATGTGCAACTTCCGTCTCTATACTTTGATGATGATATGATATTATAACTAAGTCATCAATACTTCCATTGCATTCTTCAACAAAGTCAATAATCACTCCCATGATAGATTGCTTTCGGAGTCATCGTACTAGAATGCCAAAGGATTTATATGTTCATTTTCATCTTTGGCAGCAACTACAAACATAGTTCCTTTAAACTTCCCTTTCTTATGTGTACCATTGACATCAATGATAGTCGTATAAAATTTTGAAATCCCTTGTGTATTTGGCCTAAGGCCATAAAGAAATACTTAAAATTCTGAAGAAACTTCATATTGGATAATTGTTCCCAAATTATGTTGCTCAAGCAAATAACAGTAAGTAGTTAGCAGTCCATATAACTTTTCAACATCCCTATATGTTAAGGTCAAGGCATATTCCAATGTCTTATGAGTGTTGCTGTAAATGTTTTGAATACCAAACATCTCCAATGTCCTTAGATGCATGATCCTTTCATTAACATGTTGGAGTCATGAAGCAAAAACTTTCCTAGTAATTCCATACCTAGCTTGACGATGACGATGATGAACATCTTCAAGGGAACAAGTGTGATTGTCAATGAATCTTCTAACCTTAAAAAAAGTCCACTCTTTTCGGTAAACAGCCTAACATTTCCATATGCAATTATCTTATTTGCAAATAGCATGAAATAGAAACTTGTTAGACCTTTTAACCCACCATTCAAAGTTTTGTCTCAATGTATAAACTCTAAGAGCACGTTTTAAATAATTTTTTATGGGAAAAATTAACTTTTATACTATTGTTGTTGGTGTCATTGTTATACATGATAATGTCTCTTCGAACAAATAGGACTCTGAACTAGGAATCACCTATTCTGCTTGAATAGATGGGGTAGGATTTTCTAGTAGATTGCCTTTAGAAAGCCTTTCTCCAGCTAATTGTCGACCAAACTCATAGAGTTATTCTTTAGTTTCAAAAACGTAAGGAATTTCCACATGGTTTTCATGAAGTTCATGAAAATTCTGAACAGATGGCACCGTATTAAGTGCAACAAAATTTTTGCTCGGTCTTATAGAAGGTTCAAATTATGTACATGGACGATTTTCATCGTCTACATAATCAACATTAACATAAACCATTCTTTGGCAAGGAATGTGTTACAGAAAATATCTTCTAACATTTGGAACAACAAGTGAAGATATGAACGGTTTGTTGCTACCATTGTATGATCAGCAACTGCATCATTATTATCACTGGCATTCATAACATTACGACAATTGATCTCAGATTGGTTCAAATTTCCTCATTCATCACATCTTTTAATAAAAGAACCATATATTTGAGACATATTTTTCTCATTAGATATAACAAAGTCTAAATCATCTTCATCATTTACTTTTTGCTTACATTTTATTTCTTGATTAATGACAAGTGCTTTTATATCAAGGTCACATCTATTTAAATCATTTCACATCTTTAAGTTCACAATCATTAATAGTTGTTCATATGTTCGATTCTAGGCACGTGTACACCTTTAGTTCCAAATCCAACATAACAATGACCACCTTTTCGTATATCCTCCCATTGGCCATTATAACATATCAAAATTCATATTAATCTATTTTCCTTCTACAAAAAAGATAACGCAGTTCAATTACTCATTCTCACAATATTAGTTCGCCTTAGTTTGTCGAAGCCTAGCTTAGTTCATGAACACTAACTTGGTTCGCAAAAACATGCATTTTTATTGAACACTCAACGTGTTCAGGATAATGTCCTCAATTCATGAAAATTCATTTATTTACATTATAGACATTCGTTTCGAAACTGTTGGAGATATTAAACCCTATTTTCTATGCTAAACCCAAAGCCAAACACAAACACAATCCTATTTCCTCAACCAATACATAGATTTGAATGTGAAAACCTTCATTAAATTTCAACAACTATCACATTAAAAAGGTTTTTTTTTTTATCTCAAACTTTGGATTGACCAACTTCAACAACCTTCACTTCAAAAATAAACGAAATCAACGTAGACCTTTGTTACTTAAAAGATGAACGAAATCACTTTTGATGTCTAAAAAAGATGTTAGTGAGATACGAGTGTACAAGACAGCTGAGATGCAAAGAACTGTAATTTAGATATAAGATAGTGTAGTTGAGAAGCAAGAGAGTAGAAGATTCATAAGTCATTTAATGAAGACCAATATTGGTTTTTCACTTTAGTAGGTGCTAGTAAAACTCAAGTAAGTTATTTAATGCTAGTCAAACAAGTTTTCAATTTTTAGGTGCTATTTGATGGGAATTACACCCAAAAGAATTGCTACTGTTGCGAGTATTAAAAGCTTGAACCTTGTGAACTTAACATCTAATATTCCAACACAAAACTATCATTCCAGGTATGTAAATATATCAAGAGTGGCACTCATATGCAAGATCCCTTTTATATGTTCATAGTCTATTTAACGATTTTGATAGGTCTTGCTAATCTCATACAGTTGGTCAAAACTTTTCACATACACCTTACATCGAAGAATTAAAACTTGAAATTTTCTAAATACATAAAATTAAACTATAAATTCAATGAAACTTATGTTCTTATGAGATTGAATCCGAACGAGTTCCCTTTATACTAAGAATTGGTACACATTTTGATTTCAACCCAACTTAGCATTAAATAAATCCAAAAATATCTTGGTGAGGTTGACACTTATTTTTCATCAAGTTCACTACTTATCTGCTACTTCATGACCTTAATACCACTATTAGAAAATTCTACCTATAAAACAAATAATGAAGAGATAAAATAATTATAAAACTTCTCAAAATCAAAGAGACTATTATAAAGTAAATCAAGGAAGAATACTACTAGAATTTCTCGTACAAGAGAAAATTTTGAATTCACCTAGGTTTCCAACGCAAGGAAAAAAAGCCTCCAGTGTGGAGATGGACTAACCTTTTTTTTTTTTTTTAATTTTTAAAAATTATTTTTACTTTGTTTAAAAAAGTATTATTTAATTTTATAATTTAATTTATAAATTAGTGATATGTGTTTGATTTTGATTAGATGTAAATTGTTAATCCTTAAATTTTAAATTAATTGGCACATATAATACTTCTATTGGATTATAGTGAAGGGCATTTCGATAAACTCATCTCAAGTATTATTATAATTCTAAATTTTCTTTGAAGCAAAATAGTCATTTAACATATTGTATAAATGTTTAAAGAATGAAACCGATGAATTTACTAAAATTTTAGGATGTCGGGGTTGACAAATTAATTTAAGTTTAAAAAAGTAAATATTTTCCAAAATGTAGGGACGGAATTGAAAGTTTCCCACAATTTTATAAACTAATTCATTACGTATCCGACGTGTATAAAAATTAATTGGGCCTCCTCAAAAACCAGATGACGTGGGAAGATCAAGGCGACATGTATGAGAAATCGCAGCAGTTGTTAATCAAACCTGTCTGATAATAAAAAAAAAAAAAAGAAAAAAAGCACCTCTTCTTCGTTTATGTGTGTAAGGAGAGGAGAAGAGAGGCGTATACATATACCAAACACAAACCCCCCCCATGTGTTGTTTCTTTCAATCATCGTATTCCTCTTCTAGACTGCAACTAACTAATAAATAAACCCCCACACTCCATCAACTTCGCAGACGACGGGTATGTCAGCTGATGATGCCTCACTTTCTCTCTCTGTCCTTTTTTTTTTTTTTTAGTATATGCGACTTTCTGAGTGTTCTTTTTAGGGTTCTTCTATTTGATGATAATTATATAAAGTTGAAACTAATGTTAGTGAGAACGAACTAGAAACAGTACCCACCAAGAAACACGATTCATAGAGACAAAACGTGTTTCTTTGTCGAAAAACCAGCAGCTAAACAGTGAGTATTTGTTTGGCCTTTTTTTTTTTTTTATAAATAAGTAATTCTGATCAGTTTACAATCTTATGTTTGTTTATCTCTTCTAATTTTTGAAGTTTTAGGCAATCGGTGCTTTTTCTTCTTTTGCTCTTTTATAGCTGTTGGATACTTTTTTGCTTTGATTTTTCAGTGAAGTTTTGATTTTTTTTGGGTTGTCTTTTGATTTGAAGAGTTTGCTTGCAGTGAAATGCGTTTCGGTGGAGTTATAAGGTTCTAAACTATCTTACAACCTCCCCCTTAAGGGTTTTGTGCCATTTAGAGTTAAATTTTTGGAAAGATGGCATCATCTCATAGTAATGCTCATTCGGAAGCGGCAAAAATGGAACAAATTATCACTGAATTCTATGCTAAAAGCCTTCATATTATACTAGAATCAAGGTCTCCGTATGTGTCTTCACGTAATTCTTGTGGCGAACAAATTTTATCATCTCCATCTTCATCGACCTCATCTTCATCGAGTGTGAGGCCAAGAGATAAATGGTTTAATTTAGCTCTGAGGTTATGCCCTGCTGCGTTAGAGAATCTTGATCTTTGGCGTGAGAGCAATTTGGAGCCAATGGTTATCGATGTGATTTTGGTCCAGAGGCCTGTGAATTGGGATACAGTGAATTGTTCCCCCAAAAGGGATCTTGTTAGGAAGTTGTCATCGAAAGAGAGGTATCCGATTTGTTGGGGTTTTGATCAGGAGGAAATTGGAAGTGAGGGTAAGAGTGAGAAGATTGTGGAGAGATGGGTTGTGCAATATGAGAGCAGAAAGGCGAGGGACTGTAGTTTAGGGAGTAGGAGGTCAAGCAGTAATACTTTGAGTAATGTGTATAAGAAGTGTATATTACTTTTTAGGTCACTGTATGCAACCGTTAGGCTTTTACCTGCATATAAGATTTACCGTGACCTCAATTCATCTGGCCAAATTTGCACGTTTAGTCTAGCTCATAGAGTGTCTTCATTTGTTGAGCCGTTCACTCGTAAAGAAGAGGCGGAATTCCAGCGATTTGGGTTCACCCCTGTTGATACTTCTTGCGGTAGGTTTTGCATTTCCGTTTTGTATCGTGCATCACTGTCAGATGTAAACTCTGAACCATCAACCCCTTTATCTCCCCAAGT
Source organism: Dimocarpus longan (assembly GCA_022984855.1). Taxonomy (NCBI): domain Eukaryota; kingdom Viridiplantae; phylum Streptophyta; class Magnoliopsida; order Sapindales; family Sapindaceae; genus Dimocarpus; species Dimocarpus longan. The sequence continues at coordinate 21,031,432 of CM041019.1, read as the reverse complement.
TATACACGATTATGTTGGGAGCCCATTGGCAGATCCACTAAAGAGGCTTCCCTCGCTTCCCATGTCAGATGGCTCTCCATCATCTTTGCCATTTTCCAGGAGGCATAGTTGGAGTTATGAAAATTATAAGGCCTCCCCACCTTCAGTTTCTTTCTCACCTTCACCCACTCATTCTGAACCACAAGTTTCAATATCTAACCCAAGCTCCCGCCGTTATCCCCCTATGAGCTTACCTCCTCATCCTCCTGAAACTTCTCATGTTCATAAGAAGAATACAAGTTTTGATGAATACTGTCCCTCCCCAAACTTCACCCCCTCTGCGTCCCCTTCCCCACCAATCTACATTCCTGGGGGTCATCTGTCGAAGGGTCTTTTAAGATCTGAAAGTGCTCCATTCAGCATACCTCCTGCTAAGCTTTTGTCAAGCAAACAAACTTTGTCTCCATCTTCTCCAATTAAAATTACAAGATCTGGTACGTCTAAGATTGAAAAAAGTATGGGTCCAATTCAAAATGGTGCAACAATTGATAAGGTATTATAGATGTTTGTCATAGTGTTCTTTTTGTTTTGTTTTAGATGTGTCTTTTTCACTTAGAGTTCTTTGTTTTCCTTTATCCTGTTGTAGGTGCTCTCTCTTGGAAAAGATGACTCAAGAAGATATTCTGGGGTGAAGTTATCATCCAACAGCTCGCCACAAGTTTCATTTTCTAGAAGCTCCAGTAGGTCTTTTCAGGATGATTTTGATGACGAGTATCCTTGCCCATTTGATGTCGAGGATGTAGATATAGCCGAACCAGGTGGTAGGTATGTCAAAATTCATTGAATTCCTACTACTTTTATCATATCTTGTATTTCCGTGGTATTGCTAATGTTGTTGAGTTTCTTTCACTAGCTATGTTCCACTAATTTATGCTTCCCTTTATTTATATCTGAAGTGTATCCTACTTTGAAAATATAATACTTGAAATAATTATAGAGTAAAAGAAATTTCCTGCAAGAGTTTACAAATCCCCTTTTTGCATACTCATCTATCGTGGGTAGGAGTGGTGACTGTTAGCTAAAAATATGATGAAAACAGAAAGTTGATTGTACTTTGGTGTGTACAGTCTGATGTTATGTTTCTTCTTGTGTGCTGTATCAGTATTAAGTTCTACATGTTGCCTAATATAATGCTTCATCCTCATTGCTGGGAAATTTAACATCTATAAAGATGTGAGGTTCTATATTTATATCTGACAAGTTCCATATCTGTTCTGGAAATGAAAACTGTTCTAGCCATTCAGCCCTTGTATCATGTATGATTTAGAAGTTCATTTTTTGCCTTTTCCACAAATTGAAGGAACCTGCAAGCGGTGATATGAAGATGTTGATATATTATATGAATTAAAACTGTTCGTATTCTTCAGTAGTGTTACTTGGTTTTGATCAAGAAAAGTAGATTTAGTTTTGAGTGAGTCGTTCTAATAATATTTTTTGGCACAAGACTGGTTTTGTAATGTTAATTTTGTTTGACTACAAAAAGTAAATTCAACGAGGAGCTTAAGTTAAATGCAATTACTAATATTTCAAATCTTTGGAGTGCTCACTATATGTAGAAAAGTGTTAAGAGTAGGAGCATCCCAATGAGCGCTTTTGATGACACACCCAGATATTGAGCTTTAGTATTTTAGTTTCTGTTAGGACTATTCACTATGGGACACAGCAGTCTTTGCAATTGCTCTGAATGTCATGGTTGTCTCTTGTTAAGCTAATTAACACTAAATGAACAAAAGTGATAAATCTATGTTTTGCATTTCTGCTCTTTCGTGTATTAATAATTGACCAAAGACTGTTGGGTGGAGTTTTGATAAGGATAATGCCTGTTTCCCCCTTGTTGTTTGATGTAATCGCTAATTACCTCCCTGTAGTTTGTATAAATCATATCTTACCCCTTCTGTGATTTTGATATGTGCAATGATGAAAAAGGCCAAGGGGTTGTCTAGATATTTTCTTAAACTACAAGGGGTTTTCTAGATATTTCCTTAAACTACAAGTGCTATTTTGTCGATTTAATCAAACAATAGAGGGGTTCTTAGCGATTTCCCAAATATTTATGGATTTAGGCTAGTACACCAACCTACAGGGGGGAAATAGGATTATCCCTTTTGATAACAAAGGAAGTTTCGAGTAACAAATAAGTAAAGTTAGCAGGTGTAGCTGTTTTTCTTGTAAAACAGTCTTGAATAAGGCGGAAGACAAGACTGTTACTGTGTTAGTTTTGATAGGTGGAGAAATTATTTTTTCGTACCATTTAGTATGGCTTCACATTATTTTGCAGGAATTAGAAGTGGTAATATTTAATGTATATGTTTTCATTTAGAGGATATTGAGAAGTTGTAGTTTTGGACAAAATCTTGTCATAAACTTTAATAATGCTCTTGCTTAAAATCAGGTTATAGGAACTACCAAACCGCCGTTTTACCAAGTTGGACTGGAATTTTGATTATTTTGTTCTGCCGTAGCTTTCAAGGCTGCATTCAATAGTTTGCATGCTTGTTATTGAAAAACAAATGGTAAAACTATGATCCTGCATGCATATTTTGTAATGTAATTTTTAACATGCAATCTTCATAAGCATTTGGGCAAATTAAGGGTTTTCTACAAGTTGCAAACACTTTCGCACAAGGTCATTGATCAGTATTCAGTATGATTGACAAATACTGTGTGATATATAGGTGTTTGTAAGTTCTGTGATTGATACTTCATTTTTTGGTTGAAACTTATAACTTGTTGTCTTGTCTAAATACTATAAAATAAAAATTTCTGAAAAGAACTAAGGTGATCACTCGAAAAGTTCAGGTTCCATGCCCGAAGATTCTCATCAGGTTTGATATGTATATTAATGATAGATTGTTATACATAATAAACCTTTTATTAATCTGTGTTAAGCTATAGGAACCCAATTGATGGAATGAGCCTTAATGGGATGAATGCAAAAGCAAGTGTGAATAGGAACAAGATATGTGCAATAGTAGTATGGTCGCCTTTTATCTGTTAAAATAGGATGGTTCAAGTCATATGGCGCACGTATGGATAGCTGCTATTTTCATTAGTGTCAAGCCATCAACTGACATAAATCAGCGCACCAAATTAATTGAGAACTAAAACATACTTTAAAGGCAATTAATGCAAAATATAAATATTATATGTAGACACTAATTCAAAAACTAAAATAGAAAAGCTGAATTATAAACACAATTAGATTAAATTACATATGTAGGAATGCTGGTTGATGGTTTAGCTATTTCTAGAAAGTACTAACCCATGAGTGGTTAGTAAAAATAATTGGGCCTTGGGGTTTGCCCTCTCAAGGTTTAAAGTTCAAACCCTCATGGATATCTACATGGTCACAGGTTATAATTTACTGCTTCCCAAAGATTATAGGGGTCGGCGGGGCTCCAGTTTTGAGCTCAAATTCACTAAGCGGTTTCGGTGAATTTCTGAATTGTCAAAAATAAATAAATAAATAAATAAAATTTCTAGAAAGTACTATAGAAGATGTAACTGCTAAAATGTAATGAAGAGTGCAGTTCGGAATAGTGAACTCTAGTACGAAAGCAAACAGCATATGGTTTAATTGAGGGCTTTTACATTGTCAAATTACAGAAGAAGGATAGCCAGAGGGAAGATGAGGATGGGGTCTCTGTATACCTGTGTTTTCCATTATAGCGACAATATGTTTGTCTTGCTTTACTTATTGAATGTATTAATTTCGCTAATATGAAGGTGCTAATATATGATTTGAATCTGCTTTACTAAATGTTAATCAACTTCTGGGCATTTTCCAGACCTGAATCTTTTGATCAAAAAGGACTTCTCTCTGAGCCACTTGAGCCCGGAGGATTCTTTCCTATCAGGAAATCTCAAGATGCTGCTGTTGGTGCACTTGTACGTATGTTGAAAAAAGCCCCACCACTCCGTCAAGACCTGTCCAGCACAACAAATTTATCTGAAGCCTCCAGACCAGAGACCTGGAGCAACAGCATCCAAGAGCCCAGCCAGATATCTGAGGCAGCTTCAGGTCAAAATGCTCCTTCTCTGAGTGTCTCATCTTCTGGTATCCCACCATCGAAGACGACAGCTGATGCATTAGAAGAACTCCGGAGTTACAAAGAGATGAAAAACCTGTTGCTCAGTCAAGGTGCTAGATCCCATGCATCAGCCAATTATCCATCTCCAGCAGATCCTTTAAGCAAAGGTTCAAATGGGTAATGCTGATATTTCCTTTGTAAATATGTACAGCAAAATGGTTTTGGGTTGGTTTTATACTGCTGAAATGCATTTTATCAGCTATATATAGATATATATGTACAGGTTATAGTGATCTATGAGTTTTATGAATGAGGTTTATATAGTAACTGAAAGTTTATATGTCGGCTTTATGTAAAATGCACTGATTGTTCATAACTATATACAATATCAAGGCTGGCCTACGGCTGCAGCCATGATACGATATTTCATGTTTCTTCTTACTTTCTTGTGTAGAATTCTGGAAACTCCTTGGAAGATTGATTAGAATGGATGAACAACCTTATGGTCCTTTAATTGGGTAAAAAGCAAGGGGTGGGGGTTTTGGGTCATGATGGGTGCTTTATTCATAAAGCTTTTTGGATCATGACAGGGTTGTTTTCTGATTTGGGTTGAGGCTTTGTGAGTTACGATTGGGATTCAACCCTTCTTGTTAATCTGTCTTTCTGTTAATGTCTGATTTGCTGGAGAAGTTTATATTCCAGCAGGATTGACTAAATTACATGCTAATGTACTTAGTTTTTTTGTACTTTTTGTAGGTAGATTCCAATATTATTAAAAATTAAAATGAGTAAATGTAATATCTTAGCACGCCTAATTGAATACTTTCATATATTACCAAAATCGTTTCAAACTTGTTCTTATGCTGTTGCTTAATTCATTACAAGGTTTGCTTTATCCATTCATGTATTTCTAATGTGGTAAGTTTAATTTTGCTTCAGAGGAGTAGGCATATTCAGAACATCAAATGTTGATTCGGAAATAGACGATATTTGTCTATGAAGCAAAAGTCAAGTGTTTTGTTTCACCTTTCCAATAAAAAATTCTAACTTGAGGAGGAGGTCATCCCTACTAACAAGCGTCATCACTAAACTCTTCATAGATGGACACCAAAGCCCTGCCTTGAATGCTTCTTGGTCAAGTACTCTCTTGTCCCTCAGATCAGGCAAAAAGTCCTTGTTTGGTCAGGCACTGACAATTTTGCCAACTCATAAGTAGTATACAGCGCAATGTTACTTAGTATGAGACACCATTCCCCTTTTAAACATATATAATTCAGATAAATAAATTAAATTGTAGCTGTTTTACTTGCAAGTCTAATTAAAACAGATAACTACTTCACATTTATAGTTAGTGAACAGTATTCTATACTAGGTTTAAATTTTTAATTCACACTTCTTACATAAATTGTGAAGAGAGCCTGGTTTAACATGATTCTATAATATGTAATACTTCATAAAAGATTAGTATAGTTTATTTTCTTACTTTGACGGCCCTAGAACAGTACATCCTTACATTTATCACAAGTTGAAACGATAGCACAACGACAATTTATTTATAAAGGAACGACTATAATATAGTTTGCGTCCCAGATGAGATTCTACCAGGGAGTGGCAGTGGGACAAGGAGGAATGGAAATGTCAGTAATGCCTTCCAACATCAAAACGACACTCTTCATGGATGGACGAAGCGCTGGTTCGTCCTGGACACACCAAAGCCCCACCTTGACCATGTTCTCCATCGTCTTCTTTTCCACTTCTTGGCCACGTACAAGCTTCTTCAGCTCTCGTTCTATGAAGCACTTGTAAACCCAATTAGTCAAAACTATTTCCTCTGGTTTTGATGGATCAATATCCATGTTTCTCCGGCAGCACACAATTTCCAAAAGTACTACTCCAAAGCTGTAGACATCTGCTTTCACTGATATTGGGGCGTTCTTGTACCATTCTGGAGCCAAGTACCCTCTTGTCCCTCTGATTAAAGTGAAAGTTCTTGTTTGGTCTGGCATCAGCAGTTTTGCCAGCCCAAAATCACATATTTTAGCTGTCCAATGATCATCCATCAGGATGTTTTGAGGCTTTATATCACAATGAATGATGGGTTGTTCACATTCATCGTGAAGATAGAGAATTCCTTTCGCAACGTCTAGTGCAATTCTGACTCTCTCATTCCAATTAGGGGATCTTTTGGATCGGAAAAGGAGATCTGCAAGAGAGCCATTGCTCATGTATTCATAAACTAGTAGCCTCTTTGAGTCCTCAGCACAGTAACCAAGCAATCGAACCAAGTTCTTGTGATGTGTTCGACCAATCACATGCATCTCCGCTTGGAATTCCCTCTCACCTTCGTGTACTACCTTCTCCAACCTTTTGACTGCAACAAGTTTTTCTCCTTTTCGAAAAGAGCCTTTGTAAACTGCACCAAAAGAGCCCTTGCCCAACAATTCTTTGAATCCATTGGTTGCCTTCTTCAGCTCACTATAAGAGAACGAGCGCAGAGTAAGCTCATTGTTTATTTCAAAGTAGCTTTTAGTTTCCAGCAGACGCTTGTATTTAAGGACCCGGTGCTTAAACACGAAATAGCCAGAAGTTGCAAGGAAAACAAACGAGCACATCGCAAAGCCTAATGTGATGAACAGAATTAGTAGGATGGGCTTCTTACTTGTGATACCTGTGCTTGACATTGGTGGTTTCGCTATGGGATCGAAGAAATCATAATGGCTTTTGATACTTGCGTTGCCTGTCTTGATGTAAGCCAAAAATGAGTCAAATGTTTGATCTCTTCTGGCAGATTTCAGTGGAAGCTTGTGTTTTTCACATGTAGAATCATAATACAAGACAGCGTCACAGTTGCAGTCATCCAAACAGGAAATTTTGCAATCTTCCTCGGACGTTTCTTCTTCGAAATATGGATAATCATACCATACCATCTTCTCCATTAACGTCATGTTATATAATCCTGTATTTCTGTTTCTTCCGTTGCACATTTCATCTGTGAAGTTTCTCTCACATCCACTGGATGTTTGATTAGAGTCAACAGGAACAGTACCAGGAAGACATCGGCAATTGGCATCCTCGTCATTCAATGTGCAGTAACTATTCAAACCACAGAAAGTGTATACATCACACTTCTGCCCTGGCACCTGCTTCAAGGTGGTTGTGTTGTATGTACCTTGAGAGATAAAGTTATGAGAATACAATCTAAAAATTCCCTTTTTGGAAGAAAAATCTGTTAAAGCAGTCTAGCAGTTGCATCTATTGTTAATGAGGTTTCGTGCATAGATTTAGAGATTTGAGTGGTTAGATTGTTGTGTAAAATGTTAAAGTTCTACTGCAAATATGTTCTATTGTGATATGGTAATATGTTGACTGATTTATGAAATGTTGTTGCGTTTGGGCTGTAAAAATGTTGAGATCGGAGTATGTTGATCTGTGTGTAAGTAGAAATCTGAAAAAGAAATGTTAGAGTTAATATGCGTGAGCTAAGGCAGGAGCTTAAAAAGTGCGAGCTGGAGGATGCCCGCAGCTTATTTTTAGCACTGGTCAAGTTGGCCAGAAGCGCGAGCTCGCAGGAAGCGAGCTGAGTAATACTCTAGCCTGCCATAATGCCTATCTGAGCTGGACTAAGATAGTACCTTTTTAAGGATGAGATGGTTAAAGCTCGTTAAAATGGGTAAGCGGAGCGAGCTCGTTGAGATAGGAAATGCCCTCAATTCAGGCTGAGTTAAGTGAAAGGAGCTTGCATGAGGCGAGCTGAATGGGAGCTGGGAGGAGCTCACATGACAGGACCCAAACCAGACCTTATCTAGGCTCTCGTCTGAAGGATCCTACCGGGCACTTCAACGGACTTCCTGAATCCTACTTGTCGGATTGAAGAAAACCAGAGAAACGAACCCTTAACTTTCTTAGTCGGTTTACTCGTTTAAACTTAAGAACTTGGTTTTCTTAAAAGCAGTTGGGAGTGATACAATTTTTTGCGATTTCATTTCAAAATAATTTTATAAAATTTCGGCAGCATGACGACTGCATTTAACAAATCCAAAATTTACCTGCGAGTAAACAAACACTTTGACTATCGTTTTATTTCCTTCCAACTTCTGTATCCACAATCATGCAATATCATAACTTTTTCGATAAAAAATAAGTATGAACTTCATGTTAAAATGTACATGTATATGCATCATATATCAAATGCATAAATATTTACAATCATGCAATTCAAAATACGAATACTTCTTCACAATTACATAATTATTTCATACAAAAAATTTTACATTATCACATTGCATGAGTCACCCACCTATATATACACAAAACAAAGGATCGTCGTCTCATCTGTGGTAGCACTCAATGGAATGTAAATAGGCTACAAAATAAAGGAAAAAGGTTAGTTCGTCATATATTAATAATACAAAATAACATTCCATAGTAATGCTTTACTTATATAAATATTGGAGGTTTTAAATTTTCAAAACCATTTCTTATAAAAAGACTATGTGTATACCTAACGCACTCAAATCATCACGAGACGCTTTTTCAACTGCCGTCGACGTGAAGCTACTATAGCATCTCAACCACTACGTGTGGAATTTACTTCGTCGCCCGAGTGGTGTGAAATCATTTCAGTTTTAAACAACTACAATGCGGAATTTCTTCATCGCAATTGTAGTACTTAATTCTATAATTCTAGCAACTACGTGTGGAATTTCTTCATCGCAACCATAGTGTTCATAAATCAAACCTTGGCGACTACGTGTGGAATTTCTTCATCGCCCCATAGTGCCCAAAATTATAAGTATAACCGACTACGTGCGGAATCTCTACCTCGTCACATAGTGCTAAATCTTATGTAAACTATAGGTATGCACATGGTTTCAAAACTCTTAACTCATTTCTTTTCGAAAAATTTTCATTTTTAAATTCTCCTTTCTAGACCCAATGTAAAGGTCATTTTACAAGCTTTAACTCATAATCTTGGAAATCATTTTACAAAGCTTTAACTACAATAATAACAAATATGTTTAAAGAAAGAATGGAAATAGCGCAAGTGATAGGATACTTACCTCGCTTCACGCAAGCTCAACTATCTCAATGGGCCTCTCGTGCCTCGCATGCTTGCCCGTCACCTACATATTGATTTCTCATCATTACTTGCTTAATCACATAACTCAAAACTTAAAATAACATTTCTACTATACTTTTCTCTATTAACAAGTCTTTACTCTATAACTTTTCTAACTCGATTTTAATTCAACCGAGGCTCTCTACTTCCTATTTCTTTGTAAAAGTCTTACTTTTAGACCCCTAAGATCATCCCCATATGGTTCGTTTGGTCTCCGGAGGTTTAAAACAAAAAGTCGTTTGACTAAGAAAAAAAGATTTAGAACCGGCGCTCATTTCATGTCCATTTCTTTTTCTAGCATCTTCTTATCACATAACTAAGTCACCCGTAAAGTTTTGTCAAAAAATTCTATCGTTTACTATGTCAAATCTAGGAAAAACGCCCTGTTTTGGGCATTTTTCGATGCACTTTTCGCACTGAACGAGCGACAATAGTTTTTCTTTCGTATCTAAGCTCCTTTTACCTAGTTATGATCAACTAAATTCATTCCATGCAATAAAAATTATATTTGCATAGCTATTTCACCTATCGATTCTCTAACGGCACTATTTTGCGCATAACTTGCTCAATTTTTATCAGAATCGATCCGTTCCAAAACCTATGGTTTTCTATGACTCCTAGGCATCATTTGAGGTGTAGAACATCCCCATATAGGTCCGTTTTTTCTAGGTTATCTCCAGCCCATGGTTTGAGCTCGGGATTGCAAAAATTGTCTAAACTAGCTCTTTTGAACTTCTACCACTTCTACATGCTTTTCTATGCTTTTCCAACCTCAAATATGTCTAAATTTGAGTTCAAAACCCTCTAATTTCAGAGGACGTCCACTGTTTTTCAAATCCATAACACACACACACAAACATTACACACAACTTTACTAGTTTAAAAATCAACACTCACTCATACCTTTTGTCAAACACTTGAATTACCTAAAAAAATCAACTTTGTTTCCACTTTTATCAAGTTTATGGCAGCCCCTTATACAACCCTAACTTCATCTTCTACTATATTTTGTTGGCTTTTAATCACCTAACAAATCAACACACATAACCAAGCAAAGCCCCACCAAATCTATCTTACATATCAACCTAAATTCTCATCAAAAACTAACCAAAAATTCAACTTCAAATTGTTAAAAACTTACTTGTTCTTGCTTGTTTCTCTCTCTAGACTTGTTTTCCTAGCCTTGGGTGACTTGATTTGGAATAAGAAAGCTTGAAACAAAAAAAAAAAAAAAAAAAAAATGGCTTGGTTCATGCATGGAGGTGGATAGCCGACATACACCCCTTGTTGCCGTGACCTTGCTCTTTTGTTCTCTCCCTCTCAATTTACTCTCTTTCAATTCACGGTACTCTCTCTCTTTTTGTTCAAAATTTTTCTAAGTGTCTAATATATATATATTTAACTTTTACAAAAATGACACTCATGTCCTCTTGACTTGTTGACTATCATTTTATTACTATATTGCCATTAATGATATTATTGTAATTCCTTATTTAACTTAATCTTTTGATAATTGTTACCAATATAATTAGGTATTTGATTCATAAAATGAGATTTATCATTTTACCATCTAGTTCATTTATTATTTTCTAAATGACCATCTTGCCCTCTTCATTTGGTAACTTGGTTTCTAAAGCTCGGAAACGTAAAAATCAACTATAGGGGGTTACATCACAGCTCAAGTTGAATGGGATAAAGCAATCCGTTTAAGCTCGAGTGAGGTAGAGACGATAGAGCTGAATTTGCAATTAAAGGGACTTGCGAGCTAAATTGAGATCTCATTTATGGTTAGTGTAGGTACAGAAGCGAGCTAAAAAAAGGTCGTTGAAGCAGAAGTTGAAATGGTTCAAGTGAATTGATAAGCAACCAGTGAGTATGAAAATATTTTAAAAATACTTTTTAGCTTATTTAACATATTTTATTTTCATTGTTTGTTCTTTTAGCTTATAAATAATTTATGTTTTAGCATGAAAGGAAAATAGTTATTTAATTGGTATGCAATATATATATATATGTATATTTTCTTTTATAGCACGAAAGAGAAATTTATTGAATTATAGAAAAAGAAAAAGGTTTTCAAACCTAGTGGACGACGCGAACCTTTATAGATAAATCTTCTAGCATTAGACTCGGCCAATATACTCTACAGTGTATGGCAAGTGTTGGGAGGGCATGTCATGCTAACATCGGGGGGAATCGAGTCTGTCGTGTCTATCGTGTCACCCTCTACACTTATGGGGTATTATCCTGTTACACGGTTTGTGATGATAGTTCCGCCACGTGATAATGAGATGTTTTTGTAGCTTCGTCATGGTGAACGATGCTAGCCTTTGCGCCATGTGACTCTCATACCGAGCGGAGCTGGTCTCACCTCTCATGTGGTTATAGCTTTCCTTGCGTTGCCATTAAAGCATTTTTAAAAAGAAAAACATGCCATTAAAAGTGGAATTTAGAAAGGAAATGATTTTGAAATATGAAACATTTTAGCTTTTTATGAATTTAAATTAGAAAGAGTTTTGAAACTTTATAAAAACGCAAGCTTTTAGAAATGAAATTATTTTAAAGAAAATGTTTTTAGGAAGAAATTTTATAAAAATCATTTTAAAAATAAACGCATCCACATTCACTGAGCTTTTGTAGCTCATAATATTTTTGTTTTTCCGAAAACCTCCCTAGATGCAGGAACAAGTGATCCAGGTATGAGTGCACTTCGTTCAGGTAAGGTGGGCCCTACGACTGACTACGCTGCTTAAGGCTTTAGCATGAAGTTTATGATTTAAATCTTAATCATGTAATTTGCATATTTTTAGATTGTGAACAAATGTTGTGAAACTTTTATGATAACAAATTGCATGCATGTTTTAGATATTCGCATATTTATGATAATACTTTTTAATTATATGTTTATTTACTTGATGGAATTTGAAATGAGATTTTAAAATGCATGACTTATATGTTTAAAAATGGATAAATAGTTAAGGGTTCGCTCCACGACATCCTTTTGGGTTTTATTAGTCAGATTTCAGAAGGGTTTTGTGGGTTTTCTGACAGGATCGTTAGATTCGATAGAGGGAATTCGGGTCGGGTCTTATTAGATTGGTATTAGAGCCAAGGTTTTAAACAATTTTGAAATAAAGTTCATGAATATTTAAACGACCATTTTAGAAAGAGTTTTATCATAGTTACATAATTTTACGAAGCTATTATTCACTTCATGCATTACATGATTTTGTTCATTTCACATAATCATGCATCGTCAAGGTCGTCCATCTATTAGAAGAGCAGCAGCTGAGGTACCCACATCGAGGGAGGGACATGTTGATGAGTCTATCAATGTGTATGTAGACCATGCTAGACCATTGTGACCTACGGAGCCCACAAGTGGAAATGTAGATATAGAACGGTTGGCTAAAGTTTTGGCAGCAATGCTTCACCAGCTACGAGAGTTAGGGGTTTCTATTGAATATGCTCGAAAATTGGGTGCTAGTCCTTATGATGGGACTGGAGATCTGGAGAGCACCTTGTATTGGTTAGAAACTAGTGAGGAGATTTTTCAGGTGATGAGTTGCTCAGAGGATCAGATGGTAGCATTCTCCGCTTTCTTGCTAAAGGATAGAGCTAAAGATTGGTGAAAAACGCTTCAAAGGTGGAACATAGTCGGAGTGTCCTGGGCACTATTCAAACAAGCATTTATGGATAAGTTCTATCCGAAGAGTTACCAGGATGCCAGGATTGAAGAATTTTTCAGATTGGAACAAGGAAACCTTTTAGTGGTCGACTATAAGAAGAGATTTTTTGGGTTGGTCTATATCATGCCATTTATAGCTGATAATGAAGAACAAAAGACCAAGAGGTTCGCAACAAGATTGAACCTGAAAATTCGGGCCTATGTTGCCTCAGCAGTCTATACGCAGTATGGAGAGCTAGTCGAAGCTGCAATCAAAGTGGAAAAAAGTATAGAGGCCATTCTCAGACCTAGACAGCCGACTCAAAAATACGGTTGGACGGGTGGTTTTTCAGGAGGACCTAGTAAGTTCACCAGAAATAGGGAGTCATTCGCTGGATTTGGTAGTCGAAGATCGAGCCAGGGGTCACAATCAAGCCGAAGCTCCGTAAGGCAATCACTTAGATTCAAAAGCAGCGACGAGAGTTGAAAGAATTGACTGGTATGCTTGGTATAGGGGAGAATGCATCCGGGTGAAAGTCTCAGAGGTAGCGTCGGGTGTTTTAGATGTGGACAAGAGGGTCATTTAATGAAGGATTGCCCAATGGCAGTTGTAGCTTTCAGACTAAAGACCAGAACCGCAGCATTAGAGCACTGGAGGTCGGGGACTAGAGCAAGAGAGTTCCCAAGGTTAGAGAGGCCACTTGTTCTTACCAACCTAACAGAGCATCAAACAGAGGTGTACCATCTAGAGGATAGCAAAGTAGACCCCGTGCTTAGGCCAGAGTGTTCGTAGTGACTTAATAGGCTACTTATTCTTCGTGTCTAAGAATTTTGCTAAGACTGTTGGCATTGAACTGGCATCCCTAGGCTATAGTATGATAGTGTCCATCCCTACAGGAGATTCCTTTCTGGCGAAGAAAGCATTTTATGGTAGTGCAGTAGTCATTGAGAGTAGAGAATTTTCGGCAAACCTAATTGCACTTGACATCCATGATTTTGATGTCATATTAGGAATTGATTGGTTGTCCATACATCATGCTTTGGTGGACTACTTCCGAATGGAAGTTAGATTGACCAAAGCGGGGGAGCCGGATGTTATTTTTCATGTGACAGGCCCTATTTTTAACTGCTAGCTAGGCGACCTGCCCGACACCCCATGGTCGCTCCCCAGTCGAGATCTGCTCCGGCTGGAAAGTTCTCATGGAGCTAAGCCTCTTTTCTTTTCTAAAACACTTGAAATCCCTTTTGTTCTGAAAATGGGTGGGAATTTTGTTCGTTGAAAATAACTTTATAAAAATAGGATTTTCATGAAAATCCGGCAGCACAACGGCTGTTTTTCTAAAATTCCACCCTGTAAAATACTTCACAAACCTGTATAATTGTATTCACAAATATTTCATAATCAATAGGCCTCAGGCCCTTTTTCAAACTCACAATCATGCAATAATACGGAAGCAACTTGAATAAAATCTTAAACATTATGCATGATATTCACATGAAATACTTTATCCCAAAACAATATTTACAAAACTTGAGAAATTTGAAAGACGATAATAAATGCAATACATGATAGCGTTTTAAAAACTAGTGCAGCGTGGTCGCGTCTGCAGCTCGCCTGTACGTCCAATGGAGATACCTCTGCCGCGATGCTCGCTCCTACACCTGGGGAGGAATTTAAATAAAACAGAAAATGATGGTGAGAATAACTCAGTGAGTGTACATAATAATAAATTCTGCTTTCATTAGTATTTTGAAAATGCTACGGCTTATATAAGCAAAGATTCTTTTTACTCTAAACTAATGTCTATTGACGTATTTCAACTTAAAATGGTAACTCTAGAACAACTTATTCTCTTAAGCTCTTAAACTAAATATCTATATGACATGAAATACTAGAACTCTTCTGTTTGCGTGTACTCAGATGCGGGAACTTGGGATTACGATTCCCCCCAACATCTGAAAATATACGGGAACTTGGGATTACGATTCCCCCTGCAGATTAAGCCGTACGGGAACTTGGGATTACGTTTCCCCCCGTCTATTAGGCGTACGAGAACTTGGGATTACGATTCCCCCCGTCTAGTATTAAGCCGTATGGGAACTTGGGATTACGTTTCCCCCCGTCTATTAGGCGTACGGGAACTTGGGATTACGATTCCCCCCGTCTAGTATTAAGCCGTACGGGAACTTGGGATTACGTTTCCCCCCGTCTATTAGGCGTACGGGAACTTGGGATTACGATTCCCCCCATCTAATATTCTACACGTATAGGGTACCTCGATCGGGTTCTGCTAGGAGTTAAGATAAACTAAAGAGATATAAATTACCTTTAAAATTATCTCATAAGTGTTTCGTTTTCTACTTACGGTTTAAAAACCGAAAAACTTGCTTTCTAGAGCGAAAACTCAATTATTGAAATAACGTTCTCAAGTATCTTTATGACTAAATACATATATACAACTATATGAGCATTATAGGGAAAGCGATAATATTCTAAAACGTTACTTGAATAATATAAATAATAAACTACATCGCATTTATAATGTCATATAATAGAATTTGCGAAAGCTTAATAAAAATGTACACTCACTACTTGCTTCCAATAACTGATCAACCACTCCTGATATAGCTCTCGTCTGGTTTCCTATTCACCTTCATTTGATTTCGATCGGGATGTCATTAAAAACATAACTCGCGCGCAACTAAACTTTAAGCCATACGAGGATTTCTAATCACAATAACTCAAGTGACCATCCTCACAAGATAATAAAACAGAAACTCATAATCGCACGCGAAGGCTATTTAAACCGATTCGTTATCGTGACTTAAACTACTCGAAACTCTACGGTTACAAAACCAACAACTAAGCCATTCGAATCTAATATAACATCGTCAAAATCAGATTCTAATGAATTCATAAATTAGAAGATTCGAAACCAAATGACAACCTTAAAGCTTACGCGATTTCAACTAAAAATCGCGATTTACCGCTTTTAGCGTTTCGCGCGATTCCTTTGTTTCTAACTAAACTTATCGTCAAAATTCAACCCGTGACTTTACTTAAAACACGACAAACGAATATTCAAACATGATTAAGCACAAAGAAGAAAATATGGCAGCAAGCTTAATGCATATTCATTTCCGTTTTCAACTCCGAAATTTCGATAATTAACGATTTCACGCGAAACAAAAACTATCCGATTAACTTATTAAAACTCGAACTATCCTAACTTCAACTTAAACACTTTAACGGGCTTACTAACAATCTCGGGGCAGCGGGATAACATTCACAATTCTTTAATATTCGACAACGAAAATCATAAACTAACAACGCTCGCATTCGCGGAAAATTCAACCGAAACGCTCGAAAACGATTTCTACATATCCGAACGACTATCCGATACTTTAAAACACTCTAATACTATCTATTTTCCATGACAAGGAACGCGAAACTAAAAACATAATTCAACAGCCCCTACACATCTCATAACAGCCCATAACATAAAACACAACGAACACGATCGATGATAAAAACACAATCGCAACATCAACGAATGAACCTCCGTACTAACGAGGTTCTCAATCCTAAACCCAAACATAATATCATCACTTTATCTCAACTCTATTCACATAATCACATTACTAATTACTCAAAATGATTCAACAAGAAAATGGGCAGCACTTACCCAAGAAGCGAGTTATTCTCCGCTTCGAAACGACGACGAATCTCTCGCACGTTCTCGGCAGCAAGACAGCTCGGCTTGACTTACAACAGCTCGGCAACAGCTTTGACAGCAACGTGACAGCATCTTCCCTTCGCCGGCAGCAGCTCACGCTAACAGCACCTTGTTCAACAGCGGCGACAGTACACAACAAAGGCAGCAATAGCAATCGATCAGCTCACGGTAGCAAGCTTGCAACGGTGACAGCACACTCACGATCGGACAGCACCTCACGCTGATAGCAACTCTTCCATCAGCGACAGCAAGCTCAATTCTTCACGCCAGCAGCTTCTCTCACCAGCGACAATGGCAGCTCACCATCTCTCCTTGCTTGCATGCACGACTTTACTTCAGATCTGCCCTTGCATGTCCTCCTTTGCTTTAGATCTGTTCTCGATCAGCTCTCTCACGACCTCTCTATCTCTCACGCTCGAATCTCTCTCAAGAAAGCTCTCGGTCTCTCTCTAAACTCATGAGCAGCATCTCTTGCTTATGGTTTCTGTTTTGAAATGAAGAAGAAGATAGAATGAAAGGCGTTGATGATGACCGAGCTTGGGATTGATTAAAGCTCACCACACTTTCATTTCTCTCACTTGATTTTCGGTTATTGAAGTATGGTGACCCCGAGTTATTTACTTCCTCATCTTTTGTTTTATTTCCAATTTTCTTCACTTGCTTATCAACTTTAATAATCTACAATTGCTTTCATTTGGACACTTTTCATTGCTCCTTTCTTGCATGTGTGACACGTGTCACCAACATGCATTCTCCTTATTTTATTTCTCATGCCTTTACGCTTTAATTTCCAAGCCCGGATTTCGACCGTCCGTCCTGGAATTTGCTCTTGATTTCATCTCGGTTCGCACACTCGAAATTATTTTTATTCTTTTAAAATAAATATTCCGAGTATTCCTGGACTCGAACATTATATTTTTCCGAGCGGACGCGATCTATCTGAAAAATATTTTGCTCTCCGATGAACGCGGTTTTGGGTTTTACATCGTGGAATATGGAAGTCGCTTTCTTTTAGTATTATGTCGGCAACGGAGGCTAGTAAGGTGCTGAGGAAGTCATGCTAAGGATATCTAGCTTATGCAATGGAGGCAAGAAATGATGTAGTGAGATTAGAAGATATTCCTGTGGTAAAAGATTTTTCAGATGTGTTCCTGAAAAACCTTCCAGGTTGCCTTTAAAACGAGAAATAGAATTTGATATAGATTTGATCTCAAGGACTAAACCGATTTCCATTGCGCCATATCGAATGGCTCCAACTGAGTTGAAGGAGTTGCAAGTGCAAATGAAAGAACTATGGGATAAGGGTTTTGTAAGACCCAACTGTTCGCCATTGGGGGCTCAAATATTATTTGTCAGGAAGAAACATGGGAGCTTAAGATTATGCATAGATTATAGACAGCTGAACAAAGTAACTATTTAGAATCAGTATTCGATCCCAAGAATTGATGATCTATTCGATCAGCTGTAGGGATTCAGAGTTTATTCAAGGATTGATCTGAGGTCAGGATATCATCAGCTGAGAATCCGTGGAGAAGATATTCCGAAGACTAGTTTTAGAACTCGTTACGGGCATTACGAGTTCTTAATTATGCCATTTGGATTAACGAATGCCCCAACAGCTTTCATG
Organism: Dimocarpus longan; assembly: GCA_022984855.1. Taxonomy (NCBI): domain Eukaryota; kingdom Viridiplantae; phylum Streptophyta; class Magnoliopsida; order Sapindales; family Sapindaceae; genus Dimocarpus; species Dimocarpus longan. Next base: position 21,013,212 of record CM041019.1, on the reverse strand, counting down.
GATTTGATGAACAAGATCTTCAGGTTGTATCTGGATAAGTTTGAAATAGTATTCATTGATGACATTTTAGTGTATTCAAGTAGTTATGAGGAACATGCAGAGCATCTTTGGATAGTATTACAGACCTTATGAGAGCATCAGCTGTATGCAAAGTTTAGCAAGTGCCAATTCTGGCTAAATAGTGTTGCTTTCTTGGGTCATATAATATCAGCTGAAAGATTAAGTGTGGATCCTCAGAAGATAGAAGCGATCACAAACTGGAGATCGTCTACAAATGTTATAGAGGTTCGAAGCTTCCTCGGACTGGCAGACTACTATAGAAAGTTTGTAGAGAGGTTTTCAAGGATAGTAACCCCACTGACTAGAAAGGAAGAGAGATTCGAGTGGTCAGATGCCTGCTAACAGAGTTTTAACGAGCTGAAGAGAAGATTGACATCAGTTACAGTGTTGATGCTACCAATAGGGGAAGACGGTTTTACCATATACAATGATGCTTTAAGATAGGATTTAAGGTGTGTTCTGATGCAAAATGACAGAGTTGTAGCATATGCTTCCAAACAGCTGAAGAAGAATGAGTGGAACTATCTTACCCACGATCTAAAGCTAGTAGCAGTAGTATTTGTGTTAAAGATTTGGAGGCATTACTTATATGACGTCTCTTATCAGATTTTTACAGATCATAAGAGATTGCAATATTTATTCACTCAGAAAGAGTTAAACATGAGGCAGAGGAGGTGGTTAGAACTGATTAAGGATTATGACTGTACGATGGAATACCACCCTGGAAAGGCTAATGTAGTGGCAGATACGTTAAATAGGCGACTAGAGAGCTCCATAGCTCATTTAAGGATAGTATATCTTCTGCTTCTAGTGGAGCCGAAGTCGTTGAAAGTCAAGTTAGATGTAGCAAACTTAGGGGCATTATTAGCTACTTTCTATATTCGCCTCATTTTAGTAAATAAGATAAGGGAATAGTAATGGCAAGATCTACAGTTGATAAAGTTAAGACAAGAAATCGAAACGGGACAGAAGATAGATTTTATAATCAGGGAAGATAGTACATTGATAATAGGTCAACGTTTATGCGTATTGGATGTAAGCGATATGAAAAATAAAATCATGGAAGAAGCTCATTCTTCAGTGTATGTCATGCATCCAGGTAGCACAAAGATGTATCGTACCTTGAAAGAGCATTACTAGTGGAAGGTAATGAAGAGAGAGATCGCAAAATTTGTATTCCGATGTTTCATCTATCAACAAGTCAAAATAGAACATCAGAAATCGGTGGGATTACTACAGCCACTCCTTATCCCAGAATGAAAGTGGGAGCATATCACCATGGACTTTGTAGTAAGGCTTCTGCACAGCCAAAGAGGGCATGACACTATATGGGTGATCGTAGATAGACTGACTAAATCTGTCCATTTCTTACCGATCAGGAACAACTAGTCTCTAATTAAGTTAGCGTAGCTCTATATAGATGAGATAGTCAGACTCCATGGTATGCTAATTTCAATTGTATCAGAATGGGATCTCAGATTCATCTCAAGGTTTTGGCCTGGATTGTAGAAAGCCTTAGGTACTCAGCTGAACTTCAACATGGCCTTTCATCCTCAGACGAATAGACAGTCAAAGAGAACAATCCAAACACTCAAGGATATGCTCAGAGCGTGTGTCTTGGAATTCAAGAGGAGTTGGGATACGCACCTACCACTTCTAGAGTTTGCATGCAATAATAGTTATCAGTCCAGCATTGACATAGCGCCTTATGAAGTCTTGTGTGGAAGAAAGTGCAGAATTCCAATGTGTTGGTACTAGGTTGATGAGAGGAAACTAATAGGTCTCGAGCTTATCCAAATCACACAAGGTTAAGATTATTAGAGACAAGCTTAAAGTGACAAGTGATAGATAGAAGAGTTATGCAGATAACCGTTTTAGGGACCTCGAGTTCAAAGTTAGTGATAGAGTTTTTCTCAAAATATCCCCTTGGAAAGGCATGCTTAGATTTGGGAAGCGTGATAAGTTGAGTCCGCACTATATCGAGCCATATAAGGTCGTGGAAAGAGTGAGACCTGTAGCATACGGGTTGGAGCTCCCACTACAGTTAAGTAAAATTCATGATGTGTTTCATATGTCCATGCTCCGCAAGTATGTTCCAGATCCCTTTCACATACTTATGGAACAACTGTTAAAGCTGAGAAAGAATCTGACTTATGAAGAGGAATCGGTACAAATTTTAGATTGCAGTGAACAAGTCATGCGGAATAAAGTTATTAACTCAGTAAAAGTATTGTGAAGGAATCACGAAGTAGAAGAGGTCACTTGAGAGCATGAAGATCAGATATATCATAAATACCACTATCTATTTCAAGTATGACGTATAAATTTCGAAGACGAAATTTTTTTGTAATGGGAGAAGAAAATATAATACCCTCTCCCGAGGTTATTGCTATACATATGTACAGAAGGATGTAATATACTGATATACCCTCGTTGGTGAAATAATAAAAGGATTTTTAAATGTTTAATAGTAAAATTAAATATTTGTAAATTTTTGAAAGAAGTGGGAATAAATTTAAATTGTAAAAAGTTAAGAGGTACGTGAGAAAATAAAAGATTTTTATAGAAAAAGTAGCAAAATTATAATTAAAAGGAAAGGACAATGACATTTGAGGAAAAGTGAAGAATTCTTTAGAATCTGGCAGAATTGTAATTTTAAGAAATTTTAAGGGTAAAGGTGAAGCTTGACACACGTCTATGAATAGAGCAAATTGCCTTGAGAGAAGAGAGAGTGAGGAGAGAAGAAAAATCTAGAGAATGAGAGAGAGAGTTGTCGGTAGAATAAAGGTGACAGAGCTGTCGCTGATCTGAGTTCGTTTCTGCTGTGTTGAAGGGGGAAATCAAGCTATAGAAGGTGATGAACAGATTTAGGAGGATGATCAAGTCAGATTTGGCAAGAATCAAGAGGTAAGATCGAGTTTTTATGGTTTTCTTTTTGGAAGAAAAATCTATTAAAGCAGTCCAGTAGCTGCATCTATTGTTAATGAGGTTTCATGCATAGATTTAGAGGTTTGAGTGGTTAGATTGTTGTGTAAAATGTTAAAGTTCTGCTGCAGATCTGTTCTGTTGTGATCTGGTAATATGTGAACTGATTTATGAATGTTGTTGCATTTCGGCTGTGAAAATGTTTAGATCAGAGTATATGGATATATGTGAAAGTAGAAATCTGGAAAAGAAATGTTAGAGTTAATATGCGTGAGCTAGGGCAGGAGCTTACGAGATGCGAGTTAGAGGATGCCCGCAGCTCATTTTTAGCACTGATCAAGTTGGCCTGAAGTGCGTGCTCGCAGAAAGTGAGCTGAGTAATACTCCAGCCTGCCATAATTTCTGTTCGAGCTGGACTAAGGTAGTAATTTGTAAGGACAAGCTGGTTAAAGGTAACAGCTTGCTAAAAATGGTGAGTTGAGCAAGCTTGCTGAGATAGTAAATGCCCTCAATTTGGGCTAGGTTTAGTGAAGTAGGAGCTTAATGTGAGCTGCAAGGAGCTCGCAGCTCGAGCTGAATAGGATAAAGCAGTCCGTTTCAACTCAGGTGAGGTAAAGATGATAGAGCTGAATTTGGAATTGAAGAGGCCTACGAGCTAAATTGAGATCTCATTTATGGCTAATGTAGGTGCAAAGGCGAGCTGAAAGGAGGTCATTGAAGTAGAAGCTGAAGTGTAAGTGATTCAAGTGAATTGGGAAGAAAACAATGAGTGTGAAAATATTTATAAATACTTTTTAGTTTATTTAACAGATTTTATTTTCATTGTTTGTTTTTTTAGCTTATAAATGATTTATGTTTTAACATGAAAGGAAAATAGTTATTTAATTGGTATGCAATATATAAATGTATATTTTCTTTTATAGCATGAAAGAGAAATTTATTGAATTATAGAAAAAGAAAAAGGTTTTCAAATCTAGTGGACGGCCCGAGCCTTATAGATAGACCTTTTAGTATTAGACTCGGCCAGTATACCCCGCAGTGTATGACAAGTGTTGGGAGGGTATGTCCTACTAACATCGGGGGGATCGAGTCTGTCGTGTCTGTCGAGTCGCTCTCAATACTTATGAGGTATTATCTCGTTATACGGTTTGTGATGATAGTTCTGCCACGTGATAACGAGATGTCTTTGTAGCTTCATCATGGTGAGCGATGCTAGCCTTTATGCCATGTGACCCCCCACACTGAGTAGAACCAGTCTGGCCATTCATGTGGTTGTAACTTCTCTTAGGTTTCCATTAGAGCATTTTTAGAAGGAAAAACATACCATTAAAAGCAGAATTTAGAAAGGAAATGATTTTGAAATATGAAACATTTTAGCTTTTTATTAATTTAAATTAGAAAGAGTTTTGAAACTTTATAAAACGTAAGCTTTTAGAAACAAAATTATTTTAAAGAAAATGTTTTCAAAATGTTTCTGGGAGGAAATTTTATTAAGATCATTTTAAAAATAAAAGCATCCACACTTACTGAGCTTTTGTAGCTCATAATGTTTTTGTTTTTTCAAAAACCTCCCTAGGTGTAGGAACAAGTGATCCAGGTATGAGTGTGCCTCGCTCAGGTTATATGGGCCCTACAACTGACGACGCCGCTTAAGCCTTTTGTGTGAAGTTTGTGATTTAAATCTTAATCATGTAATTTGTATATTTTCAGATTGTGAACAAATGTTGTGAAACTTTTATGATAAAAAATTGCGTGCATATTTTAGATATTCGCATATTTATGATAACACTTTTTAATTATATGTTTATTTACTTGATAGAATTTGAAATGAGATTTTAAAACACATGACTTATATGTTTAGAAATAGATATATAGTTAAGAGTTCGCTCCACGACATCCTTTTGAGTCTTATTAGTCTGACTTCATAAGAGTTTCATGGAATGCTCGGCAGGATCGCTGGATTCGATAGAGAGAATCCAGGTCGGGTTTTGTCAATGAATATGCATTGCTTTTACACTTTAAAACCCGTTTTCTAGATCACAAATCTTTATTCTCTATCTCCCTTATATTCTTGAGTATGCAACCACTTTTTTGTCAAGAAAATAACTTAAAAATTAGTTTTAAAATAAATCGATAGAAAACAAAATTCTGCATTAATGAGTATCTAAAAAATAGAAGGAAATTTCCTTATTTTTAAGATAGTTGACCAAGAATTTTGTCTTTCATTCTTCTTGCAAGTCCACACCTAGAAATAAGGAAATAAATAGAGTTTTCTGCATAATAAATCACTAGTTGATTGATTAAAAATTTCCTAACTCAACCAAAGATATTTTCCAAGTTTGTTGCCTAAGAATATTTCAACCATCACAAAGTTTCCTTATAAAACGATTTCTCAATTAACCTCGCCCTATAAGGAAAATAAATACTTTATTCATCGTAAAAAATTTATTAAATAATCACCAAATCATTCAACAAGTCAGACAAGAATCAATACAACGAAATTGAGTCTTTTCTTAAATATTCAGAAAATTGACACTGAGACCTGCACTTTGAATTGTCAAGAATAATTTGATATAACATCAAAATTGATGCTGCAACATTGACCTATATGTTATAATTCAAACAATATTAAACAAAGTATATAAACACATTGTAGTCAGTGTAAAGATTTGCCATTTATGAGTTTTGCTAGAGACATTTGCTACTTCACTAATGCCATAAGATGCACTTTACTACCATAAAATGAACCTCTATGCCATAAGATGCCAACAACAATGCACTCCATACATGTGCACTAACATTTTATTTTCTTGTTTCTTATAGTGAGCATGAGCAAGCATGGAGATCAAATGGATTTACAATTTTGAGCTCTAATATTTTGAAGTTATTAATTGTTGATAGTCAAAACCGGTCAACCTCGGAATGATTTGTGTGAGGCCTGCCTCTTTTAGCGAGCTGTGACACCGGCGCGAGCTCGCTACCATTGAACCCCTTTTAGACCTGGAAGGTCGTGTTCAGAGTTGAACCCTAAACCTTATAGGTATTCTGGGTGTAAGACTCCTACCACCAAGCTGAGTCAGCTTAGTGGTAGAAGTCTTACACCCATAATACCTATAAGGTTGAGAGTTCGATTCCGGACGTGACTTTCCTAGGCTAAAAGGGGTTCAACGGTCGTGAGCTCGAGCCCGTGTGGCAGCTCGCTGAGAGAGGCCGGCCCCACACAAATTTTTCGAGGTTGACTGGTTCCAATCGTCAACATTAATTAAATTCTTTAATTAAATGATTCACATTACTAATATTAGAGTTACTCTACTAAAAACCTATGGTTTCACTCTCAAAATTACAGATGTTTTACACAATCCGAATTTTCAGTATCTGTCGATCTAATCATTTTATATGGTTCAGTCCTTCGCAAGTTATTCAGTCCTTCACAAGTTATTCATAGTTAAAGCAAGGTCATTAAATCTATTATACCTCTCTAATTATTTATTGTTCTTTTAATAAGAATTGATTTTTTAATGACCAATAAATCCATAACAATTTGTGAATTTTATCTTTTTGATTACTTGTAAGCAGAAAGTTGACATCTCTTACTATTCAAGACTTGAATCAATACTTAAGGATACTATTTATCTACGTCTTGTAAGAAGGAGTAGATTTCACTATTGTTTAAAATGTTTCTAGCCACCTATTAAATCATGTCTCCAAAGTAAGAAATTATTGACAGTAAATATTTAACAATCTCACCTATATAAATTAAAAGATATGATTCAATAAAAAGAGTCCATAATACACTCAAGATTAAGAACAATTTGTAAATAAGCATTTGGTTGATAAATATAAATTTCTTTGTTTAATGAATATTAATAAGAAATTCATTTTTTTTTATCATGGTCTTGTCCTATATAATCTCTATTATATAAGGTGACGGGACCCAATTTAGATCTCCTCTAAGCTAGTATCTGGTAGGCCTCGCTTGACACTCCAACATACCTCGCTTAAACCTTACTGGACGACTAAAAGAGATCTGTGAAGCCAACCTTGAAAACTTACCCATTTACTTTGCTTCGAAATTAGTTTGATCTCATGGTTTTGAATTTAGTTAGGTTGGTTTATTTAAATTCAAAATGTCATTTCAGTTAAAGTCATAAAAGTGACCATTTTATTTGCAAAATCTGAAATCATTTTTAACGGAAATCCAATAGCATAACAACTGCGCTTATAAGGTTTTCAAATTCCCCGCAAAGAAAATACACTTCCAAATAATTTCAATCACAACCCAATTTCTCATTTTCCATAGTCATGCATCTCAAAACTCAATCATTCATTTTCATAAAAACCACAACTGATGATCAAAGTTATTTATATCATGAGAAACTTTACAAAATTATGTATATCACAAAATATCATAATATGTATTCTTAAATTAGTGCTACAAATGTAAAAATGATGCATGCAAGCATTTTGTTTTTAGTTTTAATATAATACAAAATGGGATCTATGTCATGCAAACGTTAGGCATGCACCCACCTATGTTGATGAAGGAATTCTCACTCCTTGATCACCCACACGACTACCTAAGGAGGTTTTATACAAAACAATATGGAAAGAATGTAATCTCGAAACAATTAAAAAAATTTAATAGTTATTAGCTAAACAATTATCAAATCTTTTCAATATGCGTAAGTTTCAACAAAAATCTTTAGAATTTCTTTTTAAAAGCACCATTCGTACCTCTAACTGCTCTGACCACACGACGACTAACTATTGCCGCTCTATGTGGTATGTCACATGGCGATTTTCAACTGACACCAACCGTGATATTACTGAAACATCTCGACAACTACATGCGAAATTCTTTGCATCACGAATTGTAGTGCGAGATACTATATAGTCTTGGCGACTACGTGCAGAATTTGCTACATCACAATAGTAGTGCAAAGTACTATATATAAATCTTGGCAACTACATATGGAATTTTCTGCATTGCATATTGTAGCGCAAGATAATCTCTAATTCTAAGGGTGTATGCATGACCTTTGAAAACTTTTTTGTACTAAGTGCAATAAACACTAAATACTTTTCTTTTTAAAGCTTTGGCTAGAGCTTGTAAGCTCGATTCATATAAAAACTATGTTATTTCGAAATTCCTTTGAAAACACATATAATAATCTTCTAAATCAAACAAAGCACTTATATAACATAAATCATTCATAACCTTTTTAACAACCAATAAAATTACATTATGCACATAAACATTCTTAGTGTGAGTTAGTGGCACTCACCTAGATCTTAAGCTTATTAATGAGCTTTAACGAGCTTCCTTCGCTCTACTTGCTTGCTCCTCACCTACACATCACATTCTCATTTAAAATATGCTAAATCAACTACTCAAAGCTACAATTAGAGCTTCCAACATAACTAACACATTTGAAAACCCTTTTGACTACAACTTCCCCATCTAAGTTCCAACTTAACCAATGCTTTAATTTTTTGATTTCTTTCCATGAATCTCATTCTTTATCACCTAAGAACATCCCCATACACTTGGAATAATTTTTTAAAGCTCGAAATGAAAAACTCCCGTTTTTGACCCCCTTCGACCGAATGCTATGTAGGGAGCAATCTCTAGCTTTTCTTTCTTTTGTTTTTGCTCAAATCATCTCCCGAACTCTCATTTATGTCAGCCATAAAATAGATTCAAAAAGAAACAGCCGTCGGGTGGAGGTTCTTAGCTAAAAACCCCTATTTTCACCATTTTTTCATGCCAAAATTTACCATATTCACAATCTAAACTCAATTCTCTTTTTATTAGGATTCTTAGACTCGTACATGCTCAATTATGATCATACATCACATAAAAGTAAAGAGAAAAAGAAATTGCATAGTGACCATCAATGCCTTTAATCTAGCCTAAGCAACACTCTTGTGTTCTTTTTCTTCCTTTTCGAATTCTAATCCATGGGATTTTCTAACTTCTAATATGCATGAATTATATCAAAACTCAATGAAATTACACACCCCTCTAGTGGTCGTGAGTTATCCACACAACCGCATCAATCTATTTCTTTCATTCTCTTAGGCATTTCTTTAAACATCTTAACTACAATTCAATCACTCTCTTAGGCATTTCATCAAACACCTTATATGCAATTCAAATCACTTCACACAAGCTCTAATCAAATTCTAGGGTTTCACCTACATAAACCCTAATTTCTATCTCTTGCATGATTCCTCTTAACCCAAGCTTTTTTTTTGGTGCTTTAGGCTTCTAATCTTATCTTAGATCAAAACCCCCATCAATTATACAACAACAAACCAACCTAACCATCGACATATCATATGAACTAACTAGCATCAACTTTAGCAAATGATGATAACTTACTTTAATCTTGCTTAGATCTTGATTTTTTAGCTTAGATCAACTCAAAATCTTGTTCTGAAGCCTTGGAATTGGTTGAAAGAACTTTCTTCCCTTTGTTCTTCCTTTTATCGTCCCTCTCTCACACTCTCACAATCTATTTTGCTTCAATTTTTGGCTAAGTGTTGGAAGACAACACTTATATATATAGGCTTCATATGGACAAATGATCATTTTGCCCTTCTTTATACGTTTGTCTTACTATTAGTTTAAATTAACTTCTAAAAGCTATATTAACATTTTAAGATCATTTTTTAGAATAATAATTATGAAATTTAGCATTTTCACTCCATAATTTATCTATTAACACTAGGAAGTCCAAAATTAAGAAAAGAGGCTTACATAAGGTGCCTCAATTTTCATGTTACCACATGAACAATCACAGATAAGATTGTCATATCACATATGGAATGAACTATATTTACCATAAATAAGGTTATTAGTTTTGTTTGCTTTCTATGAACTATTTAGATTACTCATCTCACATAAATCCTCTAATATATAATAATCTTATGAACTTAAGTTGAGATTACATAAGTAATCATAGATATTACTTGATATTCAGATGAAGTTAACATTATACAAATGCACATAGACTTAATAAAACAAACATATTTTGTTTATTATTTATACAAACGTTTACAAATTACAAGCTTATAAGTCACAAACCCTTACAATATCCCATTTTCCCTAAAGTAGATGAGATATATCTCGTAATCCTAAACCTTCTAGATGATTTTCAAACATATTAACATGGTTGTCTTGTGAAGTTATTTTCATCACCAACATGTCTCCTCTGTGTACTATCTCTCTGATGAGATGATACTTTTTCTCCATCTGCTTCCTATGCTTATGGCTTCTTGGTTCTTTAGAATTTCATATTATACCACTATTATCACAATAAAGTGTGAGCAACTAATCTATATTTGGAACGACTTGCACATCTGCTAAGAACTTACATAGCCAGACTATTTCTTTAATTGCTTCACAGGCTGTTACATATTCAACTTCCATGGTGGACTCAACAATGCATGATTTTTTTTACACTTCTACATACTATGGCTCCACCACCAAAGATAAATAATAATCCGGACATGGATTTCGTAGAATCCTTGCCTAATTGAAAATTAGAATTTGTGTACCCTATCGGAATCAAATTCCCATCATAACACACAAACATATAGTCTCTTATTCTTCGATGACACTTGAGAATATGCTTTACTACCACCCATTGATCCAATCTTGGGTTAAACTGATAATGATTAACTACTCTCACTGAATAATATCAAGCCTCATTCATAGAATAGCATGCATGAGACTACCTACTGCTGATGCATAGAGAATTAGTCTCATATCCTCAACCTCTTAAGGTGTTTTAGGATATTGTTTCTCAAACATATGAATTCCATGGCGAGAATGTAAATTACCTTTCTTAGAATTCTACATCGTAAAACATATAAGGATCTTATTGATGTATAATGCTTGAGACAGTGCTAATAGTTTACTCTTGCGATCTCGCATGATTTAGATGCTAAGAACATAACTATACTCTCTTAAATCTTTTATTTGAAATTAGTTAGCAAACAAGTTCTTTACGTCTGATAATACTCTTACATCATTCCTAATAAGTAGAATATTGTCAACGTAAAGTAAGTATGAAGAAAACACTTTCTTATTAATGATACGCTTGTATACATAATATTCATCAATATTTTGCTCAAAATTTGATTGACGTATCAAACCTTATGTTTTAAGATCGAGAAGTTTGTTGAAGTCCATAAATGGACATTCGCAAGTTGCAAACTTTTTACTCTCGACCTTAAGACATGAATCTCTCTAGTTACATCATATAGATACTCTTATCAAGATTGTGATTTAAGAACACAGTATTGACATTCATTTGCTATATCTCGTAGTCAAGACATGCAACTATAGATAGAAAAGTATAAATGGGCTTAAGTATGACTATTGGTGAGAAAGTTTACTCATAGTCAACTCCCTCTTTCTGGGCATAAACCTTTGTCACTGGCCTAGTTTTAAAGGTTTCTACATTTCCATCCACTCTTCTTTCCCTCTTATAGATCCATTTGCAACCTATGGGTTTTATCCTATCCAGTTTATCCACAAGTTCCTAGACGGAGTTGCAATATATGGAACCCATATTGAGATTCATGGCTTAAGCTATTCCTCCTTATCAAAGTCCATTGCATTCTTGTATATCAATTGATCATATACACCATCATCAGAGATAACAACTTATACCTCTCCAAAACCTATGTAGTGAATTGGTTGTCTCATGACCCTTCCACTACGACAAGGTGGTAGATTACTTTGATAAGAATCTATTTAACACTCAGACGTGGTCTTAACTATGTTTTTATTAACAATTATTGTTGATTGGATATTAGTCAAACCAAGTAATAACTCCTTACATACAACCTTACTTTGAAGTTTGTAATCTTTTATATAGTTATATTCAAGAAACATAGCATTTTTTGACACAAACACTTTGCTATCTTGAGGATCATAAAAGAATCAATCTCTAATTTTTTTGGAATAACCTACAAATAGGCAAACCTATGAACATGGTTCCTGTAATGCCCCGATATTTATTTTCGTATGATTAGTATTCATTGATTTAATAATTAAATTCGATAAGTAGGATTAAATTAGAAATTGAGCGGATTAATGCGATATAAAATGTTTCGTTATTTATTTAAGAACTTTATTAATTTTCGGAGATATTTTTATTAGTAACGGATTTAATTAGAGATTAAATAGAAGAGATTGAACGATGAAAAAATGTCATTGGATAACCAAATAACTGCAAGTTAGAAGGCATTACATGAGATTATTTTTGGAACCAATAAGAATTTGCCACCTAAAAGTCAAAAAGTGACAAAATCAAGTGAAAATGTGACAAATGTGTGGTGGAATTGAGTTAGTGAAAAAGTGAGGTTGCAAGATTATCCAATTGGGACTTAACAAGTGTAATGTGGGGTCTAAATGCAATTAAAGAAAAGTTGGGGTAAAGATATAAATAGAAAAAATGGGTTAGTGAGCCAAAATTTTAAAATTTCATTTTCTCTCTTCTTCTCCCTTTTGCCGTCAACTTCTTCCTCCTCCTTCTTCAATTTTTCTTCTTTTCCAAGCTCACAAATCACTCAAATATCTTATTCTTTCCATCATATACCTATCCAAAGCTTCAAATTCATCAAAACTCATCCATTCTTTAAGTTTTATTTTGCTAGAAAGGGTGAACTTTAAGGTATATTGACATGAGTTTTTGATTTTATTGTGGGTTTGGGTTAGATAGGATCTAGATATTCTTATGAGCATGTAGATAAGGTTATTTTTGCATTTGATTAAGTGTGTGTGATTTTGTGATGAAAAATCTCTCTCTTTAAAACCCTAGGTGAGGGTTTGAAGCAAGGGAGCTTAGGGAATGCTAAGGAGAAGTGATAATATTTTCTTGGAGGTGTAAGAAAGCTTCTAGCTAGCCTAAAAAGGTTGGTGTATACTCGTATTACAATTTTGTTTCTGTTAGTAAGCTTGAATTGAGAAAAGTCTTTTGAATTTTGATGATTTTGTTTATGTGATGTGTTAAATTGGTATGAATTATGTTTATATGCTATTTATTTATTTATTTATTTTTTTGGAATGAGTTTTGAGATGAAAAACAAGTTGAAATAAAAATTTGAATTTTTAATCCCTTAAGACTGAATTTGAAGCAAAGAGAGACTTAGGGGTATTTTTTTCATTTCAATCTTTATGTTATTCTAACGATGTTTGAATGATTTATGTGATGAAAAATTGATTGGAACAAAAATTTCAAAAATTTACACCCTTAGGCCTAATGGTGTGCATGTAATAGACTAGGGGTATTTTCGTCATTTCGTTTCTATTTATGTGTTAATTTTATGATGTTTTGATGATATGTGTGATGGATTAAGGCTTTGAAAGGAAAAAAATTTGAAAATTTCCTCTTTAGGGCCGAATGAAAGCTAAAGGAAAATGTATATTGTTTTGTTAGAGTGTGACATGGAAACTAGGGGTAAAATAGTCATTTGTAATGGCCTAAAGTGATGCCTCAAAGAAATAAGAAAGGCGAATTCAAGAATGTTATAAAACCATTACGTGATTAAAAGTTTAGTTTTAAATTGAAAATTTTGTAATTTTGAAAAATTTAAAGGACCCACGTAAAACTAGTCATCGGTAGGTGGGAATTGGTAGTTGGAATGCCAATAGGGTGATTATAAGCAGTATTGTGCCATTACGATTGCTTACCAACATTGAATGACGGACCCTGAAAGGCATTAAGTGTCTGGTCCCGAAACGGAAAGAAATTGTAATACGTGACTCGGTGAGTAGTCGTCGAGTGGCCGATGTCGGGGAAGTCGTTTATTTTGGCGAGTAGCCGTCGAGTGGTCGATGCCAGGAAATCTATTGCCGATCCATGGTATCGTAGTAGATTTTACAAAGGGCTTTAAGAAATTCAATAAGGGCAATTTTGTAAATTTGTTTGAAAATTGAGTTTACAAGGGCAATATCATAAATGTGCTTAATAAAGGATCTCTGGAAAGTTTATATGATTAAAGTTTAAATTGAATCATGTTTGATGTATATGTTCTTGACAAGTTACTAGCTTGCGTATGTCGTTGGATCTTATTATTGTATTTACGAAAATGAGTTGGTTTCATTTTATTATGTGTACACCCTCTAAGTACAAATATTTGGCGCATTGAATTTACCACGCGCAGGTAGTTGAGTCGGGCTTGAAGTTATAGACAAAGACGAAGCCCTTGCAGATTTTCTCACGAGTCACATCCGAGAATATTTTTAGGTAATAACCATTTTTGTATCATATTTGTATATTCATGTGAATGTTTGTAAAAGTTTGTATTTTATCAAAGTGAATTCTTTGTAAAGTTATGTAAGGTTTTGAATCCCTAGTAAATTAAGTAAATTTGACAGGTCCCTTTCTAACTACTAGCTAGGCGACCTGCCCGGCAACCCCACGGTGGCTCCTCAGTCAAGATCTGCTCCGGCTGAAAAGTTTTCGAGGAGCTAAGCCTTATTTCTGTTCTAAAATACTTGAAATCCTTTTAGTTTTGAAAATGGGTGGGAATTTTGTTCGTTGAAAATAACTTTATAAAAATAGGATTTTTACGGAAATCCGACAGCACAACGGCTGTTTTTCTAAAATTTCACTCTGTAAAATATTTCAAAAAACCTGTATAATTATATTCACAAATATTCCCAATATATCAATAGGCCTCAGGCCCTTTTCAAACTCATAATCATGCAATAATACGGAAGCAACTTGAATAAAATCTTAAAACGACATGCATGATATTTACAATGAAATCCTTAATTCAAAGTAATATTTACAAAACTAGAAAATCTGGGAAATGATAATAAATACAATACATGATGCTATGACTAGAAAATAGTGCAGTCTGGTCGCGTGTCTAACTGGCCTGTACGTCCGAAGGAGATACGCCTGCCGTGCTGCTCGTACCTGCACCTGAGGGAGGATTTTTAAGAAAGACAGGAAAAACAGTGGTGAGAATAACTCAGTGAGTGGGTAAGTTTACATAAACTATGCTTTTGCTTAAAATACTATTCCTCAAAAAAATAAATTGGAAAACTATTACTTACTTACTATTTCTGAAAACGAAATACTCGTTTAAATCATGTGAAAGTTACTTATCAAACTTTTCTTAAAAATTTTTCTTATTTTCTTACTAGCCTTATCTAGCAACCCAGGGAAATCTTGTCCTTCGTGACGGTGCGAAGACACGCCACCAGGATAGGGGAACTCTCACCATGTGTAGTCGCAGATGTGGATACAACTCTGGGATCGCGAATCCCTCCAACATCAGGCAGATCTACACTATCCTATACGTGCAGAGGGTGACTGACAGACTCGATCCCCCCATTGTTAGTAACTCCCCCCAACTACCATACACGTATGGAATACTTCGGCCGGCTGAAATCTTAGGGGCTAGGGTAAACCATAGGCATATATAAATTGAAATCTCAGCAATATGCTATAATATCGCAAAATAACTTTCACAAACAATATCTTGATGCATGTATATGATTTCAACTCATTCATTTACTTTACTTAAAGAATATATATATATGCTTATACTCATAGCATAACTCAGTTAAAAATATACATGCATTCATAGGAAATGTAATGATATCATAAAAGTTTACTCGAATATCAAAACAATTCACTTGCTAAATGATTCACATTTATATAATAAAATGTATGAAAACTTTTAAAATTCACACTCACTACTTGCTTCCAAAATACTTATCACCGCTTCCCGATACGGCTCTCGTTTGGTTTTCGATTCACCTACAATTGATTTCGATCGAGATGTCGTTAAAACATAACTCGTGAGCAACTAAACTTTAAGCCATACGAGGATTTAATAGCACGATAATTCAAGTGACTATCCTCACACGATAACAAACGGAAAACTCATATTTGCACGCAAATACTATTTCCAACCAAAACGTTATCGCGTCTTAAACTACTCGAAACTCTACGGTTACAAAACCGACAACTATGTCATTCGAATCTAATGTAACATATTCAAAATCAGATTCCAATGAATTCACTAAACAGAAGATTCAAAACCAAACGACGAACTTAAAGCTTACGCGATTTCAACTACTTATCGCGATTTATTCGTTTTTAGCGTTTCGCGCGATTCCTTTAATTTCGCTTGAACTTATTGTTAATTTCAACTCGAGACTTTACTTAAAACACGGAAAATGAATATTCAAACATGATTAAACACAAAGAAGAAAATATGGCAGCAAGCTTAACATATTCATTTCCGATTTCAACTTCCGAAATTTCGACAATTAACGATTTCGCGCGAACCAAAAACTATTCGATTAACTTAATCAAGACTCGAACTATTATAACTTCAACTTAAACACTTTAACGGCTTAAAAACAATCTCAGGGCAGCGAGATAATATTCACATTCCTTTTATATTCGACAACGAAAATCACAAAGTAACAATGCTCGCATTCGCGGAAAATCAATCGAATCGCTCGGAACCAATTTCTAACTATTCGAACGATTAACCGATACTTTAAAACACTCTAATACAATCCATTTTCCACGACCACAAACGCGAAACCAAAAGTATAACTCAACAGCCCCTAAATATCTCATAACAGCCCATAAACAACATTCAACGAATACGATCGATGATAAAAACACAATCACAACGTCAACGAGCGAACCTCCGCACTAACGAGGTTTCCAATCCTAGTCCCAAACATAATATCATCAATTATTTCAACTCAATTCACATTACTAATTACTAAACATCTCAATAACGGAAATGGGGCAGCACTTATCTTACTATTTTCGCTCCGAACAACTTCCGAACGGCGACGAAACTCTCGCACTTTCTCGGCAGCAAGCTGCCCCTTTGGATGATGCTTCGCTTCAGATCTGAAATGAATTCTTGGCCTGACTTAACAACTCGGCAACAGCTTGGACAGCTCACGGCTTGGACAGTTCACGGCAGCTTGCGATGACAGCACCTCACTCCAGCAGCTGTCTTCCTTGCTCACGGTGATGACAGCAACCTCACGGCAGCGGATAAGGTAGCAACGGCAGCAACTTCACCCCTCCAAGCTTGCATGCACGATCAGCTCACTCAATCCATCAGCCCACAGCAGCGACACCCCTTTCGGCAGCAGCTCGTCACCATCTGACAGCTACAGCAGCTTCACGGCAGCACTTGAAGACGATGGCAGCAAGCTCACGGTCCTCCTTGCTTGCATGCACTTCCTTGCTTCAGATCTGACCTTGCATGTCTTCTTTGGCTTCAGATTTACTCACTCCTTCTTCATGCATCATCGCGGTCTGAAGACAGCAACACACGATGGCAGCTCGAGCAATGTCTTCTCACGCCAGCAGCTCACGATGGCAGATCCTCACACTGACAGCAGCTCCTCCATCCGTGACAGCAACTTCAGCCTCTCACCAGCTCGAGCTCATCACTTCCTCCTTGCTGCAGTTCACGGACAGCAGCTTCCTTCGCCGGCAGTAGCTCCTTCACGGTGACAATGGCAGGACATCACCTCTTCTCTTGCATGTCCTCATTTTCTTCAGATCTGCCCTCAATCAGCTCTCTCAAGATCTCTCTATCTCTCACATGCAGCTCTCAATCTCATGAAAGCTCTCGGCCTCTCCAAACTCACGAGCAGCACATATACTCATTCTCAAGCATTCTCTCTCTCGGCAACAACAATTGGAAATTGAATAAAATCTGATTTGTTGTTTTGCTTCTCTCTTCCTATTTGTCTTTTTAGCTTTAATAATATATAAATATGCTTTTTCTTTACTTAAAACACTTGTCCAATTCTTTTATTGCAGGAGGGCCACTTGTCATTGCTCATCCAATGCATGTGTGACACGTGTCACCAACATGCATTCCCTTTATTTTTCTTAAAGCCTTCCATGCACTCTCGGTTTAACTTCCAAGCTCGGATTTTCGTTTCCGTCCGTCCGTCCTGGAATTCGCTTTTAATTAAATCTCGGGTTCGCATTCTCGGAATTATTTAAAATATCGAATCCGTCTTCGCGAACACGACTTTATTTTTCTTATTCTAAAATAATTATTCCAAAAAAATATCCGGACTCGATAATTATATTTTTCCGATCGAACGCGATCCATCGGAAAAATATTTCGCTCTCCGACGAACGCGGATCTGGGTTTTACAAAATTTTATAGAGTTTTTAACTTGTTTTGGTGTTAAACACTATGAATGGGAATATTTGTTGGAAAGTTATTTATATCTATGGATTTTGTGGTGAAGTGATTTGAAATTGGATGGGAGGTCCAAATGGGAGTTGAGAATTATATATTTTAGAATTTTTATATTTTTCCCTGCAGGTTTTAAATTTGGGTTTTCAGAAAAACAGAGGAAACTCTGCTGGATTTTTAATAAAATAAAGTTAACATTTTTAAAAAAGAGTTTATAAAATATTTTGAAAACGAGAAAAGTAATACCTTTCGCCTCGATCCTCGTACCGACGGGGAAGTCGAAGTAAGGGTGTTACAATTCCAACTCCTTAGTATCATTCTTTAGCACATATGCTAGACAACCCTCTATGAGAAAAGTTTGTAAACTAGCTTTGTCACCATTCTATTACTCTAAAGGTGCCTTAGGAATAGATTGGGAAGGTAGTACGTTCAAGATACTACAGTTTAGAGTGCATATCCCTAGAAGGAATCAGGTAATGATGAGAAATTAATCATAGATCTTATCATCACCTTTAGGGTTTGTTTTCTTCTCTCTATAACACCATTTTGCTATGGTGTTCCAAAAGTCGTGAGTTGGGATATAATACTATTCTCAATCAAGTAATCCTTGAATTATGTATAGACGTACTCATCTCCACTATCAGAGTGCAGAGCTTTTAACATTTTACCTAATTGATTTTCAATTTCAACTCGAAAATCTTTGAACGTTTCAAAAGTTTTAGACTTCTATTACATCAAGCAAATATACTCTTATATAGAATAATCATCAATAAAAATTTTAAATATTCATAAACACCTTTAGCTTTAACATTCATTATACCAAAAATGTTTGAATGTATAAACTCTACTGGTTCTTTTACCTTATAACCTTTTGTCTTAAAAGGTCTCTTAGCTATTTTACCTTCTAGAATAAGTAAAGTGCCAATCTTTAGCTAGCTTAAATTTTCACTCTTCACTGATCTATCTATTCTATAAAAGTTAATATGTCCAGGTCTCATGTGCTAAAAATTATGTATCATTATTAGGAGAAATCTTTTGTCGTTTTGTTTTAGCTTTTTCAACTTTAAACATTTCAAGATTTAGCAGCGAGTTATTTGTTAACGACCTTAATATGTATAAGTTGTTTTCTAATGTTTTGGAACAAATATTTAAATTATTTCTAGAAATAATAACTTCTTTATTATTAAAAGAAATTGCTAATTTTGTTCCATAAGTCTAGAAACATAAATCAAATTTCTTCTAAAATTTGGAATATAATAAACATTGTTTAAAATAACAAAACAACTATTTAAAAATTGAAGTCTAACTTCTCCCATTGCTCTAGCTGACGCGACATCCCCAATGCCAATGTGCATGGTGAACTTACCATCATCATGCTTCATCCAAGAATCAATGAACTATAAGGAAAAACAAACATATTTGGAAAATTATCAATCTCCCCTTTGTAGTTTACAATTTTCTCCAAATTCGGCCCTTCTAGTTTCAAAGTTTAGCCAAAATCCTAATTCTATTAACTTGTACTAAATTTAGAGTGAAAATAAATATTTTGTCCTTAAGATTTTAAAAATTAATAATAATATAATACAAATATAATAAAAAAATGAAATTAAAGGCAAAAAAAAAGAAGATAGAGACATGTCTCCAATCCAATTAATTTTTCATCTCACCAGCGATCTCTATTGCAATGAGACCATTGATTGTCGACCATTGACAACCACCGTGAACATAGCCCAAAAAACCCATTATATACTTCATACAATTCAAACACACACATTACACGACCATAACCATAACACATCTAAATCCTCCCAATACCCACGAATCTACACATTTTCAACAATACATCGAAAACAAAAACAATCAATTCCCATAGAATCCATCAGTAACCTAACAACTAACCCTAAACCCAACTAAATTAGTAAACATATTAAAAAATAATTCTCCTTTGTGTAACCCAATTACAAAACACAAACACATCCAAACTAGCCACCGTGCTAGTAGAATCACTCATTTTAGGCTTCACATGTGCACTTACCAACACAATCCTTAACTACACTACCCTAACAAACACCGACTTTTATCGAAAGGAAGAGAGAATAGAGAAAGGGAGAGTGCTTTCATTGTCGATCCTTTTCTAGTGGAGAAGATCATTGCTTAATCTCTTTTACCAATAGGAGATAGTTTGAGACAAGGAGAGGTCAAACTTAAAGAGAGAATGTAAAGACTAAAAAGGAAAAGAAAGATAAAAAAGAGACAAGAAGGAAGAGTAAGGGTTTCCTTTATTGTAGACTTCTATATATATATATATAGAGAGAGAGAGAGAGAGAGAATGGTGAGAAAAGAGACAGAGTGGATAATGGGTGAAAAAATAGAGAGAACAAAGAAAGAAAGAGGCAAAAAAGAGAGAAGAAAAATGATTTTTATTGTTTTTATTATTTTTAATTGATATATTTTGCTTTTTAAAATCAATTTAAATGTTATTTTGTTGAAAAAGTTTACTTTATTTCAATTGACCTATTTACTTATATTTTTAGTAGTTCTGTAATAGAATATTAATGGTGGGGGGATTTTGGAGATTCATGTACACTAAATGAGAGATTTTGATGAAAAATGAAATTAGAGGGAGAATTTGGAGAAAAGGGCAAATTACTTGCGGATTTTAATAATTTCCCTATATATTTGGCATCTTATAAGAAATAGTAATCCTTGCACATTTGCATGTAAAAGTTTCAACTCTAATTGGATTAAGAAAAATATATTTGAAAAGGATAATTTTCATTGCACTTCTTGAGGTAAATCATAAATCCTTAAAATTCAATAGGTTTCTTAATGTATTTTGGAAGAGTAACTCATTATATTAGAGCATCTCTAATGCAATTATCTATTTGAGTTGAATTTCTTGTCATATAGGATAGATAGACAATTAGGCAAATAAAATCTTTTCCGGTGCAACTATTTTACCCAATATGGAGCCAACATGGCAATATTTTTTTAAGATAATATGGAAACTTAATGAGTTATTATTATTTTTCCCTTAATGATTAATCAATCGTCATTTTCTCTCCTATTGATTTAAGAAAAATCATTTACCCATTCTTTGACTAGAATTTATACTATTTCGAGGGGAAAATGATGATTAATCAATCATCAAGGAGGAAAATGATAATAACTATTTCTTAATTAAGAAACTCTAATAGAAAAGCTAATTAGGATTTCTCAATTTTTTTAACTCATTAAAAATATGGAGATTTGTCTTTGTCAAATATATATATATATATATATATATATATGGGTCACATTGTGTGCAACGGGTGCATGCATACATTTAACCAAAAATAAATAAATTGTAATTGTAATTTATTATATATTAGTACAATGAAATATTTGTGATTACAATCAGTAAATATGATCATATTGATCATAATTAGTAAATGTGATCATATTTACTAATTGTAATCATACACATTTAGTTGTAAACATATATAATAAATTATAATAATACATTTTAGAATACTATCAAATATTTTTTTTGTCAATTGTATGCATACACTGGGTGTACCTTACAATGTGCTATATATATATACATATATATATGGAGATTTATCTAATTCTCTCTCCTCTTAATTGTAAAATATAAGAGGCAAGAGAGTGTAACACATATTTTATAGTAACTTGTAATGACCCATCCCTTCTTCATTGGGCTTGGGCCGGCCAGGCTAAGGCTTGCCCCGGACGGTTAGGACCCGACCACCTGGTAGGTACTATCCTCCTGTTCAAACATGCACCTAAACTCGTGAAGAAGTACCTGCCAAGTGGTCGGGTCCTAACTGTCTGGGGGTAAGCCCCAGCCTGGCCGGTCCAAGCCCAAGAGAGAAGGAACGGGCCATTACATAACTGGTCAAAGGTCGATGTATATTTTATTTTGGATAATTGCATTGGAGATGTAAATATATATTTTTCTTGCCAAAGTGGATCTATATTCAAAATACCCGTTGATGTGTTACTAATAAAAACTCAAAAATATATAATAACATTGGAGATGCTCTTAGATATAAGGTGATTTAATGATTTTAGACTATGTTTTGATTTATTTTTAATTAAATCTATTTGTTCTTATTAGTAATTTATTTCGACATATTTCATTGAGATAAGTTGATTGCTACAAAAATAAAATTAACATTCTAACAAGAATTTATATAAAGCACACATGATTAAGACAACATGACTATGTTAACCCAACACTATATTCCTCACATTTACGCCCTAAAGATTGTACATTTAAATCATCTCTCTATCATAAATCTAAAATTTATAGGGATAGTTAAAAATGAATTTAAAAAAAAAAAAAACCAATAAAAATGAGATAGCATTCATCTCCAATCAAATAATAATAATAATTACTATATTATTCTATTCAAATATTATTATTGTTAGTATTGTTACTTTTTAACCGACTATGCTCCACATTTAAACCTTGTACCGGGCAAAAATTTTGTTATTAGCATCATTATTTTATTAGTAATTTTAATTAAACTACTTTTTGTTATTTTCAATTTTTAATTAGTTCAGTATTTATTATTTTTAAATAAAAATTTAGAATTAACATTAGATGAAATTTGATGAAACACCATGTCCATATGGCAAGAACTAGTTCAGCTTTCCAAAGCAACATAAACATGGGCCGGTAATTATTTTACGGGAGATAAGAATTAGCAAACGCAGAAATATAAAAGTCAACTACACGTGACTTAGAATGAGACAATTATGTCCTAATTAAGACAAATGATACAACTAGTCAGGCGATGGATCAATATTATAGAATAGAAAGTTGTGGTTCTAACTGAAGATTGATTGAAGGTAGAAAATGACTTGCATTAATGGCATAATTTATTTGGTGACTTTGTTTTTTAAATGATAATCTCAAAGAAAACTGATCTTTCATCTTCAAACACAAACTGTTATCTATTTTTTTTTTTTTTCTCGTTGAAGATATTAGTGAACAACAATTAACTTATCTCAACTATGTCTGTCACGTTAAAGCCAACCACCAATTCAAGTCTACCTGTCATTTAAATACGTCCCTAACAATGATGATGTGGAGAAAGAGATCGCTAAGTCAATTCTCCGTGCCTTTGAAGCATGCTATCGTTTGATTGGCGAGAAAGAATATCTATTTTGTTATTGTTCTCAAATCATGTGTTCAATTCTTTTACACTTGTTAATTTTAGGTATCTTTTAAAGGAGAACTTCTTCAATTGAATTAAAATACATGTATCAAACGAGTCATGTCATCTGATGTAACACTGATAAATATACTCTTGTCTTCTGGCACAATGTCTGTTTCATTTTCTTTATTTTTTTCCCTCAATTTGAAGATATTTAGTGGACAACAATCAACTTATCTCAACTAGCTTCGACACCTTGAACCAATTTTTAAGAATAGTAATGTAGCGAAAGAGACCACCAAGTCAACTGTACTTACCTTTAAAACACAACCCTTAAAACTAATTATGTAGAAGGAGAACACCAAGTCAAGTGTACATATCATTAAAGAAGATATTATAGTCACCCACTTGAGGTTTGTTTAAAAGACACTTGCATGCGGATGTTTTGTTATTCTACAATAACACACCTAAAACTTAACTATGGTTAAACATTTTGTTATATTGACTTTTTGACTTGTTAATTATCCTAAATATCCTTAATATAAAATAAAATTAACGAAAAATAAATTACTAATAAATTAAATTGGATATGGTACAAAAAATTTTAAACAAAATGAATGTAAAAAATTAAAATCTAAAAACTAAAAAGTTAAAATTAAAATTAAAATTGGAAGCCAACTTTTTTGAAGGGAAAAAAATTAATAAAATGGAATCAGTACAAAGCATTAAACTAGACAATTAACTAATCAGAAAACCATTTTATTAAATGTTTTTAATGTTTATGGTAATTACATTAGTATTGATTACAAATTTGCATTGATTGCATTTTGATCTTATAATTTTTAAACAAAAATTAGTATAAAAAATTAAAAACAAAAAAGTCATGAAGTCATGATTAAAATTAAAATTGGAAGCCAACTTTTTTTAAGGGCGAAAAAAGGAATAAAATCGAAAAACCATTTTACTAAATATTTTTAATATTTAAAATAATTATGTTAGTATCGATTACTCATTTGTATTGATTTCATTTTGGTCTTGTTTTTGTTTATTTTTTCCCTTAACAAGACCTAAGGTGGCTTCTAATTTTAGTTTTAATTACAAGTTTATTTGTTCTCTTTTTTTTTTTTTTTTCATAATCTTCAATACCACTTGTTTTAAAACTTCTCGTCTACCTCAACTTTAATTTCATTCTTAATTCATTTTGTTAATTTTCTTTTTATTTTCTCAGATTTGTAGTTGTCTACTTTGTTCCTTTATTTATTTTTTATTTTGTATCATGGATATTTTGGACAATTAGCAAGTCAAATAGATCAATGTAAAAAAATGTTTAACCAGAGTTAAGTCTTGAAGGTGTTATTGTAGAATAACAAAATTTCCATCTGAGTGTCTTATTAACAAACCTCAAGGGGAGTGATGACAGTAGGTTAGGTTTTGGCGGGTTTGCCCAAACACGCACCTAAACCCGTGAAAAAAATTTCCATGTACTCCTGTGTTCCAACTTGTGAAATTTCACGAGTTTGGATGTGAGTGAACTCGAACCTGATCGTGCAAAAATATGGCATGATTTCATGCCTTTAATCCTGTCTTTTGTGATGACTACTTGGGCAAATTATGGGTATTTTGGAGGTTTTTCTTAATTGAGGTTAAACATTTTATTATGTTGACTTGTTTGACTTGTTAATTGTCCAAAATATCCTTAATATAAAATAAAAAATAAAAAATAAGGTTTGAGAAAAAAAAAAGAAGTTAACAAAATAATAATAATAATAATAAATTAAATTGGAATGGAACAATTTTTTTTAGATAGTATAAAAAATTAAAAAAAAAAAAAGCTTATAAAATTAAAATTAAAATTAGAATTGGAAGCCCACTTTTTTTAAGGGTACATAAGAATAAAATGGAATCAATACAAATAATTAAACTAGACAATTAACTAATCGGGAAACCATTTTACTAAAGATAAATTCTAATAAATACCTGAGATATGCATACACTTGATAAAAAAAATGTGTGATTGTAATTTATTATATATGATTATAACTAAACATATTTCATTACAATCAGTATATATGATCACATTTACTGATTGTGATCAATGTGATCACATTTACTGATTGTGATCAATGTGATCATATTTACTTATTATAATCACACATGTTTAGTTATAATCACATATAACAAATTATAATAACACATTTTAAAATGAAATCACGTATTTTTTTTTTTTGTCAAGTGTGTGCATACCATAAGTGTACCCAAGAGTAAGGATAGCAAAATGGACCAGGTTTGTAAGATACAGTCCATACTTGCATGATATAGTCCGACTATAGATTTGAATCGTATTTCATTATACCCTTAAATGAACCGAATATGAAATCATTAATAGAGGGTAGGATATGAATTTACCAGCGGGTCTCCATCAGACCTGCAAGATACCCATTTTTTATATTCTCTTTCTACTCATTTTCTTATAAAAAACCCTAAGCTGCACCATCTTATCTACACTCTCAACTCTCTCTCAACTATGCTTTTTTCTCTCTCTTCATCACTGCTGTTCACCATCTGCTTCGTTTGATTGCAACTCTCTCTTTCTCCATCGTCGTCGTGTCATCTACTTCCATCTCTCTCTTTTTAACACCATCGTGTTCAATGATGCATGTTTTCGGTATAACACTTTATTACACAAAACTTCGTGCAAGTATACACGGTCTTAATGTAATATTGCGGTGAATCAAAATTGATCCCACAAAGACGGTTCAAACTAGTGCTAATTATTAAAATTGATTTATGCAACTTTATTCAGAAATCGATTAATGAAAATTGAATTAAAGAGTAAATTGCAAAGATTCTAATTAATGGAAAAACTTAATTAAATAGCAACAACAACTTGAATAAAAGATCTAGGAAAATTCAACTTCATTTAATACTTCATTATTCTTGTGTCATTTTTCTTTCAACATATTATAATTTCATATTGTATTTGATCGAATAAACAATTATATCTATGAGCCTCTTTCGAGTGCATCACAAGTATGTTTGCATTAAATACTTAGCTATATTTCTATGCTAAATGGTTAATAGAAGCTTATTACACATAATTACTCACATAAGATTACACATGAAAACTAGATATATGTCTATTCCAATTCTCAAATGCTATTTTATCAAGTTTTAGTTATCATCATCTCTTTTAAGTATATTAATTAAAAGAAAAAATCGATTTTGAATTTAATGTAGAAACGTGAATTTTAAAAAGTTTTTCAAATAAAAACGTATCCGATCGATGCTAATAATAATAATTCAATAATTAAATTAAGGAAAATTTATAGTTTTTACCTAAATGAAAAGAAAATTTTTATTTTTACCCAGATTTTTAATAAAATTTGTTTTTGACCTCTCAAACAAATTATTTCCATTGTATACCTAAGATTACCAAAATAACCTTAAATTTCTATCACCCAAATGCCCAACTTTGAAATTACGAAAATAGTCTTCTTCTTTCTCACAATATCCTTCACATTTTCTCTTCTCTCATCTTCTTCATTAATGGTTTTTGAGGTTTGATTCACCATTGATTCTCCATATTTCTTCTTCTTCTTCTTCCTCACAATATCCATTTAAGGTTTTTTAACATTCAAATTTCATACATTGAAGGATTACAAGATTCTTGAAGCATTTACATGTTAAAGGTAATATATATATATATATATATTTTTGTTAGTGTTTGGGTTATTTTGTTCATATTGCAAACTAAAAGACTATAAAAATGTTTTGGTGTGATGTATATGGTATTCACTATTTGTGACGGAATCTATAAAATCTGCGATGAAATTGGTTTTTCATGATTGATAATCGGTTTTTCATTACATGAAAAACCAATTGAGGAGGCGTATCAGATTTTTAGTCATTGAAAAACCGATAACGGATCGGTGAACCCCTGAAAAACTGAAATTAGCAATTTTTTCAATAACTACTATATTTGTTTTTGGAATGCTGTATATTAACTGTTAGTGTTATATGTGTTTAAATATGATTGTATTTTATTTTATTTGATTATATTTGAGTGAAGAGTGTTGTGAATGCACAATCAATGCATTTTAGTGGAGCAAAAGATTGGTTCCAATAGTTAAGGTCCAATTAAAAATCGAGTTAAACGCATTTTTAGTATAATTCTGATATTTCTTGAGTTGTTGATGTTGGGTATTGATTTATAGTGTTAAATTTGATTTGATACGATTGTATTTTGTAATGTTGCCCGATTGAAATGAGACTAATTTATTAATAATATTATTTGATTGAAACGTTATATGAATGACTCAAGAGACGATTGTAATCAATTTTGACGGAGAGTGGAATGGATGTAATTAAGTTGGAGGGGAGTCGATCATGTGTATGGCCTACAAAAATAATAGTTTTTCATCATTAGTGGACGTTGTGTACAAAGAGACTGGTATTGATAGAAAAATATGGGATGTAAAACCCAAAACCGCGTTCGTCGGAGGGCGAAATATTTTTCCGATGGATCGCATCCGATCGGAAAAATATAAATATCTAGTCCGAAAATAATTGGAATAATTAATTTCGCTTTAGAGAAATAAATTCGAGTTCACGAAGACGGGTTCGGAATTTATTTATTATTCCAAAGGCAAAAGCGATTAAAAAGCGAATTCCAGGACGGACGGACGGAAACAGAATCCGAGCTTGGAAATTAAAAAGCAAGAATGCATGGAATCCAATAAAGCGAAGGCATGTTGGTGACACGTGTCACACATGCATTGGATGAAAAAAAAAAAAAAAAAAAAAGAAAGCAAATTATGGCATGAACGGTCACAAGGGACATCAATCATTCGGTCTCCATTTTACTCATATCAAAAACCGAATCCAAGCCAACAATCTGCCAACTTCTTCTTCTTCATTTCAAAACAGAAACTGAAGACAAGAGTTGCTGCTCTTGAAGTTTAGAGAGAGGCCGAGAGCATTCAACTTCTTCTTCTACCTCATTCTTCCTTGCTCGTGAGAGATAGAGAGATCAAGAGAGGGCCAGCATCTGCATGCAACATCTGATTCATCCTTGAGCAGATCTGAGCAAGCTGGAGCAAGCAAGGTAAGCTGCTATCACCAGGTAAGAAGCTGCTGTCAGCGAGAGAGCTGCCATGCTGCCTTTGCTGTGTGCTGTCGCCGCTGTTGAACAAGGTGCTGTTAGCGTGAGCTGCTGCCGGCGAAGGGAAGCTGCTGTCACGTTGCTGTCGCCATGCTGTCTTGCTGCCTGGTGCTGCACGTGCTGACCAGCTGCTGTCAGCTTGCTGCCGTGAGCTGAGTTGCTGCTGAGCTGAGTTGCTGCCGAGCTGAGCTGCTGCCAGGTGCTGTGTTGCTGCTGTCTGGACGTGAATGTTGCTGCTGTCTGGACGTGAATGTGCTGCTGTCTGGGCGTGAAGGGTGCTGCTGTCTGGACGTGAATGTGCTGCTGTCTGGGCGTGAAGGGTGCTGCTGTCTGGACGTGAATGTGCTGCTGTCTAGACGTGAATGTTGCTGCTGTCTGGACGTGAATGTTGCTGCTGCCTGACTATGAAAGCTGCTGCCAGGCGCTGTCCTTGCTGCTGCTAGGCTGTCATGAGAGCTGAAGCTGCCGTGCAGAGCTGCTGTCAAGTCTGTCCGTGAATTATACATTCAGACTTGAAGTGGAACAGCAAGAAAAGACGCCAGTTGCTGGTAGAAGAAGAAACTTGCTGCCGCGAATAAGTCGTCGCAGATCGGAAGCTATTTCGAAGCTGAGAACAGCTCGCTTCTTGGGTAAAGTGC
Organism: Dimocarpus longan; assembly: GCA_022984855.1. Taxonomy (NCBI): domain Eukaryota; kingdom Viridiplantae; phylum Streptophyta; class Magnoliopsida; order Sapindales; family Sapindaceae; genus Dimocarpus; species Dimocarpus longan. Next base: position 20,984,032 of record CM041019.1, on the reverse strand, counting down.
TGTCCCCTTTTGTTTTTGTTGAGTTGTTTCAAGTAAGTAGTAAGCGTACGAATGATTAGAGTTGAATTAAGCGAGCATATCCCAATGCAATTAAGTTTTTGCGGGCTGTCGTCATGTGCAGTTTTTATGCTCGTCATACGCAGTTTCTTTATGCTCGTTTTGTGCAGTTTTTATGGTGATTCAGGATTGATTTTAGGTGCAGCTTTTATGCTGATTTAAGGTTAGATAATGAGCTGTTATAGGGCTGTTTTGTGAGCAGTAAATGTGCTGTTTGTGGCCTGTCGAAGCGTGATGTTGCATGCTGTTTTGGTGCCGTTTGCATGCTGTTTTGGTGCCGTTTGCATGCTGTTTTGGTGCCGTTTGCATGCTGTTTTGGTGCCGTTTGCACGCTGTTTTGGTGCAGTTTTGCATGCTGTTTTGGTTTAGAATTACAAGTTACTTTGACATCAAAACTGCCCCAATTAATCGCGTACGCTAGTTCGACAAATATAAGTTGTTTTGTAGTAATGTTAAGCGATGTTTTTGCATCGAAACTATAGGTTTGATTGTTGCGTGTTGTTTTGATGATAACCATAGAGTTTCGAGTATTTTAAGTCGCGATAACGAATCGGTTGGAAATAGTTTTCGCGTACGAGTATGAGTTATCCGTTTTGTTATCGTGCGAGGATAGTCACTTGAATTATTGTGTTTATAAATCCTCGTATGGCTTAAAGTTTAGTTGCGCACGAGTTATGTTTTAACGACATCTCGATCAAAATCAAATGTAGGTGAATCGGGAATCGAACGAGAGCCGTAACGGGAAGCGGTGATAAGTATTTTGGAAGCAAGTAGTGAGTGTGGATTTTTAAAAGTTTTCATACATTCTATTTTATGGATGCAATCAGTTTTAGCAAGTAAAAGGTTTTGAGATTCTAGTAAAAGCTTATAGTTTTCAGTTTATCATCTATAAATGCATGTATAGCTTTAAAGTTTATGCTATGAATATGTTTATATTCTTCAGTAAAGTAATTGAGCAAGTTGAAATTATATACATGCATAGAGATAGTATTTGTGAAAGTTATTTTGCAATATTATAGCATATTGCCGAGATTTCATTTTATATATGCCTATGGTTTACCCTAGCCCCTAAGATTACACCCGGTCGAAAGTATTCCATACGTGTACGGTAGTTGGGGGGAGTTACTAACTTTGGGGGGATCGAGTCTGTCAGTCACCCTCTGCACGTATGGGATAGTGTAGATCTGCCTGATGTTGGAGGGATTCGCGATCCCAGAGTTGTATCCACATCTGCGACTACACATGGTGAGAGTTCCCCTATCCTTGTGGCGTGTTTTCGCACCGTCACGAAGGACAAGATTTCCCTGGGTTGCCAGATAAGGCTAGTAAGAAAATAAGAAAAGTTTTAAGAAAAGTTTGATAAATAACTTTCGCAGCTTTTAAACGAGTTTACAGTTTTCAGGAAAAGTAAGTAAGTAATAGTTTTCCAATCTATTTTTGGGAGGAATAGTATTTTTAAGCAAAAGTACAGTTTATGTAAACTTACCCACTCACTGAGTTATTCTCACCACTGTTTTCCTGTTTTCTTAAAAACCTCCCTCAGGTGCAGGTGCGAGTAGCGCGGTTGACGTATCTCCTTCGGACGGACAGGCCACGGACAGGCCAGCTAGACGCGCGTGACCAGATTGCACTATTTTCTAGCATAACATCATGTATTGTATTTACTATCATTTTCCAGATTCTCTAGTTTTGAAAAATATTATTTTGAGTTAAGGATTTTATGTAAATATCATGCATGTCGTTTTTAAGATTTATTCAAGTTACTTCCGCTTAATTGCATGATTATGAGTTTGAAAATGGCCGGAGACCTATTGACTATAGAAATTGTTTGTGAATACAATTATACAGGTTTTATGAGATATTTTACAGGGTGGAATTTTAGAAAAACAGCCGTTGTGCTGCCGGTTTTCTGTGAAAATCCTATTTTCATAAAGTTATTTTCAACGAACAAAATTCCCACTCTTTTTCAGAATCAAAAGGATTTCAAGTATTTTAGCAAAGAAAAGAGGCTTAGCTTCACGGGAACTTTCCAGTCAGAGCAGATCTCGACTGGGGAGCCACCATGGGGTTGCCGGGCAGGTCGCTTAGCTAGTAGTTAGAAAGGGGCCTGTCAACGTTGGTATCAGAGCCAGGTTTTAAATGCATTACATGATTTATAAGCATTTACATAGTAAATTTTTCAAACCTCATACATTTTATGACTAAGTATCTGGTTCAAGTGCAGTGAGTCATGCGTCGCGTCGGTCGTCCGCGTAAAAGGAGAGCCGTTGAAAATGCTCCACCTCCTGCTCCAGAAATAAGGGAGCAAGTAAATGAGTCCGTTAATGATCCTCAGCCAGGGGTTCCAGTTGAGCCACCAGTAGTAGAACCTGAGCAGGATCCGATCGAGAGATTAGCCCAGGTTATCCAAGGGCTAAGGCCTCGAGCACCAAGCGCCACCGTTGAGAGGGCAAGGAAACTTGGTGCCGATGCTTTTGACGGAACAGGTGGTCCAGAAATTGCAACAGAGTGGTTGGATAATACTGAAAGAGTGTTGGAACAGATGGAATGTACCGATCTACAAAAGGTGTCAATTGCTTCATTCTTACTTCGAGCGTCAACTAGAGATTGGTGGGATTCCGTCAAGCGAAGAGCAATCGAACAAGTCACATGGGAAAAGTTCAAAGAAGAGTTTAATGAGAAATTCTACCCCAGGGCATACAAAGACGCAAAGATTGAGGAGTTTTACAATCTTGTGCAGGGTAACATGTCTGTGGAAGAGTATGAAAGGAAGTTCACTGAATTGTCTCGAGTGGCACCATTTATAGTTAATGATGAGGTAAACAAGTGCCATAAGTTTGTTCAGGGCCTGAATCCGAAGATCAAGGCGTATGTGGTAGCCGTAGAGCACAGAGAGTATGAGCGGTTAGTTGAAGCAGCTTTGAGGGTAGAAAGGACAACAATAGGTGACAAAGAGCAAACGCAGAAATTGAAGCGCAGTCAGGGATCAGGTTGGTATTCAGGAGGCTTCAGCAAGGCACCGAAAACTGGAGACAAGTCTAGATGGTTAGGTAGCAAACAGCGAAGTCAGGGAGCCGCGTCTAGTCAGAGTTCAGTCAAACCTCCATCAGGACCCCAAAGCAGAGGTAATACTCAAAGCATAGAGCCGTGTAGGAAATGCAACAGGACACACCGAGGAGAGTGTCATATGGGTATCACTGGATGTTATCGTTGTGGTAAAGAGGGACATTTTATGTCTGAGTGTCCGCAGAGAACAAGAGGAGCCAGTGGGTCGAGACCGTATACTCAAGGGCAGTCTAGCCGGGGTCAGTCGCAGGATCAGAGAGGTCCACAGATGAGAGGACCAGGGACTACAGTTCAATCCGGAAGAGGTGCTGGGAGAGGTTTGCCACCCAGAGGACAATCAGGGAGACCCCGTACTCAAGCCAGGGTGTTCGCGGTAACGCGACAAGATGCTGAAGCTACACTAGAGGTGGTGACAGGTACTGTAATAGTTTTCAACTCTGATGCTCATGTTTTAATAGACCCTGGTGCTACGCATTCTTTTGTTTCTAAAAGCTTTGCAAGGCATGTTAATATGAAGTTAGAACCCTTAGAGTGCGATATGATAGTAGCTACTCCTACCGGAGATTCCTTAGTAGCAGAAAGTATTTGTAGAGATTATGATATTGTACTTGGGGGTAGATCCTTTCCAGTTAGTTTGATGTTGTTGGATATATGTGATTTCGACATTATACTGGGTATGGACTGGTTAGCTACGCATCATGCCGTAGTGGATTGTTTTCAGAAAGAAGTCAAGTTTAGTTCAGTTGGAGAGTCAGATGTAGTATTCCGAGGAGAGCGTAAAATGCTTCCATCCCGTATCATATCAGCCATGACCGCCAGAAGAATGTTAAAGAAGCAATGTGCAGGTTATTTGGCTTATGTGATAGATTCGTCCGAGAGAGAGACTCAGCTAGAAGATATTCCTGTGGTTGCAGAGTTTTCTGATGTGTTCCCAGAAGATCTTCCAGGTTTACCTCCGGATAGAGATATTGAATTTGAGATTAATCTGATGCCGGGAACAGCACCAATTTCCAGAGCACCATACAGAATGGCACCTCCAGAGTTGAAGGAATTAAAGGTTCAGTTGGAAAAATTGGTAGACAAGGGTTTTGTTAGATCCAGTGTATCTCCTTGGGGAGCACCAGTGCTCTTTGTTAAAAAGAAAGATGGCAGTATGAGATTGTGCATTGATTACCGGGAATTGAATAAGGTGACTATTCGGAATCAATATCCTTTACCGAGGATTGACGATCTGTTCGATCAGTTACAAGGTGCAAGGTTGTTTTCTAAGATAGATCTGAGATCAGGGTACCATCAGTTGAAGATCAAGGGAGATGATATTCCTAAGACTGCCTTCAGGACGCGTTATGGACATTATGAATTCTTGGTTATGCCTTTCGGGCTAACCAATGCCCCAGCAGCATTCATGGCATTGATGAATCGGGTGTTCCATGAATTTTTGGATAAGTTTGTCATAGTGTTCATTGACGATATATTGGTGTATTCGGGCAGTAGGGAAGAACATGCTGAACATCTAAGATTAATTTTACAGACGTTAAGAGAGCAGCAATTGTATGCCAAGTTCAGCAAGTGTCAGTTCTGGTTGAATGAAGTTTCATTTTTAGGCCATGTGGTTTCAGCTGATGGGATTAGTGTTGATCCTCAAAAGATTGAAGCGATTGTGAACTGGAAATCGCCTACAACCGTAACTGAGGTTCGGAGTTTCTTAGGTTTGGCAGGTTATTATAGGAAATTTGTCGAAGGATTTTCTAAGATTGCCATTCCTTTGACGAAGCTCACCAGAAAGGAAGCAAAGTTTGAGTGGTCAGAAGCCTGTCAGAAGAATTTCGATGAATTGAAGACAAAATTGACTACAGCTCCAATGCTTACTCTTCCTTCCGGAAATGAAGGCTTTGTGGTGTACAGTGATGCTTCGAGGCAAGGTTTGGGTTGTGTTCTGATGCAAAATGGAAAGGTGATAGCTTATGCTTCCAGGCAGTTAAAGAAGCACGAGCAGAATTACCCAACCCATGATCTAGAGTTGGCCGCAGTAATTTTTGCACTCAGGATTTGGAGGCATTACTTGTACGGAGTTCGATGTCAGATATTTACAGATCATAAGAGCCTTCAGTATTTGTTCTCTCAGAAAGAGTTGAATATGAGACAAAGGAGATGGTTAGAGCTGCTCAAGGATTACGATTGCACCATAGAGTACCATCCCGGGAAAGCAAATGTAGTAGCCGATGCATTGAGTAGGAGACCCTCCAGCTCGGTAGCTCATTTAAGAGCTGGGTGTCTTCCATTATTAGTAGAAATGAGATCTTTGGGAGTTAATTTGGAAGTAGGGAATTCAGGTGCATTGTTAGCTACTTTCCAAGTTCGACCGGTACTCGTGGATAGAATCCGAGAGTTGCAGATTCAGGATCCTCAGTTAGTCAAGATCAGACAAGAAGTAGAGTCAGGCCAGCAGGGAGACTTCTCAATCAGGGATGATGGTACGTTGAGGATGAGACAGAGACTATGTGTTCCAAATGTGACGTAACTCAAGAAAGAAATTTTAGATGAAGCTCACTCCTCAGCATACGCTATGCATCCGGGAAGTACGAAAATATATCATACCTTGAAAGAGCATTACTGGTGGAAAGGTATGAAGAGAGAGATAACTGAATTTGTGTCAAGATGTTTGATTTGTCAGCAGGTGAAAGCCGAGCACCAGAGGCCATCAGGACTTCTTCAGCCACTTTCCATTCCGGAGTGGAAATGGGAGCGTATTACTATGGATTTTGTGGTAGGATTTCCTCGGAGTCGAAATGGTTATGATAGTATTTGGGTGATAGTAGATCGACTTACGAAGTCAGCTCATTTCCTACCTATCAGAAGTACTTATTCCTTAGATCGATTGGCTAAGTTGTATGTTGATGAGATCGTGAGATTACATGGGGCTCCAGTGTCGATCGTATCAGATAGAGATCCGAGATTTACATCCCGATTTTGGCCTAGCCTCCAGAAAGCATTAGGTACTCGATTACATTTCAGTACAGCATTTCATCCGCAGACAGATGGTCAGTCTGAGCGTACCATTCAGACTTTAGAGGATATGCTCAGATCTTGTGTGATAGAGTTTGAAGGAAGTTGGGATTCTCATCTGTCCTTAATCGAGTTTGCCTATAATAACAGCTATCAGGCTAGTATCGGTATGGCACCGTATGAAGCACTTTATGGAAGACGGTGTAGGACACCGATATGTTGGGATGAGATGGGCGAGAGAAAGTTGATTGGGCCCGAGCTTGTTCAGATGACTACAGATAAAATCAAAGTTATTCGGGACAATCTGAAGATAGCCCAGGATCGTCAGAAAAGTTACGCAGATAAGCGTAGGAAGGATTTGGAGTTCCAGGTCGGGGATAAGGTGTTCCTACGGATATCTCCATGGAAAGGAATAATTCGTTTTGGGAAGCGAGGTAAGTTAAGCCCTCGGTATATCGGTCCCTACGAAGTGATTGGCAGAGTAGGTGAGGTAGCGTATCGACTTGAGCTACCAGCAGAACTTTCCAGGATCCATAATGTATTTCATGTCTCGATGCTCCGTAAGTACATAGCAGATCCTTCGCACGTAATTTCAGAACAACCAATGGAACTCACGGAGAACCTATCCTATGAGGAGACCCCAGTTCAGATTCTTGATAGGAGAGATCAGGTTCTTCGTAGTAAAGTTATTCCGTTGGTTAAAGTGTTGTGGAAGAATCATGCAGTGGAAGAGGCCACGTGGGAGCACGAGGAGCAGATGCGCAGTCAGTATCCGCATCTTTTCGATACAAGTAAGTATCCTCAGTTATTCGAGTTGTGAATTTTTATAATTCAAGAAAGTATTGAGTATGTTTGATAAATTCTAGTGCTGAAATGCATTGCATGAAAGTTGTGTAAATTTCGAGGACGAAATTTTTATAAGGAGTGGTGAATTGTAAAACCCAAAACCGCGTTCGTCGGAGGGCGAAATATTTTTCCGATGGATCGCATCCGATCGGAAAAATATAAATATCTAGTCCGAAAATAATTGGAATAATTAATTTCGCTTTAGAGAAATAAATTCGAGTTCACGAAGACGGGTTCGGAATTTATTTATTATTCCAAAGGCGAAAGCGATTAAAAAGCGAATTCCAGGACGGACGGACGGAAACGGAATCCGAGCTTGGAAATTAAAAAGCAAGAATGCATGGAATCCAATAAAGCGAAGGCATGTTGGTGACACGTGTCACACATGCATTGGATGAAAAAAAAAAAAAAGCAAATTATGGCATGAACGGTCACAAGGGACATCAATCATTCGGTCTCCATTTTACTCATATCAAAAACCGAATCCAAGCCAACAATCTGCCAACTTCTTCTTCTTCATTTCAAAACAGAAACTGAAGACAAGAGTTGCTGCTCTTGAAGTTTAGAGAGAGGCCGAGAGCATTCAACTTCTTCTTCTACCTCATTCTTCCTTGCTCGTGAGAGATAGAGAGATCAAGAGAGGGCCAGCATCTGCATGCAACATCTGATTCATCCTTGAGCAGATCTGAGCAAGCTGGAGCAAGCAAGGTAAGCTGCTGTCACCAGGTAAGAAGCTGCTGTCAGCGAGAGAGCTGCCATGCTGCCTTTGCTGTGTGCTGTCGCCGCTGTTGAACAAGGTGCTGTTAGCGTGAGCTGCTGCCGGCGAAGGGAAGCTGCTGTCACGTTGCTGTCGCCATGCTGTCTTACTGCCTGGTGCTGCACGTGCTGACCAGCTGCTGTCAGCTTGCTGCCGTGAGCTGAGTTGCTGCTGAGCTGAGTTGCTGCCGAGCTGAGCTGCTGCCAGGTGCTGTGTTGCTGCTGTCTGGACGTGAATGTTGCTGCTGTCTGGACGTGAATGTGCTGCTATCTGGGCGTGAAGGGTGCTGCTGTCTGGACGTGAATGTGCTGCTGTCTGGGCGTGAAGGGTGCTGCTGTCTGGACGTGAATGTGCTGCTGTCTAGACGTGAATGTTGCTGCTGTCTGGACCGTGAATGTTGCTGCTGCCTGACTGTGAAAGCTGCTGCCAGGCGCTGTCCTTGCTGCTGCTAGGCTGTCATGAGAGCTGAAGCTGCCGTGCAGAGCTGCTGTCAAGTCTGTCCGTGAATTATACATTCAGACTTGAAGTGGAACAGCAAGAAAAGACGCCAGTTGCTGGTAGAAGAAGAAACTTGCTGCCGCGAATAAGTCGTCGCAGATCGGAAGCTATTTCGAAGCTGAGAACAGCTCGCTTCTTGGGTAAAGTGCTGTCCCCTTTTGTTTTTGTTGAGTTGTTTCAAGTAAGTAGTAAGCGTACGAATGATTAGAGTTGAATTAAGCGAGCATATCCCAATGCAATTAAGTTTTTGCGGGCTGTCGTCATGTGCAGTTTTTATGCTCGTCATACGCAGTTTCTTTATGCTCGTTTTGTGCAGTTTTTATGGTGATTCAGGATTGATTTTAGGTGCAGCTTTTATGCTGATTTAAGGTTAGATAATGAGCTGTTATAGGGCTGTTTTGTGAGCAGTAAATGTGCTGTTTGTGGCCTGTCGAAGCGTGATGTTGCATGCTGTTTTGGTGCCGTTTGCATGCTGTTTTGGTGCCGTTTGCATGCTGTTTTGGTGCCGTTTGCATGCTGTTTTGGTGCCGTTTGCACGCTGTTTTGGTGCAGTTTTGCATGCTGTTTTGGTTTAGAATTACAAGTTACTTTGACATTAAAACTGCCCCAATTAATCGCGTACGCTAGTTCGACAAATATAAGTTGTTTTGTAGTAATGTTAAGCGATGTTTTTGCATCGAAACTATAGGTTTGATTGTTGCGTGTTGTTTTGATGATAACCATAGAGTTTCGAGTATTTTAAGTCGCGATAACGAATCGGTTGGAAATAGTTTTCGCGTACGAGTATGAGTTATCCGTTTTGTTATCGTGCGAGGATAGTCACTTGAATTATTGTGTTTATAAATCCTCGTATGGCTTAAAGTTTAGTTGCGCACGAGTTATGTTTTAACGACATCTCGATCAAAATCAAATGTAGGTGAATCGGGAATCGAACGAGAGCCGTAACGGGAAGCGGTGATAAGTATTTTGGAAGCAAGTAGTGAGTGTGGATTTTTAAAAGTTTTCATACATTCTATTTTATGGATGCAATCAGTTTTAGCAAGTAAAAGGTTTTGAGATTCTAGTAAAAGTTTATAGTTTTCAGTTTATCATCTATAAATGCATGTATAGCTTTAAAGTTTATGCTATGAATATGTTTATATTCTTCAGTAAAGTAATTGAGCAAGTTGAAATTATATACATGCATAGAGATAGTATTTGTGAAAGTTATTTTGCAATATTATAGCATATTGCCGAGATTTCATTTTATATATGCCTATGGTTTACCCTAGCCCCTAAGATTACACCCGGCCGAAAGTATTCCATACGTGTACGGTAGTTGGGGGGAGTTACTAACTTTGGGGGGATCGAGTCTGTCAGTCACCCTCTGCACGTATGGGATAGTGTAGATCTGCCTGATGTTGGAGGGATTCGCGATCCCAGAGTTGTATCCACATCTGCGACTACACATGGTGAGAGTTCCCCTATCCTAGTGGCGTGTTTTCGCACCGTCACGAAGGACAAGATTTCCCTGGGTTGCCAGATAAGGCTAGTAAGAAAATAAGAAAAGTTTTAAGAAAAGTTTGATAAATAACTTTCGCAGCTTTTAAACGAGTTTACAGTTTTCAGGAAAAGTAAGTAAGTAATAGTTTTCCAATCTATTTTTGGGAGGAATAGTATTTTTAAGCAAAAGTACAGTTTATGTAAACTTACCCACTCACTGAGTTATTCTCACCACTGTTTTCCTGTTTTCTTAAAAACCTCCCTCAGGTGCAGGTGCGAGTAGCGCGGTTGACGTATCTCCTTCGGACGGACAGGCCAGCTAGACGCGCGTGACCAGATTGCACTATTTTCTAGCATAACATCATGTATTGTATTTACTATCATTTTCCAGATTCTCTAGTTTTGAAAAATATTATTTTGAGTTAAGGATTTTATGTAAATATCATGCATGTCGTTTTTAAGATTTATTCAAGTTACTTCCGCTTAATTGCATGATTATGAGTTTGAAAATGGCCGGAGACCTATTGATTATAGAAATTGTTTGTGAATACAATTATACAGGTTTTATGAGATATTTTATAGGGTGGAATTTTAGAAAAACAGCCGTTGTGCTGCCGGTTTTCTGTGAAAATCCTATTTTCATAAAGTTATTTTCAACGAACAAAATTCCCACTCTTTTTCAGAATCAAAAGGATTTCAAGTATTTTAGCAAAGAAAAGAGGCTTAGCTTCACGGGAACTTTCCAGTCAGAGCAGATCTCGACTGGGGAGCCACTGTGGGGTTGCCGGGCAGGTCGCTTAGCTAGTAGTTAGAAAGGGGCCTGTCAAGCTCAATTGGTACCCACTTCTCTAAGAATTTGGTATTAAGCCCCTGGTGCCAGGTTCGAGAGGTGGGGGAGGCGAAAGAAAGTCTCTAGGGGAGGGAACAGTACCTAATGAGTGGGTGAGAGGAGCAAACCTGGGGTAGCCCGAGGGACCCAGTATAGGCAAATCCCAGACCCCACAATAGAAGGCGCCTTTTATTGTGGGGTCTGGGATTTGCCTATACTGGGTCCCTCGGGCTACCCCAGGTTTGCCCCTCTCACCCACTCACTAGGTACTGTTCCCTCCCCTAGGGACTTTCTTTCGCCTCCCCCACCTCTCGAACCTGGCACCAGGGGCTTAATACCAAATTCTTAGAGAAGTGGGTACCAATTGAGCTAGTAGCTCAATTGGTACCCACTTCTCTAAGAATTTGGTATTAAGCCCCTGGTGCCAGGTTCGAGAGGTGGGGGAGGCGAAAGAAAGTCCCTAGGGGAGGGAACAGTACCTAGTGAGTGGGTGAGAGGGGCAAACCTGGGGTAGCCTGAGAGACCCAGTATAGGCAAATCCCAGACCCCACATGGGATATCTGTATACATTATTTACTACAAAGTGCAACAAGTGGTCAAATTAAAAAGATACGCATCATGTTCAATCTTGTTGTTATTGGTTTGATGGTGATAAAAAATATTGATGTTAAAGAGATTTATGTCGATAAGATTGCGAAAGATTTTGGAGTTGAGGTTAGTAGGCGTATCGTTCATCCGATTGTCACCGACTCAATACCAGACAGAAGACATGATGAGGCAGATGCGGATAGACCTGTAAATTCCCATATGATTGAAAGTCATTTTTATCTTACTTCAGGTATTGGAAGTAATTAGGTTGATACTGTTGTCGCCCCATTTACATCTACAGAAAGTCCCATTTGCGACGTTAACGATGACTATATGAATTATGGTGCTGATGATGAAGATCGGGACATAGTTATGGTGATAGGATACGAGATAGCGACAAAGAGCAAATTGGAGATAGCGATAATGAGGAAACTCGATTTTATGATGCCTTTGAAGAAGGGTGGTTTCTAGAAATAAGATTTTCAGGTTTACAATTTCTAAACAATCATTTACAACCATACTGGATTGTTCCTGATGTAGAATTGGGTGACATTGAGGTTGTTTCAAGCACTACGTCAACCGTCTACCAACATGGTTCGTTGTATAAGGGAGCATTCTTTAATAGTAAAGAATAAATGAGTATAGCTATTGGAGAATATGCTCTGAAAGCTAAGTTTGAATATCGTGTTAGATGATCAGACACAGAGTGATTTAAGGCTAGTTGCAAGTATGTAACTTATAGTTTTATAGTTCGTGCAAGATGTAGAAAGGGTTGCTCGATGTGGTTTATGTTGAAGTATGAGGCGGACCACACGTGTCATCAGATAGCCATGGAATCACATATGAAGAGTGTGAAGGCTATTGTCATTGAAAAATTGTATGCAAAAAAGGTGGGGAGAGATTTTTATGCACCTAATCGTTTTATTAGAGAAATGCTAGAGCAGTATAGAGTTAAGATCTTGTATAGTAAAGCTTGGAAGGTTTTATAATATGTAAAGAAACTAGCATATGAACAAGCGGATGAGTCATATCAACAGCTTCCGTCCTACTTTGAGATATAAAACTAGTAAACCCCGACACAATGACGGCAATTGAGAGAGATGAAAACAATCAGTTCTTGTATTCTTTCGTTGCACTTAGAGCTTCTATTGAGGGTTTTCGGTCTTACATGAGACCGGTTATTGCTATTAATACCAACTCATTTGAAAGGTGAATATAAAGGGATAATTTTTTTTGCTGTATATCAAGATGGAGAGGAGATGATTTATCCCATCACTTATGGATTTACTGATAGAGAATCAGACTGTTCATGGACTTGGTTTTTAAAAAAATTGCGAGAAACGATCGGCATGTCAGACGATTTGCTTATTGTATCCGATCGTCATAAAGCACATCGAATAGGATGAAAATAGTTTTTTCTGAAGTCCCACACGTGTTATGTTTTTCCCACCTATGGTAAAACCTTAAGCAACATTGTAAAAAATGTTCGGATGTGAAAAATACATTTTACAATGCTGCATACTGTTATGTGCCTGAGGAATACAACGGAATATTGGAAGAAATGCGTGCGTTACATCTAAGGACACATGGAACTTTAGTTAAAGCTGGGTGAGCAGGTGGTCACGAGCTCATTGTCCAAAAAGAAGATATGAAATGATGACCACCAATATTGCAGAGTAGCTCAACAAATGCATGATGCAAGCATGTTGTTTGCCAATAACAACTACATATGAATATATAAAAAATGCGTTGTAGGGACAGTTTAATAATAGACATGTTGCTGCTGAGAAGCTTACAACTTATGTTACCACCGCTGCATATGATCGTATCATGTTGGTAAAAGATCTATTAATGGAAAGTAGCATACATCCCATTATAAAACCGTTCACGTATAGTGTCATGCATCATAGCAAAGGAGATACGATTGTTAATATTCAGGAACACACATGTACGTGTAAACAGTGGAACTTAAATCAGTTGCTATGTGTTCATGCATGTGTTGTGGCCAGGTATGGTAATTGTACATTGTTGCTTTTGATTTTTTATATCATATCATGACACTTAAATTTATGTTTTTCATATTTGTACAGGTTCAAGGGCATCAGTTGTGATACACTTTGCAGTTAGTATTATAACACAGAGTAGTTGAAAGCTGCATATGTAAGTCCGATCAATCCGGTCTCGAAATTAGCTAGTTGGAATGTTTCTACGGAAGTTAGAAGCATGGTTGTACTATCACCCAAAGGGAAAAGACAACCAGGTAAGCCGAAGGAGGTTCAAATTCCTTCAGTTGGAGAAGATCGTCGTAGAAAAAAATGTGAAAGATGTGGTCAAAGGGGACACAACCGTCTTCGTTGCCCTAACCCCCCTACTTCTACCAGCGGAAGGATGAGCGCAACCATGGATGCAAAAGCTGGCACGAGCACAAATGTTAATGAAAATGCCTCACCATCCCGAAAATGTCGCTTGTGTCATGAGACTGGACACAACCAATGTTGATGTCCCCAACGATTTCCTACTTCAAATCCAGAGATGGATAATGATGAAAACAATGAGTAGACATTGACATTGAACTACTGTTTCATGTATATTTTATTTTTTAAATTTATATATTATAATCAGATCTGTTATTTAGTTTAGGTTTTTTATGAATGAATGAATGATTGAAAATTTATTCATAATACACTGTCATTAATATCATGAAATAAGTAAAGATCAGTTGACATGAAATTTAATGAATGAAGTTTAGTACTTAAACTTAAAATTGGATCGATTTTTCAGCATAGCTAAGAAACCAATCTCAGTTTTTCGGTGTTCCTAAGAAACTGATATCAGTTTTTCATAAACTATAAAACTGAACACATATTCTAGATTTGCAGTGAGATCGGTTTTCACATATGGTTGAAAAATTGTAATCGGTTTTCTAGGAGCTATAAAAATCCAATCATAAAATAATTAGAACCATAAGAGAGAAGTGAGGATTGGTTTTTTATAAAGCCTGAAAAATCGATTTTGGTTTTCCAGGTACTATGAAAAATCGGTCCTCACTTTCCTTCAATTTCTTTTTTTCCAGCTAGCTTTTTGTGACCATTAAATGATTCCAAAATTGGTTCAAGTTAACTAATTAACATAAAATGGCATAAAATTGCATAAATAACTAACTTGATAACTCAACATGGTGATATTGAAGTAACATAGAACAGTCACATGATAATATTGATACACATATGTATAATGTTGATCCATCAAACTATGTTTGTGAGAAATGATGATCCATAATGAGATACAACATCATTTCTATTGTAATAGCATCTTTTTAGTACCTCGATACTATAATAAAGGGTGGAAAGAGGGGTAAAATTGAAAAAAAAAAATTAGGATCAGTTTTGTACCATGCTTGAAAAATCGAAATCAGTTTTTCGCAGTGCTTGAAAAATTGATCTTGGTTTTATAGGCGTAGTAGAAAATCGAGGTTCATAACTTCCTTTCAATTTTTTTTTTTCCAGCTAGCCTTTTATGACTATCAAATGATCCCAAAATTGGTTCAAGTTAACCAATTAACATAAAATTGCACAAATAACTAACTTTATAACTCAACATGGTGACATTGAAGTAACATGGAACAATAGCATGACAATATTTAAACACATATATATTAATGTTGATCCATCCAGCTATGTTTGTGAGAAATGATGATCCGTAATGAGATACAACATCATTTCTATTATAATAACATTTTTTTAGTACCTCGGCACCATAATTGAGGGTGGATAGAGGGGTAAAATTGGAAAAAAAATTTGGATCGAATTCATACTATGTCTGAAAAACCGCTGAAAAACCGACTTCGGTTTTACAAGCGTTGCAAAAAATCGATCATAAATTTCCTTAAATATTTTTCGCCTTATCAGTTTTCCACTATAAAGAAAAACCGGTAGGTTTTTAAGCTATAAAAACCAATCCATTGATTTTGGATCTTATTTTATTCATTTATATGTTAAATCATTGAAGTAACAAAATTATTTAAATAAACAATGAACATATAAAAATCTATACTTTTACTTACATACAATATCCCTATCAGAGTCTACTGTCCATTTTTCAAATTCATTTATTTTATACATAGGTGTCGAAAACATATAAATATCTCGTGCAATCTCTACTCTTAGTGTGATGGCGTCTGTAGCTTTATCGAGTTTTCTTGATTTCCATGAACTCTTTTTGGACTGCAAAAGGTCGCGCATGTACATGGTAACATATGCTCCACAACTCGTCCTGTATCATTAATAAATCAATTAAGTATCATAAATAATAATTAATAAATATATTTATTAATTTAGTTATAAGTTTACTCACCAATCGGGTTGTTGAGGCACAACTGATTTTCAAGTTGCTCAACTTTCCACCGCTCATCCATTACAGACATATCTATCTAGGACTTCTCATAAAAATCTATGAACCGCAACAGGATAGACATAAAATAGACCAGCGACTCAAGTGGTTGGAGCCGTTCAGCTACGTGAACATTTGCTAGGGAATCATGTATTATTATTTTCTGCTCTCTGAGGCACACCTAACAGAGGACCCAGTGTTCTTGATCCAAACTACACAGTAGTATCACCTGTAGTTTGAAAACGTCAATGCTATAGGACTAGTTCAGATGATCAAATGATAAATATTAATCGTCGAGCAATACTTACATTGTCAACATACCACCATGGGACTGATTCGTCTATTTGTCCACAACCGAATACAAGCCATTCGGGGGGGTACATAAGCTATAGCTGGGTCAAATTTTAGACATTTGCTAACATATTGCTAATTATAATATATTGTCATAAAAGTTTGCATTAACAAAATTAAACATGTTATTTAACTTCGCGTATACGGGACATGAAATTGTAAATGCATAATGGACTGAAATGTAAACACTTACAAATAAAGAACTGTTATGCACGTCATATCTACTGTCCTCAGCCTCATTCCACTACTTTTTTTATAGGGACATTAAATACGAATCGATGTGCTCACTAGTCAACCAAGCATTTTCATCCTTGAGGGTGACCAATATGGTCGGTATTACGCACCACCTACAACGATCAATCGCACGCCTAAAATTAATAAAAATAAAAAATAAACAAAAAACTGTAAATTTTCTTACATTAAAAACTAGGTAACTAATTTAATTATGTTTTTTTTTTTTTTTGTGTCAATACCTAAGGTCCAAAGATGTTGAAGCTTTGTATTCCTTATAGACAGGCTCTACGAAATCTACAGACTCTGCCACCTCCTCCACCTGCTGTTAGACCACTTTCTTTTTCTTTTTCGCTAGTCTATGATCTATATATGACATCAGTAGAGGTGCCGTTGGCTTAGTCTTTTGTTTGCCCCATTCCTGGATGCCTTCATACTGCAACTATAAGAAACTCAAACACATGAATTGTACATTTACAATTATATATCATACTGCAACACACTAGATATGCTATGTCTACTTGGTCATGACCACGCTCAGCCTCTACATCTGATACACCTCCTATATCCTTTTAAAAGTCAGATTGCATCCCCTATTCCTCCTACTGATGGGGTGACTGGTGCATATCCTATGACTGGAGGACCTTTTGTTTCTCCTGATGAATGACTGCCTAGTCCGTATCGATAGGTGGCTGATGGACCACCTCGTCCTCATGGAGAGGTGTCCGACTGACCCCCTCGTCTTGATGTGGTGGTAGTGGTGTTGTTGGTGGTACTGGTGACGCACAATAGATGTGCTCCTCTCGAACAAAGCTCCTACCATTATCATCGTCGTCGTCGTCGTCGTCCTCTAGATCATGACCACCAGCCGGAGACCTAGGAATTTTTAAATACTCTTCCATCCGCCTCAGTCTCCTATCCATCTCCTTTACGATCTTCGAGGTTGCCTTCTACCTTTTATCCATCCTACTTAACTTCTTATGAGTTACCTTCTGTAAATCTACAATATACTCAAACAACCACTTCACCTATAAAATAGAATCATATGTATCATTTTACATAGTGAAGAAAATTATAAAAAATTTGGATAAAGTCTCCCCTATTTTTTGAGTATCCAAAGAAACATAACCGACATATTTAAATTACACTTCTTCTATCATGTTTAGAGACTTCGTCTCTCTATCCCATCTGTACTACTACACAAACATGTCCATGTCTTTTGCATTACTACAACGGATATTCATTGAATAATCATATAAATAGAAGATTTGTACCTCAGGATGCACGTTTGATACATCGTGCGACTTTTTTGTTCGAAACTCTTAAAAGGTATCCTCTGATTCTGATTACACGCTTTGGACGTCTTTATTCGGCTCATCGTCACCCTCAACCTCATCATCACCCTCCACCATGACATCATCCCTTCCACCCTCCACCCGATAATCATCATCAACACGCTCACTCCCTCCGTCGCCAAGTTTATATACTTTATTCGTAACCAAATGATTCGGATTGAAAGATTTCGAATAATCCATGTCTCTTTCGACGTCAGTAGACTCAAGGGTTTACGCAATGCCAACTATCTGCATTATATACATATATATAGTTATACTATAGTGATATACTTTATATAAATAAGGATAGTTAAAATAAATAAATAATTTAGATAAATTTAGGTTACATTTGCCACTTACCAGGGGAAAATCATCAAGGCTTTCACGTTCGTCAGTATCCTCTTAAGTGACTGTCTCTTACATCTTGGCAAATCATTTTGCAAATACTAGTTACTTTTCGATATTTTCTCTCTTAATACCCGGAATAATTCTGCCAACCACCACTGTAATGCAAAAATGATTAAACAAAAAACAAACATATAGTTAATATATAACCATATATATTAACCCTAATAGAAGGAAGCAATAATATTTAAAGGTATTAGTTATACCTGAAACGCCAAGACATAGCCATAAATATTCATGTTATGCGGTGGATTTCTGATCCGCTCTTCGTTCAGTGCTAGGCGGAGACAATACAATAGGACACTATAGCATAATGTACTCCAACGGAACGAGTTCCACATCTCCGTATTCTTAATGATGATCCACATAAATTAAGGAATCTTCACCTTGTCATTCTACCTCATGAAGAGATGGAAAACGATTCCTAAATTCGCTAACTTCAAAATATCTTCATCATTTATTACATCGTCACCTGCACGGTCCATATGACTTCTTGCCTTAAAAAACGTGGTTAACTGGGTTATATTTGGCAACACTGCATTAAACAATCACTATAAAAGGCTGTTTTG
Organism: Dimocarpus longan; assembly: GCA_022984855.1. Lineage (NCBI taxonomy): Eukaryota > Viridiplantae > Streptophyta > Magnoliopsida > Sapindales > Sapindaceae > Dimocarpus > Dimocarpus longan. Next base: position 20,965,624 of record CM041019.1, on the reverse strand, counting down.
GTCATTTTACAATGTATTGAAGATTTCACAGTCGATGTCCCCAAAAAGAAGTCCTGTAACCAATAAAAACTCATGTTTCCCAAACCTATATATTCTTCCTCCGATTTCAAACCACGTTTTATCACGGTGTCCACCCACCTCCACCTCTCTAGCAAAAACCTATAGTATCACGGAGGTAGCAGTCATATTATTGGTAATCTTCAAAATATGTTCAAATTGGCACTCTTTTATGAATCGGTCGTATAATTTTCTTCTAGTAAGAACGATAATTATTTTTGCAAACTATATTTATATCTAAAATCCATTTGTAAGAAAGAAAAACAACAAAAAAGATCAGTATTATGATGAAAAAATCGAATCGGTTTTTTACTACATCTGAAAAATCGATTTTCCACATCAGTTTTTCAGTTCGATTATTCACTTTGGTTTTTCATTTCTATTTTCACTTTGGTTTTTCATTTCAATTTTTCACTTCGATTATTTACTAAAAAACTGAAGTAAAAACTCAAATGAACAACTAAAGTGAAAAATCAAAATGAACAACCAAAGTGAAAAACCGATGTGAAAAACCGAACTGGAAAACCGAAGTGAAAAACCAAATCGATGCCGACGGCACTGCTATCATCGGAATCGACTATTTTCAACACAAATCGTACCAAATACAATCAAATCTAACCTAGTCTAAACCTAATAATGATAACCCAACATCCATATTACAACAAACATCTCAAAATCACGAATCAAAATAAAAAAATACAACCGCAAAACCTGAAACCGTACCTTCACAACAAATCGCAGCTCGTCGGCGGTCGGAGCTCCTCTGGAAGAGTAAAAAACATCGAGAGAATGGCCAAAAAAAGTGGATGTGCATCGTTGGGTCGTGATCACGTTCGGATAGCAAAACACGAATCGGTTTTTGCTTTTAATCGGTGATGGAAAATGCTTTCCATCAATTTCTTGACAAATATATAGGTAGGGGTTGTTTTATAATTTTACGTGTCGGTTTTTTATAAAATTATGACAGTTGAGGGTTTATGGATAAAAATATGCAAGGATATTATGGATAATTTGGGTATATAATAAAATTAATTTGTTTGAGGGGTTAGAAATACATTTTTTTAAAATAATAGATAAAAATAAAATTGACTCTTTTTTAGTGGCTATTTGTTATAATTTCCACTTAAATTAATAAGATTACCTTGCATTAAAATTAAATTGGATCCGTTTTGATTCACAGATTTTTCATCACCCGATCTTCCTTGCTATGACTCTTCACAAAAGAAACTATGTGTATGGGCACAATCACGAAGAATTAAATCACATTGTTTTTCTTGATTTCTTTTGAGACGAGGCAATATAGTGTTTTTAATTAATGGAAGTTTTTGGTTTAAGTAACCAAAAAATTCTCTCTTTTATCTCTTCTTTGTTACCAACATAAAACACCCTTTTATAATGGTAAGTTAAGATTTTTCTAATTTAATAAGGAATACAATTTCCTATTTAAATTAGAAAACATAGTTCAGATCCAATATGGAATCAAATTCCTTGTTGGTCTAGAACTCTTTACTTTTAATTTAATATGGAATCTAATTCCTATTAAATTTAAACTTCTTTAATTTAATTTAATATGGAATCTAATTCCAATTAAATTAAATTACCATTTCCATTAATTAAAAGATTTTTTATTAAATTAAATGATTCTGAATCATAAATAATTTAATGATACCATTCAAAATTGAACCCATAACCTTTACAAATAATTAAATAATTAACAATTAATTAAATAATTACATATATTTAAATAATCAAATTATTTAAATTATTCGTGAATGTGTTTATAAAATTTGTATGTACACTTAAAATTGGACAATCCAATTATATTCTTCCTTTTATTTCTTTATGTGGTTATGAGCTAGCAAGGGTACCAAATGGATCTACAATTTGAGCTCCAATAATATCGAAATTATTAATTAAACATTTAATTAAATAATTCATTATTATTAACCTTAAAATTATTCCACTAAAAACTTAAGGTTGTACTCTCAAAATTGTAGATATTTTACACAATCTGCATTTTCAGTGTTCATCGATTTAATTATTTCATATAGTTCAATCCTCCATGAGTAGTTCATAATTAGAGCTAGGTCATTAAAGTCCGTTATACCTCTCTAATTATATCTTATTCCATTAAGTACCATTGATTCTGTAATGAACAATATATTCATAACAATTTATGAATTTATCTTTCTATTTATTTACAAATAGAAAGTCGAGTGCTCTTATTGTTCAAGACCCAAATCAATACTTAAAGGAACTACTTATCTACTTCTCGCCCAAAGGAATGGATTCCACTGTTGTGTAGAATATTTTCAGCCACTTATCAAATCACATCTTCAAAGTACGAAGCTTATTGACAATAAATCTATAACAGTCTTACCCATGTAAATAAAAAAATATGACTCAATAAATAGAAGTCCATAAAACACTCAAGATTAATGTAGAGTCCCTTCTCTTTAAGCTGCTCCACTCACAAGGTACTATCCCTAGGCCGGAGGGTTTTGCTTCGCCTCCCCCACCCATATTTAAATCCATGATCTAGCCCCTTAGTCAAATGAATTCTTCTTGCAATGTGAGTACCAATTAAGCTAGTCCTCCTTTTCGTTCGTCAATTTACCTATACTTTACACAAACACGACTTCCGTTTAGCACCTACACGTGCGACAACAATAACTTCTAATTATTCGAGGGTATCGAAATACCCTTTTCTAAGCTATAACGACTTCAATCATTCACACACAATTTCCATTCGAGTTTTCTAACATCCAAGCATAAAAAACACCTCAATTAAAGTTTAAATTCAACATCAAAGCATTAAACGTATTTTTGGACTATTTTACCCTTGGTTGGCCAAGTATACCCTAATTTTTACACCATCAATCCTATTCAATTTTTCTCATCGAAAACGCAATCAACCACACTTAATATGGTGTAAATTCAATTCAATAATATAAAACAACACAATTGTACAAGTTCAAAAGGCTTAGCCACAACATAACCATTCGACATTCGATGCACTTCCCATTAATTCCAAATTAATTCTATCATTCTCTTAACTTATAAATCACTCAAACTACCCAAAAATTATGGTTTAACATTCTAATACACTAATAAACAAATCATAACAGCTTGCACACCAAAACTTTGCTTCAAATTTCATCATCAAATTTCAACTTTTCTATACCTATATAAGCATGAAAAATACTCAAATAATTTAAACTTAATTTAGGCCATTATAACCCCCTTTGGCCAAACCACATACCCTTTAACATCTGATACGTTTCTTTTACTTTCCATGCTAATTTCATCATTCATACAACCCATAGGATTATTCAAAACATTTAAAAATAACTAACAATCACTCTAGCTAATTATGGCCGAACCCTAACATGAAATGCATCCTAATTTTTATTTCTCATTTCGACACTAATTCCATCACTTAAACACATTCACATGCAAGAAATTCATTTAACATGAAGAAAACCAAATATGAGACATTTTAACATGTCTTGGCCGAACCTATGCACACACATACAACACCATTATTTCATCATATTAAACCTTCCACTTCCATTGCAAATTAATCATGTAACATGGCAAACAATCAACTTCCCAATTTAAGGCCTACCTTGGTCGAAACATAGCATACTTATATCCCATATTTTTATTTCTTATTTCCACACGAAGATTCATCATTCCAACATACATTCATGCACAAAATTAACTCAATTAAATCAAACTTACTTTGAACCTAAAATACCCCTCATGGCCGAATACACCATGCAATCACAATACCAATCTTACATCAATTCTCTCTTGCAACTCATCATAATCACTTCATTTATCAAAGCAAAATGATCAAACAACATTTAACTTAATAACCCACATCATGGCCAAACCTAAAGAAATCCAACAACAATTTTCCTTTCAAAACTTACACCCAACATCACATGCAACACCACATACATCATTATAAAGCCTTAAAACTTCAAACTCCAACATAAAATCACATCCCAAATATAATTATCACACCAACCCATATGTCACCAATAAACTCATCATTTTTACACAAGAAAAATATGAAGAAATCACACCCCTCTTCCAAATGACATATAATAGGTTTTCCTTGCTCCTAGCCTTGCATGTCACCATTCTTGGCATGAAAACCACTCAAAGAAAGCTTCAAAATGACCATGCAAAGCTACTGGCCTATTTTCCCTTCCATGGTTGAACACTTCTTCCTCCTTTCAATGATTTGCATGCATTAGAAAACACTCAAAACAGCATAAAAGTGAATAAGGGCAACAAGCTTACCTTAGTCCTTCTTGTTCTCGGTCAAAACGCCCATTGAGTGAGTTGAAATCACTCAAAAATCCACCTAGACCCACCAAACTAGCATGCTGTGTTCGATTTCTTTTGCTTGGCCGAGACATCTCCTCAATTGAGTTTTCTTCCATTTTTGCTTTTTTGGTCGAGACACCTCTCTTGCATGAGTTGAAAATACATAAAAATTACCTTAAATTGTCAAGTGTTGCAAGCTGTCTTGATGTCTCTCTCTCCGTCACATACACCCCTCTCTTGACTGACCACAGACTCTCTCTTGCAAGAATGAATTGCTTTTCTCTTCTCTTTTACTTGTTTGACCGTGCAGTTTCTTTCTATCATGCAATTTACTTTTCAATTCACTTAATACATCATGACTCACATCTCTACATGGCACTTATGCAAGGCTTCAATTCATGCATGAATTACACTTATCAAACTCTTGCACACTTGGTCTATGCATGGCTCCCACATGGATCTCGCATATCTCACTTTAAGTAGGCCACACATTCCACTTGGCCCATATGTCCTCCATGCACTCCCTTTTCAAGCCAACTCATCATGCATTCTATCCACACTTTTCATTTCCCAATTTGCCTTTGTACAAGTCTTTTATCATTTAATATTTTCATGCCCTTTTTGGTAATTTCCTTTGGCACTAAATTCATTTTAAACCGTAATTAATCCTCATGCCAATTTCGAACTCAAAAATCATTTCTGGTCCATCCGAAAGTTTTATTATAATTAAATCAACACATCTGCAAACTTCATAATTCTGAATACACATTCGAATCTGATCCTTTCCAATATTTTATTTTCGCGAGTTCAAAAGTTACTTCTGGTCTATCTAGGAATCGTACTAGAATTCAATTTATACCTTCAAACACTTTAACTCACTTTATTACCCCCAAAATAATTGAAGGGCATTTTCGTCCATAACTTTTAAGATCGCATTTAATCTATTCGAATGGACTTATTTTTGATCCGTTTTAGTTCCCTTCAACTCTATTGCTAATTTCTAAACATTTTAACTCACAAGGTTTGATTTCAAAAATTATGACTCACGCGAACCGATTTCATCTGAAAATATTATTCATTGAAAGATCGAAAATCCTATTCCAAAAATTTTGACTTTGAGGTCAATTTTCGAAAGTCACTATTCATCCAAAAATACTATTCACCGAACAAAAATATTATTTTTCAAAAAACGAGGATTCAGGTTTTATAATTCAACCCTCTTTATAAAAAATTTTGTCCTCAAAATTTACGCAACGTCCTCACCAGGTACGATTCCCATTCCAAAATTAAAGCCTAAGACGTCAATGCTTATCTTACTTATAAATCTTACACAATTATCTCAAAATTCAAGTCTATTGTTTCATTCTCAATCAGAAATCTAATAAATATAAAGTTTCTCAAATATAGTATCAAATATCACACTTCCACTGCGCAGTTATAATATTCAACAATATGCCTAATATCCTTAATAACATCTCAACAAATTTAAATTTTCTTTTTTAATATCTTAGGAGTTAACATGGACTGCATTCTATACCCCAAAATTTCATGCAATTTGAATTTTTTTTTATAGGTATGAAATTGAGAGATAAAATACCCAATTAAAGTATTAAATTGTCAATTGGATGATTGAATGACTATGGAATTTTTTTAGAAATTATTATGCATGAATGAGAATTAAATTCATTAGAGGGTAAAATAGACATTTCCAAATTCAAGAACACATGGATTATATATGAGTATTGCATGGAATAAAATCTAGCAAAAGCACAATCCATAGAAACAAAATGAACTAATGAGAGAAGACCACGTGGAAGTCACATAAAGTGACTAACTAGTTGTCATGCAACTAAATTTTGTAGGATTTAGTTAGTTTAATGACTAGTTAGCCTATGGATCAATCACATGTCTCCTTACTTGTTCGACATTATAGAAATAGCTCAAGGGTATTTTGGTTCATTAATGGGAGGCCTATATAAAGTAAATTTTTATATGAAATGAGAAAAAAAAAATTAAAAGAAAAATTGAGACAGAGGAAGGAAGGAGTCGACCAAGAGAGGAAGAAAAAGAATAAGAAAAGTTTTGTAACGCCCCAGATTTGCCTTATATCCGGATGAATAGAATTTTTGAAATAAATAGTGTTTTTGATGAATAGTGATGAGTGAATAGTGACTTTTGATAAATGGAACTTGAAAATCATTAAAAGTGAAATTTTTGATTAATAGGGTTTTCGGATGAATAGTATTTCGAACGGAAATAGTTTGTGTGAATAGTGATTTTCGAAAAATGGATCTTGTATATCAAACACTCTGAAAAATTATATTGAAATTAATGAAAACTGAATTAGATAAAAAATGAGTCAGTTTGAGGCAGAATGGAGTAGTTTTCTGATCTAATTAGAAATTCGAACGGATTTTCAAAAAATTTCAAACTTTAGAGAAGTGTTAAAATGAGAATGAGAATGCTCAAGAAGTGTTTTAGAAACTTAAACGACATTTTCGAAGAAGATTCAGATTGAAACGGAATTAATCCTGAAATCACCAAAGGCGATTTAGCAAAAAGCGGAGAGTCGAAAATGGACGTGGAATGACTTTTAAGGGTCACGAAAGTTACTAAATGTATATAGGGAGTCCGAATATAGGCTTTGATAAAATTTAAAAGAATTTCGAAAAAGTCCCGAAAAAACTGAATCCGAACATCCTAGAAAAGCTAAAAATCAAAAAGATAAAGGAAGATATAAGCATAGAAAAAGCAACCAATGGATGAGTGACACATGGCAAGTGGATAAGGATGAGAACACGTGTCACAATTTGTATGGATGACATTTTTGTGATTTTGGAGAAGTTTTAAGGGGTAAAATGGTAAATTAGAGGTTTATATATATATATATAAAAGTGTGAAATGAAATTGAAGAGGGGTGGAAGTCCCTCATAAAGGCTAAAAATGTGAGGGAGAGTGAGTTGAACTACGAGAGGAAAGAAAGAAAGAGAGAGGTGAGGCCGAGGAGGAGAAAAAGAAAAAGAAAAGAGAGAAGCTGAAAGAGAAGACCGAAAAAGGAAGAAGAAAGGAGAATAAGAGAAAGAGAAAGAGGAGGTTCCAAAGCATTTTGAAGCTCAAATCAAGTGGTGGAAGTTTTGGAGGTAAATGAGTTAGTTTTGATGTTAATTGATATGGGTTCTCATGGGTATTTTTTTTATGGATCTAAATGAAATTTTGATGAATTTTATGGGTTGATTAGAGTTAGACAAATCAAGCTTGGAAGATGGAGAAAGCATCAAGGAGCACTGGGTTAAGAAATTAGTGAGGTAAGAGTTAAGGTTTTGAAAGTTAAAGTGATGAAAATTTAATTAAATTTGAGTTTAATATTTTTATTTGATGTTTCGATAATTAATAGATGCATTTGAAAGTGATTTGGAATGTTATATGAAGAGAATGAATTTATTTGGATATATTAGTATGTGTGTGATTTGAAAAAGTTTTTGTATTGAAATAAATTTGAGTATTTGAATTGATTTATGGGTATTGGATTAGTTGAGAAGCATTTTGAGTGTGATTGGTGTTGTTGAAATTGAAAAATGATAGATGAAGGGAGTGTGTGTGGGTCCGGCCAAGGTGGGTTTGTGTTAGTGATTTTGTAGTTTTTTATGTTTGATGAATTTATGCGATAATTTAAGTGAATTTGAGTTGGTTTGTATAAAAAAATCGAAAAATAAATTATTGGAAAGTTTATTGATAAATTTGGATAATGCAGGAATTTTTATGCGTTAAATTGAATTAGAATGATTTAGGTTGTTTGATGATATTTTATGCGGTTTTGACCTACATGGAATTGAATTTATGGAAGGAAAATAAAGTTGGAATTAATTGAGTGTGATATATTAGTATATGGACAATTTATGTTTTTGTATGTATTGAAGTGGTTTTAAATGTTTGAATAAGTATATGAGGTTTTGGGATGAATTTGAGTTGATTTGAAATCACATAAATGAAAGAAAATTGAAATTGGAAAGTTTGGGTGTAAAGTTAGGATTAAAATCAAGAAAGGATGTAATTGGGTATTCTATCATTTTTAAGTGTTTTAGTGATGTTTAGGATGTATTTGAGTAAGTTGATGGAGAAATAATTAAAGAAATTGATGAATTTTATATTGTTAAACATAGGTGTGGATTTAGCTCGAGGGAACTATGAGAATGAGCAAGGGCAGTTATAAGGTCGAATTGCAGGTGTGAAAGAGTCGTAAAATATTACCCAAAAAGTTGGTGTACACTCCCTTTGGAAATATAATTTTATTAGTAAAGTTTAGTATTTACGAGTTTTTAAAATAATATGAAATCGATTAAATTAATGTAGTAATTATGTTTGAATATTGAATTTATGTAAATTGGGATATGTTTTAAATGATATTTGGATATAGAAAATAAATTGAAAATAAAATTTTGAAGTTGAAGGGTTTTAACCAAATGCATACCCTAGGAATACTTAGGGGTATTTTTGTCATTTCAAGTTTAATTGTGTGTTAATCTAATGATAATTGAATGGTTTAAACAATGAATTAATGAGTTGAAAAGAAATTTTGAAAAAAAAAAAATTATCTCTTATGGTTGAATGCACACTACTTTTGTAACTAAGGTTATTTTTGTCATTTTGTGATTAATTTTGTGTTGATGAAGTGATGTTTGAATGAATTATGAAATGAGTTAGTGATTTAAAAGGAAAGATTTTGCAAAATTGATATGAATATGTGATTTAATATTTACGCGATTGAAAATTATGTTTGATTTTAAAAATCCATGAAAGTATTTCGATAAATTGTTATAAAGTATTGTGTAAATATGATTTTAATGAAGATCGAAAGGAAATTAAAAGAAATGAAAAAGTTCAATGCTTTGACCGAGCATATATCGGAAGAAGAGCACAAACGTTGTGGAAAATATTTGATGAAATAATTGAATGCAAAATAGAGTTTTTCGAGGTTTATATTGATAATTTGAATATATGAGAAAAGCTGTAATTGAAATTGTGTTTATTGTTTTCGAAACGAAACTTTTATTTAAAAATAAAAAATAAAAGTTGTAAAAAATATGAAATTTTTAGTAATTAATAAAGTTGAGTAGAGCCTAAGTAAATCTGAACATTAGTAGGTGAGGACTGGTAATTGGCTAGCCAATAGGGGATATTAGCAGTACTGTGTCGTTACACCGATACACAGTTTTCAACGGATGGATTATGAGAAGCACTGGGTGTCCTGTCCTAAAGTCGAAACCGATTATGATATGTGATTGTGATGTGCGACCGGGCGTGTAGCTACTGAGTGATCGATGCTGAGGACGCCGTTGATTCTGATGGGTAGCCAACGAGTGATTGATGCTAGGAGACCTGAATTCCGGTGCATGGTATCGTATCAGAGTTTACGAAAGGCGCTGAAAGATATAAAATAAAACTGTGTTGAAATGATTAAAATAGGAAAAGTTTTGTGTTTTATGCATACATGAATTTGTAATTTGAGTCATTCACGATTTATTTGTAAAAATTTGAAAATTAGTGAAATATTGGTTTACGATTTGTGATTTGAAAAATGTTGTTTTCATGAGGGCATTAAAAATGCTAAATGACAAATTGTATGAATTGTAACTGGACACATGAGTTTTGAGAAATGTTAATCTATGGTGAAAATCGTGAGAGTGTAAATGAAAGTAAATGATTATTGGTATTTCATGTATGTAATTGTTATTAAATTGATTAAGTAGCGAATTTTGATGAAAAAATTTATGAATAGTTGTTAAAAATTAACTTTTAGAGTTTCACTAGTTATCAAAATTTATTTTGTTATTATTCTGAACCCTGAAAATTGTTGACAAGTGTAAGTTTATATTATTGTGAATTTAAAATTTGTGACTTTTAAATTAAGTGTATACCCATTAAGTAGAAATACTAAACACATTGGATTTTTCCACGCATAGGTTGAAGATTGAACACCGTAGATAGAGATAATCGTGAAGATAGTTGTTGCACTCCGTAATTGATAATTATTCTTTTGGTATTGTATAGTAATATATTAAATGTATTTTTAATAAAATAACGTTGTAAATGAATTGTTAATTATCTTTTATTTAGTGTTTCATTTCGATTAAATTGATTTTTATTAAATGTTGTATTTATAGATGTTTGTGTGGGGAAGTGATGTTTGGGTCGGACGGAGAGTTCGGAATGGTAGTTGAGGAAGTGAATGAAAATGTTAGGAGCGTTATCGTTTTTGTTGTAGGTTTTTAAATTTTGGATTTGCAGTAAAACAGAGGAAACTCTGCTGAATTTTCGAAGGTTTTAAAATAATAATCAAATTTTTAAAAGAAAAAGAATTTTTATAAACAATTTTAAATGAATTTTAGTAAGAAATGTAGCATCATCCGTCCTAATTCTCCGCTCCGACGGGAATCGGGTGGAGAGTGTTACAAGTTTGACCATTTTTGGATGTCAAACTTAATTGATCTTTACTAAATGGGTGTTAGGGTAAAACTTAAGCAAAGAAAGTAAAGAGAAAACGGTAAGTAAATTGATTTTCTATGGTGTTTTGATGATTTCTTGGATGTATGACAACTTGATGAGTTTATGAAAATTTTGACATGTTTAGAAGTAGATTATCTTATATTCAAGTATGGAATTGAAAAGAAACTCAAAGGAAACAAATAGGTAAGGAAGTGATCAAGGTATGTATTCTAAGATTTTATACAATTTTATAAAGAAACTTAAATTGAGTTGGTATTAGGGTATTAAATGAATCTTGATGTGATTTTAATGCCTTTGTTGGTCATGAAAATGAAAGAATTAGGTTGGATGCCATTATGTGCAATTTTGGTCAAGATAACACTTTGGTATTCAAAGTGGAAAGTCAATCTCTTTGATGTGTTTTCATGAGGTTATGCATGGCACAAAGAAAATGAAAAGAAAATAATAGAATGCCATGATATTAGTATAAGTTTATGTCAAGTATGTAAATTATGATGTAAGTAGTATTTAAAATTCAATTTGGGTGAATAAGGGTAATTGACATTTGTTATGGGTGTTTTTCGAACTCCTCAAATGGGCTGGCAGAAGCCCATAAAAATAGTGGCCCAAGCCACTTAGACCAAGTGTGAAGCCCAGCTTATCAGCTCGAAAGCTCGGTCTCAAGGCTAACGAGGTCGAGCTCGTCAGAAGAATAGCGAAGTCAAGGTCGCGGATCTGCCATTATAGCCGTAACGACGTTAAGATCGCCCATGTCAATGTTCCAGTCCGTTTTTCACCTCAGTTTGCCCAGTATCAGTTCAGAACAGCAAGGTGGCGTATCTTATACGATAAGTAAGGTTTTCTCACCTAACGACAGCTTAATTCCGGGAAATCTCACCAAAACAGCATGGGTTAGCATTCAGCCCACGTGTTGCCAGAGTTGACCTGGCGAAAGTCAAAAGCATTAAATGCATTCCAGCAGCATTAATTGTAATAGATTCCAGAGAACTGAAGAAGCCGAGCAGCGACGTCACGCTCAGGTGACAGATGCGGGTGTAGGACCCTCTCATAGAGGTAGAGACGTCGTGCATGCCCTGGCCCGACGTCAGGAGATGTTAGAGACCACTATGGAGCAGATAGCTGATACATTGAGAACGTTGACGTGAGGTCGTGATCAGAACGTTCCAAGGACGACCATAGTCCCGCCGCCAGGAGCAGCGGTCGTAAGAGAGGTACCTATCCCGGAAGGATCCATCCACTCGTCGAACAGACGGCCTGAAGTCCGAAGCCAGCGAGTTCGGGAAAATGGAGACGCAGCTCGACCTTCAGAGCTGAGAGCGAGGATTAGCCAGAACGGACACAGACGGGTCGAAGTGAGTAACGGGCATCCATGAGCTTCAGTCCGTAGAAGTGAGAACGAACTGCGGCGAGGGCAGGAGGGCCTGCGCAGGGAAAACGAGAATCAAGAGGTAGGCCAAGGACGCAGGAGGTATGATCAGCGCTCTCTCACCAGGGTAAGCCAAAGGAGCAGGGGATCCCTAGTGAGACAGCACGGAGCTCGAGATCCAATAATTGAGCAGCTCCTAGAAAGAATGCAGCAGCTGGAAGCACGACCTGGGACTCAGGTAATGGGGGAACGAAGTGAAGACAAAAGTCCTTTCACAGCGGAGATAGACCGGGAGCCACTCCCTATCAGGTTCAAAATCCCAAACATCCCGCAGTATAATGGAGACTCAGATCCTTATGACCACCTGGACGCCTTCAACGTTCAGATGAACCTACAGACCACTAGCTCGTTGGTGAAGTGTCGCGTTTTCCCTACGACGTTCGGAGACATTCCTCGGACCTAGATTAGAAACCTTCCACCTCGCAGCATCAGCAACTGGGAAGAATGCCAGCAAAAGTTTCTTGATCAATACAAGGCCTTGAAAAAGCAGCTCGCTCCGGCCTGTCACCTCGCTACAATTTTTCAGCTCTCAGGAGAATCGCTAAAAGAATACATCGATCGATTCAGAAGCGAGATCAACAATGTGGAAAGCCCATCCGATGAAGGGATCCTAACTGCAATATTAGCGGGGGCTTCAAAAGGATGGCAAGCTCTATGAAAGCATCTACAAATCGCCTGTGAAAAGCCTGGGTGAATTTTATGAGCGAGCTAATAGGGAGATTAGGTGGGAAGAATCTTTCAGCTCGAGGAAGGCTGGTCACCCAAAAAATGAGGCAAATGGATCCCATCAGGGCAAGAAAAGGGACCAGGGTGGCAATGAAGATAGGAGGAATCGATCTAACAATCAGGTGGCAAAACGGGCTAGAAAGGAGCCCAGAAGAAACCACTCTCTGCCTCGAAGCCGCTTCCATCATTACAGCACTTTGTCAGACAGGCAGGACAGGATCTTTCAGATCGAGAAGCATAGGGTGAACTTCGGAAGACCGAGCCCTATTAGTTTCCCTGGCAAGTTCAAGAACCCTCGCAAGTATTGTGCCTATCATCAGGAGGTAGGGCACAATACATCTGACTGTTGGGACCTCAAGGACGCCATAGAAGATTTGATACGAAACGGCCGTCTGAAAGAATATGTGGTGCAGCCCGCCCACGAGAAGTCCCAAAATCATTGTCCTTGACGGGATCAGCAACCCGCGTAGAAGAATCAGCAAAGCCAAGAGCAGGAGGTCGACCTGACGGTAAAAACCATCTTCACCATTCATGGTGGCCCTCACATCGTTGGATCCTCCAATAAATCTCATGAGCGATATATGCGGGAAGCCAATTGCGTCCTACTTACAGGGCGAAGTGACCAGAAGGGGCCAATAAAGAAGGCCATGATGACCTCGGAAGACATTATTTTCACCAAGGAGGACGCGAGCGAGGTGCGGTGGCCTCATAATGACGCCCTTGTCATCAGGGCAAGGATCAGCAATGCAGAAGTTCTGAGGATCATGGTGGATACAGGTAGCTCGGTAAATGTCATGTACAAAGAATGCTACGATCAACTCGGGCTGGGAGCCAACCAATTGAAGCCATCTCCAGAGCCTCTCTATGGCTTCACCGGGGACGCCGTCATCCCATTGGGCCAAGTTAGACTTCCACTCTCAGTAGGGGATCCAACTCGCCAAGCAACCACTTTGGCGGACTTCCTTATCGTTAATGGACCATCTGCTTACAATGTGGTCTTGGGAAGACCTGCAATGAACGATCTGGATATGGTCGTCTCAACTAAAGCTCTCATGATCAAGTTCCCGATGACCAGTGGAGTGGGAACAGTGTGAGGTGAGCAATATACGGCGAGGCGCTGCTATGTGAAGGCCGTGAAAATAGGGGTGACATACAAAAGAATTGATATGGTAGCAGGGGGGAAGCCGCTTGAGGTTGGCAAAGAAGGGTTTGACCGCGATCTTGATCCTCGTGAAGTAGACGAAGACAGGACGTCAGGTCCAGTTGACGAACTCGAATCAGTCCAGGTCAGTAAGGAAGACCCTATGAGATGTCTAAGTGTGGGGTGAGGTCTAGCACCGAGTGTGAAGAGCCAGCTCGTCGAGTTCCTCAAGGAAAATGTGGATGTTTTCGCTTGGAATCATGAGGACATGGTCGGGATTGACCCAGAGGTTATGTCGCACAGGCTGAACATTGACCCCCGCTGTAGACCAGTTCGCCAGAAGCGGAGGCCGATGACCAATGAACAATCTGAAGCTATCAAAGAAGAAGTAGACAAGCTGCTAGCCAATGATTTCATCAGGGCCATCCAGTATCCACTATGGCTCGCCAACCCAATGCTCGTGAAAAAGAAAAATGGTAAGTGAAGGACGTGCATCGACTTCACAGATCTCAACAAAGCGTGTCCAAAAGATAGTTTTCCCCTTCCAAGAATCGATCAACTGGTAGATGCGACTGCTAGTCATCAACTATTGAGCTTCATGGATGCATATTCAGGTTACAATCAAATCCCCATGAGCCCACAGGACGAAGAGCACACCTTGTTCATCACAGACAGAGGCCTTTATTGCTATAAGGTAATGCCCTTCGGACTCAAGAATGCAGGAGCGACCTACCAAAGGCTTGTCAACAAAATGTTCAAGGAACAGATCGACAGGACGATGGAAGTATATGTAGACGACATACTGGTCAAGTCAAGGCAAGCAGAATCTCATGTTGACGATCTGGCGAAAACATTTAAGATCCTGAGGAATTATCAAATGAAGCTCAATCCTTTAAAATGTGCGTTTGGGGTGGCGTCTGGGAAGTTCCTGGGGTTTATGGTGAATGAAAGGGGTATCGAGGCCAACCTAGAGAAAATCCAAGCCTTGATCAATATGAGGTCACCTAAGAAGGTCAAAGAAGTCCAGAGTCTCACGGGACAGGTCGCGGCGTTGAGCAGATTCATCTCGAAAGCGACGGACAAATGCATCCCTTTCTTTGACGTACTTAAAAAGGTAAAAGACTTCGAGTGGACCGAGTAGTGCAAGCAAGCTTTCCAGCAACTGAAGGAGTATCTAGGTCGAGCTCCACTTTTGTCAAAGCCGGTAGACGGAGAGAAGCTCATCCTTTATTTGGGAGTATCTGAAAGCGCCCTCAGTGCGGCCCTAGTGCGAGAGGAAGATAGGACGCAGCTCCCGGTGTACTATATCAGCAAAAGGCTATCAAATACAGAAACGAGATACTCCCAGGTAGAAAAGCTCGCTAACTGCTTGGTGACCACGTCCAGAAAGCTTCGACCTTATTTCCAAACTCACAGAATTGAAGTCCTAACTCAGTATCCCCTGAAGCATATTTTCCAGACCTCGGACACCTCAGGTCGCTTATTAAAATGGGCAGTCGAGCTGGCGCAGTTTGACATCGACTACGTTCCCAGACCGGCTATTTAGGCTCAAGCCTTGGCAGATTTTATTACAGAGTTCACTGGCACCCTGGAGGAAGGAGCTGAACCATCTGAGAAATCGATGTGGGAGTTGTACGTCGATGGTTCATCAAGCGATCTGAGAGCTGGGGCAGGCATACTTCTTATCAGTCCGGAGGGGCACAAGATCTTCTACTCTTTGAAGTTCGGATTCAAGGCAACCAACAACGATGCTGAATACGAGGCGCTTATAGCAAGGCTAAGGCTCGCTAGGGAGATGCGAGCAGAACAGGTGAGAATATTTAGTGACTCGTAGCTCGTCGTATGCCAGGTGAAAGGAGAATACCGGACTTGAGGACCAAAGACGGCTGCGTATCTCGAGAAGGTGCAACGATTGCTTGAAGCATTCCAGAGGTACGAGGTGACTCGAATTTCGCGAGCTCAAAATGCACATGCTGATGCCCTAGCTCGCTTAGCAACTACCCAAGCAGCAGAAGACCTGAAGCCTGTGCCAGTTGAGCTCTTACCGGTACTAAGCATCCAGAAAGGGGAATCAATGATGGCTCTAGCAGTAGCAGAAGACTCATGGATGAGACCGCTGACTGACTATCTGCAGAACGAGATTCTCCCTGAAGATAAGAACGAAGCTCGCCAACTGAAGGCGCGATCTGCACGCTATTGCATTTATGATGATATGCTGTATAAAAGATGATTCTCAGCCCCACTCTTGCGATGTATAGACGGGACGGACTGCGAGAAGGTGTTGAGCGATATGCACTCAGGACATTGTGGAAGCCACTCCGGGGGACTCGCTCTGGCTCAGAGAGCATTAAGACAGGGATTCTACTGGCCTACGATGAAGAAGAACGCTATCGCCTTGGTAAGAAAATGTGACAAGTGTCAAAGGTTCGCAAAAGTACCCCAAGCTCCTCCAGCGCTCTTGCAGCAGATGGTGAGTCCATGGCCTTTCGCGATCTGGGGAATTGACCTGATTGGACCCTTACCGACAGCCTGAGGGAATTGCAAGCACGTCGTAGTCGTAGTAGATTATTTTACGAAGTGGGCGGAAGCAAAGGAGTTAGCTGATATCTCCACTTCGAAGATTATCAAATTTATGTGGGGTAACATCATTAGCAGATTCGGAGTTCCGCGGCAGGTGATAACGGATAATGGGACTCAGTTCAGCAGCGAGCAGTTCATCGATTTTTGTGATGATCTCGGAATCACCAAAAGCTTCTCAGCAGTAGACCATCCCCAAGCCAACGGACAGGTTGAAGCCGTAAACAAGATTATAAAGCAGATCCTGAAGACAAAGCTGGAGGCAAGGAAAGGGGCATGGGTAGACGAGCTTCCAAAAGTACAATGGGCTTACCAGACTACGGCTCGTAGCATGACCCAGGAGACGCCTTTCTCAATGGTTTATGGGTGCGAAGCTATGATTCCAACAGAATTTGAGGTAACGACGCATCGGAGAGCCGCCTTCAACACCGAAGACAATCACCAACTGCTTGCTTGCAGTCTTGACCTCGTGGACGAACTGTGAGATGAAGCTCAACTAAGGTTGGCAGTTTATCAGCAGCGGGTTGCCAGATACTACAACAAGAAAGTCCATGCCCGCCATTACAACGTCGGGAATCTAGTGCTAAGACTTATTCTACCCGCAGCATGGAAATCGAATGAAGGTACTCTAGGACCAAGCTGGGAAGGGCCTTACATCGTTCAAAAGGATTTGGGGAATGGGGCCTACCACTTGAGCAACATGGATGGAACCAAAGTGCCAAGGGCGTGGAACGCTGAGAAGCTCCGATCGTACTTTATGTAATCTATTCAGTTTAAGTCGCTTGTCTTAAATGTAACGATCTTTTCGCATTTTATATATATTTTCAGACAGATTTACTTTGCTTCTCAAAATCATTTCTCTGCTCTTGGCTCGCCCGCACGCCCATCCATAAAGTCCTGGATGGAACCATCGCGTCCTGTGAGCTTGCAACGCTCTGGACGGAGCGATGGTCTCCTATGGACTCGTCCTTCAACAAGGTCCTGGACGAAACCATCGCATCTTGTGAACTCACAACGCTCTGGACGGAGCGATGGTCTCCTGTGGACTCGTCATTCAACAAGGTCCTGGACGGAACCATCGCGTCCTCTGAGCTCGCAACGCTCTGGACGGAGCGATGGTCTCTTGTGGACTCGTCATTCAACAAGGTCCTGGACAGAACCATCGCGTCCTGTGAGCTTGCAATGCTATGGACGGAGCGATGGTCTCTTGTGGACTCGTCGTTCAACCGAGTCCTGGACAGAACCATCGCGTCCTGTGAGCTCGCAACGCTCTGGACGGAGCGATGGTCTCCTGTGGACTCGTCATTCAACAAGGTTCTGGACGGAACCATCGCGTCCTGTGAGCTCACAATGCTCTGGACGGAGCGATGGTCTCCTGTGGACTCGTCATTCATCAAGGTCCTGGACGGAACCATCGCGTCCTATAAGCTCGCAATGCTATGGACGGAGCGATGGTCTTTTGTGGACTCGTCGTTCAACCAGGTCCTGGACGGAACCATCGCGTCCTGTGAGCTCGCAACGCTCTGGAAGGAGCGATGGTCTCCTGTGGACTCGTCATTCAACAAGGTCCTGGACGGAACCATCACGTCCTTTGAACTCACAACGCTCTGGACGGAGCGATGGTCTCCTGTGGACTCGTCATTCAACAAGGTCCTGGACGGAACCATCGCGTCCTGTGAGCTCGCAACGCTCTGGACGGTGCGATGGTCTCCTGTGGACTCGTCATTCAACAAGGTCCTGGACGGAACCATCGCGTCCTGTGAGCTCGCAACGCTCTGGACGGAGCGATGGTCTCCTGTGGACTCGTCATTCAACAAGGTCCTGGACGGAACCATCGCGTCCTGTGAGCTCGCAACGCTCTGGACGGAGCGATGGTCTCCTGTGGACTCGTCATTTAACAAGGTCCTGGACGAAACCATCGCGTCCTGTGAGCTCGCAACTCTCTGGACGGAGCGATGGTCTCCTGTGGACTCATCGTTCAACCAAGGCCTGAAAGGAACCATCGCGTCCTGTGAGTTTGCGACGCTCTGGACGGAGCGATGGTCTCCTGTGGATAAAAAGCGCGGTGTAACGACCTTGGGATCACACTTGCAATCATTATTGACATCATTCAACAAAAGAATTCAGATCGCACAAATAAAATTCGAAGTAAGGGGAAGCGTACTATGAATTAAAAAATCAATCATCCATCAGAGTTAAAATATTGCAAGTAAAAGCCTCAAAAGAGGTAAGCTGAGAAAATTAAAATTTGTACAATCGAGCTAAGTTTCCTTGCTTGGGGGGTCTTGATGGTTCTGGGGGGTTAAGCTTGTGGTCGCTTGATCACCAACGACCTCATGGGGGACGTTCTCCGCGAACATTGGCGAAGCTTTCTGAGACTGACCCTGCTCTGCTTCCGCTGTGGCCCGAGCTTCCTCAGCGTAGAATTCGTCGTCCTTCACGGCCTCCTCTCCAAAGATGGAATAATCTATGTCAGGATGATGCATCCATAGGGTGTACATGATGTTCTGCTCCGTGTCCGCCTTTATCTCATCAGCCCGAGCTTCTGCAACAGCCAGCGCCTCCTTGAGTTTGGCGATCTCCTCGGCATGCAGCTCCACTGCAGTCTTCAGCTCCCTGTCCCGGTCGTCCACAAGGGTCTTGGCCGTTGTGAGCTGAGAAAAGAGACTTTCATTGACCATTTCATATCTGCTCTTTTCCTCGGTCCTAAGGGTCTCGGCCTGGAACCGGACGGCCTCAGCCACGTCCAATTTTCTCTGAAAGACCTCGCGTTCGCTCTTCGCCACTGCAAGCTTTATATCGCGCTCCGCCAATGTCTCCTCAAGCTTTTCCTTGGTGGCTGCTGCAGAAGCTTCTCCTTGATGGCTGCTCGTCCTCATTTTCTTCCCTCGTCAGCTCCTTGTCCAGCGCCTTCGCCATTGCTATTACGGCCTGCATAACAAAAGATGATGAGAAGAAAGCGACCAAAAGAAGTGAAGGACGAGAATAGAAAAAGAATTCAACCTTAACAAACTCGCGGGCTACCCAGGAAAATAAATTCACCCCGCGGCAGTCTTTGTGGTCCAGAAACTTAGCCGATTTGCCCAAAAAAACGAGAGCTTGTTCGACCATGAGATCGAAGTAGGATAGCCTAAGAATGTCCGCGGCAGGTCCTTCTGGAGTTTCCTCGTGTGGAGGCTCCCGAGACTCGAAGATGACTTGCTTCCTTTTCTCCTTCGAAGTCTTCTTGGCCGGGGGAAGTTTGTCGGGAACGTCGTGATCTTTCTTCTTCGTCCCCTATTGGGCTGCGACCTGTTTACCCTTCCCAGCAGTGATGACCTCCTTGCTCGCAGTAGCCTTCTTGGATACGGGTTGAGCGACCTTAGGGGCTAGAGATTCAGCCGTGCTCGCGGCCTAACGCCTTTCTTAAGCAGCCGCTTAAGATGAATCCGGAGCAACCGACGACGTCGCTGCCTAACCCCTGGTCTGGCGAACCCTTCTCTTTGGAGGAGGAATTACCTTCAAAGGTGCCATCTCAGCGGATCCTCCCTGCTCGACCTCGACCTCAGCACCAATAGGCGATGGCTCTTCCGAACTTGAGCTCGTCTCGATGTCAGCTTCGTCGAAAGCAGATTTTACGGGTCGAGTACGCCACGATCTGATATGTTTGGAACGGATCAGTCTCTCCCCGGGCTCGGGAGCGAGTAAATAACGACGAAGCAATTCGTTTGTCTGCTTGACGTCGTCCTCGTCAGATTTTTGAGCTTCAAGAACCTCGAGGTCTGCTATCTCACCCTGCGATAAACCAAGCAACGGCGCGCTGAGGTCTGCAAAAGAAAAAAGTTAGTTCGTTAAAGACAAGATCGCCAGTCACCAATAAGCTGGGAAACAGTTCGGAGAATTTCCTATCTGGCTCAGCCCGGAAGCTGAAGTTCAGAAGATTTAATAAAGAAGGGCAGGACGCATAGAACCAACTGGTTTTGTAATTGCCTACGTTGGATTTGCCCTTAGCCTCCCCCTTTGGCAGGACTTCCCTATAAAGAGACGACGTACGGGGTGAAACGTAATAGAATCCATCCCGGGGCCGACCCTTGCTGGTAGATTTGAAGGCATACAAGTGCCTTATGATTCTGGGAGAAGGGAGAGGGAGACCGTATTTCCTAAAGAAGATCGCTAAAGAAGATAGCTAGGTGTATGAGTTCGGAGTCAACTGAAATGGAGCGAGCTTCAGGTCGTTAAGAAGCTCGATCAGGTTTGAAGGGACCGAAAATCGCAACCCGGCCTCCAAATGCTGAACGATAACGGCCACAAAACCTTTGGGAGGAGTAGCCGCGTGG
Source organism: Dimocarpus longan (assembly GCA_022984855.1). Lineage (NCBI taxonomy): Eukaryota > Viridiplantae > Streptophyta > Magnoliopsida > Sapindales > Sapindaceae > Dimocarpus > Dimocarpus longan. The sequence continues at coordinate 20,944,536 of CM041019.1, read as the reverse complement.
TCCAAGAGAGAGGGCTCTATCAGGCGACAACCCCGGGGGAAGTGGTATTCCAATCCCAGACCGACAAGGTCCTGGTGCGACAACTGCGAAGGATAGTGCTTAAACATCTCGTGGCCTCGCCTAGTCTCGGCGGGGTCGAGATCCCCAGCCTCTGAAGGCTGGTCCCCTCCGAAACTCATCCGAGCTGAGAACCCCTCAACGATCTCCCCGCTATGTAAAGACGCTTGAGGAACTTCCCTCACTTGATCCTCCGAGCTGGAGGAATCATCCTCTCCTATGATGTGCTGTGGACGTGTGCGACCTGAAGACATCTACAAACAAAATGGAGCAATTAGGTCGCTATATGCAGACCGTTCCTATCGAAACTAAAGCTCCAAGTTTGTTACTCAGCTATTTCCTAGGAACAGGTCACAGATGCCACGCAAGATAGCTAGCAATCTCAAGAACGTGTTTTCTATTCCCTATGCGTGACCTCAAGGTCGCTGAGACTCACAAACAACCAATCAAGCGGTCTGCAATAGCCTAACGGATGAAACCAAGGGAACATGAAAAGACGTGGACATTCAAACACAAGCAAAAGAGTGAAAGCACTAGAAAATCAGGCAACATGCAAGCAAATCATCACCAGAGAAAAGGCAACAAAATGCTGAAGAAAAGAAGAATGGCAAAGATAGTAAACTCACGGGTGATCGGAGACCGAAAGGACGCCTGGGTGACGCGTATTGGAAAGCCAAGGACTGAAACTTAGTGGTGGACGGAGGAAAAGAAGATGAAGAAGAAGACTGAAGCGTGAAAATGACAAGAAGAAAGCGAAGGGGCAAAGTCTCTTTCCTTTATATCTGGTCCCGAGGTCGCGTCCCCAACCGTTGGATTTGGTGGCTTACCAACCGCCTCAGATCTAACGATGCAGCGCAAATCTTGGGACGTGGCCAAAAGGCGCCATCAGTCGAAGAGACGTGCATTAAATGCCCGTTACAGACGCTGAACCGTCACCAGGGGAATCGCCACGTGTCCAAGAAAAAGGAGGGAAAAATTGTTGACTCATTGAAATTCAAAGTTCTCAGGCCGCTAGAGGTGACCTAAGAACTGGGGGGTTGATGTTATGGGTGTTTTTCGAACTCCTCAAATGGGTTGGCAGAAGCCCATAAAGATAGTGGCCCAAGCTACCAAGACCAAGTGTGAAGCCCGGCTTATCAGCTTGAAGGCTAACGAGGTCGAGCTCGTTAGAAGAATAGCGAAGTCAAGGTCGCGGATCTACCATTATGGTCGTAACGATGTTAAGATCGCCCATGTCAATGTTCGAGTCCGTTTTTCACCTCAGTTCGCCCAGTATCAGTTCAGAACAGCAAGGTGGCGTATCTTATACGATAAGTAAGGTTTTCTCACCTAACGACAGCTTAATTCCGGGAAATCTCACCAAAACAGCATGGGTTAGCATTCAGCCCACGTGTTGCCAGAGTTGACCTGGCGAAAGTCAGAAGCATTAAATGCAATCCAGCAGCATTAATTGTAATAGATTTAGACCTTTTTGTCTGATTGTTCTCTTTGTAGCCCCCTCTTCTCTATAAATAGAGGGGGGCATTTATTGTAAAAAAGGGAGCGAAAACACTTTGAGAGTTATACTGCCGGAAATAACAAAAACAGTGGACGTAGGCAACTTACAAGGGCCAAACCACTTTAAAATTTGTGTTGCTTGTTTCTCCTTCTTCTCTTCTCTTTTGCCATTATCTGGTTTATCTGTTGCAGGTCTTCTTATCGTTGCGGCATTAGGCTCAAGAATCTGGTTGACTGGTTTCCCACGTCAACAACATTGATTTCATATAATTAGAGTGATGGATTTTAAATTAGAATGTGCCTTATAGGTGAGAAGGAAACAAAGGAATCAAGGGAGAATTATTAAAGGCGATTCTAGTTAATTTAAGGCAAAGTGAGTATAAAATTATTTTATAAAATGCTAAATGCATTTTTGGAAGGGACCCGTCCCAAGTTTTCCCTTTCGGAGCTCTCGTGATCCTGCTAGACACCCCATAAAACCTTTCTGGCTTTTAGCAAGCATCAACAAAAAGGATATCGTGGAGCAAGTCCTAAAACTTAAATTAATTCCCAAACATATAAATCATAAATTATAAAATTTCATAGTTTAGATTTTCTAAAAATTTTGACAACATAACTGCTATTTTTCATGGTTTCCCAAAATTTCAATCACCTGAAAAACTAATTAATAACACTTCAATAATTCAAATAGTATTCTTCGCTACCACATTGCACCTCTGGTTCATCTCAAAACCATCACCTAGCCACAAAAAATTTAATTCAACAAAATCATTTCAATTTCGAAAATATAATTTCATACACAAAATCCAAAAACATTTGTACATATCCCAAAATATTTACACATATATGTACAAAGATGTCAAAGCATTTCATATGCATAATTACATCACATCATCACGATTGTGGTTAAGTTTATAAAATTCTTTACAACCTAAAATTTTGTACATATGACAATTTCTAATTAAGACAAAATATGCAAAACATGACTTCGCAGAAGAACATCATCCATAATCGGCCCACCTAATCCGTGGTGGGAGAGCGAGCACCCCGACTGCTAGTTCATGTACCTGGGGAGGTTTTTATAATATAAAATAAGAATAATGAGCTAAAAGAGCTCAGTGAGTGTTAAGATTTTCCTACATAATACGTTTCTCTCAAAATACCTCCCAAAAACATTTATAAAAGAATTATTTTGTTTCATGGCAATTTCGAAATCGAAACTTATAAACTTTAGTGAATCTATGAGAAATCTTTAAAATTTAGTATCCTGAATAAAAACATAATGATAATTTATTTAAAACAAAAGCTTTTAACATTTCTTTTTCTCACTAAAACCACAATAATGAAACCTAGGAAGCTATCATAACATGGTCATGTGGCGATTCGATTAGCGACGTGCATCGTGACAATATGTGAGACATTTCACAACACAGCGGAATTTTCATGCATCACATACGCAAGTGAGATAATACCCCACACATGTGGAGGGCGACACGACTTGACTGACTGACTCAATCCCCCCGATGTTAATGACATGCCCTTCCAGCATTTGTCATGCACAGTGGGGTATACCGGTCGGGTCTAAATTATAATCCGTGTATCCATAACATATAACATTAGGTAAGCCATTGACGTTTGAAACAAAAATAATTCAAACTAAATTCATTCGTTCCATAAATTTAAAACATGAGTTATATCACATCAACTCACCAATTCACAAACATTATCATTTCAAGCCTTTCATGCTTAAATCACATCATTTTCAACCAAACACATAAAGTGTCCGTAAACTAATATCTTTAAAAAAACTCATTTTCATTTCAAAATGCATCATCAACGTCACAAACTTCATAAAATATCAAAATATGCATTAAACGATTTGTAAAATAAAATTTTCACTCACATGGCCTATAATCTACTAGTTTGCCCCTCGATTTATCTCCTTTGACCCTTTAGTTTGTTTTTCACCTACAATACACATAATACTTTAGAATTCACCACCTACTTAATAAAAATTAGCATTTAATCACCCATTTTTACTCAAAATACCATGTCCACCCTAAATCACCAACATTGGCATAAACTTTCACATTTGCCATCGCGTTCGATTCCTTCCATTTCTTTAATTCAAACTCACTTAATCACATGCATAAATTCATAACAACACATGAAAAGAATTAAACAACCCTTTAAACACCAAAATCAATTCAAACACACCTTAACCCTAGTTTGATCGAAACTAACACCATGCATCCAAAAATCATTCTCTCCATTTTCTTGGTGCAATTCATCTTAAAATCATGTCAAACCTCATGTAAATTCATCAACTATTAAAATCAATTTAACTGCACACAATTCTAGTTTAGCCAAAAATTATACATCATGGCATCTTAAATTGTTCTTCCAATTTCAAGGCCACAAATCACATGAGAATCACTCAAATATTCATGTAATGCCCTAAGATCAATTAAATCAAATTTTTACTTGAAAAGTTGCATAAAACCCTAAACTAACCTTAATAGAAAACTTGTCATACCACTTTCTTTGAATTTCCTTTCAAATCCAAGCTCAAATACAATACAATCAACCTTTATTTATACCAAGAAATTCACAAACTCATAATTTTAACAACTCACCATAAAAACCCATCAAAACATCATAAAAAAACTCACTTTCTTACCTATTTTTTTCACTTTCTTGCTTAATTTTGACCCTAACACCTTGCTTGATGAAGATTGATGGATTTTAGTATGAAAACTTGGATCAAACCTTGATTTTTTTCCTCCCCACTTGTTGCCGAACTGTTTTGGTCTGCACACCCAATTCTTCTCTTTCTTTTGCCATTCAAAACACACCACTAATTCATCACAAGTCATTTTTACATAGGTCTCAATTTACTTGGCCAAAATGCCGCTCATTTAACCTACAAATGGCCATCAAATCCTCTCATTAGTTTTACCAAAATACCCTTAATTAAATCTCACATCCATTCAACCAACTAAGGGTAAATTAGTAACTTAAACATTAATGCATTAATATCTCTTAATGCATGAATGACAACTAATTTCCATCAATTAATTTTTTTGATTTGTCATCCTCCCATTGGTTAAAATTAAATGACATGGATTGTGCTTCTTATTCAATTTCTTTCTATGTGGTTACTTACACCAAATCCATGTATATTTAAGTGAAATGTCCATTTTGCCCTTGTTTGCATTTTATTGCCCTTCGAACTTAATAAATTCCAAAGATATTTCATGGTCATCTTATCATCAAATTGACTATGTAATACTCTAATTGAGTATCTTAACTCTCAATCTCATGCTTTAAAAAAAATTCAATTGGGTTTAAAATCATCAATACCTAGTATTTTTCAAAAAGGGCATTTTCGTACATTAAATTTTGAACCGCTTAAAACCTATTCAAATGGAATTATTTTTGATCTGTTCCACTTTCTAATAACTCTAATATCTATTCTAGGACTTCTGATGTCCGAGGTCCATTTTTTGAAAATCACTATTTATCTGATCACTATTCACCTAAAAACACTATTCACCGATAAGTTAGTTTTCGAAAAATGAAATCTAGAGTTTACATTTACTATTCATCGATAAGTTAGTTTTCAAAAAATGAAACTCTAGGGTTTACATTTTTAGTATGCTTTAAAGTGTTTTTATGAATGTTGAAGTATCTTGAAATTGAAATGAGTTTTATTAAAGATGTTAGTTTATGAATATCTTTATATATTCATCTAAAGAAAATGTTTATAGCATAAATTATCCAAACAATATATTTTTATGCTTTAGCAACAATTTAAAGCAATATGCCTTTATGTTTGAATTTTTTTTGTATAAGAACTAAATTTTTTAAAGCATAATGGAAGAATATTTTTAAGACCAATGGTTACCCTAATCCTCATGTTATAACTGAGAACCAGCCGAAGTATCTTATGCACGTATGGTATATCAAGAGGGATATGTCACTAACTGTGGGGGGATTGAGTCTGTCATGTCACTCTCTACGTGTTTTTAAAGTACTATAACTAATACCTTACGCAAGGCGAGATAATATTCCACAGTGTAGTGGTTTATAACTGAGATGAATCGTCTCCACCACTGGTGATTTAAGACTGGTCGGTGTGATATGATTTCTTTGGGTTCCATTGGATACACGTTTCATGAATTATGCTATTATTTATGTACTTATGTTAATGTTTTTGATGGATTTTAATGATATAGGTATTTATATTTTCAAGTAGATTTTTATCGATGTATATACAAAATTGTGAGATTTATGATTTGAATAAATTATTAAGAATTTTAGATTTCTGAATATTTTTAGGAGGTATATTTGTAAGAAATATGTTTTTCATAACACTCACAGAACTTCTTTTGCTCATTCTTTTATATTTATTTTATGAAAACCTCCCTAGGTCCAGAGATGGGTGCTCATAGTGAGCGATCTCCAACATTGAGTTAAGTGGGCATTTTCAACGATTGCAACTGTGAAAATATTGTATATATTTTGATGTCTAGTAAATATGCATAATATAAATACTTTTGCTTATAAGTAAATATTTGTAATTATATATATGATAATGTTTTAAAAAAAGAGTTTGAAATGGGTTTTGGTAAATATTATTAATTGTGGTTAAACTTTGATTGTGAGATGGACCTGAGGTCCAAATTGAAAGTGGAGAAGAATGTATGAATTTTAAAGTGTTCATAAATTGATTTCAGGTGATTTGAAAAGATTGAAAATATTGAAAAATATTCATTAGGTTGTCAAAATTTTTATCACTCTTATTTTTAAACGATTATGAAATGGAAATGTATCACAGGTTCGATCCACGGAGTCCTTTAGAGTCACCGGTATGAAGACTACATGACTTCTATTGGGGTGTCGGAAAGGGCTCCTCTCGAGTCCGTAAAAGCGAAATCCGAGTGGGTCTCTTTCAATATATATAAAAGAACATAGAGATATGGCGGCCTCATGTGTGAATAGCATTATTTTAATTTAATTGTGACAAGTGTCTCACTTTTAGGCATGATAAGCAATTTAAGCATGGAAGAAAGTGTTTGAAGCTGCTATATATATATATATATGTATATATGTATGAGGTCATGTATGTGCACCAGGTGTATGCATAAACTTAACAAAAAAAATACATAATTATATTTTAAAATGTGTTATTATAATTTATTATATGTAAGTACAATTAAATATATGTGATTACAATCAGTAAATGTGATTACATTGATCGCAATTAGTAAATATGATTACATTTACAAATTGTAATTACACATAATTGTAATCATATATAATAAATTTCAATCACACATCCTAGAATTCAATCACGTATTTTTTTGTCAAGTATATGTATAAACCGGGTGCATCTAATGGACCAATATATATACATATACATATATATATATATTTGTATGAGTACAATTAGAAGAAAGATAGAGAACAAAAACTAGGCAGAAAAGAAGAAAAAGAAAGAAAAAAAATATATTCTAGATGGTCAATTAGAATATTTGGGTACCAGAATTATCTAGATAAATAATTTTATTTCAATGGAATTTGAAATTCAAAAAATTAGTTAATTTTTCTGTAAGTTCTAAATTGAGTTTATATGATTTTAGGGTGGATCCAAGTTTATAAGGAATCGGATGAGAACTCGTTTTAGATTCAGAAATAAGCAAATGAGTTATGTGAGTAGATAGTTTTAATTTAATTAAATTGGTTGAATTATGTTTATTTATATTTTTGTTTTTATTATTTATTTGAAGTAAATGATTTGTTTAATTAATTGATTTTATAGATTATGAATTGTGATTTACAATTAGATTATCGATTATGCTTTACGAGTAAAATGAGAATTTATTACGTATTTGTGTATAAGTATCTATGTTAGAGAGTCCAATCAAAATTTTATATTTTCAGATTGAGTTAATTATACGAAGTGTTTAGAGTATTTCAAATAATATTAATTTATGTTTTGACAAAGAATATTTTATTTATGTTCTAAGAAAAGTATTCATTCAGAATTATATATATATATATATATTTCAAAAGAGAATTACGTATATTTGTTTGAGATTTAAGAATGAAAATAAAAATATTTTCAGAACACTAAGATTGTACCCTTCTCTCTAACATGTAAATAGGATACACATGTGTGAGTCATAGATTGCTCTGTATGTGCGATGATGCTTTCTATCACATATGGCCAAATTTCCCTCGCTTTGCGTGTACAACGATGTTTCTACTATATATGACCAGATTCCCTTGGGTACTACTTGGTATAGATTTTCATATTACAAATGTTATATATTGAGTTTAATCAATAAAGAAAGAGATTTAAGAAACATCAGATTTATAGAAAGACATTCCAAAAAAGTTTTACAGATTATAGATTTTCAGATTTTATATTATTAAAGTTATAAATATGATTTGAATATTAGTTTACAGTTTTACTACAATATGATATTTGAATTCAGTATGATTGTATATGAATCATTAAAAATTATTTATTATTACTAGAAATATGTTATGTTTTGTTTAGAAATAATTTTAGAAAGGTTATATTCTCTTATTGGGCATCAATGATCAGTTTTTTATAAAACCCATTTTTCCAGGTATCCATCTTAGGTTCATGCAAATTATTGCATATTGTGAGATGGATCACATGGTGATGACAAAATGAATTAATATTATTTTAAGTAGAAACATTTTTTTTATCAATATATAGTATTTTTGATTAACCAGATTTCTTAAATGTGTTTCCAAATTAGTTTTATAGATGAAACATTTTTTCCAGATATTTTATGAATATTTTACATGTTCAGTCTAGGGGTCCAACAGGGTAAACATATAGATTTTCAATTTGTTTAATATATATTGATAATGCGACCATGAAATTTATGATGACTTTTCGAAAATGTTTGTAATAAATTCTAGATTTCATTCAAAAAGATGTCAGTTTTCACGAGATTCTTTTGGACTTGAGAGAGAAGTTAGGATGGGTCTTGTTAATTTGATATCACAGTAATGGTTTCAGAGTCAGATACTTTTGTTGTCATAAAGCATTCAAATTTCATTTTGTTAAAAATAAAGTTATAGTTTTATCATGCATCATTGTGACCAATCACACACAAAACCTATGGAAGATCTAGGTAAGCATCTACAATTTAGTATAGATATATATATATTGTATGATAGTAATAAGAGATTCATTAGATTGTCTAGCATTTCGAATGTTTGGATAGCAACTATTGGAGTATATATATTATAGTGATAAATATATTGATTGTGTAATTATTAAATAAGCCTAGAAGTTATGGTTGTTCATTAACTTTAAATTGCTTGTGGATTAAGAGTTTATATGAATCTTTGGTGGTTGAGTTTTTATTTGTTTAGATGATATGATCTTAAGTTTTGATCAAGTAGAATAGATATGGTGTCATTTTATTTGATTACTACTTAGCACAAGTTGTAGAACTTAGGAATGTCGACATTATGAAACATAAAAGTTTATGGAATCTATTGAAAGGATAATATGTAAGTAAGGTAAATCCTATACGATTTAAGTCCTTGGTATTTAGATAACTTTCTAATTGATGGATATGATAAGATATGATTGAATTGTTTTTTATGGATGTAATTCCCTTTTTTTAGATGGAATGTAAGGGTTTAAGTCTTCTTTGTAAAGGTTTTGAGAGTTAAATATTAATTGTTGTATAATATTTTGCTTTAAAGTGTTGATTTTGAATTCATTTGAGATTATAATGTAATTTATGGATTCATACAAGGTTATGATTTGATTGTAATTTTGATGGATTTTATTAAGTTTAGTGGTTAAAAATATTTTTGGTGGAATTTTATTTTTATTGGTAACAAATTTGATATAGGTCTTCATTTTGAATATTCATTGCTCCAAGTTTCTTGTGGTTTAATTTCATTGGTTATTTTGTATTCATTTAGGCGAAAAGAGTGGTAAAATTCCAAAGCAATTTTGATAAAGGATTTTTAATTCACTATAGAGAATTGTCATATTAAAAGTGGTGATAAAGTGAATTATTATTAGTTTCCTATAGTGAATTGAGACTAAAATAGCTTTCAATAAGGATTATTTTCAATATATTTGAATTTGGATGATGATATGAATTATATATGATGTCTTTGAAATTTTATGACTTGAAATTTTTAGTTGATTGAAATTCTGGAGTATCGGATAAGGTTCAAGATTGACTTTTGGAAATGTGTGTGGAATTATGAAATTATTTTATGGTGTTATTAATCCTTAGAGTTGCGTATAAAGGTATTTTTGTCGAGTCTTAGAGTTGCGTAACAAAAGTGTGGTGTTTAATCTTTTATTTGAGAAAATTCATGTTTATTAGGTTTGAAATTGACTTAGGAAATAGTAGAATTGAATTTTGAGATAATTGAATGAAATTTATGTAAATGCGATATGACCTTGAATGATTTAAAAGTGTAATTAATTGTTCATTGGTGGCTATTGATTTTTATTCGTAAGTTAAGAACACTACATGAAGTGTAAGAATTATGTGGAATGGTTTATGGAGTTTTGTTTATTATTAGAAGTGATAAAAAGGAAAATGATTATTATTCTGAATAGTTATAGGAGTGCTTTTTCAGAAGTGTATGAGTATGACCATTGATGAGATTTTAATTGAAAAGTTTTGTTTAATGGTTGTCTACGTAAGTGTTAATTGTTATAGTTTTTGATCTTATATATGATGAAATTTATAGAATATTCTTTCAAGGTACGATTATGATTATTAAAGAGTTCTATTGAATGGTAGTTTTTTTTTTGTTGGTGTGAAATGTTGTGATAGACGTCATAATGGGGAATGCCTTTTGGGTTAATTAATGCTCTAACGGGTTTTATACATCTGATGAATAAGATTTTGCATCCCTATTTAGATAGATTTGTGATTGTGTTTATTAATGATATTTTAATATATATTCTAGTAGTAAGGAGGAGTATGCAGAACATCTCAGAATCATTTTATAAACCATGAGAGATAATCAACTCTATGTCAAGTTCAATAAATGTCAATTTTGGTTAGATAGTGTTACATTTTTAGGTGCGATTTAAGTTGATAGTAATCATGTAGATCCTCAGAAAATTCAAGCTAGAGTGAATTAGGAACAACCCACTAGTATCAAAGAAATCAAAAGTTTCTTAGGTTTAGTAAGATATTATCGGAGGTTTGTAAAGGGATTTTCTAAAATAGCTACACCATTGACGAGGTTAACATAAAAGGATGTGAAGTTTGTGTGGTCAGAACCTTGCTAATAGAGTTTTGAAGAATTAAATAAGAGGTTAACTCCTGCGGCAGTACGTGCACTTGTGTCGAGTACTAATGGTGGAAAACCCAAAACCGCGTTCGTCGGAGAGCGAAATATTTTCCGATGGATCGCGTCCGATCGGAAATATATAAATATCGAGTTCGAAAATAATTGGAATAATTATTTTCGCTTTAGAGAAATAAATTCGAGTTCACGAAGACGGGTTCGAAATTTTTATTATTCCAAAGGCGAAAGCGATTAAAAAGCGAATTCCAGGACGGACGGACGGAAACGAAAATCCGAGCTTGGAAGTTAAACCGAGAATGCATGGAAGGCTTTAAGAATAATAAAGGGAATGCATGTTGGTGACACGTGTCACACATGCATTGGATAAAAAAAAAAAAAAAAAAAAAAACAAATTATAGCATTCTCGGTCACCAAAGAGAAAGCTAACAAGCTTGGTCAACAAATTCTTATTATATCAAAAACCAAGCAAAGCATTATATTCATCAAGCTCGGTCATCTATGCATTCAAAGACAAAATCATAACCAAAGCCATCATTCGGTCACCATTCATCTTCATTTCAAAACCGGATCCAAGCAAAACATCTGCCAACTTCTTCTTCTTCATTTCAAAACAGAAAACTGAAGACAAGAAAGAAGAGAGCTGTCGTGCATGCAAGGGTCGAGCCCGTGAGGTGTGAGCTGGCCGTAAACGGGGATCCAGAATCTGAACGTGAGTAGGTGCAGCAACGAAGGAGAAGAAGTGCTGTTCGGCCAAGGACTTTGGAACAAACAGATCTGATCGTGCACTGCTGCCAAGTGCTGTCGTCAGGTGCTGTCACCGTCCCCAAGAGTTGCTGCCGCTGCTGTCGCCGGTGAGGAGCTGTTGGGCGTGAAGTTGAGCTGCTGTTGCCATCATTTTAGGTGCTGCCATGAAGCTGGAGCAAGCAAGTTGAGCTGTTGTCGTTGCTGTCCAGCTGCTGGCGTGAAGAGTTGAGCTGCTGCCGAGCTGAGTGGCTGCCATCGTGAGGGTGCTGTCACGTTGCTGAAGCTGTTGCGGTCTGACCGTGAACAAGAAGACAGCTGCTGGCGTGAGGTTGTGCTGTCACCTTGCTGCCGTGTGCTGTCTTGTGCTAGCTGTTGAGCTGAAACTGCCTTGCTGCCATTGCCGTTGTCACCGTTGTAAGCTTGCTGCCGTGCCGTCGTCACAAGCTGTCAACGTGGATGTAGTTGCTGCCAATAGCTGCTGTCAAGTCTGTCCGTGAATTATACATTCAGACTTGAAGTGGAACAGCAAGAAAAGACGTCAGTTGCTGGTAGAAGAAGAAGCTTGCTGCCGCGAATAATTCGTCGCCGTTCGGAAGTTGTTTCGAACGAAACTAGTAAGGTAAGCGCTGCCCATTTTTATTGTTGAGTCGTTTTGGTAATTAGTAAGCAATCATATGAATAAAGTGGAGATAAATGATGATATTATGCTTGGGATTAGGATCGAGAACCTCGCTAGTGCGGAGGTTCGTTCGTTTTGTTGTTTCGGTTGGTTTGAATAATTTGGTAAACAATCGTATTCGTTGAGTTTTATATATGGGCTGATATGAGAAGAATAAGGGCTGTTCGAATATGTTTTTGGTTTCGCGTTTGTGGTCGTGGAAAATAGATAATATTAGAGTGTTTTAAAGGATCGGATATTCGTTCGGTTATTTAGAAATCGTTTCCAAGCGTTTCGGTTGAATTTTTCCACGAATGCGAGTGTTGTTAGTTTATGATTTTCGTTGTCGATTATAAAAAAAGATTGTGAATGTTATCTCGCTGCCCCAAGATTGATATTAAGCCCGTTAAAGTGTTTAAGTAAAGTCACGAGCTGTTATTAACGATAAGTTTAAGTGGAAACAAAGAAATCGCGCGAAACGCGTAAAATTGATAAATCGCGATGATTAGTGAAATCGCGTAAGCTTTAAGTTCGTCGTTTAATTTCGAATCTTCTGTTTAATGAATTCATTAGAATCTGATTTTGATGATGTTATATTAGATTCGATTGGCTTAGTTGTTGGTTTTATAACCGCAAAGTTTCGAGTATTTCAAGTCACGATAACGAATCAGTTTGAAATCGTTTCCGCGTGCAAATATGAGTTTTCCGTTATGTTATCGTGCGAGGATAGTCACTTGAATTATTGTGTTTATAAATCCTCGTATGGCTTAAAGTTTAGTTGCGCACAAGTTATGTTTTAACGACATCTCGATCGAAATCAATTGTAGGTGAATCGGGAATCGAACGAGAGCCGTAGCGGGAAACGGTGATAAGTATTTTGGAAGCAAGTTGTGAGTGTGGATTTTTAAAAGTTTTCATATATTCTACTTTATGAATGCAATCAGTTTTAGCAAGTAAAAGATTTTGAGATTCTAGTAAAAGTTTATAGTTTTCAGTTTATCGTTTATAAATGCATGTATATTTTTATATGAGATGCTATGAATATGTTTATATTCTTTAATAAAGTAATTGAGCAAGTTGAAATTATATACATGCATAGAGATAGAAATTGTGAAAGTTATTTTGCGATATTATAGCATATTGCCGAGATTTCATTTTTATATATATGCCTATGGTTTACCCTAGCCCCTAAGATTACACCCGGCCGAAAGTATTCCATACGTGTACGGTAGATGGGGGGAGTTACTAACTTTGGGGGGATCGAGTCTGTCAGTCACCCTCTGCACGTATGGGATAGTGTAGATCTGCCTGATGTTGGAGGGATTCGCGATCCCAGAGTTGTATCCACATCTGCGACTACACATGGTGAGAGTTCCCCTATCCTAGTGGCGTGTTTTCGCACCGTCACGAAGGACAAGATTTCCCTGGGTTGCCAGATAAGGCTAGTAAGAAAATAAGAAAAGTTTTAAGAAAAGTTTGATAAATAACTTTCGCAGCTTTTAAACGAGTTTACAGTTTTCAGGAAAAGTAAGTAAGTAATAGTTTTCCAATCTATTTTTGGGAGGAATAGTATTTTTTTAAGCAAAAGTACAGTTTATGTAAACTTACCCACTCACTGAGTTATTCTCACCACTGTTTTCCTGTTTCTTAAAAACCTCCCTCAGGTGCAGGTGCGAGTAGCGCGGTTGACGTATCTCCTTCGGACGGACAGGCCAGCTAGACACGCGTGACCAGATTGCACTATTTTCTAGCATAACATCATGTATTGTATTTACTATCATTTTCCAGATTCTCTAGTTTTGAAAAATATTATTTTGAGTTAAGGATTTTATGTAAATATCATGCATGTCGTTTTTAAGATTCATTCAAGTTACTTCCGCTTAATTGCATGATTATGAGTTTGAAAATGGCCGGAGGCCTATTGATTATAGAAATTGTTTGTGAATACAATTATACAGGTCTTATGAGATATTTTACAGGGTGGAATTTTAGAAAAACAGCCGTTGTGCTGCCGGTTTTCTGTGAAAATTCTATTTTCATAAAGTTATTTTCAACGAACAAAATTTCCACCCTTTTTCAGAATAATAAGGGATTTCAAGTATTTTAGAAAAGAAAAGAGGCTTAGCTTCACGGGAACTTTCCAGTCAGAGCAGATCTCGACTGGGGAGCCACCGTGGGGTTGCCGGGCAGGTCGCCTAACTAGTAGTTAGAAAGGGGCCTGTCAGCGTAGCTCAATTGGTACCCAGCTTGCAATTTAAACACTCTTATCCTTGAGGGTCAGAGGTTCGAGTGGCAGCTGGGGGAGGCGAGAGAAATCCCCTGACCAGGGACAGTACCTAGTGAGTGGGCTCGCGGGGCAAACCTGGGCCAGCCCGAGGGGACCCCAGTATAGGCAAATCCCGGACCCCACAATAAAAAAGCTCAATTGGTACCCACTTCTCTAAGAATTTGGTATTAAGCCCCTGGTGCCAGGTTCGAGAGGTGGGGGAGGCGAAAGAAAGTCCCTAGGGGAGGGAACAGTACCTAGTGAGTGGGCGAGAGGGGCAAACCTGGGGTAGCCCGAGGGACCCAGTATAGGCAAATCCCAGACCCCACAATAAAAAGGCGCCTTTTATTGTGGGGTCTGGGATTTGCCTATACTGGGTCCCTCGGGCTACCCCAGGTTTGCCCCTCTCGCCCACTCACTAGGTACTGTTCCCTCCCCTAGGGACTTTCTTTCGCCTCCCCCACCTCTCGAACCTGGCACCAGGGGCTTAATACCAAATTCTTAGAGAAGTGGGTACCAATTGAGCTAGTAGCTCAATTGGTACCCACTTCTCTAAGAATTTGGTATTAAGCCCCTGGTGCCAGGTTCGAGAGGTGGGGGAGGCGAAAGAAAGTCCCTAGGGGAGGGAACAGTACCTAGTGAGTGGGCGAGAGGGGCAAACCTGGGGTAGCCCGAGGGACCCAGTATAGGCAAATCCCAGACCCCACAATAAAAAGGCGCCTTTTTATTGTGGGGTCTGGGATTTGCCTATACTGGGTCCCTCGGGCTACCTCAGGTTTGCCCCTCTCACCCACTCACTAGGTACTGTTCCCTCCCCTAGGGATTTTCTTTCGCCTCCCCCACCTCTCGAACCTGGCACCAGGGGCTTAATACCAAATTCTTAGAGAAGTGGGTACCAATTGAGCTACTAGCTCAATTGGTACCCACTTCTCTAAGAATTTGGTATTAAGCCCCTGGTGCCAGGTTCGAGAGGTGGGGGAGGCGAAAGAAAATCCCTAGGGGAGGGAACAGTACCTAGTGAGTGGGTGAGAGGGGCAAACCTGGGGTAGCCCGAGGGACCCAGTATAGGCAAATCCCAGACCCCACAATTTGAGATTGAAATAAGGAAGGTCTTAAGTAGTTTAGATGTGATAGATTTTTGAAGTGTTGTTATTTTTTGTGTATTACAAATGAAATTGTTGAAAAAATAGTAGTTATGTTACCAAAATATTTAAAGTATCTAGTATATTGTAATTATGTTATTGTGCTAAAGTGGCTTTAGAGATTACATAAGATAGGTTTGTTAGTATTTTGTAGTCATATGATTGTATCTTGATCTTGTAGAAAATTTTTAAATTTTATTTTTTACATATTTGACAAACCAAGTATTCGCTGAGTAGTTGAGTACTCGCTACTCACTACCTTACCGATTGAGTAGTGAATAACAAGTTTTGGAACACTGATGATGACTAAGTTATATAATTTGAAAGAAATCGAAATCCCAACACATTTAATTTGTATTTTATTTTTTTTATTTTTGATTATGACTAGTTTAGTAACCGATTCTGACATCCTTGTGAAGACGATATTCACTTATTACTGTAAAACTTATCATAACCTCATGCATTTGCGAGTTAGTAGCCTAGAAGTGGGTTAAAACCCCACATGCAAACCCGCAGTGTTTCGACTAAATATTTATAATATTAATTTTCATGCAATTGTTTTCCTTAAATATAACCTAATAAGCAAAAGAAACTTAGACATTTATATTAGGGGGGCATTTTATAATAATGTAAAATAAATAAAAACAATTATAGCTCATATGAGTTTTTCTTTTTTTATGAATTTTATCAAGTAAAATAATTTATGTACAATAACAATAATTCATATCAATAATCTTGAATAAACTAAGACCTATTAAGGTTAAACAATATTATATATGTAAAACCCAAAACTTTGTCCGATGGAAAATAATTATTTTTCGGTGGACCGAGTTTCCTAATGGAAAATGTCCGAGGGAGTAATAATTTTTCGAAAAGCGGACTTAATGAATAAAAAGTTTCGAAATTAATATTGGAGTTAAAGAAAAGTGAATCGGATCAAAAACGAATCCATTCGGATAGATTTTGAGTAATCCAAAAATTTATTAGATGAAAATAATCTTTCCAATTTAGGATTGTATAAAATATTTTTGAAGAAATAATATGAGATGAAATCGAATTCGAGAATAAATTTCGAAGGTGGAAATTAAGTTATAATCAGAAGAGCAAATTACAATTTAGCTACCCAATTAAAACGCTTTCACAAACGGAGCAACTATTTCAACATTATTGTAATTTACCCCCCTACTGTCAGTAAGATTCGTTACATTTAACGGTAAACAGTATCAAAACAACAAAAAAACGAAATTATCTTTTGACTGAAGTTGACCAGTTGACCAAATATAAAGTCTGATCAACTCAATCTCTCATTCTACCATTCTCTCTCTTCATCTCATTATTCTTCTTTTTCTTTCTTCTTCTTTTTCTCATTCTTTCGCTTCTTCTTCTTCTTCCCCTCTTCCCATTTCTTCTTCTTCTTCTTCCCTTCTTCCGCTTCTTCTGCTATTCTTTTTCCTCAGAGTGAATCCGATCTAGGTTCACTTCGAGATCTGGGTCCGTTCGTGACAAACTCAGATCTCTGGGTTCTTAAGAACCCAGATTTCTGGGTTCGTTCGTGACGAACCAGATCTCTGAGTTGGTGAGAACCCAAAGATCTTCTTCTTCTTTTTCCACTTCTTCTGCTTTTTCCCTTCTTCCTCTTCTTCTGCTATTTTTCTTCTTCATCTGGGTTCACTCTTGACGAACCCAGATCTGGGTTCGTTCGACGAACCTAGATCTAGGTTCATGAGGAACCTAGATCTCTGGGTTCTAATCCGGATGAACCCAAATCCGGGTTCATCATGAACCCAGAATCTAGGTTCTCGTTTGAACCCAGAGACAGAATCTAGGTTCATGAGTTTTGTTTGAAAATTGTAGATCTGGGTTGCGTTTTGTTTGAGAAACGAAAAAAGAAGATAGAATGGAAAGGGAAGAGGAGATCGACGATGGTGGGTTTTGTTAATGATGGTGATGAATCTGATGAATAAGCTAGGTGTTTTTTTTTTCTTTTTTTGGGTTTTGCTAGGATGACAGAACTGTTTGTTGTATTTGATGATGATTTTTTGAAGTTGCTATTTGTTGTAGTTGCTGGGATGATTGAACTGTTAGTTGATGTTACATGATCATTTTTTTTTTTTTTTTGAGAAAATTATGTTTGTTGATTGCTTTTTCAAATTGATTTAATTTGGTTAAATAAGATTAATTGAACCTAGATATATTGAATTACACAGCTCTTCATTGAACCCAGAGACTTTGTAATGAATTACAGAGTTATTCATTTTTTGATTTTATTTTTATAAGAAATTAAAAATAAGGTTAAAAGACATTTTTACCCTTTATACAGTTAATCTTAACAGATCAATATTAACGGCAGGGGGTAAATTGCAATAATATTGAAACAATTGCTCCGCTTGTAAAATCGTTTCAACAGGGTAGCTAAATTGTAATTTTCTCTAATCGAAATTTCGGATGGATGGAAATGAATTTGAATTCAAAATCGGAATGGGAGAATGGATGGAATAACTTGTGGAATGAATTGATGCATGTGTGCCACATGTAAAGTATGCAAAAAAGATAGAGAACAAGTGATAGAAATTCTCGTGCATGGGTGCCATGTGTTGGAAATCCATGAAGCATATATATACATCATTTGAAAGAAGAAAAACTTGAAGTAAAAACCATAATATCATTTGGTCAAACACTCCAAAACCCAAAAGAGAGATGAGAGCAAGCCCTTTTGGTCCAAGAACACTCCAAACCTGAGAGAGACAAATCAAAAGCTGAATAAATTGAACAAGAGAGAGGATCTACTCTCATTTGGTCAAGCCTAGAACAAAACAAAAAGAGAGAAATAAACAAGAAGCATAACCTGATAGCATCAAAGAGGAAGAGAGAGCAGCCACCATTTTCATCCATTCGGTCCAAGCTTCAATCAAACCTAAGATCTCCCATTTTTTTCATCAACCATCATCAAAACTCGAGAGAGAAACCAAGCAAGAGAAGAGCTGCTCTTTTTTTTAGAGGAAGAGAGTAGAACTGAAACAAAGAAAAGCAAGAAGTATTCGGTCCATTCACCATTCAAAAACTGAGAAGAGCAAGCAAAGAAAAAGGAGTATTTGGTCACTAGGAGAAGAACCAAGTGGACGACAACCTTACATGTTGAATGTGAGGCCATTTTTGAGTAACTTCAAGCACATGCAAGTAAGAAAGAGCATTGTACTCGGTCAAGGAAGAAGAATGAAAGCTGTTTTGGTTTGGAGAATAGGATAGCAGCATTTTTATGGTGTTTGATGTTGTTTTTGAAGAGAATAAACTCATGCAAAGGTAAGTTGCTATCCTAGCTGATATTTGTGATGATTTTGAGTGATTTTAAATCTTGCATGCCTTTGTTTAAATTGAAGGAAGCCAAATCAAAAAGGATAATCATGGGCAGTAGCTTGCATGTGGTATTTGAGTTATTTTGAGTTGAATTTGAGAGGTAAGTTTGTGTTTTTATGATTTTCATTTTGTTCGAAGTGTTTAGGTTGTGATATTAGATGAAATTGCATGATAAAATGTTTGGGATTTAGGACTTGGAACCTCATTAGTGTGGAGGTTCCATTTCATGTAATTTTTTATATGAAAACAGATGAATTTTGGTGTTGGAGAATTTATGTATTTCGGCTATTTAGGGGCTGACATGATTCCGATGTTATTTTCAATCTCGTTCCCATGGAAAATGATGATTTTTGATGTATTTGATAGTGTCAAAGTATTGTTTTGATAATCAAAAATTGTTTTCAGGTAGTTCGGATGAGTTATGGATTAATTAGATGACGAAATGAGAAGTTAAATTAAAAATGAAAATAAGCTGCCATGATTATAATTTGGAAGTGTTAGAACGTTGAACCATGATTTTAGGATGGTTTAAGTGATTAGGATAATTTTCTTTGCATGCGAATGTGTTTAATCATTGAAATTCAAAGTCGAAATGAGTATCGATTAAGTGAATACTAAGCTGTCATGTATTGATAATGTGAATATCGAAGTGTGAGACTTTTATTTTCATATGGTTTGCATGAAATTATAGGTTAAATGGACATTAGAATTGATTAGAAGCTAAAAAGAATGCTCGAGTTCTTAAAAAGGATAATTCATGCGAAACGTTTCGTAATTGCGAAAGTATTGCATTTTATGGTTTTGATTAGAAACTTCACCATAATTGAATCCGTTTAAGTGTAATTGTAATGAAATAATGGATTGAGGGATGGCGTTAATATTGGTTTAATTAAGGTCGAAGAACCTAGAATAATCATAAGGTTCTGTTGGATACGTTACATATAAAATTATGTTATTTCGAAGTGATTTTTATGTGTGGATGTTAAAATTTTCTAATTGATATTGTATGCGATTAATCGAAGTCATTACGATTTGAAAAATAATAATTTAATGCTCTCGCGTAGTTAAAAGTTTAAGTGTTTTTGGAAATGTTAAATTTTAACAAAAATTCAATCGTAAATAAATGAAGGTGAACCGATGAGTAGAAAGGAATCATAACAACAGTGGTTTTATACTATTGGAAGCAAGTTGTGAGTGTGGTTTATTTTCAAAGCTTTTACGATTTATAAGTTGATTATTAATGTTGCAATTGCATATTTTAGTATTTGAATTATTATAAAGAAATGGTTATTTTGATTTTCCAAGTTATCATGTTTAATTTAATTCAAGCATGTAATTATATTTTTATTATGCATGTATAATTCTTAAGGTTACCAGTTAAGGCAAAATAAAGAGATAAAAAACACGTCATTTGACGTAAGATATAGAAAAAAAGAAAAGTATATTTTATGAAATTATTATGAAATTTCAAAAATGCAAAATTCTAAAGCTTATTGGTAGATTTATAATTTTCAATAAATAGTATCACATTATTATTAGTTTTCAAAACTATTTTAAGAGGACAGATATAGTTTTTGAAAACGAATTTACAAATATAATAGCTTACCCACTCACTGAGTTATTACTCACCACACTATCTCCTTGTTTTATGAAAAAATCTTCCCCGGATGCAGGTGTGAACTAGCAAGCGGAAAGAGCTCCGTCGGAGGTGCAAGCTAACTAAAGATGTGACGTAACTGCATTAATCTACATTTTGAAAATTTTCATGTACATGCATACTTTCATGACTTTATGCACGCTTTGTAGTAATTATTTGGAGATATTTATACTTTCATGAGTCGTATTATGATTTAAGATTTTTGCATGCGTATGGTTATATATTAATCTGATGATTTTCGAATGATTTTATTATCAGAGTTACACATTGTGGATTAATTGTGGAAATGGAAAGATGGCCTGAGGCCTGGAAGTTGAAAATGAGAAATATTTTGAAGTGCATAAGTTTTTCTTTTATGTTTTACAAGGTGGATTTTTTAGAAAAACAGTCGTTGTGCTGCCAGAATTGCGAAAAATTTATTTTTGTAAAAATTGATTTAAAAATGAAAAATTTTCACTCGTTTTCGTAACTGAAAGAGTTCATAATAAGTTTAAAAAATTTTCAGAAAAGAAAAAGATTTAGCTTCACGGGAACTTTCTAGCCGGAGCATATCCCGACTAGAAGGCCACCGTGGGGTTACCGAGCGGACTGCCTAGCTAGTTAAGATGGAGGGGCCTATCAATATGTTTTAGTTTTATAATATTAAGAAACATCTACTCCCACAACAAAAAGAGAAAAAAATTCTCTATATATGTTGGTAAATACATATGATATAATTTAAACTCTTAATTCACGAATGCGAAAATAGAGTGTACAAACTACTTGAATTGTAAATGGAAATATAGTTCACACTTAGTTAAATATATTCTTACTTTTAAAATTTGATTATGATAAACATAATAGTTTGCCAGAAAAAAATAGTACGTGTTGATTATATTGTTAGCAACAGTTGTTCACAGCACATTATAAGATATAAATATATTTGAAGTCATAGAACACTAAATTTCAACAATAGCAACCTGGTAAGTAGTTATGACAGCTTGATCCAGGTACAAGTTCGAACACTCCACGTAAGTACGTTGTCAATATTTTTGAAAAAGACATAGAAGAAATGTCAATACACACGTTACACGCAAATATGTTAATAATTTTTAAAAAGACGTAGAAGAAACATCAATACGCATATTTGGGAATTGAACCAGGATCTATGTCGTCAATATTTTTGAAAAAGACATAGAAGAAACGTCAACACCCATGTTACACGCAAATATGCTGTCAATGTTTTTGAAAAAGACATAGAAGAAACGTCAATACACGTGTGGGAAATGAACCAGGATCTGACAACAACATAGAGGCGTTTCATACCACCGAGCCAATTAGCTATTTATGGCACTATTTACTGCATGAACTGTATATAATATTCATTTAGATATTTAAATATTTAATCATTAATTTATAAACTTAATAATTTTTTATAAAATTTCATGGAGGGCACGTGTTCCCTCTGATCCTATGCTAAATCCGTCTCTGAGCACAAGTGATATAATTTCTAAATTTTAACAATAACATCAACCATAAAATAGAAGTAACTTAATAATCAAACCTAAATATGATACCTGACATTGTAAAATCAACATAAAGAACATAGATCCCATAAATCTAAATAAAACACAAAATATGGTAGAGCATTGGCCAAATACATAAGTTTAGAGTTTTGAATTGTTTCTTTTTATATATACTTTGTTCAAACTGACTTCATTTCGTGGATAATATATATAAATAAACAACAAATATAAATTTATTTTAATGTGGTATCATTAAAAAATAAATTTAATATTGTGGATTCGTGGGTGTGTGTGCAGATTTTTTTTCACATTCACATTTGAACTCAAACCCCAAGGTTTAAAATTTATCATCCACACCCACTCACTCACGATCCTATTTAATAAAATCCACTCCTGTCTATTGTGGATGAAAATCGTGGATCAAGTGTTCGGGGGTGGAATTGTCATCCCTACTTAAGGAGGTAATTTTAATTTCTTTACCTTTGAAACACACTCAAAAGAATAATTATAAAGAGTTTGAATAAATTCAAAGGTCACTCTCTTTAGACATTTCCATGAAGACTATCTATTCCTTTTAATTGGTTTTGATCATGCAGTTTTCAATACTTATTAATGTTAGGAATCTTACAAAGGATAACAATTTCAAATAAATTAGAAATTTGTCTCAGAAGCATGATGTCATGTGAGATAACTAGGATGGACAAACTCTTGTCTTCATATATTAATTTTTTTTTTCTCCTTAAAAATATTAGTGTGCACAAGAATTGAAGTAATCATCTCAACTACCTCTTTTACAATAAATTACGCCACTGAGTTAGGTCTAGATACCATTTTAAATTCGTCATTAAGAATTGTAACGTAGAGGAAGGACAACCAAGTCAATTATATATATATATATAAAACACATCCTTAAAAATTGTTATGGGCATTTTTGTAATTATAAGAAATGGGCTGATAAAGGCCCAATATGTTATTTTAATGGGAAAAAACCCAAGGGGCTGGTCCAATAAGGTTGATCGTTTATATTATTGTGCGGCTGATTGTACACCTGATGACGTGTCTGATCGCGTGGAAGTCTGATCGCATGTTATGACCACTAAGCCAGTCTGATCGTGGTCAAGAACTATTCGATAGTATTTTTTAAAGGCAATTAGAGCGATCAGGAGGTCTTCTCATATGATCGCTGGGTGTGATTGCAGATTGCAGATTGCTTGGATAATCTACTCGCTGGGTGCAATATTTGGTCGCTTGAGTAATATGTTCGCTCAAGGTGCTCACTAAATTTGACCAGTTTACCTACTAGAAAGCCAAATTAGTTTAATTCAGGAAAAGAGTCAACTTGCTTATTTTCATATAAATTAAATCACGACATTCTCGGTAACTATTGCAGATACGATGGAGATAATCTTGGAAGATATTATCTCAATTAATGTATATTATTTTTTACCTTATTTGTAAGATTCTTAAATTTATTCAAATTGTAACATCACCTCTATAAATAGAGGATCAAATTCATCGTAAGGGGACGAATGAAGAAATACATACTGTTACTATGAGAGAATAAGGGTGACAGTCGTGGACGTAGGCCATTACTTTGCCGAACCACGTAAAAAATTATTGTGTTCTACTTGTTTTGGTCTTGGTCATACTTGTCTCGTCTATTGATTGTTGTTTCGCAGGTACTTGGCTTGAAGAATCGGGTTGACCAAAATAAGATGTCAATAACTTTTGGCACTAAAGGAAGGGCCTAGACTATGATTCTACAATATTTTTTAATACTTCTTTTTGCTGTAGTTGTGATTTGCTAACATGGCCAGGATCAAGACAACCAGAGTTGTTACGTCGGCAGCTGACCAATTAGAGGGTCACCAGGACCAAGGTCACACTACAGGAGTATCCAGTACGGCTTTGCTTCCTCTTCCCTTGCAACAGGCTGCCACTGGTGGAGATGCTACCCCGGTTTAGTAGCAGCGCCAGGAAGCATTGGAGAATACAGTGGCGCAATTGACAGAGGCAATTAAGGTTTTGACATAGGTCCAAACTCAAGCAATTCCCAAGAATGCAGACACCCAATGCCAGCCAGTGGATGAGATACCTGCCCGAAGAGAGGAGGCTGTTAGAGAAAGGGTACAGCTTGCAGGTTCAATTTATTCCTCAAATTTACGCTCCAGAGGAGACGGACATCAAGCTTGTGAAGAGGAAGTAGCACCTCGCCCACCCAGTCTGAGGATAAGGGTGAGCCATGATAGGAGCTGCCTCGTGGAGGCTGATCGTGGTAATGAGTGAGCTCATGGACACAACGAGGAGTGTGAGCGCCGAGGAGAGTCGCACCGTGCAAAGAGCTCATGTAGAAGAAACAGGTTGCGTGAAAGAATCCCAGTTGGCTGAGAAAGATCACGTGATTGATTTTCGAGAGAGAGCAGGAGGAGTTATCAATCCCCTGCAAGAAGAATGGAATGGCAGGACCCAATGGTAGAAGAATTGATGTAGAGGGTCCAATAATTGGAGGTGTGACCCGGGCTTCATGGTCAAGCAGAGTTACGGGGAAGAGAGAACCCCTTTCACAAGAGAGATTGAGATGAAGCCATTGCCACTAAGATTCAAGCTCTCGAGTGTCCCACTTTACAACGAGGATAGTGATCCATATGACCATCTCGATGCTTTCAACGTCCAGATGGACCTGCAGACATCCAACTCTCTGGTCAAGTGCCGAGTGTTTCCAGTCACATTGGGGAATGTGTCGAGAGCATGGCTGAGGAGTCTTCTAGCTTGCAATATCAATAGTTAGGAAGAATGTCAGAAGAAGTTTACTGATCAGTATAAGGCACTGAGGAAGCAGCTCGCGTCAACTTGCCACCTAGTGATGGTCTTTCAGAAGCAGGATGAGCCGTTAAAAGACTATATTGCTAGGCTCAGAAGTGAGGTGAATAACGTGGAGAATCCCTCAGATAAAAGTATCCTGACAGCAAT
The DNA here is from genome assembly GCA_022984855.1 of Dimocarpus longan. Taxonomy (NCBI): domain Eukaryota; kingdom Viridiplantae; phylum Streptophyta; class Magnoliopsida; order Sapindales; family Sapindaceae; genus Dimocarpus; species Dimocarpus longan. The sequence goes on along the minus strand of CM041019.1, from coordinate 20,919,341 downwards.
CTCAGCGAGGCTTAGGAAAGATGGAAAGCTCTATGAGGGCATTTATAAGTCCCTTGTAAAGGATCTTTACGAGTTTTACGAGTGAGTAGTAAAGGAGATCCACTAGGAAAAAGCTTTTGGGTCAAGGAGACCCAACGATTAGAAAAATGGAGCGAATAGTTCTCACCAAGGTAAGAAGATGAGTCAAGGTAAGCAATGAAGAGAGCAGTCATAGAAATCACTCCAGCAATTAGGTAGTGAAGTGGGCAAGGAATGAGCCCGGAAGAAAGCCATCTCCACTATGGAGCCGTTACCAGAATTATAGCGTCCTGACAAATAGGCAAGATAGAATTTATGAAATAAAGAAGAGACGGAAGAATTTCGGGAAGCCATGTCCCACAAACATCTCGAGCAGGTTTCAAGAGTCGAGGAAGTATTGTGTCTATTATAATGAAATCGGACACCATCCTTCCCAGTGCAGAGAACTCAGGGACGTGATAGAAGAATTAATCAGAAGAGGTCGCTTAAGGGAATATGTGGCGCTACCAGAAAAATATGTGAAACGTCTCTAGGGTAGGCATCAACTAGCACAACAACGTTTTGATCCAGCTTAGTAACCTGCCTAACAACAACCTTAGCAAACAGCCGATTAGGACCATATACCTGCAGTGAGGATCATTTTTACTATTCATAGTGGGCCACACATAGCAGGGACGTCAAACAGATCGCACGAGCGATATGCGAGGGAAGCTAGTCACATTCTGCTGACGGGGCATAGCAAGGCAAAAGGATCCTCAAAAAGAGCCAGAATGACTTTAGGTGACGTCATTTTTAATGAAGAAGATGCTAAAGGTGTACATTGGCTTCATAATAACACACTGGTCATCAGGGCAAAGATTGGTAATGCCGAAATAAGGAGAATCATGATGGACATGGGCAGCTCAGTAAATGTGATATACAGAAGTTGTTTTAAACAGATGGGTTTAAGGCCTGATCAAACAACGCCATCTCCTGAGCCTCTTTTTGGATTTATTGAAGATACAGTCGTGCCATTAGGGCAAATTAGACTCCTTCTTTCTGTTAGAGATTCGGATCGGTAAGCTATGACAATGGCAGAGTTTCTGATTATTGACTGTCCATCAGCATACAACGTTATCCTTGGAAGACCAGTCATGAATGACCTAGATATGGCAGTATCGAACAAGACCCTCACAGTCAAGTTTCCAACGCCAAATGGAGTAGGATGTGTGCGAGGAGAACAGGAATTGACGAGGAAATGTTATAGAGATACAGTAAAGGCAGGGACAAAAAGGAAAAAATTCAACATGATAGCTGAGGAGAAGCCGCGAACAGTTGGTACAAGGAGGGTAAGCCAAGACCTGGATCAAAGAGAGATAGAAGCAGAACGAGTAACAAGTCTTGTGGAAGAGCTCGAGGAGGTGCTAGTTAGTGAGCAGAATGCTGAGCGGTGCTTGAAAGTAGGGAAGGATTTGCCTCTAGATGTTAAAGCATAACTTATTGACTTTTTAAAGGAGAATTTAGACGTCTTCGCCTGGAATCACAAAGACATAGTGGGGATCAGTCCAAATATTATGTCACACAAATTAAATATCAATCCCTACCATCGACTAGTTCGCTAGAAGAGTAGGCCAATAACGGAGGAACGTTACGAAGCGCTTAGAGAAGAAGTAGAAAAGCTCCTGGCAAACAGATTCATAAGGGAGGCTCACTACCTAGTCTGGGTAGCAAATCTCGTTCTGGTAAAAAAAAAGAATGGGAAATTGAGAACTTGTATTGACTTCACCGATCTGAACAAAGCATGTCCAAAAGACAGTTTTTCTCTGCCAAGAATTGATTAGCTCGTTGATGGTACCGCTGGCCATCAGCTCCTTAGTTTTATGGATGGCTATTCAGGATATAACCAGATCCCGATGAACCTTGATGACAAGGAGTATACTTCATTCGTCACTGATCGTGGGCTTTATTGCTACAAAGTGATGTCGTTCGGGTTAAAGAATGCTGGAGCAACCTATCAATGGTTAGTTAACATGATGTTTGAAGATCTTATTGGCAAAATGATGGAGGTATATGTAGATGATATGTTGGTGAAGTCTAAGCAAGTATCCGAGCATGTACGCAACTTAGGAGAGATGTTTCAGCTCTTGAGGAAATACCAAATGAAGTTTAATCCTTTGAAGTGTGCATTTGGAGTGGCTTGGGGCAAATTTCTAGATTTCATGGTTAACAATAGAGGGATTGAAGCAAACCCTGAGAAGATCAAAGCTTTGATTGACATGAGATCACCAAAAAAGATCAAAGATGTGCAGAGCTTGAATGGGTAGGTCGCTGCCCTCAGCAGGTTTATATCTAGGGTAACAGACAGGTGCATCCTTTTCTTTGATGCATTGAAGAAGGCAAGAAACTTTCATTTGACTGAAGAGTGTGAAACGACCTTTCAATAGTTGAACGAATATATGAGGCGAGCACCGTTCTTTTCTAAACCAGTAGAAGGGGAAAAACTGGTCATTTACCTGAGGGTTACCCAGCACGCCCTCAGCGCGCCTTAGTTTGTGAAGAGAACAGGATACAACTTCCTGTATATTACGTCAGCAAGAGGTTGCTTGATGTAGAGACCAGATATACCCCCATGGAGAAACGGGCGTATTGTCTAGTGGTGACATCAAGAAAGCTTTGTCCCTATTTCTAAACTTATACAATTGAAATGCCAACCAGGTATCCATTGAAATAGGTTCTTCAGAAGCCTGACACATCGGGTTGCTTACTTAAATGAGCAATCCAGCTCGTCCAATTTGAAATAGAATTCAAGCCCCGAACAACAATTAAGGGGCAGGTGCTAGCAGATTTTGTGGCTGAGTTTACTGGGTCGGAGAGTGAAGAAGCCGAATCCTCTGAAGGATCGTTTGGGAGTTGTATGTGGATGAATTCTCAAGCGAGCAGAAGGCTGGAGCAAGTGTGATGCTGATAAGCCCAAAGGGTCATAAAATTTTGTACACCTTGAGGTTCAAGTTTAAAACCACTAATAATAAGGCCGAGTATGAAGCACTACTAGCAAAACTAAGGCTGGCTAAAAAAGTACGACCAGAACGAGTAAGGATATACAGCGACTCTCAACTCGTAGTATGCCAAGTTCGAGAAGAATATCAGACCAAGGGATCCAAAATGGCCATTTACTTGCAAAAAGTTTGGGAGATGTTGGCAATGTTTGAAAGATATAAAGTGTACCATGTTTTGCGATCACAGAACTCTCATGTGGATGTATTAGCCCATCTTGCCACAGCAAAAGATGCAGATTTTATGGGAGCTGTACCAGTAGAGGGTCTGCCAGTCCCGAGTACAAAACCACGGGATGAGTTGATAACGATTGTTATGGCACAAGACTCCTGGATGAATCCTTTGGTTGAGTACATACAGGAAGGAAGATTGTCTGCAAACAAGTTAGAGGCTCGTCGTCTTCGAGCCCGAACAGCGCGATACTGCATTTGCGATGAAAGGCTTTACAAGAAAGGGTTCTCAACCCCATTACTCAAGTGCATTGACGACACGGACTGTCAGACCATTCTTGAAGACATTCATGCGGAACATTGTGGTAATCATGCTACAGGGCTATGTTTGGCTTAGAAGGCTCTTCAACATGGATTCTATTGGCCAACAATGAAGCAAGCTGCGATCGATGTAACATTCCGTTATTATATCAATATAATTTATTAAATATTGATTATATATTAACGGACGATGTAAGTAATTATTCGATCGGATCCGGAGGAGTGATGAAATTTTTATAAAATTTTCCAGACGGATCCGGGGATTTTTATTTAATCGAATCTCGTAAAATAAATTAGTGTGTCCGAATTTAAATATTTATTCGGAACCTAATAAAATTTACGTCTATGAAATTAGATTTTATTAAATTTCCAGGATGGACCCGAAGCGAATCCGAGCGGAAAGCAGAATCCTAAAGCGAAAATTGGTGGCATGGAAGGATTTAATAAAATGAGTGGGCCATTGGGACACATGGCTTGCATGCAAAATAAAGCAATGCCATGTGCCAAGAGAGGAAATAATAAACAAGTGAAAAGAAATGAAATAAATAAAACAAAAGCTGAAATGATAAAGTGAAGTAAATCAAAACAGAAAAAGGAGAGAAGTTGCTCGCTGACCGAGAGAGAGAAAGTGAGTGAGAGTTAAAACAAAAACAAAAGCTGAAGTGAAGAAAAACAGAGCAGTCGTGTGAGGAAGAGAGAGCTGTTCGTGCATGCAAACAGAGGAAGCTGCTGCCTTGCTGCCGAGCTGTTGTTGCCATCCGTGAGTGAGAGAAGTTGAGCAGATCTGGACGTGACCAGAACTGGAAGTGAAGCAAGGGCAGCATCTGTTCGTGGAAGAAGAAACCAGCAAGAAGGAGCTGCTCGTGAAGCCGTGAGGTGTGGGCTGACCGTGAGAAGCAAGAAAGAAAGCTGCTGTTCAGTGTTGGAAAATATTCAGATCTGAAGCAAATCTGGATGCATGCAAGGTCAGATCTGAGACCTCTTGCTCTTGCATGCAAGCTTGGAGGAGCTGTCATGAGCTGTTTCTGCCTCGGGGAGTTGCTGGCGAAAGGTGAAATCGCTGCCGTGCGCTGTCGCCATCGCTGCCATTGCCGAGAGCTTGCTGTCACCGTGAGGTTGCTGTTGATGTGAGCTTGTGCATGTAAGAGCAAGAAGCAAGCTGCTAGTGAGCTGTTCGGTGAGGTTGGAAGACCAACCAGATCTGAACTTGAAGCTAGTGCAGCAAGGGAGAAGTGAAGCTCGGGCAACAGTTGGTAAAATCGTGAACCCGTGAAAGAAGGTGGAAGTGCAGCTCGTGTGGAGTTCTGTCCGAGAGCTGAAGGGCTGACTCAGGTAAGAACAGCCCCTAACTTCCTCTCCTTTCGATATTTGTCTTAGATAAGAGCCTTAAGAGTGTTGCATGTGTGTTTTTGTGAGTGAAGTTGCTGAAATTGTTGTTAATGTTGTGCTGTCGTTATTGTTGCTTGCTGTCATGGTTGCGATTGTCGTTGTGCTGTTTTTACTGAGTTGCTGTCATCGTTGTGTGCTGATGTGTTGTCAATATCGTGCTGTCGCGAAGCTGCTGGTGTTGCGAAGCTGCTGTCGCGAAGCTGCTGGCGTTGCGAAGCTGCTGGTGGCTGTTGTGCTGTTTTTGCTGAGTGCTGTTGCGCTGTGCGCTGCCGTGTGCTGTCATCGCTGCCTTGCTGGTGGCGTGAGCTGCTGGTGGCTGAAATCGACGACGCTGCTGTGAGCTGTCAAGCTGAAGCCGTGCCGCTGCTGCGTCGTGTGCTGTCATCGAAGATAAGGCGCTGTTTTTGTGCGAACTGCTGCCAAGTTGCTGTCATTGTTATCAAACTTGTTCGCGAGCTGTTTCGAAGTGAAAAACAGCCCAAGCGAAGGTAAGTCGCTGCCCCGTTAGTATCGTAATCATGATTTAAATAATATTGGGACGTTAATGATGTCCGTTTGGATTGAAGGAAGCTCGTTAATAAAAGGAGTTATTGGGCAGCCCTTCGAAAACAAATTGGTTGTGTTTGTCTCGATTTCCGGAAGGTACGTTGAATGTTATTAAGATGATTTTTAATAGAAAATGTTTAGGATGGATTATGGATGAATTGCGATGATGAATATGTTTGGAAAATAGAATTTTAGAACCCCGTTAGTGCGGAGGTTCGTTTGATTAAGCTTTGACGTGTTTGCGAATGATTATTCGATGTTAAAAAATTGAGTTGTGAAGCCGCATAGGGGCTGTTATGTTAGGAAGGATGAGTTGTGATGTTTTGCTTTTCGTTTTAAAATGGTTGACATGAAAAAGTTGGTTGGAAATAATTCGCGTAAAGGAAAGACGATACGGTTAAGTTTATAAGCAATCAAAGTGTGATATTACGTGTTGTTTCGAGGTGATATTCATTGGTTGTTGGTAGGTTGCATAATAGGGAAGTATTATGCATTATTTAACGTTAGAAACTTGCTAAATAGACTTTGCTATGTTTATTTTAATGAAAGGTCAAGGAGAACCCGACGAACCGGATTCTCGACCCGAAAGTAAGAGCAAAACATAGGGGAGCATTCGATTCAAAGATCGAATCGTTTTTGAGGTCTGTATACACATTATCTTTAATTTTACTTGAAAATGTTTTCATTGTGAAATGATTTTCACTAAATGAGATTGATATATCGTTTTAATACAAAGCGTTTACAAACGTATTTGATTATATTGAAATGAAACGTGAAATCGATTTGTTATGAAAATCTCGATACAAATATGAAAGTGAAAATATATGATACAAACGTTGTGAAATAAATAGCCCTTGTAAACATAGATATTGATAAATGGAAATTGGTAATTGACATGTCAATAGGGAACTTAGCAGCTGCACCGTTTATTTACATTGATTCGTTATGGATTATGAGAGGCACTACGTGTCCGATCCTGAAACGATTATATGTGTTATGATATACGACCCGGTGGATAATCACCGAGCGGCCGTTGCCGGGGTCGACCGTTATTTCGGCGGATACTACCACGTGTCCGATGCCGGAAACCCATATGCCAATACATGAGTATCGAATATATGTTTACCAAGGGGCACTGAGAAAAATGTGATAAGCAATGAAATGAAATTGTTACATGTTATGAAATGTTCAATGATTTTGAAATATGTTGAACTCGAAAAATTGTGAATCATATGTTTAAATATTTTTATGCATCATATATATATCTATGTTTATGAATGATAAAGTTATAATACTTTTAGTTACGAATGAAATTATATTTGAAATTGAGAAATTAGATTATGTGTATACCACTAAGCAAATATGCTTAGCGCGTTGATTTACCGCGCGCAGGTTGAAGCTTGTGATTTCATTCCCAGACAGGGAAGTAGAAGATACGCAGAAGCTCAGATAGTCACCATCCTTTCTACGCTTTTGGGTAGTTATATGTATATATATATTGCGTAGGATCATGCATTTTGGAACATATGTATATTTATGTAAATTATGGTATTTCACTTATGTAAAAAGCTTATGTATATATTCTTTAAGCTTATTTTGGTTATGCATGCAAATGAATAATTATGATACATTTGAATAATTTAATGTTTGGAAAACTGACCGGAGGTCCGAATTGGAAACTCGGAAATTATTGTTTTAGAAATGTTAGAATTTTATTTACAGGGAATGAATTTTGGATTTTAGAAAAATAGAGGAAACTCTGCCGAAATTATTTAAAAATATATATATATATTTCCGCTATCTTGGTAATGAGTTTTATAATTTTGATAATAAGTTTTTAAAAAGGTAACAGAAACGGATTTATAAAGGAAAGTAACGTTCTCCGTTTTGGATTTCCGATCGTAACGGAAGTCGGGCGAAGGGCGTTACAATCGAAATGGTCAAGAGTTGTGATAAGTGCCAGAGGTTCGCCAAGGTTCCACGAGTCTCACCAGCTTTCTTACAACAAATGGTCAGTCCATGGCTCTTCGCCGTTTAGGGTATGGATCTGATCGGCCTGCTCCCAACAGCTCGAAGAAGATGTAAGCATGCAATTGTGGTGGTGGATTATTTTATTAAGTGGGTAGAAGCCAAAGAGTTTGTTGAAATCTCCACCGTAAAAGTTGAGAAGTTTGTTTGGGCTATATCATTTGTAGGTTTGGAGTTCCTCAGCAGATCATTATAGATAATGGAACCCAGTTCAATAGCGAGCAGTTTCAAAAGTTTTGTAAAAACCTTGGAATCAAGAAGAGCTTTTCAGCTGTGGACCACCTTCAAGCAAATGGGCAGGTTGAAGTAGTCAATAAGATTATCAAGCAAAACTTGAAGACCAAGCTAGAAGCAAGGAAAGGAGCTCGAGTTGATAGGTTGCAAAAAGTGTTGTGGGCTTACAGAACAACTGCTCATAACACTATTGGGGAAACTTCTTTCTCGATGGTGTATGGATCAGAAGTAATGATTCCAGCAGAGTATGAGGTTGCTAGTTAGCATAGAGCAACATTTAGACAGGAGGATAACAACTAGTTACTCACTTCTGATTTGGATCTGCTCGACGAAGCGAGAAAGGAAGCTCGAATGAGAGTTGTCATTTATCAACAAAGGGTCACCAGATTCTATAATATAAAAGTTCGAGTTCGAACCTTCAAGCTTGGTGACCTGATCTTGCGTCTTATATTACCTGCTCCTCGGAAAGCCAGTGATGGAACTCTTGGTCCAAATTGGGAAGGCTCTTATGTTGTAAAGGGTAGTCTGGAAAATTGAGCTTATCACCTGGCCAACTTGAATAGGGCTAAAGTCCCATGAGCGTGGAATGCTAGGAATCTTCGGTCATATTATGTTTGATTTATTTAGTTTATCTGACTTGTATGAATGGAACTATTTTATCAATAAAGATTCTCTTGGCAAAGCAATTCTGGTCGCGTTTATCCTTGTTTGGTAACTCGTTTGTTTTCTATTTCTACTCATGCTTTAGAAGGTTTGATTGTTACCTGTGAGCGAGTAGACTCTGAAAGGTGTAATCAATACCTGTAAGCAAACGTCCTGAAAAGTCTCAGCATAGCTTGTGAGCGACCAAGCTTTGGAAGGAATGCTTATGGCCTGTGGACTTATAAAAAAAAAAAAAAAATGTGTCCTGGAAGGTCCCAACATAGCTTGTGAATGACCAAGCTCTGGAAGGAATACTTATGGCTTGTGGACTTATAAAAATATCTTGGAAGATCTGTGTAGCCTGTGATCAAACAAGCTCTGAAAGAAATATTTGATCTATGGATTTTAATGTTCTGAAAGGTACCAGCACTTCTTATGAGCAAGCAAAGCTCTGGAAGGTATGCTTATTATCTGTGAACTTTTATCATATGACCTGTGGGCGTCCATGAGGAAATTGCAACTTCATTGACACTTGTTTTATCCAAGCAATCGGTTTAGATATTTTATTATAATCAGATTTGATTAACAATCAGAGTTGTTCATCATTCAATATCAGCAAAGAACAAGGAAGTGAAAGCAGATAAAAGAAGCAAATTGTATCTATTACATTAAAGTTCACGAACTGAATAACTTATATTACAAATTGAGTTAAAAGAATTAAAAATTTCCTAAGTATTACTATGAGGAATGTCCTACTCGCTTGTGGCATTTGCTGAAGCTTTGCCTTCATCATCAATAACAATTGCTGAGAAGAGCTAGAAGAAGGTCCTGGATGAGCTAGAGGAGCACTATTAGAAGACGGATCTAGTAATTTTGCATCTGACGGATCCGATAATTTTGCATCTGAGGGACCCGAATCTTGAGAAGTTTCGCCTTGTGATGCTGCAGGAATATGGCCTTTGGGCTGATTTGGGGCCACTTCTGAAGCAAAAGGGTTTGAGCCTGATTGGGGAGCTGAAAAACTAGCTTCTAACTGGGTCTTCTCTACAGCCTGGCTAGCAGCCCTTCCTGCGTACATTTTTACTTCTTCTATAGCCTCTTGCCCGAAAATGAAATGTCCACATCTGGCCGCTTCCACTTTAAGTTGTATAAGAACAGACTGCCCGTTCTTTCTTTTGCCTCTCTTACTAAAGCTGCAGTACGTGCCTCAGCTTGGTCGACAGCCATTTTTGCTTTAACAAGTTCTTCTTTCATCACCATAGCCTCATAATGCACCAGCTCACTCTTCTTCTCAGCAGTGTCAGCTCGTTGCTGGTGTGAGGTCATTTCCTCTTTCAATCTCTTGTTCGCTGCTTTCAATGTCTTCTTTAGGCGTAGGTCCGTATCCAGTTTCTTTTTCAGATCATAGCCTTCTTCATTCAACGAGGCAATAGTGCTCTCTTGGTATTTCACAGATTCTTTCAGCTCCATTCTCTACTTCAGGGATTTTTCATATTTCTGTTCCCGGTCGTGAAAGGCGTTCTGAAACTTTTCCACCTCCAGGTTGAAAAAGTCCACTTTGCCCTGGACTTTGTTCTTTTCATCCTCTAGTGATTTTATGACCGCCTCCATGGAAGCTTTCTCCTCAAGCCAATTGAAAATTTCTCTGAGAAGCTTCATGTAAGCCATGGATGCCTAAAACTAGATGTTAATAAAGAGATAAAGGAAAAAGAAAGCAATGAAAGTAACAATAACGAGAACGAAGCTTACGAGCAGGTCGTGGTAACCTAAGTAGTTAATAAGCTTTTCGCCCTTCATATGTTCATTATAAAGAGTGGGTTTTTTCATACCAAGGAAGCTGGGTGCACGATCTAGGAGATTGTTATAATATACCCCCGCGTCGAAGTCCTAGATCTGTTCTTCTATAATGGGCTATTTCCCTAACATCTTTTGGTGCTTTGGAGGGGGTTCTGCAACCCCTTTGCCTTTGTCAATGTTTGGGGGCACGGAGCAGGCAAGCTACTAGCAGCAGGAGCTGATCGTGCAGGGGGCTCCTTATGAACATCTTTGCTCGAGGATTTTTTCCCTATCGATTTGTATTTCACATCGCGAGCAGAGGGTACGGCAAAATCCTTTTGGGTAGACGACCCTGTGGTAGTTTTTATGGTGGCGTCTGGGAATCAAAGGCATCCGTAACCTGATCAATTTTCTTCGGAAGAGGAAGAGGAGGTGAAAGATCAACAACTTCCACTACTTGGATATCTTATCCAGGAAGGGTTCCTCGAATTGAAGTCGTACCATTGTTGAAGATAGGCCTTTTTTGTGAGCTCGGTATTTCCTTCCCAAAGGCCTCAAAAGCAGAAGAAATTTCTTTATTTTTGCGAGCCCCTAGGTCAAAGCGCTTGTTGAGTAATTTTTGATGAGTCGGAGGAGCAAGGTCATGTAATTGAAGGAGATGTTCAATTGGCGGTTGGTCGTCCAGAAGAGTTTTCACCTCTGAAAATTTCTACAGGAAAACTAACTCCTCGCTTGTCAGTGTGATCTCACTCTTGGCAACGTTTGCACGGAAGCAAATATTAATAACGAGTAGTATATATGCATAGCAGCAATATAAAGACATACTTACTAGAGGAAGAGCAAAATGAAAAGTTTTTAAGGTTGGCCAAAGAGAGATAAGAAGCGTAAAATCAACGCGGCTTGTAGTTGCCTACATTGGATTTACCGACCACTTTTGGAAGGTTCACTTTATAGGGAGAGTTACGGGCTGATGTATAGTAGAACCCATTCTGTTTATCTACTTTAGGGCCCGTAGTGCTTTTAAAAAGAAAAAGATATTGAATCATTATGGGGGTTGGTGGAGGAAGATTGTTTCTAATAAATACTGCAACTAGGACAGTTAGGTGGGCATAGGAGTTGGGAGTAAGCTGGAATGGGGCGAGCTTAAGGTCGTTTAAAAGGTCGACCAGGTAATGATGAACTGGAAATCTAAAGCCAGCCTCTATGTGTTGGTGGCTAATAGAAATGAATCCCTTAAAAGGATATGCTGCATGATCATGGGTTCTTGACACCATTGTTCGACACCCAGAAGGCAAGGAAAAATCCTCAACGATGGATTTGAGCTCGCTGGGGTTAACAGAAGACTCATGTCTATGGAAAATAGGGCGAGCAAGAGGATTATGGTGCCCTAAAGGTCCTGGTATGGCCTCATCACTCTAAAAGGTTACGTTATTAATGTTTCTGACTTGGTCAAGTTCCTCTTCAGAATCTGCGTCAGTAGCCCTCACTTTATGGTCGCACCGACTATGAATAGACATCTACAAAAGTAATGAGGGGATCAGGTCCCAAACAACGAACCAAGAATACAGAGTTTAAGGTTATTTCTACTTTCCTAAAGATTAAGTCGTGTGTACAAGGGGCTACCGAGTGCAGGGAAGCCCTAATCACAAGCTTAACAGGCTGTAGAAGCCATTAGATGTCAACAAAATCCCAACTTGATCAGAGTTGGGGTATTAGATGGCTACAAACAGGAAATGGTACACATGCATGTGACTTATACAATCAAACAAGTTATTGTTCAAGTTCTTCAGGTTTTATCATGCCAAGAATGTAAATGGAGTTACAAAACACCCATGCGAGCATAAAAACATATTCATATGTGTAATCCAATGATGTAAGTAAAATCATAACTGAAAAAATTGTGGAGAGTTATGGAACTTTACCTTGAATATGGACTTCAACGATGAAGAGGAAGTTAGTGTAGAGTGCCGATGGTAGGCAAGAGAAGGTTGAAGACAAAGAGACAAAAACAGAAAATGAAACTACTAAGGGTTTATATATAGCTGTCATCTTGAAGCCCTAGCCGTCAGATCAAAAATAACTATGTAATCGTCATTAATCTAGCGGTGCAGCGCAAAACCTGTGATTTTGTCGTTATATGCAATTAGTGAGAGATGTGCATTAAATGCGCATTAATAGCGTATGACATGAGAGGTGTAGTATACTGATGCTTAGGGGAGTGTCGCGTGTCATGGGATAAGATAGTATTTGAAAAAGTGATAATATGGATCCGGCCAAAATTGCCTTAAGGGTGAGCTCGTTGCTTCTAGTTCAAGAAATGTATTGAAAGCAAGGGGGCTAGTATTATGAGTATTTTTGCGATCATAAGAAATGGGCTGATAAAGGCCCAGTCATGAGCCCAGTATGTTATTTTAATGGGAAAAAGACCAAGGGGCTGGTCCAATAAGGTTGATCGTTTATATTACTGTGCGGCTGATTGTATACCTAATGAGGTGTTTGATCGCGTAGAAGTCTGATCGCATGTTATGACCACTAAACCAGTCTGATCGTGGTCAAGAATTGTTCGATAGTATTCTTCAGAGGTAATCAGAGTGATCAGGAGGTCTTTTCATATGATCATTGGGTGTGATTGCAGATCGCTTGGATAATTTGCTCGCTGGGTGCAATATCTTGTCGCTTGAGTAATCTATTCGCTCAAGGTGCTCGCTAAATTTGACCAGTTAACCTTCTAGTAAGCCGAATCAGTTTAATTCAGGAAAGGAGTCAACTTGCCTATTTCCATGCAAATTGAATCATGACATTCTCGGCAACTGTTGCAGATACGATGGAGATAATCTTGGAAGATATTATCTCAATTAATGTATATTATTTTTGGCCTCATCTGTAAGATTCTTAAACTTATTCAAATTGTAATATCACCTCTATAAATAAGGGATCAAATTCATTGTAAAGGGGACGAAGGAAGAAATACATATCGTTACTCTAAGAGAATAAGGGTGATAGTCGTAGACGTAGGCCATTACTTTGCCGAACCACATAAAAAATTATTGTGTTCTACTTGTTTTGATCTTGGTCATACTTGTCTCGCCTATTGGTTGTTATTTCATAGGTATTGGGCTTGAAGAACCAGGTTGATCAAAATAAGGTGTTAACAAGAATAAATTATGGAAAAAATTGCAACGAAAAAAAAAATATATATATATATATATAGAGCATGCTCTTAAGAATAGTAATATACAAAAAAAGACCACCAAGTCAAGTCTAGATATTTTTAAAACACATTTTTAAGACCTCATTAATCAAGTCTAGATAATTTGTGTAATGTCTATTAGTTGAAATTTAAATATGAATCTAGTTTTTAAATCCAATCCCATATTTAATATGGTGCACAAATGCGCCATTGTTACCTGCTAGAATTTTTGAAAATTATGTGAAAGAGAAAACTTCATTTGAGTCAGTGGGCTTGTTGTAATCATATCATGAAATCAACCAGTAATAGCATTGAACCAACATCATTGAGAGAGACGTAATTGAAACCAAGACATTAGACTGCTTACCATGCACTCATAAATATCTTTCCTTGTGAAGATATTACTTCCTGAATGCAGAAAATAAGAGATCACCTAGTCAAGTCTTCTTGAGTCTTCGGACATACTTGCGCATGGTGGTAGCATTCATTCAAGTCCGCTTCACTTGTGGGTTTAACAATAACTACTTTACAGTTATAAGAGATCGCTAAATTTGTTGAATCTTCTCCAAAGGTAACTATTCATGAAATTGATAGTATTAATCTTGGTATTTAATTGTATATTTAATTATAATTGTTTAAATTTTTATGAATATGTAATCATTAACTTGAACTTCTACGAGTCAAGTCGAGGGTTTAAGTAAGAGTGAAAAATAGTACAAGTTAATGCATTGATTAGGTAATGGAGAAATGGAAGCGAAGCTGAAATTGATTGCACGGATCCTCACCCAGATTCATTCAACATGCTTCTGCATGGTAGTGGCATTCATCCAAGTTTGTTTCGCATGTGTCGTCAACATTAACTGCTTTATAGCATATACTACTGGACATGAGTTGATGAGTTATTGAAATTTCTTCTTCCCCTTCGTTTCATCTCTCTCTCCAACTACAAGTTTTACACAAAAATTGTGTTAATCAGTCCACTGATCAATTGACATTTGAAAAAAAATAATGAAATGACTGTTTATTCCTACAAACTATTGAAATTATAAATTAATGTATTAGAGAAATAAATATATGTAATTATATATTTTTTCAAATTGTTATTATTATTGTATACTCTTAAGAATATATATCATTGATGATTAAAGAGTGTATTAGGAAAAACATCAAAGATATTATTATGAGCATTTTTACGATCATAGAAAATAGGCTAATAAAGGCCCAAGAATGAGCCAAGTATATTATTTTATGAGAAAAAGTCCAAGAGGTTGGTCCATTAGGCAAACGTCAAAAAGAAGGAACATGTGGTCGGTTCTCAGCTTGTAAACCTGAGCACATCTGATCGTATGATTGATCGTATCATTTGATCTTCTATTTGATCATGTGTTTGATCGCATGGTGGCCTGATTGCGTGTTATGATCACTAAGCCAATTTGATCGTGGTCCAAAACTGTTTGATAGTATTTTTCAAGGGCAATCAGAGCGATCAGGAGGTAGTCCATTATGCGATCAGATAACATGATCTTTCCAGAATGCTTGACAAGTCATGGGTTGACTGCTTATCTTTTCATCTACTCGTTGTGAGCAATAACTGATCGCTTGGATAATCTGCTCACTCAAAGTGCTCGCTAAAATTGACCAGTTGACATTCTAGAAGCTTGGAGCGGTTTAATTCAGGAAAGAGTTAACTTGCCTATTTTCATGCAAAACAAATCACTACATTCTCGGCAACTGTTGTTGATATGATGAAGAGAATTTTGGTAAATATTATCTTAATTAATATATTTTATTTTTTACATTATTTATAAGATTCTGAAACCAATTCAAATTGTAATTTTCCCATCTATAAATAAGGGATCAAATTCATTAAAGAAGAAAAAAGAAAAATATATACTGTTGCTTTGCGAAAATAGGAGTGACAGTCATGGACGTAGGTCATTGCTTTGTCGAACTACGTAAAAATCAGTATGTTCAATCTGTTCTGATTTTGGTCTTCCATATTTTTCCTTGTTATTTGATGTTTCGTAGGTATTGGACTTGAAGAACCGGGTTGATAAAAAATGGTGTTAACATCTTTGACGCTAGAAGGAGGGCCCAGACTGCAATTCTACAATCTTTTTCAATACTTCTTTTTTACTGTAGTTGTGATTTGCTAACATGGCCAAGATTAAGACAACCAGGATTGTTACGTTGGCGGCTGACCAATCAGAGGGTCACCAGGACCAAGGTCACGCTGTAGGAACTTCTAGTGCGGCTTTGCCTCCTTTTCCCCCGCATCAGGCTGCCACTGGTGGAGATGCTGTACCAGTTTGGCAACAACGGCAGGAAGCGTTGGAGAATACAGTGGCACAGTTAACAGAGGCAATTAGGGCTTGAACACAAACTCAGGCTCAGGCGTTCCCCAAAAATGCTGACCCCCAGCGTTGGCCAATTGAGGAGATGCCAGCCCGAAAGGAAGAAGTTGTTAGAGAGAGGGCATAGCTAGAAGCTTCGGTCCGATCCTCAAATTTACGTTTTAGGAGAGGCGGACGTCAGGTTCATGAAGAAGAAATAGCACCTCACCCACCAAGTTTGATGGTAAGGGTGAGTCAAGATGGGAGCCGCCACGTCGAGGTTGGTCATGGTAATGAGGGAGCTCATGGACGCAATAAGGAACGTGTGTGCTGATGAGAATCACATTGAGCAAAGAGCTAGCGTAGAAGAAATAGGTCACGAAAAAGGATTCCCGTTGATCGAGAAAGGTCACGTGATCAGCTTTCTGGAGATAGGGAGAGTAGGAGGAGTTATCGATCTCCTACAAGAATAATTGAACGGTAAGACCTAATGGTAGAAAAATTAATGCAAAGGGTCCAGCAGTTGGAGGCACGACCCGGGGTTCAAGGTCAAGCGGAGTTACTGGAAGAAAGAATCTCGTTTTCAAGGGAGATCGAGATGGAGCCATTACTGCTGAGATTCAAGCGCTCGAGTGTCCCACTCTATAACCGGGACAGTGACCCATACAACTATCTTGATGCTTTCAACGTCTAGATGGACCTGCAGACATCCAATCTTCTGGTCAAGTGATGAGTATTTCCAGCTACTTTGGGGAACGTACCGAGAGCGTGTTGAGAAGTCTTCCAGCTCGCAACATTAATAGCTGGGAAGAATGCCAGAGAAAGTTTACCGATCAGTACAAGGCATTGAGGAAGCAGCTCGCGCCAACTTGCCACTTAATGATGGTCATTCAGAAGCAAAATAAGCTACTATATTGCTAGGTTTAGAAGTGAGGTGAATAACGTGGAGAATCCTTCAGATGAAAGCATCCTGACAACAATCTCAGTGGGGCTTAGGAAAGATGGAAAGCTCTACGAGAGCATTTATAAGTCTCCTATAAAGGATCTTGGCGAGTTTTACGAGTGAGCAGCAAAGGAGATCCACTGGGAATAAGCTTTTGAGTTAAGAAGACCCAGCGATTAGAAGAACAGAGTGAGTAGTTCTCACTAAGGAAGGAAGAGGAGTCAAGGTGGGAACGAAGAGAGCAATCACAAAAATTGCTTCAGTAATCAAGTAGCAAAGCGGGCAACAAATGAGCCCAGAAGAGAGCCACCTTCACTACAGAGTCACTATTAGAATTACAATATCCTAACAAACAAGCAGGACAAAATTTTAGAGGCAAAGAAGAGACGGGAGAATTTCGGGAGGTTGAGTCCCACAAACATCACGAGCAGGTTTTGAACTCGAGGAAGTATTATGTCTATCATAATAAAACCGAGCACTATACTTCCTAGTGCAAAGAGCTCAAGGATACAATAGAAGATTTAATCAGAAAAGATCTCTTAAGGGAGTATGTGGTGTGACCAGCAAACTAGCGTCCCCAACAAAGGCATCAACCAGCGCAGTAACATTCTGATCAGGCTCAGCAACTTGACCAATAACAACCTCAGCAAACAACTGATCCGGACCATATGCTTGTGGTGAGAACCATTTTTACTATTCATGATGGGCTGCACATGTAACACCCCGAATCCTACATCGGTAAAGTACAGATCCGAGGAAGGCCATATAAGTGGAATGACTTGAAGACTTGTAGAGGCGCCTTTTGGAATATCGTTCCAAGGGACAAAACCGTAAGGCTATACGGGGCAACCTTGGGCTAAAGCTGACAATACCTTGGCAGGGGACCCAGGTTGTCACATTTGGTATTAGAGCCGGGGACAGCTCTATGCGATGGTAAGGGGAGTTGTAACACCCCGAATCCCACATCGATAGAGTATAGATCCGAGGAAGACCATATAAGTGGGATGACTTGGAGACTTGTCAAGGCACCTTTTGAAATATCGTTCCAAGGGACAAAACTATGAGGCAATAATGGGCAACCTCAGGCCAAAGCAGATAATACCTTGGCAGGGAACCCAGGTTGTCATAGCACATAGTAGAGACATTAAACAGATCGCACGAGCACTATGTGCGGGAGGCCAGTCATATTCTATCGTCGGGGCATAGCGAGGCAGAGAGACCCGTAAAAAGAGCTAGAATGACTTTAGGTGGCATCGTGTTCATTGAAGAAGATGCTAGAGGAGTACATTGGCCTCATAATGACGCGCTGGTCATCAGGGCAAGGATTGGTGATGCCGAAGTGAGAAGAATCATGATGGACACGGGCAGCTCAGTAAATATAATGTATAAGAGTTGCTTCGAACAGATAGACTTGAGGCTTGAGCAGACAACACCATCTTCTGAGCCTCTTTTTGGATTTACTAGAGATGCGATCATACCAATAGGGTAATCAGACTCCCATTTTCTGTTGAAGATTTGGATCAGCAAGCTATGACGTTGGCTGATTTTTTTATCATTTGCTGTCCATCAGCATACAACGTTATCCTAGGAAGACCAGCCATGAGTGATCTAGATATGGCAGTATTGACCAAAACCCTCACAGTCAAGTTTCCAACACCAAATGGAGTAAGGTGTGTGCGAGGAGAGTAGCAATTAATGAAGAGATGTTATAGAGATGCAGTAAAGGTGGGGGTTAAAGGGAAGAAAGTTAACATAGTGGTCGAGGAGAAGCCACAACTAGTTAGTATAAAGGGGGTAGCTAGGACTTGGATTTACGAGAGAGAGAAACAGATCGAGCAATAGGTCCTGTGGAAGAGCTCGAGGAGGTGCAAAGCAGCGAGAAGGATGCTGAGCGATGCTTGAAGATGGGGAGAGATTTACCTCCAAATGTTAAAGCTCAACTTATTAACTTTTTGAAGGAGAATTTGGATGTCTTCGCTTGGAATCACGAAGACATGGTGGCGATCAGTCCGGATATTACGTCGCACAGATTGAATATCGATCCTTACCATCGGCTAGTTCGCCAAAAGAGGAGGCCAATGACAGAGGAACGTTACGAAGCGCTCAAAGAGGAAGTAGAAAAGATCCTAGCGAACAGGTTTATAAGGGTGGCTCACTACCTAGTCTGGGTAGCAAATCCTATTCTGGCAAAGAAGAAGAATGGAAAGTAGAGAACTTGTATCGACTTCTTCGCTTTGAACAAGGCATGTCCAAAGGACAGTTTTTCTCTACCAAGGATTGATCAGCTCGTGGATGGTATTAGTGATCATCAGCTCCTCAGTTTTATGAACACTTATTCAGAATATAACCAGATCTCGATGAACTCTGACGACCAGGAGCACACTTTATTTATCACTGATTGTGGGCTTTATTACTACAAAGTAGTGCCGTTTAGGCTAAAAAATACTGGAACAACTTATCAACAGTTGGTGAACATGTTATTTGAAGATCTTATTGGCAAAATGATGGAGGTATATGTAGATGATATGTTGGTAAAGTCTAGGCAGGTATCCAAGCATGTGTGTGACCTATGAGAGATGTTCCAGATCTTGAGGAAATATCAGATGAAGCTGAATCCTTTTAAGTGTGCATTTGGAGTGGCTTCAAGCAAATTTCTGGGTTTCATGGTCAATAATAGGGGGATTGAAAAGAACCCTGAGAAGATTAAAGTTTTGATTGACATGAGATCGCCTACCAAAATAAAAAAATTTGCAAAGCTTGAATAGCCAGGTTGCTGGTCTTAGCAGGTGTATATCCAGATCGACAGACAGGTGTATCACTTTCTTTGATGCGTTAACGAAAGTAAGAAATTTTCAGTGGACTGAAGAATGTGAAACGACCTTTCAACAGCTGAAGGAATATATGGGCCGAGCACTATTACTTTCTAAGCTAGTAGAAGGGGAAAAACTGATCATTTATTTGGGGGTTACTTAGCACGCCCTCAGTGCGACTATAGTTCGTGAAGAGAACAGGACACAACTTCCTATATATTATGTCAACAAGAGGTTGCTCGATGCAGAGATCAGATATACCCCCATAGAAAAACTTGCATACTATCTGGTGGTGGCATAAAGAAAACTCCCTATTTTCAAGTCCACACAATTGAAGTATTAACCAGGTATCCATTGAAGCAGGTTTTTTCAGAAGCCTGACACATCAGGTCGTTTACTCAAATAGGCAATTGAGCTCGCCCAATTTGAAATAGAATTCAAGCCCCAAAAAACAATAAAAGGGCAAATCCTGGCAGATTTTGTGGCCCAAGCCCGATCAATAAAGAAGCCAAATCCTCTGAAGACCTATTTGGGAGCTTTACGTTGATGGATCCTCTAGCGAGTAGAAAGTAGAGGCCCATGTTATGTTGATCAGCCTAGAGGGTCATAGAATTTTGTGCACTTTGAGGTTCAGGTTCAAAGCCACCAACAATGAGGCCGAATATGAAGCACTGCTAGTAGGGTTAAGATTGGTAAGGGAAGTACGAGTTGAGCGAATAAGAGTGTACAGTGATTCCCAACTCGTGGTATGCCAAGTTTGAGAAGAATATCAAGCTAAAGGTTCCAAGATGTTCATTTATCTACAAAAGGTCCGAGAGATGCTGGCAATATTTGAAAGATGTGAAATGCACCACGTTCTACGATTTGAAAACTCGTATGCAGACGCCTTAGCCCGTCTTGTCATAGCAAAAGATGCGAATTTTATGGAGGTTGTGTCGGTGGAGTTTTTGCCAGTCCCAAGTACAGACTCACGAGATGAGATGATGGCGATTGTCGTGGCACACGATTCCTGGATGAATCCTCTTGTTGAGTACTTACAGGATGGAAGATTGCTTGAAGGCAAGCTAAAGGCTCATCGCCTTCTAGCCTGAGCAGCCCGATACTACATTAACAATGATAGGCTTTACAAAAGAGGGTTCTCAGCTCCATTACTCAGGTGCATTGATGGCTCGGACAGCCAGACCGTTCTAGAGGACATACATGCGGGACATTGTGGTAATCATGCTAAGGAGCTATCTTTGGTTCAGAAGGCTCTTTGGTAGGGGTTCTATTGGCCAACAATGAAACAAGATGCAATTGAAATGATTAAGAAGTGTGATAAGTGCTAGAGATTCACTAAGGTTCCGTGAGCTCCACCAGTTTTCCTACAACAAATGGTCAGTCTATGGCCTTTTGCCATTTGAGGTATGGATCTGATCGGTCCACTCCTAACAGCTCGGGGAAGATGCAAGCATGCGATTGTGGTAGTGGATTATTTTATAAAGTGGGCAGCAGCCAAAGAACTCGCCGAAATATCCACTGTAAAAGTCGAGAAGTTTGTCTAGGAGTACATAATTTACAAATTCAGAATTCCTCAACAGATTATGACAGATAACTGAACTTAGTTCAGTAGCGAACAGTTTCAGAAGTTTTGCAAAGATCTGAGAATCATAAAGAGCTTTTCAGCCATGGACCACCTGCAAGCCAACATTTAGGTTAAAACAGTTAACAAGATCATCAAACAAAACTTGAAGACTAAGCTAGAAGTGAGAAAGGGAGCCTGGGTTGATGAATTATAGAAGGTGTGCTTACAGAATAACTGCTCACAACACCACCGGGGAGACTCCCTTCTTGATAGTGCATGGATCAGAAGCAATGATTACAGCAGAGTATGAGGTCGCTAGTTAACGCAGAGCAACATTTAGGCAGGAAGATAACGACTATCTGCTCGCAGCTAATCTGGATCTGCTCAAAGAAGCAAGAGAAGAAGCTCGAATGAGGGTTGCTGTCTATCAACAAAGGGTCGCTAGATTTTATAATAGAAAAGTTCGAGTGCAAAGTTTCAAGCCTAGAGACCTGGTCTTACGTCTCATCTTATCTGCTACTCGAAAAGCCAGTGACAGAACCCTTGGTCCAAACTGGGAAGGCCCTTATGTTGTAAAGGGTAGTATGGAAAACGGAGCTTATTGCCTGGCCAACATGAATGGGGCTAAGGTCTTACGAGCATGAAATGCATAGAATCTTCGACCATATTATGTTTTGAGTTGTTTAGTTCATCTCGGCTGTATGAACTAGCTATTTCATCAATAAAAATTCTCCAAGAAAATTAATTTGATCGCGTTTATTATTACTTCTTGTTATCTGGCAAGGTTATTGTTATCACTCTACTCATGCTTTGAAATGTTTGATTGCTACCTGTGAACGAGTAAACTCTGAAAGGTGTAATTAATACCTGTAAGCCAATGCTCTGGAAGATATGATTACTACATGTGAGTAGCCGAGCTCTGGAATGTATAATCATTATCTGTGAGCATGTCCTGAAAGGTCCTAGTATTGCCTGTGAGCAAGCAAGCTTTGGAATGCATACTTATGGCATGTGGACTTATAACAATCTTGGAAGATCTATGTAACATGTGAGCGAGCAAGCTCTAGAAGGAATATTTGATCTATGAATTCTCATTTTCTAGAAGGTACTGGCACTACCTGTGAGCGAGCAAGCTCTGAAAGGTGTGCTTATTACCTGTGAAATCTTATAGGCCCTAGAGAATTCAAAAAATCTAAATATGATTCGATCTGGGAGCACTTATATTGAAATTGCTGATGTCAGTTTTAACAATCAGTCTAGATATTTATTATAACATATCATTATCAACTGTGATTGGCGATCACGAAGTGCCTGAATCTGGTGATATAGTCCTTCAGCAACTCTCCAGGTCGTTGGAAAATAGTGGCGAGGTGACATGGATGAGTGAGTTATTTTTTCAATGTTTTGTATTGGTTGAGAAACTTTTATTAGCAATCCTCCCAGCTTTGAATACTACAGGGTGGGAGATTCCTCAATCATGTCCGTGGAACATCTCCGAGTGTTGCTGGAAAAACACGACACTTAACCAGCGGACTAATGGTTTTGCAAATCCATCTGAATGTTGAAGCCGTCCAAATGGTCGTACGGATCTGAGTCCCTGTTGTATTGCGGGATGTTAGGGACTTTGAATCTCAAAGGGAGTGGTTCTAGCTCGATTTCAAAGGTGAATGAGGTTCTTGCATCGCGCTGGCTCCTATACCCCTGATTTCCTGGTTAGGCTTCCAATTGTTGAACTCTCTAAAGGAGCTCCTCAACGAGCTGGTCTTGGGCTCCAGGTCACTTGATAGTAGACTGTCTACTTCTTCTACTATCCCTATTAGGCGAGTTCCAGTCTTGCATTCTGTGTCTCCTATCATACTAAAGCCTAAGGGCGCGACGTATAGGTTCGTTCTCATGGTGGGGTTTGTTTAAACCATCTTCTCCGTGTAAACCTCCCTATCGGTGCTACGGTTCACCATTATTTCTTTGAGTTGGAACCTGGACATGTCCCTGGCTTACCTCAATACGCCGGTGCTCATCCTGACTAACTCTTATTCTCAATCCTGAGGGATGAGCTACATTTTCATCATCATGAGCTCGCTGCCCCCGAGCTCTAGTTTGCATGTTAGAGGAATGAATTGATTCCTCAAGCGTAGGCTCCTCTCTGTTAAGTCCTCCATTTACCGTTGGGATCTTGGCTGGCCCTCAGACGGTTTGAGCTTGTGCCAACGCCTTTACTGCTTCCACCAGCTGTGTCATGGTATTTTCCAGCACCTCCTGACGCCGTTGTAGAATCTGTACAACATTCTCTCTAGTGACATTGGGCACCGATTGATGAGTAGGGAGCGGAGGCATACCTCGGGTATTTCCAGTCGCGGACACATTCGAGGTTCCAGCCCTCAGGTCGGTTGGTTCTCCGGCGAGCTGGATACCTTCTTGGCGGTTTATATTGTCAAGTTGGTCAGTGACTCCATCCGTGCTTCGGGTGGTTCTTCCCATAGCCATTCGGTTCGATACGCGAACTCTAGAAATCAAGAACGAAAAAGGGGTGAGACTGTAGAAAGGGCCCTCCTTCTAACGTCAAAATGTCGACATTGAGAATTAGTTGACTAGGTTCGTCCTGGCCCAAACTGCAGAAGATGTTAGATGTTGATAGTAATAACGGGCAAATAATAAGGAATAAAGGAAGAGGAAGAACACGAGACAATCAAATTTTAGAGTGGTTCGGCCCAAATAAGTTGCTTACGTCCACTTTTCTCTCACTATTTTGGCAGAGTGACGGTGCTCACTCCAAAAGTCCCCATTACAATGAAAATCCTCCCCCTATTTATAGAGAAGGAGAAGATGCTACAGTAATAATGAAATGATTACATTTAATACATCTGAATTATATTTAATACGCCTGACATTTGTCAGGTCAACTCTGTCAAAGTATGGGATTAGGTGACTAATCTGCATGGGTTAGGTGAGATATCCGTAATTCATGTTGTAATTTCTGACGGGATTAGGCGTGTACAGCATGCCTTGCTGACTTTGGCTCTGGCGATTCTGATGATGGATGGCTCGTTGCCGAGAGCTTTATAATTGGGAGCTCGCTATAGCGAGCTGAAATGTTTGACGCTGGGTAAGATAGACTTCAATGAATGGATCGTGAAGCTTGGTTCCGTGACCTGGTCATCTGGCGAGCTATATGTCTGGTGAACTATATATTTGATGGGCCAAATATCTGTTAAGTTGATCGGTTGGCGGATTGGCGACCTGACGGGCTAGGAGCCTGGCGAGCTATAGAACAGCGCGGGTTGTGCCTTAACCAAATGCTATGTATTTTCTTTTAGGCGAGTCATGGGTCGTGAACAGTTCTAGGCCTCCACCAGGTGCTCACAATAGTAATGGACTTTTACTAGCTCACTCAAGGTAGCTCAAAAATACCCATAACACAATTCAAATATGAACAATGATGTTAAAGTACTAGCAGATTTTGTGGCAATTAATAGTAGAACTCTAAAGTGATAAAGCTTCATTATTATTATTTTTTTAATACTTAAAAAAAAAAAAAAATTAAGACCTAATAAGGAAATTGTAAAGATAGGATATGGTTGAGACAAAAAGTGAGATGAAAAATAAAAATAGATAAATCAAACATGAAATATGAAAGGTAAAAACAAGATGGATATATAATTTAGAAAGGTGGGAGACATTCAGTTGGGAGAGAAGAGAAATATTAATTGGTGGGTTAATCCATTTATAATGAAAGATGAGAGATTATGTAATGATGAAGAGTATAAAATTAAGATTGTATATAAATGTGTGAGTAGTATAAGCCATTGAAATCATCAGTACTCAAGTATTGACAAATTGTGTAATAATTTATGTAATGTCAATTGGTCAAAATTTAATTATGAATCTAGTGTTTAAATCCAATCCCATATTTAATATGGTGCACAAACGCGCTATTATTGGTTTCAAATCATTGTCAGCTAGAAATTTTAGAAATTGTGTGGAGGAGAAAACTTCATTTGAGTTAGTGGGCTTATTGTAATCATATCATATAATCAACCAATAACAGCACTGAACCAATTAACATCGTTGGGAGGGACGTAACTGAAAGCGAGATAATAGGCTGCTTACCTTTCCTTGTGAAGATATTGCTTTGTTAAGTGAATAGGAATCACTTACCTGAGTTATCCCAACTAGCCAGACTTCTTGAATGTAGAAAAGAAGAGATCACCAAGTCAAGTCTTCTCTAGTCTGTGGAAATACTTGTGCATATATGGTAGTAGCATTCATTCAAGTCCGCTTCGCTTGTGGGGTCAACAATAACTGCTTTGAAGTATATACTACTGGACACAAGTTGATGAGTCGTTGAAATTTCTTCTTCCGCTTCGTTTCATCTATCTCTCCAACCTGAAGTTTTACGCAAACATTGTGTTAATCAGTCCCTTGATCAATTGACATTTAAAAATAATGAAAGGACTGTTTATTCCTTCAAACTATTGATATTGTAGATTAATGTATTAGAGAAAGAAATATATATTATTATATATGTTTTTTAAATTGTTATTATTAATATATACTCTTAAGAATATATATCACTGATGATTAAAATGATTTTGAATCATCCAAAAGTTAATTTGTTTTCATCAAAGTAGGACCATTTAAAATGCAAGCAAAGATCTTTGTTGATTGTCTCAAAATCATTTCAACCACGCATTCAATAGATAAGTAGACTCTCTTAAACAATTTAGCTTATAATAATCATTTTCTGATTAGTTGAAAATTAATTTTTAGTTTTTTATATCGTACAAAAATTAATTTACAATCCCATTTACTATCTTTTTTTTCCCCCTTTTTCATTCAGTATTACTTAAGATTACATTCACAACTTATGTTTTCATTGATTTATATTGTCATATAAAGCTGATATTATAAGTAATATAACCATTTAAAATTACTGTATTATTCATTTTTTTTCCTCATTTGATAAAATGAGAACATGCGTGTCTTTTATAAAGTTCTCAATACTCTCCTACTCTACGTTTCAAACATTAATAAAATTTAACAGTACTTGCGAGTTGCCTGAAGAGTGCAAGATAAGAAATGAATGTCACACATCTAAAATAATTATAATAAAGTGTATTAACCATTTATGTTTGCTCTTTGGAAATAATAAAAATATATGTTCATATTTGAATGAATATATATATATATATATATATATAATGTTTCGGTGATAAATGCAGTCTATAGAATTAATCCGCAAAAAAATATTTATTCAAAATAATTTATGCATTTAGCGAACAAGATTCAACTGAAGTTACTTTAAAACATAAACAATTATGTCTTATTATACATCATGTTTATTCTTATTATACATACCACTCGAATGTGAAATATTAAACATATATTATCCATACATGTTTCGGAAAACCAAAAACATGAAATGAACATGAAAATTAAGATAAACGAGTAGGTACATGCATAGTAATTAATTAGATCCATGCCATTTTATAAAACCCATAAATCATTAAGTACTAGCACTAGTAGTGGGAAATGGAGGCAAAGTTACATCCATAGTGCCTTCTAACATCAATATCACACTTTTCATGGAAGGACGAAGAGTTTGATCATCTTGAACACACAACAATCCAACTTTCACCATCCTTTCCAGGCTTTTCATGTCTACTTCTTCCTTTGGAACAAGCTTACCCAACTCTCCTGCGATAAAACACTTGTACACCCAAGTTGAAAGCAATATTTCATCTGCCGTTGCAACATTCACCTCTATGTTGCTTCTACAACATAAGATCTCCAAAAGCACAATGCCAAAGCTATAAACATCAGATTTTATTGATACTAAAGCATTTTTTTGCCATTCAGGTGCCATGTAGCCTTTGGTCCCTTTCACTCCAGAAATTGTTTCGGTTTGAATGGGCATCAATAGATTTGCTAAGCCAAAATTGGAGATTTTAGCAGTCCCAAAATCATCAATAAGGATGTTTTTAGGCTTAATATTGCAATGAACTATTTGAACCCCACACTCCTCATGAAGATAGAAAATTCCTTTTGCCACGTCTAGTGCGATTCTCACTCTTTCTTTCCAAATAGGGGGCTTTTCCACATTGAATAAGAGATCTGCAAGAGATCCTTTACTCATGTATTCATAAACAAGAAGCTTCTTTGAGCCTTCTATGCAAAATCCAAGCAAACGAACCAAGTTCCTATGATGGGTTTGTCGAACTGCAGCCATTTCTGCTCGAAACTTCCTTTCTCCTTCTTCTGCAAAGTTCTCTAATCGCTTTACAGCTACCGTCTTTCCCCCCTCATTTATAGTCCCTTTATAGACTGCTCCAGAATTACCCGTTGTCAACTTTTCTTTAAACCCACTTGTGGCTTGCACGAGCTCATTATAAGAAAATGATTTAAGAGTAGTGAACTCTTGCTTTAGACCTAATTTTGAATTTACAGGAAGCCTGTTATACTTATTAACTCGAACTTTGTATACAAGGTAACTACAAATTGCTACCAAGAAACACACGAAGGTGATAAAACCCAAACTTGCTCCAAGATTTCTGATAAGGTTTTTCTTGCTTTGCACCACGATTAGTGATGGTTCAGATGGAACTTGTGGAGGCGGAGGAGGTGGAATACTAAGACTGCCATTTTTGGAACTCCACTTGATAAAGACGGTACCAGACTCATTTTCCCCTTGCATCCCAAACATAAGCGGAAGTCTGAGTTTGCCACATTTCCCGTTGGCATGATAAGCGGCTCCACAATAGCAATCTTCAAGGCAAGACTTTCTGCAGTTTTCCTTACTCACCGATAGCAGAGAATAAGGCACTCCGCCCAACTTTATCTTCTCCATATTAGTAATCTTGTAAAACTGTGCTGGATCATTTCTATAACATCCTTCATCGTCAAAGAAGTTTCTTGAGCAGCCCATGGACCTCATACGAGGGTTGATGTAATCAAACCCATCAAAGCAGAGACAATCTGATCCGTTGCTGTTACGAGCACAAAAACTATTAAACCCACAGAAACCTTTCACTTTACATTGGTTCTGCAATGCAGACCACTCAAGGGTCACGTTGGAGCTACCATCGATCTTGAAGTGATGCAAGTACAGCCTTAAAATCCCATCGGGATCAAGTGTTGCTCGATAAATCAAAGTCTCGTTCATGACTGATTTGTATGCGATATTGGCTATAACTCGTACGGTCAAGTTGCCTCTTGTAAGCTGTAAAACTCCACCTGTAAGATTCAGACTTAGACGATAATACATAGATTCTTGAACTTTTATCTCCCAATAAATTTCCTGAGGTACACTTGCATCAGTGTGGTTTGCAGGGTAGGCCACTAGTCTCACTGGGCTTATCATGTTATCTAATTGGAGATAAAATCGTCCTCTCGAGTGGTCAGATGTTGATTTACTTGAAGCCAAGTAGTTCCACATGCTCTGCCCGCCTAATAATGTGTCAGTTGGGTGATTGAAGCTCTCCCAAATGACTTCAGAGTTGTTGTTGTAGATTACAAAATTACCAGAATCATTCATCAACGCTGAAGCACCTTTCTCATAATATAATTCAGCAATGGTGTTTGTCTGATCTTCATCTTGGCCTGTTCGAAGAAGAAACTCACCATCTTCAGTGAATTCAATCGTAGAATTTGACAAGAGTGGTGGGTAATCTCGATTAGCAGTCCAGACCACAGTGATATTATCAGGATTATCAACCAGCCAAATTCCAACTGCAAACCCGTTGCCTTGTGGACAGAAACCAAATGCAAAACGGTGAGAAGGGGAGTGCCATGAACTACGGCTAGTGTTGGATCGGAGTGAAGATCCTCTGGTAATTAAACTTGTGCTTTCTGGTTCAACTTTCATGAGTTGAGAAACCACACAAAGTGATAAGCACATGATAAGTACTTGTATTGAAGCCATCGGAGATTTTGAAGAAAATAAGTTTGTTACTTTTACAAGTACATTACTTCAAAGCTTAGAGTCCTTGAAACCTGATTTCTATGGGGAAATTATGAAAAAGTCACTCTTGACTTTCCTACAGTAAAGTAGACTTACCTATGTTTAATGAAAGTCTACTTTAGCTTCAGCAAAGTAGACTTTCGGTAAAGTAGACTTACCTATACCAATTGTGACATTTTTAACTTAGTCTTATATTTAATGAAAGTTTTATCCTTCTTCCTCAACCAGAAAATAATACCATCTGAAATTTCTCTCATTCTCACTCATGGGCTCACCATATGTTGTCATAATACTCTTCCTATTCTTATCGCAAGCCATTAAAGATACTGATCAACAAAACCAATCAAAAATGATACACCTGGGATCTTGGTTGTCTCCCTCCACTGAACAGCGATCATGGACCTCACCTTCTGGCAGATTTGCGTTCGGGTTCTACCAACAAGGCAGTGGCTTTTTAGTGGGATGCTGGTTAGTCACTAATCCAACTATTACTGTCATTTGGACAGCATATCGAGATGACCCACCCGTGCCATCAAATGCTACGCTTACACTAACCATGGAGGGCAAGCTCGTTCTCACAACTGACAAGGATAAAGTCATTGCTCATACGTCCGAGTCTGCCTATTTTGCTTCCATGTTTGATTCCGGTAATTTTGTGCTTTATAATAAAAGCTCTGGTATCATTTGGTCAAGTTTCGACTCTCCTACAGATACAATCTTGGGTGGACAAAATCTATATGCTGGGTCTGAACTGATTTCCAATCTATCTGAGTCCACTAGCTCATCTGGACGGTTTCGTCTGAAGATGCAAGAAGATGGAAACGCTGTTTGGTATCCCACAAACACCGTAGATGATGAGTACACAGAGGCTTATTGGACCATGGATCCAGATTATGACGAAGGAGAAGGACAGCTTCACTTATATCTTAATTACACGGGTGATCTAGTTCTTCTCAATGATAGCATGTCTATCATCGACGGGTTGTACAACAGTTCAATCATCTACCGTGCAACGCTAGGTTATGATGGAATTTTTCGGTTGTATTCTTATTTTTTCTCTGAACATGGGTACAACACATCCATCACAATGAGTGAACCAAAAAACAAGTGTGTTGTGAGTAGTTTGTGTGGTTTAAACAGCTACTGCGCATTAGATGATGAGCAACCCGCCTGTCGTTGTCTTCCTGGTACTGAACTTGTTGACCCTTATCAAATGTTCAGTGGATGTCAGAGAAACTTTAGTGATGAAAAGTGTACAGGAAGTGCAAAAGGTTATTACATGGTTCTCATGGAGAAGATGACATGGGAAGATTATCCATATCTCAGGGAACAGATGTTAGAAGAAGGTTGCAAAAATTCCTGTTTGGAGGACTGCAATTGTGATGCTGTGCTGTGGGATTCAGAATCAGAACTCTGCCAGAAACACAAGCTTCCACTCAAATCTGCTAGGAGAGATCAAACAGGAGAATCAGATGAGGACTTGGACACAGTAGCTTACTTCAAGGTGGGTTCAAAAAGTATCAGAAATGACAATGGTTTCAATACTATACCAAAGAAGCCACCATCAATCAAAGTCGTCACAAGCAAGAAGGCCATCATAATAATTCTTGTTATCACATTAGTGTTTGCAACTTGT
The DNA here is from genome assembly GCA_022984855.1 of Dimocarpus longan. Lineage (NCBI taxonomy): Eukaryota > Viridiplantae > Streptophyta > Magnoliopsida > Sapindales > Sapindaceae > Dimocarpus > Dimocarpus longan. Next base: position 20,888,751 of record CM041019.1, on the reverse strand, counting down.
TCGTGTGTTTTCCTTGCAACCTCTGGCTATTTTGTGTTTAAGCATCGAGTCCATAAATACAAGCGGCTGTAGGAAACCGGAAATTACTTTAGCTCAAGTGAAGAGCTTAGCCTACGCTCATTCTCTTACAGTGAGCTGAAAAAGGCAACCAATGGATTCAAACAATTGTTGGGGAAGGGCTCTTTTGGTGCAGTTTACAAAGGCTCTTTTCAGAAAGGGGAAAAACTTGTTGCGGTCAAGAGGTTGGAGAAGGTAGTGAATGAAGGCGAAAAGGAATTCGAAGCGGAAATGCATGTAATAGGTCGAACACATCACAAGAACCTGGTCCGGCTGTTTGGTTACTGTGCTGAGGACTCAAAGAGGCTTCTTGTCTACGAATACATGAGCAACGGTTCCCTCGCAGACCTAATCTTCTGCTCCAAAAACAACCCAGTTTGGGATGAGAGAGTGAGAATCGCGTTAGATATTGCTAAAGGAATCCTCTATCTCCATGAAGAATGCGAAGCACCTATCATTCATTGTGATATAAAGCCGCAAAACATCCTCATGGATGAATCCTGGACAGCTAAAATCTCAGATTTCGGTCTGGCGAAATTGCTAATGCCTGACCAAACAAGAACTTTCACATTAATTAGAGGCACAAGAGGGTACTTGGCTCCTGAATGGTACAAAAACACTCCAATATCAGTGAAAGTAGATATTTATAGTTTCGGAGTGGTGCTTCTGGAAATAGTGTGCTGCCGAAGAAACCTGGAGGTTGATACATCAAGACCGGAGGAAATAGTTCTGACTAACTGGGTTTACAAGTGCTTCATTGATCGAGAGCTGAAGAAGCTTGTACGTGGTCAAGAAGTGGACAAGAAGACATTGGAGAACATGGTGAAGGTGGGGCTTTGGTGTGTCCAAGACGAACCAGCACTTCGTCCATCTATGAAAACTGTGGTCCTGATGTTAGAAGGCATCACTGACATTTCCATTCCTCCTTGCCCCACCGCCCCTTCTGTGCTTTAATTTGTGTTTTTTTTTATTACATTGTAATATGTTTGTTGTAATTCCAAACTGAATTTTCTCTTTTCGGTTTTCTGATTGATGTAAGAATTCTGTAATATCATGCACTCTCGGGAGGCGAAGAAAAAAAGCAACTATAGTATACACTCTGTAATAATCTTAAAATTTAAAAAAATAAAAATAAAAGCCATATTATAATAATATTTTGTTTTACCATTTATAAATGTAATAATCTATATTCACATGGGTTAACTAGGGAATGACTACCATACAAACACATTTGGCTGCGATTTGACAGCCAAATGTGTTTGTTGAAACCTGTAGCAACCGGTTGAAACTTATTGTTGCAGTTAAAAATAATAATTTAATAATAATTAATATTTTAATAATAAAATAAAATATATAATAAATATTTTATTAGTTTATTATCACCTAAAAATTCCTTGAAAATTATTCTCATAGCAGTATTAACAGAGTCAAAGCAGACAAACTGAAGCTATCTATATTCACCAAGAGTTTGATACCAATCACGGAGAGTGCCTGTAAATCGTGAAACAAATTCTCGAAGAATTCCTTCAAGATTTGATTCAGACTTAGTGACTTGGAGGTCAAGCCAAGCACTCATTTCTGAGATCTTTTTTCTCCATTCTGTAGCAGGACCATCAAGTGAAAACCAAGGACCATTTGTGGGTTTAGGAGAAGGATGTTGAGAGGCATCATCTGAAGGGTCTTCAATGATAGGAGAATCTGGAGAACGATCATGGTCAAGAGGATAAGGAGGAGGTGCTGGAGTAGCAAAGTAAGCTTCTGGAGGTTCACTAGATGAAGAGGTGGAACGAAGCTGTTGAAAAGATCTAGGAGAGGTAGAATGACCAGAGGAAGTATAGGATTTGGAGGTAGAACTATTAGAAGAAGATCTGGGATGGAGTTGAGAACTCATCATAGCTGCAGGAGGATGTCTTGATGAAGATGGTTGGTCTGAAAATTTTGAGTGGGACATGATAGGATGTCTACGGAATAATTTACTAGTAGATTTGAAATAGCTTTCATGTTTGTCTGTTGAAGGTGGAACAGATGGTGGTGAATCGGGAAACACCAGGGAAGATGAATATGGGTAAGCTCGAGGAATATATGAAACTTGGTGGACTTCATTTTTCATATGTCGTAATTGATCTTTAAGCTGACGGATCTCATATTCGTTTTGAGAGAATTTAGGACCATTATATCCATGTTGGATATAATAATGAAGATCTGTGTCAAGCTTAGCAATTTGAGACTGGAGATCAATATACATATCTCGAAACTGAGAACCCATAGAGAGTAGCTGTTGATCAAAATGAAAAACATGACTGGTAACAGTAGTCAGTTTCTGATCAATCTGTTGTAGAACCTTATTCTGAGATCTGGCATTATGGGTGTGCCAATTCAGGACCTGTTCAGCTTGAGTTGGAATTTTACGTCCTTCAAGAAGGACCTCAGTGGGTTGAATGAAGGGTCTGGAATAAAGGTGAGAAGACCGATCTTCAACAGGTTCTAAAGGTGGAAATTCTTTATCATAAGAGGACGCCATAAAGCATGGTAATGGTTTGGGAAAAATAGGAGTTATGATGGGCTCTGGTTTATTTGAAATTAAACCTTCAGAACGTAAGATCTGAAGAGCATCATCATAAATGGATAAAGGCTTTTTGTGTGGGTGATGTAGACCAATCCAGGGACTGTCTGGGTCATCAGGCTTTCGTCCTTTTGGTTGAGGAGTACATGGGGGTGGTAAAGGTGATTTGGGGTGTCTGCAAGGACAGCATTTATCACACATGCTGGGATCAACATCCCAAATAAAGTGTCCATTAATTTTGCTGACATAAGTGGCATGACCAGAAAGAGCAAAGCTGTGAATTGGGATGGATGGTTCAGTAGGAACTGGACGAACCATAAGAGATTGGAAAATGGGTGCTGAGGGAGACTCCTTTTGAGGAGGTTGATAGATGGTTTTGACAGTACCATCTGGTTGTGAAAGATTAACAGCATCAGAAGTCAAGATCGGCTGATCATCCTGGAATAGTTTTTCATAACTGGTGATCCATTCCAGAGGCATAATTTGGATGAGTTGATCTCGGGATAATTGCTTTGGAATCTAGAGAATGGTTGGAATTTCTCCTTCCCTTTCAGCAATGATCATTACAGTATCACCGGAGTGTCCAGGGATAGGGAGATCAAGAGCATGATCTTGTAATCTGTAAGCAATCTGATGGTGTAAAGTGGTAGCATAAGAGGATGCTTGCATGGGAGCACCACTGAGTTGAAGTTGAACCTTGAGACAGGTAGACAGATTTTTATCCCGAAGAGGGATATTAAAGTTGGGTCTGAACACAAAAGATAGACTTCCAGCATGTAAGGAGGACAAACATGTGCCAAGAACAGCATGTTCATATTTGGTGTAGATGGTGTTAAGCAGGGCAAGCTTAGCCACCACTGGAAGACCTTTTCTGCCATAGAGTGCGAGAACAAGACGGATAGCACCTATATGAAGGTGGGTGTATCCTTCAGAGATCCATTGGTCAATAAATGATTGCGGGATCTCAATATCCATATATTGTTCAGAAGTGGAAGATGGGATCGAGCAACTGTTTAAAGCAGAGGCTTGAACATATTCTTCTGGTGGAGGTGGTGTATGGGAGATGAGGACTTTCATTTTTCGGGTGAAAGTGTTTGGTTTCTTAAAAACATTATAAGGATTGAGTAAGGGAAGATTGGTTTCAAAGATTTGGAAATTTTCTGGAAGATAGCTAAATTCTACCAGATTTTGGATTTTATTGGAATGAGTTCTTTTGACAGAGGGAGGAAGAATCATAGAGGAAGAGAGTCTGTCAGGAGTAATAGTATTATCAGTGGAACTGGGAGTGTTTGATGTGGAAGCCATGTTTGGAAGACAACCTTTTGATTTGATACTTACTGATACGTTTAATTCAATACAGTCTTACTCCACAAAGGAGAATGCTAACACACAGATAGAGTACGTGGCGTTGTTCAACCTGAGGTTACACCTACTACAATAGTGCAATTGTAGATCAGAGGCGTGATTACTGGTTTCCAGCCAATATACCTTACTGCGTAAACCTACACAAGGCTCTGATACCATGCTCTTGGTGGCCTTAATGATGAAAGCTTGAAACAGGTCTACATCAATTCTTTACCTATTGAAATTCAAGATGAGCTTCAACGTAGACTTGAGTCTTTTAGTCGTCCTCTCAGAGACATTACCCTTGGTGAAATTCACATGTCATCCCTTCAGAGTCTTGAAAAGCTTTGTGCTACTCAAAGACTCTTCTCCAAAATGCTCAAAGAAGGAAAGAAATATGATAAGCAATGCAGACAACCTAATCTCTAAATTAAATGCAAAGCTTCTGAACAATGCCTTTGCAAACCCAAGAAGAAGAAGCATTTCCAGCACTCTTTCAGACACAGAAAGAACAAAAAATTCAAATATTATCGAAAGAAAGCTTCTCGGTCTTGGCGTAAATCCAACTGGTGTTACATCTGTGGAAAGAAAGGTCATTTTGCCAAAAAATGTCCTACTCAACCTGCTAAATCAGCAAAGATGGTCCAACACCTGGAACAAGTCACTGGAGAACAACTTCCTTCCGATACTGATGTTGAATCCTTATTCTCTGAATGCTCCAATGACGAGCACGATGCAGTCCTTATGATTCAACAGTCATCCTCCTCTGATTCCTCAGACATTGATACTGAATCCTCTCCTGAATCATCACCGTCCAGGATTCATGCTGTTCTTTCACCAATTTCCCAGACTTCCCAGCATCCAGAACCACATTTCCCAGCATCTATCCTCCAGACTAAATACACAAAGCCTATCCCTATCATTGCCCTCATTGACACTGGCTGCCATTGCACAATGATCAATCCTTCCATTTTACCTTCTCATGCCTGGTCCTCTCATAACCAGCATTTCCTTGCAGCTGATGGAAAATTGTTTACTACTAATCTTATAACCACACATAAGATTGGTATTCAATTATTCCCTGAATGTACTATCTGGATGAAAATCTTAGGTTCTGCCCTTCCAGATAAAGATCTCATGCTTGGTTAGGATGCTATAACAAAGGCTGAACATCTTCAAATCATTCCCAGAGGTCTCAAGTACAAAAGAACTTTTATACCTTTTATATCCATCCCAAAGATTTATCCTCTCAGCCCAGTCTCTCCAGAATACCAGACCATCACTACAAAATTACAAACCCTTTGTGCAGAAAGACATGATCACTTTCAACATCCTCATCCACTATGGACCAATCCAGATTTCTTCATCAAGCTTCCCTTTAAGCTCAATGAAGACATTAACCCTACTAAAGCCACCTAATCTGGGATGACTCCATCAGATCTTCATTTGGCCTGAATTGAGTGCCAACAGTTACTCTCTCAAGGCCTTATTGAGCCCACTTCATCTCCTTGGGCTTGTCAAGCCTTTTATGTGGAAAAACGGGCTGAACAGATTCGTGTAAAGAAACGTCTTGTTCTTGATTATAAGCCTTTAAATCATTTCCTACAAGATGACAAATTTCCAATTCCCAGATCTACAACACTGTTTGCACAGTTAGCCAAGGCCCAGGTCTTTTCCAAATTTGATCTCAAAGGACCCTTCTAGCAAATAGGTATTAACCCAACTGATCGTTACAAAACGGCTTTCTGCATACCTGATGCCTAGTACCAATGGACTGTTTTACCCTTCGGTCTTAAAACAGCCCCATCACTTTTCCAAAAAGCCATGACCCGCATCTTTTATCCTATCCTCTCATCAGCACTCATCTACATTGATGATGTCTTACTATTCTCACCAAACACCTCATCACATGTCCAGCTACTTTCTCAATTCTATGAGTTGGCCCACTCACATGGCATTATGCTTTCTGAAAAGAAAAGCATTATTGGCCAACAAAAAATCATGTTTCTTGGAATGACCATTTCCAATGGCTCCACCAGTCCTGGACCCCACCTTACCTCACAATTATTAAATTTTCCAGACACTCATCTCTCTGTAAAACAATTACAGCAGTTTCTAGGCATTGTCAATTACGTCCGTCATTTTCTCCAGCATGTGACCCACCACACAACTCCACTTTCGGCATTACTCAAGAAAAATCCACCTTCATGGTCCTCTATCTACACAACTGCTATCCAGCAATTAGAAAAGATCAGTCATAATCCACCACCTTTGACCATTCCTTCTACAGGAAGTCTCATCCTCTAGACTGATGCTAGTGACCATTATTAGGGTGCCATTCTTCTAGAAGACCGCAATCAACACCAATTTTATTGTGATCACGCTAGTGGACAATTCACTGAATCTCAAAAACATTATCACACAATCTACAAAGAGATTCTTGCAGCCAAATACCGCATCCAAAAGTTTGATTTTTATCTCCGGACTACTGCCTTCTCAGTACACATGGACAACTCTTCCTTCCCTAAGATCCTAGACTTCAATAATAAGATTCCCCCTACTCCATTATTAATGCGTCTAAAAGATTGGTTTGCCAAATATGATTTTACTGTTAAACATGTGAAAGGCTTCACCAATAGAATTCCAGATATGCTATCCCGACCTTCTCACATCAAGCTTCTCACTTCACACAGAACCATTCCCTTTGCTCTCATGGCTTCTTCCTCCTCTGACCCAGAAAATATGGCTGCCTCCACCCTTGCTACCTACCCTCCAAAACTCCTAAATTCTCTTCTCCTAACAGTTCTCCTACTGCCCAACAAATCACTGGTTTTTCTCAAGGCCATTTTCTCTCATATTATTCTAAAATACGAGCTCATAACCATCCTTTTCGCATCATAAATCCTCTCCGTCCATTTTTAGATATTTTCCCTTTATGGCCATTTTCTCAGTTTTCTGTCCATGCATTATGGTTCCTTTGGTGTTTTGCTATCATTCACCATTTTGCCATTTCTTTCCCTCTCCAGGTTCTCTATGCCCACCTTTATAATCCTAATCAACAGAGTTCTCACCTCTGGACGTTCCTTCAATGGTATGCTCTTTTGCCTCAGTGGCGCAGTGAACTCACCCGCCTTCTGGGACACTACAACTTATGGAAACTTTCCCCTGACATGGCCAGAGAAGTCACCTGTATTTGGATTCTACATCAACCCTATTTTGGAAATTCTTCAAGACATATGGTATGGTCCCACAACCAAGAATACCAATGGGACACTCTGTTCAATTTCAAAGATCTTTATCCATCCAGACGAATTTCTCTGCTTAACCACCTCTGTGATATCAATAATGTAATCACTGATGAACTGTTCATTTTACCTAATGTCCCACGCAACAGATTTCTGAGCTGGCACCCTTTTCAAGATATTGACCTACCTTCTGCATCCTCTCCAGATGCCAATCAAGAATCCCAAGAACCAATGGATCTAGATACTTCTGGTCTCTATCCTTGTTCCATAAGTGGGGCCATTGATTCTGACGATGAAGACCATCAGAATTGCAACATTTCTTCCACTCCATAATGCACCTCCTGGCAGGACCCCCCACTTTGTCATGTTGTTTACTTTTCAAAAAAGTCTTTTGTCTTGTTCTAATCATGTTTTAGCTTTTACCTGTTTACTTTATGTAATCAGTTTCTTTTACTTTATATTCTGGGACCATGTGTCTCCCACTATGTAATTTTCAAGGTGTGCCTCTTCTATAAATAGCTTGTAATCAAACTCTCCAGGCAGAGTCAGTTCCAATTAATAAAATTTGAGTGTTTTCTTACTTATGGCCTTCTAAGTTTTCTCTCTAACCTTTGGGTTAATACTTTACTATACGAATGATGAAATACAGTCTGTCATGATCTAAGTATGCTCTGTGCTTGCCTCAAGTGAGGATCCTACACATCAGAACAGATGCTACGATCCCTGACTAGGTCCCCATCCATAAGTGAGTAATGAGCATAGTAAGGTTGGTACCCATCCAGGCCGTGAGGAAAGGCCGCCCCAGTGGGAAGAGTCCGAACTTATGCTCTTTAGATTGGTTATGGTGTGGGGCTCCCTATCCACTTGGCTGAAAAACAATGCTGATCAGTACTGGGTCCAGTTTACCATTTAAACCTTTCATCCTACCCCACCACCATGGGGCCCTCCCAGGTGGCATGTGTCAAGGCAGCTATTTATCATTCACAACTGGGACTCGAACCTCAATCCTTGGACTCGGGCGCCATGGCTCTGATGCCACTTGGCTGAAAAGCAATTACTGATCAGTATTGGGTCCAGTTTACCATTTAAACCTTTCATCCGGGAGCCCCACACCATAACCAATCTAAAAAGCATAGGTTTGGACTCTTCCCACTGGGGCGGCCTTTCCTCACGGCCTGGATGGGTACCAACCTTACTATGCTCATTACTCACTTATGGATGGGGACCGTAGTCAGGGATCGTAGCATCTGTTCTGATGTGCAGGATCCTCACTTGAGGCAAGCACAGAGCATACTTAGATCATGACAGACTGTATTTCATCATTCGTATAGTAAAGTATTAACCCAAAGGTTAGAGAGAAAACTTAGAAGGCCATAAGTAAGAAAACACTCAAATTTTATTAATTGGAACTGACTCTGCCTGGAGAGTCTGATTACAAGTTATTTATAGAAGAGGCACACCTTGAAAATTACATAGTGGGAGACACGTGGTCCCAGAACATAAAGTAAAAGAAACTGATTACATAAAAGTAAACAAGTAAAAGCTAAAACATGATTAGAACAAGACAAAAGACTTTTTTGAAAAGTAAACAACATGACAAAGTGGGGGGTCCTGCCAGGAGGTGCATTATGGAGTGGAAGAAATGTTGCAATTCTGATGGTCTTCATTGTCAGAATCAAGGGCCCCATAGATGGAACAAGGATAGAGACCAAAAGTATCTAGATCCATTGGGTCTTGGGATTCTTGATTGGCATCTAGAGAGGATGTAGAAGGTAGGTCAATATCTTGAAAAGGGTGCCAGCTCAGAAATCTGTTGCGTGGGACATCAGGTAAAATGAACAGTTCATCCGTGATTACATTATTGATATCACAGAGGTGGTTGAGCAGAGAAATTCGTTTGGATGGATAAAGATCTTTGAAATTGAACAAAGTGTCCCATTGGTATTCATGGTTGTGGGACCATACCATATGTCTTGAAGAATTTCCAAAATAGGGTCGATGTAGAATCCAAATACAGGTGATTTCTCTGGCCACGTCAGGGGAAAGTTTCCATAAGTTGTAGTGTCCCATAAGGCGGGTGAGTTCACTGCACCACCGAGGCAAAGGAGCATACCATTGAAGGAACGTCCAGAGGTGAGAACTCTGTTGATTAGGATTATAAAGGTGGGCATAGAGAGCCTGGAGAGGGAAAGAAATGGCAAAATGGTGAAGGATAGCAAAACACCAAAAGAACCATAATGCATGGACAGAAAACTGAAAAAATGGCCATAAAGGGAAAATATCTAAAAATGGACGGAGAGGATTTATGATGCGAAAAAGATGGTTATGAGCTCGTATTTTAGAATAATATGAGAGAAAATGGCCTTGAGCAAAACCAGTGATTTGTTAGGCAGTAGGAGAACTGTTAGGAGGAAGAGAATTTAGGAGTTCTGGAGGGTAGGTAGCAAGGGTGAAGGCAGTCATATTTTCTAGGTCAGAGGAGGAAGAAGCCATGAGAGCAAAGGGAATGGTTCTGTGTGAAGTGAGAAGCTTGATGTGGGAAGGTCGGGATAGCATATCTGAAATTATATTGGTGAAGCCTTTCACATGTTTAACAGTAAAATCATATCTGGCAAACCAATCTTTTAGACGCAATAATAATGGAGTAGGGGGAATCTTATTATTGAAGTCTAGGATCTTAGGGAAGGAAGAGTTATCCATGTGTACTGAGAAGGCAGTAGTTCGGAGATCAAAATCAAACTTTTGGATGCCGTATTTGACTGCAAGAATCTCTTTGTAGATTGTGTGATAATGTTTTTGAGATTCAGAGAATTGTCCACTAGCGTGACCACAATAAAATTGGTGTTGATTGCAGTTTTCTAGAAGAATGGCACCCCAATAATGGTCACTAGCATCAATCTGGAGAATGAGACTTCCTGTAGAAGGAATGGTCAAAGGTGGTGGATTATGACTGATCTTTTTTAATTGCTGGATAGCAGTTGTGTTGATAGAGGACCATGAAGGTGGATTTTTCTTGAGTAATGCCGAGAGTGGAGCTGTGTGGTGGGTCACATGCGGGAGAAAATGACGGACGTAATTGACAATGCCTAGAAACTGCTGTAATTGTTTTACAGAGAGATGAGTATCTGGAAAATTTAATAATTGTGAGGTAAGGTGGGGTCCAAGACTAATAGAGCCATTGGAAATGGTCATTCCAAGAAATATGATTTCTTGTCGGCCAATAATGCTTTTCTTTTCAGAAAGCATAATGCCATGTGAGTGGGCCAACTCATAGAATTGAGAAAGTAGCTGGACATGTGATGAGGTGTTTGGTGAGAATAGTAAGACATCATCAATGTAGATGAGTGCTGATGAGAGGATAGGATAAAAGATGCGGGTCATGGCTTTTTGGAAAAGTGATGGGGCTGTTTTAAGACCGAAGGGTAAAACAGTCCATTGGTACTAGACATCAGGTATGCAGAAAGCCGTTTTGTAACGATCAGCTGGGTCAATACCTATTTGCCAGAAGGCTCCTTTGAGATCAAATTTGGAAAAGACCTGGGCCTTGGCTAACTGTACAAACAGTGTTGTAGATCTGGGAATTGGAAATTTGTCATCTTGTAGGAAATGATTTAAAGGCTTATAATCAAGAACAAGACGTTTCTTTACACGAATCTGTTCAGCCCGTTTTTCCACATAAAAGGCTTGATAAGCCCAAGGAGATGAAGTGGGCTCAATAAGGCCTTGAGAGAGTAACTGTTGGCACTCAATTCGGGCCAAATGAAGATCTGATGGAGTCATCCCAGATTGGGTGGCTTTAGTAGGGTTAATGTCTTCATTAAGCTTAAAGGGAAGCTTGATGAAGAAATCTGGATTGGTCCATAGTTGATGAGGATGTTGAAAGTGATCATGTCTTTCTGCACAAAGGGTTTGTAATTTTGTAGTGATGGTCTGGTATTCTGGAGAGACTGGGCTGAGAGGATAAATTTTTGGGATGGATATAAAAGGTATAAAAGTTCTTTTGTACTTGAGACCTCTGGGAATGATTTGAAGATGTTCAGCCTTTGTTAAAGCATCCCAACCAAGCATGAGATCTTTATCTGGAAGGGCAGAACCTAAGACTTTCATCCAGATAGTACATTCAGGGAATAATTGAATACCAATCTTATGTGTGGTTATAAGATTAGTAGTAAACAATTTTCCATCAGCTGCAAGGAAATGCTGGTTATGAGAGGACCAGGCATGAGAAGGTAAAATGGAAGGATTCATCATTGTGCAATGGCAGCCAGTGTCAATGAGGGCAATGATAGGGATAGGCTTTGTGTATTTAGTCTAGAGGATAAATGCTGGGAAATGTGGTTCTGGATGCTGGGAAGTCTAGGAAATTGGTGAAAGAACAGCATGAATCCTGGACGGTGATGATTCAGGAGAGGATTCAATATCAATGTCTGAGGAATCAGAGGAGGATGACTATTGAATCATAAGGACTGCATTGTGCTCGTCATTGGAACATTCAGAGAATAAGGATTCAACATCAGCATCAGAAGGAAGTTGTTCTCCAGTGACTTGTTCCAGGTGTTGGACCATCTTTGCTGATTTAGCAGGTTGAGTAGGACATTTTTTGGCAAAATGACCTTTCTTTCCACAGATGTAACACCGGTTGGATTTACGCCAAGATCGAGAAGCTTTCTTTCGATAATATTGAATTTTTTGTTCTTTCTGTGTTTGAAAGAGTGCTGGAAATGCTTCTTCTTCTTAGGTTTGCAAAGGCATTGTTCAGAAGCTTTGCATTTAATTTGGAGATTAGGCTGTCTACATTGCTTATCATATTTCTTTCCTTCTTTGAGCATTTTGGAGAAGAGTCTTTGAGTAGCACAAAGCTTTTCAAGACTCTGAAGGGATGACATGTGAATTTCACCAAGGGTAATGTCTCTGAGAGGACGACCAAAAGACTCAAGTCTACGTTGAAGCTCATATGGAATTTCAACAGGTAAAGAATTGATGTAGACTTGTTTCAGGCTTTCATCATTAAGGCCACCAAGAGCATGGTATCGAGAAGCTATACGATGATAATGTTTTTTAATGTCTTTCTTTTTAAGAGAACAACATCGCATGTCAAAATACTCTTGTCGAATCTGTCTGTAATACTGATTTGCATCACCTAGAAATTCCTTGAAAATTATTCCCATAGCAGTATTAACAAAGTCAGAGCGGACAAACTGAAGCTGTCTATATTCACCAAGAGTTTGATACCAATCACGGAGAGTGCCTGTAAATCATGAAACAAATTCTCGAAGAATTTCTTCAAGATTTGATTCAGACTTAGTGACTTGGAGGTCAAGCCAAGCACTCATTTCTGAGATCTTTTTTCTCCATTCTGTAGCAGGACCATCAAGTAAAAACCAAGGACCATTTGTGGGTTTAGGAGGAGGATGCTAAGAGGCATCATCTGAAGGGTCTTCAATGATAGGAGAATCTAGAGAACGATCATGGTCAGGAGGATAAGGAGGAGGTGATGGAATAGCAAAGTAAGCTTCTGGAGGTTCACTAGATGAAGAGGTGGAACGAAGCTGTTGAAAAGATCTAGGAGAGGTAGAATGACCAGAGGAAGTATAGGATCTGGAGGTAGAACTTTTAGAAGAAGATCTGGGATGGAGTTGAGAACTCATCATAGCTACAGGAGGATGTCTTGATGAAGATGGTTGGTCTGAAGATTTTGAGTGGGACCGGATAAGATGTCTATGGAATAATTTACCAGTAGATTTGAAATAGCTTTCATGTTTGTCTGTTGAAGGTGGAACAGATGGTGGCGAATTGGGAAACACCAGGGAAGATGAATATGGGTAAGCTCGAGGAATATATAAAGCTTGGCGAACTTCATTTTTCATATGTCGTAATTGATCTTTAAGCCGACGGATCTCATATTCTTTTTGAGAGAATTTAGGACCATTATATCCATGTTGGATATAATAATGAAGATCTGTGTCAAGCTTAGCAATTTGAGACTGGAGATCAATATACATATCTCGAAACTGAGAACCCATAGAGAGTAGCTGTTGATCAAAATGAGAAATATGACTGGTAACAGTAGTCAATTTCTAATCAATCTGTTGTAGAACCTTATTCTGAGATCTGGCATTATGGGTGTGCCAATTCAGGACCTGTTCAGCTTGAGTTGGAATTTTACGTCCTTCAGGAAGGACCTCAGTGGGTTGAATGAAGGGTCTAGAATAAAGGTGAGAAGACCGATCTTCAACAGGTTCTAAAGGTGGAAATTCTTTATCATAAAAGGACGCCATAAAGCAAGGTAATGGCTTGGGCAAAACAGAAGGAGTTATGATGGGCTCTGGTTTATTTGAAATTAAACCTTCAGAACGTAAGATCTGAAGAGCACCATCATAAATGGATAAAGGCTTTTTGTGTGGGTGACGTAGACCAATCCAAGGACTGTCTGGGTCATCAGGCTTTCGTCCTTTTTGTTGAGGAGTACATGGGGGTGGTAAAGGTGATTTGGGGTGTCTGCAAGGACAGCATTTATCACACATGCTGGGATCAACATCCCAAATAAAGTGTCCATTAATTTTGCTGACATAAGTGGCATGACCAGAAGGAGCAAAGCTGTGAATTGGGATGGATGGTTCAGTAGGAACTGGACGAACCATAAGAGATTGGAAAATGGGTGCTGAGGGAGACTCCTTTTGAGGAGGTTGATAGATGGTTTTGACAGTACCATCTGGTTGTGAAAGATTAACAGCATCAGAAGTCAAGATCGGCTGATCATCCTGGAATAGTTTTTCATAACTGGTGATCCATTCCAGAGGCATAATTTGGATGAGTTGATCTCGGGATAATTGCTTTGGAATCTGGAGAATGGTTGGAATTTCTCCTTCCCTTTCAGCAATGATCATTACAGTATCACCGGAGTGTCCAGGGATAGGGAGATCAAGAGCATGATCTTGTAATCTGTAAGCAATCTGATGGTGTAAAGTGGTAGCATAAGAGGATGCTTGCATGGGAGCACCACTGAGTTGAAGTTGAACCTTGAGACAGGTAGACAGATTTTTATCCCGAAGAGGGATATTAAAGTTGGGTCTGAACACAAAAGATAGACTTCCAGCATGTAAGGAGGACAAACATGTGCCAAGAACAGCATGTTCATATTTGGTGTAGATGGTGTTAAGCAGGGCAAGCTTAGCCACCACTGGAAGACCTTTTCTGCCATAGAGTGCGAGAACAAGACGGATAGCACCTATATGAAGGTGGGTGTATCCTTCAGAGATCCATTGGTCAATAAATGATTGCGGGATCTCAATATCCATATATTGTTCAGAAGTGGAAGATGGGATCAAGCAACTGTTTAAAGCAGAGGCTTGAACATATTCTTCTGGTGGAGGTGGTGTATGGGAGATGAGGACTTTCATTTTTCGGGTGAAAGTGTTTGGTTTCTTAAAAACATTATAAGGATTGAGTAAGGGAAGATTGGTTTCAAAGATTTGGAAATTTTCTGGAAGATAGCTAAATTCTACCAGATTTTGGATTTTATTGGAATGAGTTCTTTTGACAGAGGGAGGAAGAATCATAGAGGAAGAGAGTCTGTCAGGAGTAATAGTATTATCAGTGGAACTGGGAGTGTTTGATGTGGAAGCCATGTTTGGAAGACAACCTTTGGATTTGATACTTACTGATACGTTTAATTCAATACAGTCTTACTCCACAAAGGAGAATGCTAACACACAGATAGAGTACGTGGCGTTGTTCAACCTGAGGTTACACCTACTACAATAGTGCAATTGTAGATCTGAGTCGTGGTTACTGGTTTCTAGCTAATATACCATACTGCGTAAACCTACACAAGGCTCTGATACCATGTTCTTGGTGGCCTTAATGATGAAAGCCTGAAACAAGTCTACATCAATTCTTTACCTATTGAAATTCAAGATGAGCTTCAACGTAGACTTGAGTCTTTTAGTCGTCCTCTCAGAGACATTACCCTTGGTGAAATTCACATGTCATCCCTTCAGAGTCTTGAAAAGCTTTGTGCTACTCAAAGACTCTTCTCCAAAATGCTCAAAGAAGGAAAGAAATATGATAAGCAATGCAGACAACCTAATCTCTAAATTAAATGCAAAGCTTCTGAACAATGCCTTTGCAAACCCAAGAAGAAGAAGCATTTCCAGCACTCTTTCAGACACAGAAAGAACAAAAAATTCAAATATTATCGAAAGAAAGCTTCTCGGTCTTGGCGTAAATCCAACCGGTGTTACATCTGTGGAAAGAAAGGTCATTTTGCCAAAAAATGTCCTACTCAACCTGCTAAATCAGCAAAGATGGTCCAACACCTGGAACAAGTCACTGGAGAACAACTTCCTTCTGATACTGATGTTGAATCCTTATTCTCTGAATGCTCCAATGACGAGCACGATGCAGTCCTTATGATTCAACAGTCATCCTCCTCTGATTCCTCAGACATTGATACTGAATCCTCTCCTGAATCATCACCGTCCAGGATTCATGCTGTTCTTTCACCAATTTCCGAGACTTCCCAGCATCCAGAACCACATTTCCCAGCATCTATCCTTCAGACTAAATACACAAAGCCTATCCCTGTCATTGCCCTCATTGACCCTGGCTGCCATTGCACAATGATCAATCCTTCCATTTTACCTTCTCATGCCTGGTCCTCTCATAACCAGCATTTCCTTGCAGCTGATGGAAAATTGTTTACTACTAATCTTATAACCACACATAAGATTGGTATTCAATTATTCCCTGAATGTACTATCTGGATGAAAATCTTAGGTTCTACCCTTCCAGATAAAGATCTCATGCTTGGCTGGGATGCTATAACAAAGGCTGAACATCTTCAAATCATTCCCAGAGGTCTCAAGTACAAAAGAACTTTTATACCTTTTATATCCATCCCAAAGATTTATCCTCTCAGCCCAGTCTCTCCAGAATACCAGACCATCACTACAAAATTACAAACCCTTTGTGTAGAAAGACATGATCACTTTCAACATCCTCATCCACTATGGACCAATCCAGATTTCTTCATCAAGCTTCCCTTTAAGCTCAATGAAGACATTAACCCTACTAAAGCCACCCAATCTGGGATGACTCCATCAGATCTTCATTTGGCCCGAATTGAGTGCCAACAGTTACTCTCTCAAGGCCTTATTGAGCCCACTTCATCTCCTTGGGCTTGTCAAGCCTTTTATGTGGAAAAACGGGCTGAACAGATTCGTGTAAAGAAACGTCTTGTTCTTGATTATAAGCCTTTAAATCATTTCCTACAAGATGACAAATTTCCAATTCCCAGATCTACAACACTGTTTGCACAGTTAGCCAAGGCCCAGGTCTTTTCCAAATTTGATCTCAAAGGAGCCTCCTGGCAAATAGGTATTGACCCAGCTGATCGTTACAAAACGGCTTTCTGCATACCTGATGCCTAGTACCAATGGACTGTTTTACCCTTCGGTCTTAAAACAGCCCCATCACTTTTCCAAAAAGCCATGACCCGCATCTTTTATCCTATCCTCTCATCAGCACTCATCTACATTGATGATGTCTTACTATTCTCACCAAACACCTCATCACATGTCCAGCTACTTTCTCAATTCTATGAGTTGGCCCACTCACATGGCATTATGCTTTCTGAAAAGAAAAGCATTATTGGCCGACAAGAAATCATGTTTCTTGGAATGACCATTTCCAATGGCTCTATTAGTCTTGGACCCCACCTTACCTCACAATTATTAAATTTTCCAGACACTCATCTCTCTGTAAAACAATTACAGCAGTTTCTAGGCATTGTCAATTACGTCTGTCATTTTCTCCCGCATGTGACCCACCACACAGCTCCACTTTCGGCATTACTCAAGAAAAATCCACCTTCATGGTCCTCTATCTACACAACTGCTATCCAGCAATTAGAAAAGATCAGTCATAATCCACCACCTTTGACCATTCCTTCTACAGGAAGTCTCATCCTCTAGACTGATGCTAGTGACCATTATTAGGGTGCCATTCTTCTAGAAGACCGCAATCAACACCAATTTTATTGTGATCACGCTAGTGGACAATTCACTGAATCTCAAAAACATTATCACACAATCTACAAAGAGATTCTTGCAGCCAAATACCGCATCCAAAAGTTTGATTTTTTTCTCCGGACTACTGCCTTCTCAGTACACATGGACAACTCTTCCTTCCCTAAGATCCTAGACTTCAATAATAAGATTCCCCCTACTCCATTATTATTGCGTCTAAAAGATTGGTTTGCCAGATATGATTTTACTGTTAAACATGTGAAAGGCTTCACCAATAGAATTCCAGATATGCTATCCCGACCTTCTCACATCAAGCTTCTCACTTCACACAGAACCATTCCCTTTGCTCTCATGGCTTCTTCCTCCTCTGACCCAGAAAATATGGCTGCCTCCACCCTTGCTACCTACCCTCCAAAACTCCTAAATTCTCTTCTCCTAACAGTTCTCCTACTGCCCAACAAATCACTGGTTTTTCTCAAGGCCATTTTCTCTCATATTATTCTAAAATACGAGCTCATAACCATCCTTTTCGCATCATAAATCCTCTCCGTCCATTTTTAGATATTTTCCCTTTATGGCCATTTTCTCAGTTTTCTGTCCATGCATTATGGTTCCTTTGGTGTTTTGCTATCATTCACCATTTTGCCATTTCTTTCCCTCTCCAGGCTCTCTATGCCCACCTTTATAATCCTAATCAACAAAGTTCTCACCTCTGGACGTTCCTTCAATGGTATGCTCCTTTGCCTCGGTGGCGTAGTGAACTCACCCGCCTTATGGGACACTACAACTTATGGAAACTTTCCCCTGACATGGCCAGAGAAGTCACCTGTATTTGGATTCTACATCGACCCTATTTTGGAAATTCTTCAAGACATATGGGTCCGACAACCAAGAATACCAATGGGACACTCTGTTCAATTTCAAAGATCTTTATCCATCCAGAATAATTTCTCTGCTCAACCACCTCTATGATATTAATAATGTAATCACTGATGAACTGTTCATTTTACCTAATGTCCCACGCAACAGATTTCTGAGCTGGCACCCTTTTCAAGATATTGACCTACCTTCTACATCCTCTCCAGATGCCAATCAAGAATCCCAAGACCCAATGGATTTAGATACTTCTGGTCTCTATCCTTGTTCCATATGTGGGGCCCTTGATTCTGACGATGAAGACCATCAGAATTGCAACATTTCTTCCACTCCATAATGCACCTCCTAGCAGGACCCCCCACTTTGTCATGTTGTTTACTTTTCAAAAAAGTCTTTTGTCTTGTTCTAATCATGTTTTAGCTTTTACCTGTTTACTTTTATGTAATCAGTTTATTTTACTTTTTGTTCTGGGACCACGTGTCTCCCACTATGTAATTTTCAAGGTGTGCCTCTTCTATAAATAGCTTGTAATTAGACTCTCCAAGCAGAGTCAGTTCCAATTAATAAAATTTGAGTGTTTTCTTACTTATGGCCTTCTAAGTTTTCTCTCTAACCTTTGGGTTAATACTTTACTATACAAATGATGAAATACAGTCTGTCATGATCTAAGTATGCTCTGTGCTTACCTCAAGTGAGGATCCTACACATCAGAACAGATGCTACGATCCCTGACTACGGTCCCTATCCATAAGTGAGTAATGAGCATAGTAAGGTTGGTACCCATCCAGGCCGTGAGGAAAGGCCGTCCCAGTGGGAAGAGTCCGAACCTATGCTCTTTAGATTGGTTATGGTGTGGGGCTCCCGGTCCAGTTCATGGTATCAAAGCATACTTTATATTATATTATTTTAATATTTTTTATTGTTAAAAATTTACATTAACATCGAAGTTGTTCATTGAACAACTTTAATGTTGTTGTGAACAAGTTTCCTAATGTAAACTTGTTGATATTAACGTCAAAGTTGTTGGATAAACAAGGT
This sequence comes from Dimocarpus longan, assembly GCA_022984855.1. NCBI lineage: Eukaryota > Viridiplantae > Streptophyta > Magnoliopsida > Sapindales > Sapindaceae > Dimocarpus > Dimocarpus longan. The sequence goes on along the minus strand of CM041019.1, from coordinate 20,869,600 downwards.
AGACGTTGAAGCAACATCCGAAGTTGTTAACACTCAACAACTTCGGACGTATGACGTTAGTAAATGTCGAACTTGTTGGTTTAACAAGTCTGACGTTCATGTCAACATGTTATCTAACGTGAACTTGTTGACATCAATGTCCAGGTTGTTGGATCAACAAGTTGGACGTTGAAGCAATGTCCCAAGTTGTTGAAAGTCAACAACTTCGGACGTATGATGTCAACAAACATCGAACTTGTTGGTTCAACAAGTTTGACGTTCATATCAACAACTTAGTGGACGTGAACTTGTTGACACCAACGTTTAAGTTATTGGATCAACAAGTTGGATGTTGAATCAATGTCCAAAGTTATTGAAACTCAACAATTTCGGACGTATGACATCAGCAAACGTCGAACTTGTTGGTTTAACAAGTTCGATGTTCATGTCAACAAGTTGATGAACATGAACTTGTTGAGATCAACGTCTAACTTGTTGGATCAACAAGTAAGACATTGAAGCAACGTCCGAAGTTGTTGAAACTTAACAACTTCCGACATATGAAGTCAGCAAACGTTGAACTTATTGGTTCAACAAGTTTGACGTTCATAATAATAAGTTGGTGAACAAGAACTTGTTGAGATCAACGTCCGAGTTGTTGGTTCGATAAGTTGGACGTTGAAGTAACATCCGAAGTTGTTGAAACTCAACAACTTCCGACATATGACATCAGCAAACATCAAACTTGTTGGTTCAACAATCTTAGGTTCATCTCAACAAGTTGGTGAATGTAAACTTGTTGAGATCAACGTCCAAGTTGTTGGTTCAATAAGTGGACGTTGAAGCAACGTCTGAAGTTGTTAAAACTCAATAATTTCGGACGTATGACGTCAGCAAATGTCCAACTTGTTCGTTCAATAGGTTTGACGTTAATGTCAACAAGTTGATGAACGTGAACTTGTTGAAATCAACATCCAAGTTGTTGGTTCAACAAGTTGGACGTTGAAGCAACGTCCGAAATTGTTGAAACTCAACAATTTCGGACGTATGACGTTAGCAAACGTCAAACTTATTGGTTTAACAAGTTTGATGTTCATGTCAACAAGTTGGTGTACATAAACTTGTTGAGATCAACGTCCAAGTTGTTGGATAAACAAGTTGGATGTTGAAGCAACATCCGAAGTTGTTGAAACTCAACCACTCCGAATGTATGACGTCAGCAAACGTCCAACTTGTTAATTCAATAAGTTTAACATTCATGTTAACAAGTTGGTGAACGTAAACTTGTTGAGATCAACGTCTAAGTTGTTGGTTCAACAAGTTAGACGTTGAAGCAACATCCAAAGTTGTTGAAACTCAACAACTTACGACATATAACGTCAGTAAACGTCGAACTTGTTGGTTCAACAAGTTTGACGTCCATCTCAACAAGTTGGTGAACATGAACTTTTTAAGATCAACGTCCAAGTTGTTGGTTCAAAATGTTGGACGTTGAAGCAATGTCCGAAGTTATTAAAACTCAACAACTTTTGCCGTGTGACGTCAGTAAATGTCGAACTTGTTGGTTCAACAAGTTTGACGTTCATGTCAGCAAGTTGGTGAACTAGTACTTATTGAGATCAATGTCCAAGTTGTCGGTTCAACAACTTGGACGTTGAAGTAATGTCCCAAGTTATTGAAAGTCAACAACTTCCAATTTATGACATCAGCAAACGTCAAACTTGTTGGCTCAACAAGTTCGACGTTCCTGTCAATAGTTGTGTGAACGTGAATTTTTTAAGATCAACGTCTAACTTGTTGGTTCAAAAGTTTGACGTTCATGTCAACAAGTTGGTGTACGTAAACCTGTTGAGATCAATGTCCAAGTCGTTGGTTCAGCAAGTTGGACATTGAAGCAACGTCTAAAGTTATTGAAATTCAACAACTTCGGACGTATGACGTCAACAAATGTCCAACTTGTTTGTTCAATAAGTTTGACGTTCATGTCAACAAGTTGGTGAACGTAAACTTGTTGAGATCAACGTTCAAGTTGCTGGTTCAACAAGCTGGACATTGAAGCAACGTCCGAAGTTATTGAAACTCAACAACTTCTAATGTACGACGTCAGTAAACGTCGAACTTATTAGTTCAACAAGTTGGTGAATGAGAACTTGTTAAGATCAACGTCTAAGTTGTTGATTCAACAAGATGGACGTTGAAACAATGTCCAAAGTTGTTGAAACCCAACAACTTCCAACATATAACGTTAGCAAACGTCGAACTTGTTGGCTCAACAAGTTAGATGTTCATGCCAACAAGTTGTTGAATGTGAACTTGTTGAGATCAACGTCCATGTTGTTGGTTCAACAAGTTGGACGTTGATGCAATGTTCGAAGTTTTTGAAACTCAACAATTTCTGGCGTATGACGTTAGTAAACATCCAACTTGTTCATTCAATAAGTTTGACGTTCATGTCAACAAATTGGTGAATGTGAACTTGTTGGGATCAACGTCCAAGTTGTTGGATCAACAAGTTGGACATTGAAGCAACGTCGGAAGTTGTTCAAACTCAACAACTTCGAACGTATGACGTCGGCAAACGTCCAACTTGTTGGTTCAATAAGTTTGACATCCATGTCAACAACTTGGTGAATGTGAACTTGTTGATATCAACATCCAAGTTGTTGGTTCAACAAGAGTGGCATTGAAGCAACGTCCGAAGTTGTTGAAACTCAACAATTTCGGACGTATGACTTCTGCAAACGTCCAACTTGTTCGTTCAATAAGTTTGACTTTCATGTCAACAAGCTAATGAACGTGAACTTGCTGAAATCAACATCCAAAGTTTTGGCTCAACCAGTTAGACATTCAAGCAACGACAGAAATTATTAGCAAATGTCCGAAATTGTTGAAACTCAACAATTTCGGACGTATGACGTCAGTAAACGTCACACTTGTTGGTTCAACAAGTTTGACGTTCATGTCGACAAGTAGGTGAACGTGAACTTGTTGAGATCAACGTCCAAGTTGTTGGATCAACAAGTTGGACATTGAAGCAACGTCCGAAGTTGTTAAAACTCAATAACTTCTGACGTATGAAGTTTGCAAATGTCGAACTTGTTGGTTCTACAAATTTGACGTTCATATCAACAAGTTGGTGAACGTGAACTTGTTGAGATCAACATCCGAGTTGTTGGTTCAAGAAGTTGGACGTTGAAGCAACATCCGAAGTTGTTGAAACTCGACAACTTCCGACATATGACATTAGCAAACATCGAACTTATTGGATCAACAAGTCTAATGTTCATCTCAATAAGTTGGTGAACGTGAACTTGTTGAGATCAATGTCCGAGTTGTTGGTTCAAGAAGTTGGACGTTGAAGCAACGTCTGAAGTTGTTGAAACTCAACAACTTTCGACATATGACGTTAGCAAACGTCGAACTTGTTGGATCAACAAGTCTGACATTCATCTCAACAAGTTGGTGAACGTAAACTTGTTGAGGTCAATGTCCAAGTTGTTGATTCAACAAGTTGAACGTTGAAGCAACATCTGAAGTGTTAAAACTCAACAATTAAGGACGTATGACGTCAACAAACGTCTAACTTATTCGTTCAATAAGTTTGACGTTCATTTCAATAAACTGGTGAATGTGAACTTGCTGAAATCAACGTCCAAGTTGTTAGTTCAACAAGTTGGACGTTGAAGCAACGTCCGAAATTGTTGAAATTCAACAATTGCGGACGTATATCGTCAGCAAACGTCCAACTTGTTGGCTCCACAAGTTTGATGTTCATGTTAACAATTGTGTGAACGTGAATTTGTTAAGATCAATGTCCAACTTGTTGGTTCAACAAGCTTGATGTTCATGTCAACAAGTTGGTGAACGTGAACTTGTTGAGATCAACGTCCAAGTTGTTGGTTCAACAAGTTAGACGTGGGAGCAACATCCGAAGTTGTTGGAACTCAACAAGTTCTGACGTGTGACGTCAGCAAATGTCAAACTTGTTGGTTCAACAAGTTTGATGTTCATGTCAACAAATTGGTGAACGTGAACTTGTTGAGATCAACTTCCATGTTATTGGTTCAACAAGTTAGACATGGGAGCAACATCAGAAGTTGTTGAAACTCAACAACTTCTGACGTATGACGTTTATAAACGGCGAACTTATTGGTTCAACAAGTTTAACGTTCATGTCAACAAGTTTTGTAACGTCAACTTGTTGATGTCAACGTCAAAGTTGTTGAATAATCAAGTTTGACGTAGGAGCAACATCTGAAGTTGGTCAAACTCAATTTATATAATTTGTTTTTACAATTTATTTTAGAAAACAATTAAAAGTGTAATAAGTTAAATTATTTTTAAATTGTAATAATTTTTAGATAACTAATGAAAGTGAAATTGTTTTTAGAAAATAACATAAATTGAATTATTTTTTGAAAACAACGTAATTTTAATTTTTTAAATATAATAATATATTTAAAAGTTGTATCGGATTTTTTAAAAAATATTACTTAACTTGGACTAAAATTTTATATATTTGTATTATTGAAGAAAATAAGTTTATTAAATTTATATCTTGCAATTGCGTAAAAATATTTACACGTATTTTTAATATAATTTCAAGGGATTTTTTTTTATCAGGATTTAATTTTGCAATTATATCTTTACCGTTATGATGTTGAATAAATACATAAAATATTTAGTTCGTAAAACACTACAAAAGGTTTGAGTTCTTCGTCGCAATCATATCTTACTTATCCAATCATATTTGTGGGATTATAACACTATATTCATGTGAAAAATATAGTGAGTTTATTCCTTCACTTACTTTTTAAGAAAACTTAACCATCAAAACATTATCATCTCCCAATACTCTTTATAGGTGAGTTTTTGCCTGTCTGATTAGGTAACGACCAGCAAATCCAACAAAAAAAAAAATCTAAGATGATAATGTTTGAAATAAGTAAAAAAAATAAAATAAAATTAATGAATATGTAGGGGGAAGTGACATATGTGCATCGTTGGGACCAACTAATTATTTACATTTGGAATTGAATCTTATCTCTGGCTTAGGATTGAATTTTTTAATTTTGCAGAATTGGTTATTTACATTTGTTTTTTTTTCTTACAAAATTTTTACAATTAAATATATATTACAGTTTTGGACTTTTATTTTTAAAATTTTTGAAATTATATTAAATAGGAAATTCAGGTTATTATTCATAAGTTACAGCTTTCAAATTATTTTAGGTTGGATGTTTATAATAATGATGTGATTTTCAAATTTGTTATGTAAGGTAATGTTTCCAAATTTCAAAAAACACGATATTTTTAAAATTTTTGATGTAAAATCTATTTTAGTCATGATAATATCTATTATGCCAACACAACATTTTTTATATGTATATCACAATTAAATGTAATTTAGTTAAATATCCTCAAGTTATAATGTTTCACACAAACATAAGACTAAACTTAAACATATATCCATCATATAGACTAAAATTAAGTAATATGGTCTTAAATACTGTGATTTCAAATATGTTTAATAAAATTGATAGGTACAAGTAAAATACATGCTATTTGGTGTTTGATCACTTATAGATAACTTTATCGCCTGTAAAAAAAAAAGAATATGCACAAACAATGAAGTAAATGTTAGGTTTAAGGACGACAAAACGGACAAGGTCTAATTAAGTATCCATACCCGCAATGCAATAATTCGGGTGTAAACTTGAATCGGTAATATAAAAAACCATTAAAAGAACCAGATCAACCCAACCCACATAACCAAGACAAGATTATGGGTGTATTCGGAGACCTGCAAACATACGCGTCCCTTATATGCCTCCTAGCCGCACCCGCAATAAAAAAAACCACGTGATAAACTAGATCATCTCTCTCCACTTTCTGTAGCTCCAATCTCTGTTGCCGTCGTTCCTTTGGCCCACTGTGCCTCTATCTCCGCCTTTCCTCTGCCCAACTGTACCTCTCTCTCAGCGTCATCATCATTCCTCTGCCCTATTGAGCCGGTGACATTCAGCCCTACATCGCTCAAATTCGTCCCTCCCTCTACTATTTATTCACCCCATCATCTCCCTATCCGAAGAAGAAGGGTTTTTGGGGTTATCGTTCCGCCAGGCCACGAGCTTTTGCTAAGTCATCCCTAAACTACGATAAGTTCAAGTTCAACTTCAAAAGACACTTCTCCTAATATACAACACTACCAGCACTCTCCAATCAATGCATTCACATATCATATCGTACTTGGGCTATTTCACCGCTAAGATAAATCCTCTAAGTCCCATGACAGCCCGGGCAATTCTTGAATTTCATACTTTACGCCGCTTGAACAATGCTTATGGAGCTAAAATCCAAAAACTTCTACCACCACATCACACAACTGATCTGGTAACAAGATTTAACATAGAAATATAAGTAACATAGCACTTCCATCTAAAATGTGTCCATTTCCACTAGGCCAGTAGTCAGAGTAAGTCTATGGTTCGAGACGATCACAGCCACGATGTTGAATTTGGAAAAAGAGGTTTCTAGTACGGTTTAAATGACCTTCGAGATTGACCACCTTTAAAAATATCGTTTTTTTAAAAGGAAAATGGGTTTTTAGGGCTCGAAATGTCCCCCCAAGCCCGTTGGAAACTTGCCCCTATCGCGTTTTACATCTTGTTCTACCTGATTTCAAAAAAAAAAATCACCTTAATCGAACGTCCGAGCACGAAGTTATGGCTTTCTGAAGTTTTAATTAAATAATTTTTTTTGCCCCCAGGTCGCCAAAGAACCGCTAGCATGAACAGCACCGTTTTGAACTTGCTTAAACGACGCTGTTCTGCTATCAGTATTTGTACTATTGATCCGAACGGGTTCTTTCACGATTCTAGTTCTCCACTCTTACCGATCTTCTTGCTCGTCAATGGAGGTTTTACCCCACCATCTACCTCTTGGTTTGATTGGTTCGTAAAGTGCTTTTCTTTTCTTTTACTCTGGTTTGCATTTTATCTGCAAGGTGGTTTTCAGAGGCTTTAAAGGTCTTTGGCAGATTGTGAGTGGAAACCTTACATCTGCAGAAGAGGTGTGTGGGCTTAGGAACATTGACAGATCTCACAACTGAGGGCATTAAAGTTGTATGCAAAAGGTGAATCACATGCATAAATCGCAATGCCTTTATTCCAAAATGAAATCTACTATTTTTTCTTGTTATTCTTGTTAGTATTGCATTTTTTCTGGTTCTTGCTATGGTATTTGGTCAGAAAATTCTGTTATAGAAATGGCTTGTGCAATTCTATAACACCTAATTAAACTGTTATAGAAAATGCTGTCAAGTCAAGATGGGTTTAAACGACCCCTAGTTTATTTGAATATGTATTATCTGAATCACTGGCTCGTGACAATGGTAGTGTGATGATGGTAGATGAATCTTTGGTTGTAGGCTGTTATTAAGTTGGAGTTGTTGTTCACATATGTATTGACATCCAAGGAGGAAGGTCTTAGTCCATTTTCAACATAAGGTCAAAACCGAAGCCTAGTCATTTTCTTCAGAGTTTCCATGGTTGCATCATCTATTGTAGTACTTCTCTCAATATTTATTGTTGTCAAGACTAATTCGAAACTAGAGGTTAGTTGTTTATCACATTCTACATTTTCCTTTTCTAAAATTAGATTCGAGATGTTCCACTGAAGTTTAACTATTCATTATCTGTTTGATAAAAATACTATGTCTCCATTCAACGTCTCTTTTGCCAGTTTTGTTAAACTAGATGAACAAAACGACAATGCTTCTATGACATCATTTGTATTCTTTAATATAAAATTTCAATTAGTGACGCGCAAGGATAGGTCTAGTTTCATTTTTATTTTGACCATCACATATTTTACTTTTTGTGAACATTGGAATATATGACTTGTTATTGGTTCCTTTTTCTTGAATTAAGCACATCCTCATATTCTTACATTATTGGAAGGGCATGATATACAGAGGGTTAAATGGTTTTCCTTTGATTTAAAACAAAGATAAAGAACCATGTCAACATATGAGAATAAATGGCCTTTTTTTTAATTATTTTTTATTTTTTTATTTTAGGGTGTTCATAAGAAGATACATGTATGACTTCTTAATGATATACCATTTATTACTGTTCATTGATACATTATATTAATCTTCTGGTGTGATTTAGTTTGTCACAAATTCTGAATTTTGTGTAGCACAGTCACAAAATCTGTAGCAATTTTCCAGAATTCGACAATACTGACATATTCTACTTAATTATTTAAGCCACCTGCATGATCTTATGAAAGAATTTCATGTGCGGTGCCTTTTACAAGAATATGGCGAGGGTTTTAAATCTCTTCCTTAAGTTAATCTCCTGTTTAATTTAATCTATTGTTTCATTTTAAATTGAAATCACTTAATATATACAGTTTGCCTGTTGTCCTATTATATGCTAAGGACTATACAAATCAATGGCCAGGGTGGTGGACAAAAATATTGCCAACTGCCTACAACCCATCCATATATGGAAATATAATATCAACATGGTGGAAATTTGTATAACAAAACGTTTTGAGCAAACAAGTTAAATGGTACTTGTCAGAACATGCTACAAAATCTTCATGTACAAGTTGTCCTACTCACACACAACATTATAGAAGATGACATAATGCTTTCTTGCTAAGTTTTTTTATGGGTGCCACATGTCGATTAGGAAGTTTATGCTTCAACTTGGCTTTCGCCAATTCATTATGCCGAGCTTAGGCTTTTTCAATAATGCTTATAGACATTTTGTTACAGGGAAAGAGAGTAAGATACCGAGCAAACAACAGACGCTGGCAAGTGGAATCAAACTGTAACAAATGATATACGTCAGGCACTACACTCAGAATCATAAACGGACAATCAGATCATGTAACGAGACATTAATTTAAGAAGGTCTATATATGCAACTCACCAATTGAAGTTGTTTCGTAGTGGAGATGATATCATCCATAAACATGCAGACAAGCATTCCACAATCGTATGCGTTTGGCTGCTACGGTGCATTAGCCTCTACCATCGTGAAATTGCTTTGCAAATGAATGTTCAAATAAGAACGTAATATCCTCCCCTAGCATAAAATCAAATGCAACCAGCTGGAAAACAAATGTAACACCAAAGTGAACAAGCATTATGTGTCGACAATAAGTTATTGACATCAACGGGCAAATGGGGTGTAACGAATGTATTAGACGGATGAAGTGAAGATACCATTCGTTTTAGCTGGGCAAAACGAGGTGTATTGGCCGATTTCCTTCTTGGTGCGCATGTATGAGTCCCAAACTTCCGCTTTTTTTCGTCGATATGGACCACACCAAGAAACCAATGACCGCGTTGATCATTAATTGGAATATATATCTATCATACATATTAAACATATCACATTAATACACAACCAAATGAAACAAATACGTACACGACCGAACATCCAAACTAAATCAGAAACCAACTACAATATTACATGATATAACAATGGCCACATACACATCCACCAAATAAATATGTACACAGAACACATACTCGCTCACATCTATCAAGATCAGTCATATACGTCTGCTTAAAGTTGGACAACAATTTCTTTAAAGCTGGCATGTTATCTGCTTTACAGTTCAGAATTGCATACTGTATCCGAATAAATTTGTTAAAACATGTACGCAATAGCAATGGACAAGGATTAACAAACCGAGATGCTTGAAGGCAAAACATGTCATATAAATAAATACCTAAAAGTATGTTGCAAAGTACCAACAAATGCGCTCCTTCATATCTTTTGCTCTCATAATAATGTTCTTATACTCAGCTTGAGCGAATATAATCTATCGTCAACAAAACTATAACTACTAATACGATTACAACAACATGGTATCCAACCTAACCTGCTTAATGACGAAACAACAATCGCCCAAAACATAACAGACCAACCTCGTTGTTAATGAACTTTTTTGGCTCCAGACTTTTGAAACTTGTTGTTCAAAAAGAGAAGCTAAAGTCATAGAACCACAACTTACGATGCATCTAAATCCTTGTCATATATGTACTTAATGACTAATCGTTCATGGTCTTGCAACTCATACACAAGTTTGAAAGACCTATACCGAAATGTCTTAGCCTTTTCACCACGAGGGTGTGGCACCATATATGGAGAAAGGACATAGGTGCTAGGCTTTCGCCTCGAGGCCGAGCTTGTTTTCATGATGCTCAGCTAACTAGATGAGTTGGAATGTAAGTCGTGATCCGGTAACTGCTCGTGCTCAGCCTACAAAACAGTTTACAATGGTTACAATGCCACAACGTATGCATTGACAAGCATATCACGTAGATTTTGATGAATTATTTACAAGGCATACATGATGGGTCAAAGCATTCACAATGATAGGCTCATGCACTCGGTAAAATGAATCAACAGTATCCTGTTTGGATAACTCATTGACATTACAATTTGACAAGGGTATAAGTGAATCAATATGTGGCCACATATCAGAGGAGGAAGTTTTCTCCTTTGCTATGGATTTGGATTTTGTTAGAGTATTTGTAGATGGTATCTTGTTTGGACAACTCATTGACATTACAATTTGACAAGGGTATAAGTGAATCAATATGTGGCCACATATCAGAGGAGGAAGTTTTCTCCTTTGCTATGGATTTGGATTTTGTTAGAGTATTTGTAGATGACAGTTCACAAACTGGATGTTTGGATGCTTGGGGTGAAAGAGCATATGGTGGTAGAGGATCCTTTTGAGGTTGACCGAGTATGGGTGGTGTAGTTGCAATGAATACAGGTCTGCGGGATGATGATGGATCTACTGTAGAAAGATGATGAAAGGAGACTTTACCCTCTGTTGTATTGGTTTCAAGCATGTACTGCTCAGCAAAATCATCAACATTAGTTTTCGGAGGGGAGTTATTCTCTTTCAGCATACAAATATGATCTACTAACCTATCCACCTGCACTTTGACATATTGAACCTCACGCACTACTAGTTGAACCTCACGCACAAGTGATTGGAAATCATTCCACAGTACTATCACAGTTGAAGTGAGAGTATCAAGCTGGACGTCATCAACATGTTTCCTATGACACGATGTGTGCTGTATAGTACCATCGTGTTCATTTTCCTGACGTCTTCTGCTGGTCGGAATGACGATCTGAAGGACCATCATCACGGGAAGATATTGTCCAATGCAAATCTGCATAGAATACAAACAAACTATATTAACCTTCAACCTTGTATGTTGTAACAGAAATTGCTGACACACATAATATAAAAAATACCTTATCATAATCAAAACCCCCTTTCGTATTAACACGTACTAAGCACTTGTTAATGTTTGCTTTAATCCAACCAACAATGGGTATTACTGACCTATCGACGATAGCAGGAAATAGTTATAGAAATGTAGATAGAACATCTGCCCAAGTACCAAATACGGAACCTAAAGTAAGACAATATTACATTCACAACAGGGCGTAACACAATATTAAACAATACAACAATATCAGATAAATATATTACTTCACCTGTAAGAATAGAACACAACCAGAAAGCACTTTGTTCTAGTTTGACTCCTATGATGTTTTGAATAGTCAAATCCCATTACAGAGGCTCCTAAAACACCAACTAGCCCAATTCTTCCTTCTAATACTTGCCACATCAAGTAGGGCATTCAAGTACCCCACAGGCACATATTCTACATTGGTTGGTGCAAGGATAGTGCCCAACAAAAACAGGCAGAATGTAATAGCAAACTCATCATCGGATGATGTAAGTTGGTTGAGGCAAAAGTTGATCGACTTCCTATAAAACTTGCCATGTGAGATTTTCATCCTTTCACCCCATGCCTTTAAGTCTGGCACCTCCGCAGAGGTTACAACTTCATCTTCATCCGCATGTATACCCATTACTTCTTCGAATACGCTGTCATTCAATTGTACTGATTGCCCATGGACTTTAAGTATGCAAGTGTCAATGTCAAAATTATCAACTAGCCACCAACAAAGCCTCAATTGAAGTCGACCACAGTTTAACAATAACAAGTTTCCAAAACCGACCCCTCGTATGGTCTGCTTCTGATCTTCAGTCAAGTTGTTTAAAACGCGACAAAACCGACTGGGGGAACAATGTGTTTGCAATGATTCACCCTTTATTGCTGGTACCTTTTCTGTCATCTCTAAATCTTCCTCAACTTCATTGCTTTTCTTTTCTTTTTCTGGACCACCAACTTTTGTAGCCAATTTACTTGACAAATGAATTTCCCCATACTTAGCCTTCTTTTCATTCGGCAACTGCCTACAAATTTGACCTAATTCTTATCTTGACTACACAAAACACATGCAGACATCAAAGATGATAAAACTATTAAACCACATCCATAATACTGGGGGCGGCACAGGAAACTCATCACTTACTGAATGTTCAATTTTTACCTTTTTTTTACCATTGTCATCTACCTTCTTGCATTCTGCTCTACTGCAATTACACAACAAATTATGGTTTATCAATGAAAATTAACAATATAGGTTCCTATAGTAATGGTACCTAGTTCAAGGACTTACAAATAGTTAATCCATCCCATCTGAGTACTCTTAACTGTTTGGTTTCTTGTTTGTGTTGGTTCAACACTCTTCAAATTGTCAACAGTGGTTACAACTGACTTATTCGCCGTTTTTGGCCTCCAACTTTCAACCTTTATGAAACAAAACGTAAAGCCCACCATTACAATGAATATAACAACAATCCGCAAATTAACAACACCATAAATGTACTTGCCAACTCGAATGTCACCAACACCATTGCTTATCTCAATTTTAACAACAATATAAATTTCAACCTTAAAAATTTAATATAAAACAAAATAATACATTCGTAACCGTCGTTTTATGTCAATAAATTCAACCACAATATTGTAACTTTTCGGTTATATTATTGATTGTCACCCGCTAACAACAAACCACCATTCTCATTGTCGTTCAAACAACCATGAATAAACACAAGTTTCACATTCAACATTCTTAAACTTTTTGTAGTTTGTGCAAATAGTCTGTACTGCTACAATTGATACAGATAAAAAGACTTTACAATTTCTAAACCCTCAAATCATTATGTTTGCCTTAAAATTTCGAATAAGCACACCAACATGAACCAATATTTGTATATGTCCAAATTGCACTATCACTATTTAATTTAAAGCATCCTTAACCAGGTGGCTATGCTTTGATAAGGGAAAATACACTGGAACCTTCCAGGCTAATTTAGAACTATGAAAGTCTATAAGAAATTAAAAGGATTACCTACAACATTAAAAAATATTGACATTGCATTATTCCTGGATTCTTACAAAGTAGAGGAGAATAAATTGACAAGTAAATTATTCTAAGGACAACTGTAATGACTTTAACCACGGATTTAGTATCAACCACATAAAAGCAGTGAAAAGACTCATAAAAAAAAAAATAGTATCGATGCAAACCAACAAGGATCGCTTGCCTTGCAAGATCACTGTACTTAGCATACTAATAATTATTGCCTAAACTTCTCCTACCTGTCACCTTCCTTGCAAACTTGACCATCAAAACATTATCATCTCCCAATACTCTTTGTAGGTGAGTTTTTGCTTGGCTTACTCGGTTAGGACCCATAAACCCAAACAAAAAATGGAATAAACTTGCAGTTACGCTTTGTGTTCCATGGAATAGCTTACAGTTATGCAAGATGAGCCTGACGAATTTCATTCATATATCACAATGCGATTTGAGTTAAACAATTTCTATTTACTACTAAAACAATGTCTATTGTCCAGCATACATACTTTCAAAGAACAACATATAATATCAAAATGGACATAAATAAAACAGTTGCTTGAGATTTCATTTTACATGGAGATAAAATGCAGGGAAAGCAGGCCATGATCAAATATATCATATTCACTTAAACACAATATACTATTTACGATTCAGGCAATGTAAAATGCATTTTCATGCATCACAAATAACATGCAAATAGAAATTAGCACTTCATTCTCCAAGACCATGTAACAGAAAAGTCGATTTAACCAACTTCGGACGTATACAAACATTCTCATGTGATTTATTATATAGAGAAGATGTGGTAAGAGCTACAACCATCTAATATCATCAACACACATTGGCTTGCCACTTCTCCAATGATCATCACGACTCAAGCACTTAAACCACAAAGAATTTGAAATAAAAGCTCAAGTTCATGCGCCACTTTGATTTAATATTTCTCAATATAACCACAAACGGACAAACAATATAACATAACTCATTTACAGACAACATTACATAATCTTAACACATAGAACATAATAGAACAAACATCATGTGTTGAAAACAATTATGATCTCTAAAATTTTACTCTCTTTAATTTTCTCAACTCTCAATCAATAATATCAACAACAACCATGACCATCAAAATCTAACACTAACTAATCTCCAAATCATAGCAAAACCTAAAACCAAACCCAAATCATTCCCAGATCAAAAAATCACAAACTAGGTATTAATGCAGCTAGACAGTTACTGCAATTGTATAAATGAAACAAGCCAGATAATCCAGCCATTGGATGATAAGAATTGCATCCAACCTACATTTATCTAGGTTTGACCCAGATGAAAAAATCAACCCAACTTCAAATCCAACCAAAATCCAACACCAAATCATTTTTATATTGGCCCACATGAGAGTCAGCTTTTGAAATCGCGGTTCGATTGAAACCCACATTTTAGAACCTAGTTCAATCGAAGTGCGATTGTGGGTTCGTTTTGAACACAACAATTTGGATTTGAATCAAACACAGAACTGGGTTCGCTGTTGAACCCAGTTTTTTGGCAACAATTCAAACATCGAACTCATAAACCTGAGTTTGAATATATGAAGAACAAGATAACAAAAAGAAGAGAAGAAGACGAATAAAAAGAGAAAAAGAACATGAGGAAACAACCATGGATGCCAACCGTGCACAGTTATCAACATCACATACCCACCCACAGTCACTCATCAAATGCATCCACCACACCCAAAAACCACCCACCACCGCTACCGTCAGCACTACCATTAACATAAAACACCCACCACAGTCACCTATCAAACACATTCAGATGGCCACCAACATCAACCCGAAAACCATTGACCCACCACCAAAATCCACCATCATATTAAATAGAAGAAGGAGAAGAAGAAGAAAATGTTACCAATGTTGTTCAACGGCAGGTCCTTGATGGTGGTCTTCTACTTGGTAGGCTTTGTCGTCTAATCGGTCGACTTCGTCGTCGTCGTGGGCGTCTACGCAAATCAAACTTCTTGTTCAAATCGGCTTTGACGATGTTAGCTCTAGGGATTTTCGACAATGTATGGTCAAAGGTAAAGATATCTGACAGAGTTTTGATGTTTATTCGTTTTCTCTCTCTTTTCTACTCACTCAGCCGGTAGCCCATTCCATCCTTTTTTTTATTATTATTATTTTTCTAACCTTCCTAACCGTTGGATGCAATTTTTTATCATCCAACGACCGGATGACCACAATATACTTGGTACGTATGATACCACCATGTTTTCAAGTTTGTATTATAGTCGTTTCCGGGTTAACTATACTTTCTCACTTGTAAAGTGGAGCGAAAAGTAAAAAATAATGGCACTAGTAAAGAAAGGTAAAGCGAAGGCCAACTCGAGCGAGTCAAATCGGTCATCGACCTTTACAAAAAAAACAAGCAACGATAATCTATCGTGTGTAATCATTCAATAACTCTGTTTACCATCATTGTCACCTTCCATGCCAAGGTCGGCGTCAAGTCTACCTCTATCATAGGTCCACACGCACGCATTGGTGCATCATTTCTTTTTCATTTTTTCAAATTATTATGTCGTAATTGTTTTGTTTTCGTTTCAAAAAGTACATGCAAGTGATGGGGTGGTAAAAGGTGCAAATAGACGCGACGACCAAAGACAATGAAGCTAAGACAACACTTATTGATTACATGGGCTTGATGAGTGCCATTTTTCTCTTTAATATTTGTTTTAATGCCAATTTAGTTATTTTGGTTGTAATTTAATGAAGCTTAATTGTGCATATATAATTCATGTAGTTATTCATAAATAATATCTGATATTGAAGTTTAATCTTTAAAAATGAAAGAATCTCTTTTACAAAATGAATACCATCTGCTCATGCATCATAACAACATCAAAATCCAAAAGACTTTTTGTAAAACTCTTATGGATCACTAAAGCTACGTTTCTTGAAACAAAATTAGCTTAATTGAATAGATGAATCCAATTTCTAATTCTTTTTAATTTCCTTTTCCAAAGAAAACTAAATTGAGAAACTTGAAAAGTACATTTCTAATTAAAATAGGAAGACAAATGATTCTATTCTCATTAAACTATGTGTTCTGGGCGGCCCATCCCACCTATGAGATGGCCAAGCCCATTACAAATATCTCCACATTTATTTTCCAAAAGAAAATGCATAAAATGACCCATTTGACTAGCTGAACTTTAAAACTAACATTTCTATTTTTGTTCGTACAAAAAAGAGCATGAATGGACAAAAATACCCTTAATGAAATTGAAGCCATAAGCCAAAGCAAATTGACAGAAGCTGAAAGTGTTTTGTAAACCTCTCTTCTCAACCCTTCATAACCTCTTCCGCCAACTGGCTATGCAACCGTCTCTTTCCGTCGATCGACCTTCCATTTTATCACTTCTGATGGCGAAAATGCCTTCTCACTTCCTATGGCCAACCTCTTTTCTCATTTCCTAACCTCTCACATCAAGCAATTGTGTAGCAGTCTTTGCCAACCAGCCTTATGTCTTTTCTCTGTTCCAACAGCCAACATCTTTTCTCACTTTCAATGGCCAACCTCTCTTCTTACTTCCCACGACCCCCTTTCTTCTACCTTCCATTACCTAAGAAAGGAAGGAGTGTGATTTTTTAGACTGTCGAAAAACTGCGTCGTTCTGGTTCTCTGTAGGTGAGTAGTATATTTGATTAGTTATGGTTGCTTTGGGTATGCGAATATGGTCTTATAAACCAGAGATAGGGTATTAGAAGTGGGTTCCGACTATTTTATGTAGTTTACATGTGGTTTTGTGGGTATGATTAGAATGTGAAAGTTAGATTGTTTTGATAGTTGTAATGTGAGTCTGTACTTTGAGGGTAAGATTTGCAACGGGGGGTGGGACTAGTTTAAAAGTGAAGTCTTCATGTTAAGGATGAGAATCTAAACTTTTAGGTTGAGAATCTCAACCTTAAGATTGGGATTCCCAACCTTGAGGTTAGGAATCTTAATCTTTTTGTTGAGAATCCTAACCTTGAGGTTAGAAATTTTAAACCTTTGAGTTGAGAATTCCAACCAGAAGATTGGGATTTCCATTCTTGAGATTGGGTATTTGAACCATTAAGTTGAGAATCTCAACTTGCTGGCTGAGAATCCTAACCTCCTAGTTGAGAATCCCAATGTGGATATTCAACCAAGCTTGGGATTCCTAACCTAAAGGTTGTGATTCTCAACCTTCAGGTTGAGAATCCCAACCATGAGATTGAGATTCCAAACGTGGATTTAAATCAAGGTTGGGATTCTCAACCTGAAAATTAGAAGTCTCAACCTCTAGTTTGAGATTCCCAATCTTGATTTAACATCCATGTTGGGAATCCCAACCCTCAGGTTGAGATTTCAAATGTAGATGTTGAATTAAGGTTAGAACTTCTAACCTAAAGGTTGAGAATGTTAACTTGGATGTTCTATCAAAGTTGGGATTCCCAATCTTGATTTAACATCCATGTTGGGAATCCCAACCCTCAGGTTGAGATTTCAAATGTAGATGTTGAATTAAGGTTAGAACTTCTAACCTAAAGGTTGAGAATGTTAACTTGGATGTTCTATCAAAGTTGGGATTCTCTACCTCAAGATTGGGATTCCCAACTACGAGATTATGAATCCCAACCTGGTGGTTGAGAATTCTAACTTGAAGATTTGGAATCCCAACCTCTAAGTTGGGATTCTCAACTAGGTCAGAAATCGTAATATTTAATTTAAGAATCTTAACATGCAGGTTGTATTTCCCAACCTTGATTGAACATCCGAACAAGTTAGAATGTGTTTTGTATTCCATTTATGAATGTGATTAATGTGATATAATTTTTTGGTTTCGTTCTATATTTTCATCTACTTGTTGATTGATAGTGTTTATTCAATGTTTGGTAGCTATGGTATTACAAATCAATACAGGGAGTTATATAACATTTGATATGAAATAATTAGAAATTATCATAAAATGCGTGCAATTGCTTGTTTTCGTTGAAATAAATGCTATACATATGGAAAAAAATTTAAATTATACATTGCCGTATTTGGGAGATTGTGAGAGTAGTAGTGCTTGTTTATCACAAACCAGGAGAAATAAATGTTTGGATATATACTGACCACACTGCCTTAATTTGACAAGTTGAACTGATGGGCCCTGATCCTATACCTCTATTTTCGTATGATTGAAAGCCCACTGGTAACCCTATGGTAGCCTTCAGGAGGCTATCTAATCTAATTAAAAGGTTCCCGTAAAGTTAAACTATTTTACTTTAATGTAAACTTTTACGAAATTCTATTTTCAAATGGAAACGGCTCGGAATTTTTTTGTCTTTTTAACGTACAATTATAAAATTAGATTTAATAAAAATTTGGACAGCATAACTCCTGTTTTATCAAATATGCCACCCTGTAGCAAATCACAGAAACTTTTGTATGCACTTCTAAAACATATATTTTCTCAACTCCTGGGTCTCGAGTCCTTCCCATTTCAAAGTCACAAGTAACCAACCCTAAATATGCAATTAGGATTCAATGGTAATTTAAAAATCAATCACATGTCATGTATATATTTATAGTTATACATTTTTCAAATTATAGACAAATGAATATATATATACTTTCCAAACATTCAGTTCTTTTAAAATATCTATAACATTTATACAAAACATAACAGCACGCACGACTCGGCCTCTTTACTTCTATGTCGAAGTCTCTGTGATGGACGTACCAGTCTTGTACCTATCGCTAGGGAGGTTTTATTGATAAAACATAAAATATATGTGAGCTAAACGAGCTCAGTGAGTTTTGTAAAATTTCTATTTTTCTTTTGCTTTCTAAAATTAAACCTCCCTAAAAATATTTAAGCATATTTATAAACAATTCAGCACTATGAAAATAAAATCGATTTCTCTTTCTTTAAAACTGTAAATTATACTTTATAAAACCAATTTCGAAAAACCATTTTTAAATACTTTAAAATTCTTTGTTGTAAAACATAAACAATAGCGGCAATAGAACCTTCGGAAAATCTCTGTATAAAAATGGGCCATTCACTATTTGTTTGTATTGTATGGTACCCTAGGTACGAGCGAAATGTATCATCACTCAGGCCTCCATGAAAATTAACTTCACTTCGACCTCCTATCCGATAAGGTACTAGTTATAATATATGCTAATTCGTGCATCGACGACATACTAACCGGACTAACTGACTTGTTCGCCCTCTCCCCCTCTCGCTGTTAGTGACAGACACTCCTAACACTACCATGCACGAATTCGGGTACTGTGATCGGAAAACTCTGTGAATCTCTGGGCAGAACAACCTTTTTATGTAACGGGTTGGTCCATCTCCACTCTTGGGCCTTGGCCTCAACCCTCATGGATTCGAATACAACCGTCCCAACTATCCCCTTTCTTGGGCCTTAGCCCGCAAAGATTTAGGTAGCAAATACTGTCCCCTGGTCTATCTTTAACTTTATCACGTCTGGAATACCAATAAAAAGTACCATAGGTTTATAAAACATTTCTATTTCAATTGCTTTCCTTTATATCGCATTTCACATTTTGCAAAAACTTTAACAAATCATCAAGGAGATTTCAATCACTTTATTTTCTTTAAAGCATTTCTAAACATTTCAATATATATAATCTTTAAACATAAAATATAAAATCAATTTGAATAAAAATACAATTATTCTAAATCATTTTGAAAGAGAAACTCATTTGTTTCTTTAACTCGCCTCACTATAGTGCACAAATTAGAATTTCCTTCGTTTTCCCATCACCTACATATTTTCGCATTCTATATTTAAACAACTTTACCACCAAATTCATTCATTTACAATTACTTCTATAAAACATTAAACTTTTGTAATTATCAAAAGTCTGGCTACTAAATGACCATTTAACCTTTCAATAGTTTTCCTTTTCAATTTTAAGTTAATCCTATCATCCCTATAACTCATAAAATCAACCAAATCATCCAAAAATAATTATATAACACTTTAATATACCCATAACCAGTTGATGGCAACTTGTATACCAAACTTTCATTTCTCATTTAACACAAATTCTCAACACTTTAACATATACAAAACATTACCATTGAAACTAAATTTTCTCATCTATGCACTAAACAAATCCTTGGAACCATTTTAACCCTCTTCGGCCAAATTCATTCCACTTTCCACACTATTAATTCAAACCAATTGTTCTTATTATAATCTCATTCAAATTCATATATTATTATGTAAATCCAAGCTAAACTCATGAAACAATACGCTTGGACATCAATACTAACTTTAGCCGTGAACTATATCCTTTGTTATCCAATTCATTTCTTTTCAATTTCATACAATAATTATCATCAAAACAGTCTACAAACCATGCTAAAACAATCAAAACAATTCACCATATTTCTAGTTTTCATTTCAACATTTTTACTTGATATCTTAACTCATTTCCATGCATAAATATCATTGAAACAAATCAAACACAACTTGAATCATGCATTGCCTACTTTAGCTGTGACCTATAGCCATCATGTCATCAAAACTTCTTCAAGTTTTTCACTTGAAATTCAATTAAAATCATATCAATAATCATGACAACAGTTCACCATCACAAACCACACCAATCACACTTTAAATCATAAGATTAACTTAGTTGTAAGCTTACCAAAGCTGCCTAGGATCACTTGTTTGTTTTCTCACAAGATTGAAGCTCCAAAACCTTAAATCTATGTACAAAATTTCCATCAATAACACATGCAGCAAGTTGATAGCTTTGGAATCAATTTTTCACACAATAACATCATAGAAACCCAACCATTTTCACTTGAAAATCATTTACCCTTATTGGATAGCACCCCTAGACTTGTTCTTCACCTTTTCTTGGCTTGAAATCACTTGAAAAAGATGTAAAATTGGCTACTGCTCTAGCTCTGTTTCTGTTTTATTTTAGCCGTGAGTCTCCCATCTAGTCTTCTCTTTCTATTTTTGGCTTCTACCGATAACTTCTTCTTATTTTTTCTAGTTGCTTCTTCACTTTATATAGTTTTCATGGACCTTGTTAATTACCCTTCAACTTTGTCATTTGTTTACAATTCATGCCATTTGTTTTAATTGTCCATTTTGCCACTCATTTCTCTGCACTTTTGCACTCACCATTTCAATTCCAAAAGTGCCCTTATATAATCTCTCATTAATTTAGTATTAATAAAACTTACAAAAAGTGTTGGGTACTAAAGGTGAAATAAAGGCCATGAAGGGCAAAAAGGTCACTTCACAAGTAAGAAACGAACAATTAATTGGCAAGGTTGTAAAGCTTATTATAAGAGTTAAATAAGGGAATATGTGAATAAATTATTAAAAGACTTAAAAACCAAACAACATTAGTGAAATAAAGTGAATAAGGGCAATATGGTAAATTAACGTCATTAAAAGCTATTTATACGAGTGTGTTAGTATTTGATCAACACTTAGTCACTTTTAGGAAGAAAAAACTGAGAGAGTGAAGAGAGCAAGGGGTGTTGGATGACAACTTGAGGAAGAGAGGAAGAAGTGATTTTTCAACCCATTTTCAAGCTTTCAATCAATCTTTCTAGTTGATCCAAGACTAGAGCATCAACCTTAAGTAAAAATAAGGTGAGATATCATCATTTTGTTTAAGTTTAATATGAATTGGGTATATATAAGGTGATGATAATGGGTTTGTTTCTTGTTGTGTTATTGATGAAATTTTGATAGAGATCAAGATTTTATTCATGAATAACTAGAAAGAGAAGTTGTTTTGATGAAAACCATGCACTAGATAGGAATTTGAATGTATATAGTAGAAACCCTAAACATGAAATTATGCCTGGATTGAGTGATTTCATAGTAGTTAAAGTGTTTGATGAATTGTCTAGGAGAGTTATTGAATAAATTTCTTAAAAACTAAAAGAAACAAAGTGTGATGTGTGCAAAGGGGTGTCACAACCATAGGAGGGGTGTGTCATATTATGATGTTTTGATCCCTTTAAGCCCTAAGTCATGTATATTCAATGTTAAAAAAGCATATAGAGGTGTTAGAACTGCAAAAGGCAACTAAATGGGAGTGTTTGTGCATTTCGACTAAGATGAAGGGCAGTAGCTATACATGTGTTTTGTCGGTGTTTGTGGCATATTTAGGGTCCTAAAAGCATGTAGAAATGAGTAGGAATCAAGGAAATTAATATGGATACATATGGGTACATAAATGGCCTACAATCTAGTGAATAGTGAAATAGTCATAAAAGGAAAGAATAAGCATTTGAAGAGGCTATAGTGACTTGACCCAATTAAGCTTAATTAAGGTTGTTTTAGACCTCAAAACATGCCTAAATATCATAGCAAACCATAGAAATTTAAAGGGAAAAGTTTGGACAAAAATTGAGTAAGATATGGCTTAAATAATGTCCATATGTAGTCATAAAGTGAGTTGAGAATGTAAATGCATTCTTTGATGCATTAAATAAATGTATTCAATCGTAATTGAGTTAAAAAACCTTAGATATGAAAGAAATGACATCATCGCATGTATAATGTAAAAATGTGCATAAAAAAGTATCGAAAAATAGGTGTTTTTTATAGGTTTCACCCCTCGATACTTAGAATTTTTCAAAACCTTTTTACGAGTGACCTAAATGAGAGATGGGGAAATGATTGGAGTGAAAATTGAATGAAGAAAACGTAAGGGTTGGTCCCTACATAGCATTGGGCTAAAGGGGGGGTGCAAAATCTTGATTTTTCATTCCAAGCTTTCAAGCATCATTTCACGTCTATTGGGGTGTTCCTAGGTAATAATAAGTGAGACTTATGCGAAAAAATCGAAATTAGAAAGCCTCAGTTAAATTAGAATCAAGTCGGAGAGGTTATAGTCTAAAGAGTGTTTTAAAAAAGTTAAGTATGTTAAGAGTAAAGCGTGTGACTTTATGTAGCTCATTGTAGCACACCCCAAATGAGAATATGATATGCAGGTGAGAAGCAAGCTAGCAGAGCATAGGAGGCTCGGTGACGAGTATAGCTGCCTTGGTGAGGTAAATGTTTTATCATTTACATTGTTTTAGCCCTTCATTTAAATATATATTATTATAACTTGAAAATTTCAAAAATGATTTTCAAAACTACGAGTTAAAGTGTTGTAAAATGATCCTTATGTCGGATCTAGAAAAGAAAAATTGAAAATAAAATATTTTCTAAAAAAGATGAGTAAAGAGTTTGGTAAGCCCATGTATATACCCTTAGCATATTCGAGATTTAGCGCTACGTGGCGATGCAGAAAATTTCGTCCGTAGTCACTTAGTTTTTTAGAATATCTAGCACTATATGTACGATATAGATAATTTCGTACATGGTCGTTGAGATATAGAGAGATTTCTAGCGATATATTACGATACAGAAATTTCCGCACGTAGTCGTTTAGATTTGCAGTTTTGGCACTATATTGCGATGTAGCAAATTCCGCTTGTAGTCGCTCAGAGTTATAGCATTACAATTATGATGCAGAAAATTCTGCATTGTAGTGGCTGAAATATCTCAATAACTCACATTTGGTGTCAGTCGAAAGCAATCGCGTGATGGTTCGAGTGCACTAGGGGTATACATGGAGTTTTTAGAAAGGAAAGTTTTAAAAACAAATAAAAAAATGTTAATATTCGAATAAGTTATGAACTTGTGTATAGTTATTGATAGGCCCTTTCTAACTATACTAGCTAGACGACCTGCCCGGTACCCCACGGTGGCTTTTCAGTAGAGATCTGCTCCGGCTGGAAAGTTCCCGTGAAGCTAAGCCTTTTTCTTATCTGAAAATACTTGAAATCCTTTTGGTTCTGAAAATGGGTAGGAATTTTGTTTGTTGAAAATGACTTTATGAAAATAAAATTTTTTCGAAAATCCGATAGCACAACGGTTGTTTTTCTAAATTTTTCACCCTGTAATAATGTCAGCAAATCTATATGATTTCATTCAAAATATTTCCATAACTAATAGGCCTCAGGCCTTTTTTTAATTTCACAATCATTCAATGATATGAAAAGCAACTTGATTAAAATCTTAAAACATCATGCATGATATTCACATAAAATCCTTTATCCAAAATAATATTTACAAACTTGAGAAATCTAAAAACGATAATAAATACAGTATATGATAACTTGTTTAGAAACTAGTGTAGAGTGGTCGTGTCGCTAGCTGGCCTGTACATCCGAAGGAGATGCTTCCGCCGCGCTGCTCGTACTTGCACTTGGGGAGGATTTTAATAAAATAGGAAAAATGATGGTGAGAATAACTCAGTGGATGGTTAAAATGAATATAAACTATAATTTAGTTCAAAATAATATTCCTCCCAAAATAGGTTGGAAAAACTATTACTTACTTTACTTTACTTTCCTAAAAACTATAAATCTCATTTTAAAAATGCGAAAGATACTATCAAACTTTTCTTAAATACTTTTCTTGTTTCTTTACTAGCCTATTTGGCAACCTAGGGAAACTTATCCTTCATAACGGTGTGAAGACATGCCACTAGGACTAGGGGAACTCTCACCATATGTAGTCGTAGATATGAAAACAACTTTAGGATCGCGATTCCCTCCAACTTCAGGCAGATCTACACTATCCCATACGTGCAGAGGGCGACTAACAGACTCGATCCCCCCAAATTTAGTAACCCCCCCTAACTTACCGTACACGTATGGAATACTTTGACCGGGTGTAAACTAGGGGCTAAGGTAAACCAAAGGCATATATATATAAGAAAATCTCGACAAAATGCTATAACTTTGCAATTAACTTTCGCAAATAATATTTCTATGCATGTATATCATTTCACTTACTCATTTACATTACTTGAAGAATATATATACTATACATTCATAATATAAATCATTTAAAGCTATACATGCATTTGTAGGAAATATAATGATAATTATAAAATCTTACTCGAGTATCGAAATCATTCACTTGCTAAAAATGATTCGCATTCATGTAATAAAATGTATGAAAACTTTATAAAATCCACACTCACAACTTACATCCAAATACTTTATCACCACTTCCCGTTACGGATCTCGTTCGCTCGCCAGTTTACCTATAATTGGTTTCGATCGAGATTTCGTTAAAACACGGCTCAAGCACAAACTAAACTTAAACCACATGAGAATTTATAATCACGACATTTCAAATGATTATCCTCACACAATAACAATACGGAAAACTAATATTTGCACGCGGAAACTATCTCGAACCAATCCATTATCGCAACATAAACTAATCGAAACTCTATGATTACAAAACCGACAACCATGCCATTCGAATCTAAAGTAACATCATCGAAATCACATTCTAATGGTTCAACTAAAAGAATATTCGAATCTAAATGAATAATATAAAACTTACGCGATTTCGACAATTTATCGCGGATTATCGCTTTTAGCGTTTCGTGCGATTACTTCGATTCTAATCAACTTAGCGTCAATACTACTCTTTATCACATTCCAATCATGGAAAACAAGAATTCAAACACTTTAAAACGCAAAAATTGAAAATCATGGTAGCAAGCTAAACGAGGATTCATTTCCCGTTTCAACTCCAAAATTCGACAATTTAACGATTTCGTGTGAAATGAAAACTATCCGATTAACTTTATCTCATTCCAATCCATCCTATTTTCAACATTTAACACTTTAAGGGGCTTAAATACATCTCAAGTCAGCTTGATAGCATCATAAGCATTTTCACATTTGACAACGAAAATCACAAACTAAAAACATTCGCATTTGCGGAAAACTTATCCGAATTGCTCGGAAACGGTTTTTCAACATCCAAACGACTATTCGATACTTTAAAACATACCAACACCAATCATTTTTCATGAAAATGAACTTGAATTTAATGACGTAACATAACAGCCCCTAAATCTTCCTATATTAGCCCATAATCGATTTTGAAACGAAAACTATCATTGACAATTCATTCGAAAATACAACTGAGCAATATCGACCGAACCTCCGCACTAACGAGGTTCTAAATCCTAAAACCCAATCATAACATTATCAAATATTATCCATAACTCATCCTAATCATTGTCCATCCAAACAAAATCAATAAAACTTAATATACCTTTCGGAATTCACTTCGAAACGATCGCGTGAAGGTGCTGCCTACAAACTTGTTCTAAACCACAAGCTTCCTTCACCAATTTGACATGCAACTAATGAAAACTAATCGAAACATCAACATGAAACCAAACGGGACAACACTTACCTTTGCATGTGTTGATATTCATCAAAAACAGCACCTAAACTTGTTTGACCATCGATTGACATCCGCCAGAATTCACGATAGCAAGCAATCTCCTTCCTCCCTTCAAGAACGAGCTATCATCACTCAAAAATGTCATTCAAAACCTTCATCCAGCTGCTGACCCATGCACAAGACAATCCTCTCAAGCTCTCTCTCACGGCTGAACTCACATGCAAAACATAATAGCCCTTTAATCCTCTCTCACGAGCTCACTTCCTTTCTTGCATGTGCGGTCTTCCCTTAAGAACAGCTCTCAAATACTTGTTGTCTTCCTCTCTAGATCAACCAGCATTTGTCTTCTCTTGATTCTGCTTCACCTCAGGTCTGAAATGTTTGTTCTCGGCCTGACAACAACTGCTCGGCAATAGCTCCTCACTTAGTTCACGGTCTTTCTCTTGCTTGCATGCACGGGCTGAGACTTTCCAGGAAGATGTTGCTGTAGCTGCTGGTTTGTCACGCCCAGAACAATCTTTCTTTCCTTCCCCAGCTCACGGTCTACATCTAGTCAGCTCACGGGTTTAGCTTGCACTCACTGAACCTATTCTCCCTTACTGCTAGTTTGTCACACCCAGAACAGTCCTTCTTTCCTTTCACGAGCAGATCTCTCTCTCCCTTCATAAGCAGATCTCTCTCTCCCTTCACACTCTCGGTTTTTTATTGAAGAATGGTGACCGAATGACTTTAGTTTATCAAATCTTCTCATTTTAATTGATATATATATTTGTTATAAAATTGATTGACAAGTGGCACACATGCACAATTTTATTTTACTTATCTCTTTTCGTGCCACTTGATTTCATTCCGCTTTCGAAATTCAATTTGTTTCCTTCCGTCCGTCCGGGTAATCTGTTTCCGACTTGATTTCATATTCGGAATTATTTTTAAATTTTAAATCCGTCTTCATGCTCTCGAAATTATTTTAATATTTCTTTTCTAAAAATATTTCGAGTGAGTCGCAATCGAAAAATATTTTTTCCGAGTGAACACGCGATCCATCGAAAAAATAATTTATTCTCCAACGAACGAGGTTTTGGGTTTTACAGTTATGTGATTGTATTGTTATATTATCTTTATATGTTGAACTAACACTTCTATCTTTTATGTAGCTTGTATATTTTAGTAGGTGTTTGTACAGGCGGTATTGCATCCAAGAAATCATTGTTGGTAAATTTTAGATGGGAGCCAAATAGACGAATCACATAATTGCTGAACATATTTTGATGTTATTGTAAATAACTTAGCTAAATGTTTGCATATTTAGTACATGAACATTGAAACTTTGTAAACCCTCATTATGATATGCATATATATATATATATATATACATGTTTGAGTATTTGCACATAATATACATCTGTCATGTGAGATTTGTTAAATTAAATTGCATTGCGAAATGTGACTGAGTTGCATGGTTGCCAAATTGAATGAGAAGATATATGTTTGTGGAATAAAAGAAGTTGGGTGGTGATATGAAATAGTTAAAGCGTATTTTTTTTACAGATAAATTTAGAAAATGTTAAAAATACAGTCGTTGTGTTGTCGAAATTTTTATAAAACTTATTTTAAGGAAATGTAAAAAATTTATACCCACCCAAATTGTTTACAAAGAAAAGAATACAATTAAATAAATTTAAGGAATCGGGAAGATTAAAGGGTTCACTCTGGGGATCTCTTTCACTCGACAAGTTAGGTCAAGAGAAGTTCATTGGAGTGCCCAGCGAGACCCTTCAGATAAGAGATTAGAGAAAATTTAGTTTGGGTCTTATCATCCTCGACAAGTAGGTCCTGTGCCTCAGATTGTCGGACAGTAGATTGTCTCCTTCGCCCACTTTCCTTATTTGGGGAATATTGGCCTTATACCTTATGTCTCTTCCAATATTCAAGCTCAAAGGAGTAGTAACTTGGTTCATACCCATGGTCAAGCCCGTTTAATCGATCTTCTCTATGCGAACCTCCATGTCGGTGTCGCCACTCACCTTCATTTCTCCGGGCTGGGACTCGTACATGTCCATGGCTCGCCTCAACTTGTCAGTGTCCATCTCGGATCACATCTTAAAGGATGAGCCATATTTTCATCACTACGAGCTCCCTAAATTCGAGCTCTAGACTGTATGTTGGAGGAATGGATCGATCCCTCTGGGGTTAGCACTTCCCTGATGAATCTTCCATATGTGGCCAGGACTTTAATACGCTGTCATTGTGAGATATCCCTTATTGCAACGATCTCAATAGGTCTCTGTGCAACCTGAGTCTGGGCTTGTGTCAGCGCCCTTACAGTATCTGCTAGCTGTATCACAGTATTTTCTAACACGTCTTAACGTTGTTACAAAACTTGCATGGCATCCCTTCCAACAGGGCCAAAGGTGCGTTAAAGGTTTCTGCCCTCTGATCTATTGGTCCTCCAATGGGCAGGACATCTCACTGTTGGTCTAAGTTGTCGAATTGGTCAGCAGTCGCATCTGAGCTCCTAGTGGTTCTTCCTCTAACCATGGCGTTTGATACACGAGCTTTGGAAATCAAAAATGAAACAGATGAAACTGCTGAAGGGCCCTCCTTAAATAATGATAGATTACATTTTCGACACTAATTATTTGTCAGGTCAACTCTATCAAAGCATGGTTTAGACGTTAAACTCATGCTGGTTAGGTGAAATTTTCTTAAATCATGTTGTAATCTCTGAAAGGATTAACGTGAATGATACACTTAAACGAATTTCGTCTGATAGTTCTGATTGAAGTTGACTTGCGATCTGTGAGTAACAGTAGTAAAGAGCTCGTTTCCATGAGTTAGAATATCTAAAGTCTGGCTATGAGTTTACTTATATGGATTGAGCATGTGGAGAGTTGAGAATCTGATGTTTGAGGTCCGCTCCGGAAGACCTGGAGCTATTGAAAATGACTGGTGATCTAAGAGATGTAATATTAGATAACCTCGGTTTAGCAAGTTGGAAAACTTCTGCAAGCTGAGACTTAGTCAGACAGGCTTCTTGCCTTTTAGTTTATTTAGTAGTTTTATTGGATCAGTCTTGGACTTTTACCAATCCATTTAGATAACTCCAAAACACCCATAACACCTTAGATTTGAAAATAATATCAAATCACCTCTAATTTTGAAAATAATATCCAAAACAGCCCAAATGTTAAATGAAATAATGAATCTATCAATAAACTAATGGATCTGTTATTTTGGAGGGGCAAAGGGGTCATTTGACCTTGATGACAGACATGGATTCTAATTGTTCAGTATAATGTGTTAATTTAAAAAGGAAAAAAAGGAAAAAATAAAACCACTTAAAAATAAATAAAAAGGAAATATAAAACCCAAATCAATCTCATCTCTCCTTCTCTCAGTCTCTCAGTCTCACCTTTTTTTCACTATTTCTCCCTCTTTCTCTCTCTCTCTCTCAATCTCTCACCCTCTTTTTCATTGTTTCTCTTTTTCTCTCTCTCACAATCTCTCATGGCTCTCTCAATCACTGTGGCTTGCCGATTGGATCTGGGTTTCAAACTCAGATCATTGAATGAACCCATCATTGAACCTAAAGGCTTTGATGACCGATTCCTTGTTGAGAGCTGCGATCTAATGTCTTCCCTTCTTTTTCACTCTCTTTTTCTCTCTCTTTATATGTGGTTGGGTTGGTAAATTTGTTGGGTTTATGGGTTAGGATAGGTGTCATTTGGATGGTATAGATATAGGTGTGTAGTGGTGACAATGGCCTGTCGTGGTGTTTGGATGGGCTTGTGTGGGTATAGATGAAGTGTAAGTGTTGTCTAAGTGGTGTGGGTTTCATCTAGGTTCGTCGTCATCAATGTGGGTGATTGAAGATTTGAGTATTTTTTTTGGGCTGTTTGTGTTTGGTTGCAAAGAAGTATGGTGGTGTTTAGGTGGTATGGATGAAATATGGGTGTTGTATTTTGGGTGTATAAAGGTTGGATGTTATGAGTTCATTTAGGTTTGCCATCGCCAACGTGGGTGATTGTTTAAGGTTTTGTATTGGTTGTAGAGAAGCCCAGGTGCCTTGGGTTTGTTCTTTAACAAACTCATGTGCTTGGGTTCGTTGTGTTAACAAACCCAAGTGCATGGGTTCGTCCCTTTAACAAACCCAGACTTGGGTTTGTTTTTATTTTTATTTTTTTATTGTCAAAATTTTTACTTGGATTTTTTCTAGTTTTTTTGATCTTACAAATTTTTTTTTTTAATTTTTTAATTTGTCAAATTAGTTGTGTTGATCTTCAACAAATCCAAGTGTCTGGCTTCATTTTTGAACCAGCCCAAGTGTCTACATTCGTCCAACCAACAAACCTAGATGCCTGGGTTTTTTTTTTTTTTTTTTAATAATTTATCAATTTTTTATATTTAATTTTTGGATTTTTATTTAATGTTTTAATTTTTGGTACTTTTTTATAAAGTTAATTCCATTAGATGAATGGTTGTGATCTAATGAAAATTTTTTTATTTGGTTTATATTTAATAATGATGATTATTTTAAATATTTAAAATTGTAATGATTTATTTATTTTCATATAAATTTAATTGTAAACTCTAAAAAGTTTTATTTTGGTTATGAAAGGGTAGTTTGATAATTGATTAATTTTTCATTTTTTAGTCTTTTAATATATTGAGGGTATTTTGTTTTTTGCTTTTTCTGTTACAAAACCACTAAATATTTGGATGAAAACCGCTTTTGGGAGATGGTAAGGGGTTTTTTTGTTAATATTTTGAAAAGCTGGGGTAAACTGAGATTATTTTCATTTTTAAGGGGTTTTTTAGGATTATTCCTATACATATCTAGAGCTTCTATGATAGCATTTAAACTTTTAAATTGTTAGAATCACCAACCAAATTTATCTATTATATTTGAAGTAAATATGAGAGAAAAATCCTTTTAAGATAGAGAATACAATGGATGAATTTAATAATTGTTAGGACCACCATCAATCAGAGATTCATCTATATATATATATGTATGCATATATGTTTTTGCTTATGAGTATAGAGCAAGCTTAGGAGGATTAATCCTGCAAAGAAACATCAATTATGCAAAGTAGTTTATGCATTTAGCGAACAAAACATAATTGAAGTTTCCTTAAAAACATAAATAGATATGTCTCATTATACATATATCATTCGTATTCTTATTATATATACCACTCTAATGTAAAAAATCAAAAAAAAATATTATCCATACATGTTTTGGAAAACCAAAAACATAAAATGAACGTGCAAATTAACATAAATGAGCAGGTACATGCATAGTAATTAATCAGATCCATGCCATTTTACAAAAGTCATAAATCATTAAGTACTAGCACTAGTAGCAGGAAATTGTTAAAGATTAAAGCTTTTCTAAGAGACTCCAGGGCTGCTGGCAGTAGAGGAGCTGAAAGTTACAAAATGAAGACAGGTTTTTGCTTTCGTACAGGCTATTGTTGCAATGGTTTTTATGTTTGTTTAATTTCAGTTTTAGATATATGATTGTTTTTGTCTAGTTAGTTTTCAATGGATTATGTTGTATCAGTTTAGGATAACTTGTATCAATCATCAAAGTTAGTGGTGTTAGATGACTGGATTTCAGTTTTTGCTGTAATTTCTCATGTCTACAGGTCTGATAGTTGCTGTCAGTGATGGACAGCCTTGCTTAGCTGTTCCTAACTCTTGTTCCTTATAAAACTCCTTTCTAATGAAATGGTACATAGTTCATCATTCAAAAAAAGTCTTAGAGTTTATTTTCTTCATTTTGGCTGCTGTATTTTATGTTTTATGGATGTTATGGTCTGAAATTTTAACAGTGGTATCAGAGCATTGTTCTTGAGGCTCTGTGAGGTTTCTTTCTCCAGTTCTTGAGTGAATTTGTGAGGTTTAAACACTTGAGAGTGAGTGCTAAACACTTGTGAGTGCAAATATGGCTACTGGAAGTAACACTAACTTTGTTGTGCCTCATTTTTCTGGGGAAAACTATCAGATATGGACTGTTAAAATGAAGTCCTATTTGAAAGCATTTGGTTTATGGGAGTATGTTCAGGAGGACAAGCAAGTGCCTCCATTGAGAGCTAATCCAATAATAGCTCAAATGAAGCAGCATGAAGAAGAAAAAATGAAAAAGGATAAGGAGTTACATGTCTGCATTCTGCTTTATCAGATGCAGTGTTTACCACCATAATGCATCTTGAAAATGCCAAGCTCATATGCGATAAACTGAATGAGAGGTTTGAAGGCAGTGAAAGGGTGAAGTCTGTGAGGCTCTTGACTCTCAAAAGAGAGTTTGAAATGCTGAGAATGAAGGAAGAAGAGAGCATTAAGGTCTACTCATCAAAACTGTCTGATTTGGTAAACCAAATGAGACTTTATGGTGAGGTGATATAAGATCACAAAGTGGTTGAGAAGATAATGATCAGCCTACCTGAAAAATTTGAAGCAAAAGTGGCAGCTATAGAGGAGTCTAGTGATCTCAAGACATTGATTATTGCTGAAATGGTTAGCAAGTTGCAGGTGCAAGAGCAAAGATTAGCTATGAGAAATGAAGATGAAGTTGAAGGAGCTTTTCTAGCAAAGCACAAGGGGAAACAACAGCAGAAAAAGGATACAAAAAAGCATGGTTCAGGTCTTAAAAATGGTGATCAAAAAGGGAAAACAAAGCTGGATGGTAGCACTGCAGATGTTACTTCAAAAGTCAAGTTTCCTTCTTGTTGCACTTGCAAGAGAACAAATCATCTTGCAAAGGATTGTTGGTATAAGGGAAAACCTCAAATCTAATGCAACTTTTGCAAGAAATGGGGACACAAGGAGAACTACTGTAGAGTAAAATCAAATCAATCATCTCAGCAACCTACACAGCAACAAGCTAATTATACTGATGAGATGGCAGCAAATGATCACTTGTTTATTGTCTCACAAAATCATCATGCAGCCTCAAATGATGCTTGGTATGTAGATAGTGGTTGTACTAGTCACATGGCAAGGGATTTGAGTTTATTCACCTCACTAGACAGAACTGATAGAACCAAAATAAAACTTGGAAATGGTGATGTTGTTCAAGCTACTGGAAGAGGTAATGTGCTGATCCAAACTACTGCAGGTGCTAGAATGATCAATAATGTTCTTTTCATACCTGATCTGCCTCAAAATTTGCTAAGTGTAGCACAACTATTGAAGAGGGGTTACTCTATATCATTTAACAATAACTATTGCATCATTTTAGACTCTAGAAATGTTAAAGTGGTTAAGGTTAGAATGCATGACAATAGTTTTCCCATAAACTTTAAAGAGGTTAAGCATTCGGCCTTAATGATAAAGCATGATGAGTCTAGCATATGGCATAAGAGATTAGTCCACTCTAGTGCTTTAAATTATCTGCAAAAACATGAAATTGTGAGTAGACTGCCCAAAATGCTTCAAATTGAAAATGTATATGGTGTTCGCCAACATGGAAAGATGCATAGGAAGCCTTTTACAGTTGCAAGTAAATATAGGACAGCAAATAAACTAGAGTTAGCGCATTCAGACCTATGTGGTCCTATGAGCACACCTTCCTTGAATCAAAACTTGTATTTTCTATTGTTTATTGATGATCTAACAAGGATGGCTTGGGTGTACTTCTTGACAAACAAGTCTCAAACCTTTGATTTCTTTAAGAAATTCAAAGCAATGGTGGAAATGGAGAGTGGATGCAAATTGAAGAAACTTAAGAAAGATAATGGAAAAGAATACACCTCTAACAAGTTTAGCCTTTTTTGTCAAGATATGGGGATTCAACATCAGCTGACTATGAGCTTTTCTCCACAGCAAAATGGAGTTTCAGAAAGGAGAAATAGGACAATAATGGAGATGGCAAGGTATCTTCTAGTAGAGAAGAAATTGGCTAAAAGTTTTTGGGTAGAAGTTGTCCATGCTATTGTGTACATTCAGAATAGGCTCCCCACCAAAGTTGTTGAAGGAATGACTCCTATGGAAGCTTGGATAGGTTTTAAACCTTCAATTGGTCACCTCAAATTGTTTGGTTCTATTTGCTACATGCATATACCTAAAGCAAAAAGAACCAAACTGGATAATAAGGCTGAGTTGGGTATTCTACTAGGATGTGCAGTAAACTCTAAGGCCTATAGGGTGTATAATGTGAAAACAGAAAGATTGAAGTGTGCAGGGATGTGAAGGTTGATGAAGACTCTCATTGGGACTGGAAAAACAATTATGTACAGAGGGATGATAAGCAAACTCAAGCAAGAGTTGAACCCATAACTGTTGGGAACAAAGATGAAAATTTTAGCAGTAGCTTAGATCATGTTGCTGACCAGGTTACAGAATCAGACTCTCCCATCTTGAAGACAAAATCCTTAGTTGAAGTCTGTGAAAGATGCAATGTTGTGGTGAATGAACCTTCTAGTTTTGAAGAAGCTGTAGAACTAGTAGAATGGAAGAGTGCAATGCAGGAGGAGTTAAGGATGATTAACAAAAATCAGACTTGGGAGCTGGTTCCAAAGCCAAGTGACAAAAAAATCATAAGTGTAAAGTGGGTTTACAAGACAAAATTGAACCCAATGGCTCCATTAACAAGCACAAAGCTAGGCTGGTTGTAAAAGGATATTCTCAGGTGGCAGGGGTTGACTTGGAGATACTTTTGCTCCTGTGGCAAGACATGAAACCATAAGATTACTTGCTGCCTTATCAGCCTAAAATGGATGGATTTTGCACCATCTTGATGTCAAATCTGCCTTCCTTAATGGAATCCTTCAAGAAGAAATTTTTGTTGAGCAACCACTTGGATTTGTCATAACTGAGCATAAAAATAAGGTGTACAAGCTGCATAAGGCCTCGTATGGATTAAAGTAAGCCCCTAGAGCTTGGTACAGTAGAATAGACTCTTACTTCCTTCAAAGTGGCTTCAAAAGGAGCCAAAATGAAACAACTTTGTATATCAAGGCTGATGGGAAAGGAAGCAAGGTTATTATCTCTCTTTATGTGGATGATCTACTGGTTATTGGAGGAAATGAAGAAGAGATAGCTGAATTCAAGAGATGTATGCTCAAGGAATTTGATATGACATATTTGGGGACCATGAATGATTTCCTAGGCATAGAAATGAAGCAGCTCAATGATGGTATATTTCTTTCTCAAAGGAAATATGCATGGGATGTGCTGAAAAAATTCAAAATGGAGCATTGCAAACCAGTGTCAACTCCACTTGTAATAAACGAGAAGCTATCCAATGATGATGGTGATGTAAGGGCAGATCAAACTCATTATAGAAGTTTGGTGGGCAGCCTTTTCTACCTTACTGCTACCAGACCAGATTTGATGTTCTCCTCAAGCTTACTTTCAAGGTTCATGCACTCTCCTAGCCTTACACACCTAGGAGTTCGAAAAAGGATCTTGAGATACCTTAAAAGGACTCTAGATTTTGGTATATGGTATGGGAAAAGTGATGGAAAGATGGTGGGATATGTTGACAGTGATTGGGTAGGTTCTTTGGATGATTCCAAGAGCACAACAGGTTTCGTGTTCTCTTTAGGAAGTGGAGCATTCTCCTAGAACTCAAAAAAATAAGAAGTTGTGGCTCAATCAACAGCAAAGGCTGAATATGTTGCTACTGTACAGGCAATATGGATTAGAAAAATCCTAACTGATTTGGAAGAAATGCAAGCTGATCCTTGTATGCTTTTGTGTGATAATGTTTCTGCAATTTCAATAGTTCAAAATCCAGTCCAACATGGGAGAACTAAGCATATAAATGTCAAGTATCATGCTATCCGAGAAGCACAAAGAAATAGTTAAGTGCAGTTGGTTCATTGCAATTCAGAGGAGCAAGTGGCTGACATTTTAACCAAAGCTCTTCCTTTTAAGCAGTTTAATGTATTAAGGGCAAAGCTAGGAGTCTCCAAGAAAAACTTTAAGAAGGAGTGTTGAAGATTAAAGCTTTTCTAAGAAACTCCAGGGCTGCTGGCAGCAGAGGAGCTGAATATTACAAAATGAAGACAGGTTTTTGCTTTAGTACAGGCTATTGTTGCAATGGTTTTTATGTTTGTTTAATTTCAGTTTTAGATATATGATTGTTTTTGTCTAGTTAGTTTTCAATGGATTATGTTGTATCAGTTTAGGATAACTTGTATCAGTCATCAAAGTTAGTGGTGTTAGGTGACTGGATTTCAGTTTTTGCTGTAATTTCCCATGTCTACAGGTCTGATAGTTGCTGTCAGTGATGGACAGCCTTGCTTAGTTGTTCCAAACTCTTGTTCCTTATAAAAACTCCCTTCTAATGAAATGATACATAGTTCATCATTCAAAAAAGTCTTAGAGTTTATTTTCTTCATTTTTGCTACTATATTTTATGTTTTATGGATGTTATGGTCTGAAATTTTAACAGAAATGGAGGCACGGTTACATCCATAGTGCCTTCTAACATGAAGATCACACTTTTCATGGAAGGACAAACAGTTTGATCGTCTTGAACATACGACAATCCAACCTTCACCATCCTTTCTAGGCTTTTCATGTCTACTTCTTCCTCTTGAACAAGCTTATCTAACTCTCCTGTGACAAAGCACTTGTACACCCAAGTTGAAAGCAACATTTCATCTGTCGTTGTAACATTCACCTCTATATTGCTTCTACAACATATGATCTCCAAAAGTACAATGTCAAAACTATAAACATCTGATTTTGTTGATACAAAAACACTTTTATGCCATTCAGGTGCCATATAGCCTCTAGTCCCTTTCACTTCAGAAATGGTTTCAGTTTGAATAGGCATCAAAATATTTGTCAAGCCAAAATTGGAGATTTTAACGGTCCATTTATCATCAATAAGTATGTTCTTAGGCTTAATATTGCAATGAACTATTTGAACCTGACACTCCTCATGAAGATAGAGGATTCCTTTTGTCACGTCCAGTGCGATTCTCACTCTTTCTTTCCAAAGAGGATGCTTGTCTATATTGAATAAGAAATCCGCAAGAGATCCTTTACTCATGTATTCATAAACAAAAAGCTTTTTTGAGCCTTCTATGCAAAATCCAAACAAACGAACCAAGTTCCTATGATGGGTTTGTCGAACTACAGCCATTTCGATTTGAAACTTCCTTTCTGCATCTTCTTCAAAATTCTCTAATCGCTTTACAGCTACCGTCTTTTCCCCCTCATTTATAGTCCCTTTATAGATTGCCCCAAAACTACCCGTTTTCAACTTTTTGTTAAATCCACTTGTGACTTGCACGAGCTCATTATAAGAAAATGATTTAAGAGTAGTGAACTTTGCTTTAGACCCAATTTTGAATTTGCTGGAAGCCTTTTATACTTATTAACACGAATTTTGTATACAAGGTAGCTATAAATTGCTATCAAGAAAAACAAGAACGTGATAGAACCCAAACTTGCTCCAAGATTTCTAATAAAGTCTTTCTTGCTTTCCTCCACGACCGGTTGCATACTAAGACTGCCATTTTTGGAACTCCACTTGATAAAGACACTACCAGACTCATTTTCACCTTTCATCCCAAATTCAAGCAGAAGGTTGAGTTTGGCATTTTCCATTGGCATGATAAGCAGATCCACAATGACAATCTTCGAGGCAAGACTTGCTGCAGTTTTCCTTATTCACTGATCACATAGAATAAGGCACTCCGCCCAACTTTGTCTTCTCCATATTTGTAATCTCGTAAAACTGTTCTGGATCATTTCTATAACATCCTTCTTCGTCAATGAAGTTTCTTGAGCAGCCAATAGACCTCATACGAGAGTCGATGTAATCAAACCCATCAAAGCAATGACAATCTGCTCCATTGCCGTTACTAGCACAAAAACTATTAAACCCACAAAAACCTTTCTTCAGGAGGCTGCGCAAAACACAAGCTAGGTTCCACTTAAATCTGCTAGGAGAGAAGCAGCATAATCATCTTGCGTAATAGCTTGCTTCAAGATGGGTTCAAAAAGCATCATCAGACCATCAATCAGAGTCACAAGCAAGAAGGCCATCATACTGATTCTTATTTTCGACTTGTTCGTGTGTTTTCCTTGCAACCTCAGGCTATTTCATGTTTAAGCATCGAGTCCTTAAATACAAGCGGCTGCTGGAAACCAGAAATTACTATGGCTCAAGTGAAGAGCTTAGTCTACGCTCATTCTCTTACAGTCAGCTGAAGAAGGCAACCAATGGATTCAAACAATTGTTGGGGAAGGGTTCTTTTGGCGCAGTTTATAAAGGCTCCTTTCAGAAAGGGAAAAAACTCGTTGCGGTCAAGAGGTTGGAGAAAGTAGTGAATGAAGGCGAAAGGGAATTCCAAGCGGAAATACATGCAATAGGTCGAACACATCACAAGAACCTGGTTCGGTTGTTTGGTTACTGCGCTGAGGGCTCAAAGAGGCTTCTTGTCTATGGATACATGAGCAATGGCTCCCTTGCAGACATAATTTTTCGCTCCCAAAACTCCCCTATTTGGAATGAGAGAGTGAGAATCGCATTAGATGTTGCTAAAGGAATCTTCTATCTCCACGAAAAATGTGAAGCACCCATCATTAATTGCGATATAAAGCCTTAAAACATCCTCATGGATGAATCCTGGCCAGTAAAGTCACAGATTTCAGTCTGGCGAAATTGCTAATGCCTGATCAAACAAAAACTTTCACACTAACTAGAGGGACGAGAGGATACTTGGCTCCTGAATGGTACAAGAACACTCCAATATCTATAAAAGTATATGTTTATAGTTTCGAAGTGATGCTTTTAGAAATATAGTATGCTACTGAAGAAACCTGGAGGTTGATACATCAACACCGGAGGAAATAGGTCTGACTAAATGGGTTTACAAACGCTTCATTGATCGAGAGCTGAAGAAGCTTGTGCGTGGTCAAGAAGTGGACAAGAAGACATTGGAGAACATGGTGATGGTGGGGCTTTGGTGTGTCCAAGACAAACCAGCACTTCGTCCATCCATGAAGAGTGTGGTCTTGATGTTAGAAAGCATCACCGACATTTCCATTCCTCCTTGCCCCACCACCCCTCCTATGCTTTAATTAGTCTTTTTTATTAAATGGTAATATGTTTCTTATAATTCCAAACTGAAATTTCTTTTTCCATTTTCTGATTGAAGTAGGAATTTCGTAAGATCATGTACTCTAGGAAGGAAAAAAGTCTACATAGTTCGTGCTATGTAATAATCTTAAAATTATAAAAAGTAAAAGTTATATTATATTTATATTTTTTTTACCATATATAAATATAATAATCCATATAGTAAATGATTCCTTGGAGCGAACCCTTAATAAATTTTCATTTCATAAATATCTAAAAATTAGGGTGAAAAAATTTCGGCAGCATAACGGCTGTTTTCCGATATTTTCAACCCTTACAAAACACCTATAAATCAAATTATAAACACTTCAAATCTCATTCATTCTATTCTCTACTTCCAATATGGACCTCAGGTCCATCTCAAAATCATAACTCAACCATAAATCAAAATATTTAAATCAGAAAACATTTCGAATTTCAAAATATCATATCATACATAAAGTCACAAATATTTACATAAAATCAAAGAAAAGTATTTACTTAATGCATGTTCATGATACATCAAAATATGTACATTAAACTCACAACTGGAAGCGTCGAAAATATCCGTCACACTCTACATCATAAACTACTCACTTTGGGCACTCATCCCTACACCTGAGGAGGTTTTTCATAATAAAAAACAGGAAAAAAGTGAGCTAAAGAAGCTCTTCTACATAAACTTACTTTCCAAAATAGCCTCCCAAAAATCATTTAAAAGAAATCTTTATTTCATAAACATTCTTATTTTTTATTCATACACTTTATAAATCTATTAAGTGATTTTGGAAGTTCGTACTTTAAATAAGATCATAAAACGCTAATGTATTTCATAAACTTTTAGGAAATAGCTAAAATGTTCTTTCTCTAAATCTCACAAATAGTATTATGCTTTTCTTTCTAAAATGTATCAATGGAAACCTAAGAGGCTACAATTACATGGTGACTAAACTAACACCGCTCAATGTGAGGTCATGTGGCGAAATTACTAGCGGCCTTTGGAAGCCCCTTTTCTTAATTTTAGACTTCCTAATGTAGTAGATAAACTATGGGGTGAAAATGTCAAATTCCATAAATAACCTCATTATAAGTAATAATAAAATGTTAATAGAAATTTTAGTTGTTGTTTGAACCCATTAGTAAGTTAAATGTTAATAAAGGCCCAAAA
Organism: Dimocarpus longan; assembly: GCA_022984855.1. Taxonomy (NCBI): domain Eukaryota; kingdom Viridiplantae; phylum Streptophyta; class Magnoliopsida; order Sapindales; family Sapindaceae; genus Dimocarpus; species Dimocarpus longan. Next base: position 20,828,737 of record CM041019.1, on the reverse strand, counting down.
TGGTCAGTTGCCACATAAGAGCTCCATATATAGATGTGTTGACTTCCAACACTTAGTCATTTTGAAGCAAAAATAGAGAGAAATAGAGGGAGAAAGGGACAGCCATAAGAGAGGAAGAAGAACCAAAGAAATTTCAAGCCAAATTAAAGATCCAAACAATATTTTATGCTACTTCAAGCTACGAGATCAAGATTTAAGGAAGATCAAGGTGAGTTTTCATTATTTTTCTCAAGTATGAGATTAGTTGGTTGTATGTATGAAAAGAGAATATGAGTTAGTTTTGATGTGATTTGATGGAGGGTTTTGGTAGGAATCAAATTTAGAACCATAATAGATAAAAAGCGAGACTTGATATAAGAAAACCCATTCAAGAAATTAAAGTTAGGGTTTATGTAGGAGAAACTCTAGAATTTGATTTAAACTTGGGTTAAGTGAATTGAGTTATAGATAAGGTATTTGATGAAATGTCTAAGAGAATGACAATGTAAAAATCATGAAAGTTGAAAGAAGTAATGTGTTGTGTGTAAGTGTGTAACTCACGACCACCAAGAGGGATGTGTGATTTCATTGAGTTTGAATTCATGCATATTAGATGTTAGAGAATCCTTTGGAAGTGTTAGAATTTTAAAAGAATAAAATATAGTACAATGGGTTGTTAAGTTAGATGAAAGACATTAATGATCATCATGCAATACCACTTCCTCTTTGCATTTTTGTGTCATGTATGATCATAATCGAGTATATGTGAGTCTAAAATACTAATAAAAACATAATTGAGTTTAGAATGTGAATATGGTAAAATTTGATATGAAAAAGTAGTGAAAAATAAGGGTTTTTGTGAAGGGACCAAACCTGGATTTAACATGTTGAATCCGTGGGAAGCTCTCCCGACATTCCAACGGACTCCGAAAATCTTTCCTTTAAACAATTAACTTAGGAATCCATTGAGCGAACCCAATTAAAACATTTATTCTTTTCATCAACTATCGGAAAATGTGGTGGAATTTTTTTTTTTTTTTTAAACCAGTAAACCATTTATTCGATTAAACATTTTGTAGAAAAACAGACAGAGTTTCCTCTGTTTTTCGAATATCCCAATTGTACAAAACTTGCAATTAAAAACATAAACACTTCTAAAATCCATTCATTTTCTCCACTACCATTTTCAGGACCTCAAGTCCATCATAATTTAACCACAAGAACATTTAAAAACGTTCAATAAAATCATTTTCATCCATAAAACAAAACATATGCATTATGTACCATTCAAAATATTTTCTAAAATATTTTGGGCTTGAGTTTGGGTACTCCCAAACGCCTACGTACCTCAATTATCTACAAAGGATCAAAGCCCTCATAGTTCAGAGTTTAATTATGCATCTACATATATACAATACAAAAATAATGATGCAAATATCAAAACTATAATATGATATATTTATAGCCCAAAAATTATATACATATTTTCAAGTCGTCGTCGTCTGCAAGTAGGCCGCCTACGACTGCCCTGGAGGATGCTCAGACTGCTCCCTAGTCTCAGTTCCTGAAAATTTTATTAAAACATTTTGAAAGAATGAGCTAAAAATAGCTCAGTGAGTGTGCAGTTTAATAACAAAATACCTTTCAACATAACATTTACATAAATAAATAAAGCATTTCATTTCATTTATCAATTATATCAATCATAAATATACCGTCACTACCAATGGAACCCAGGGAAATAATTCACCAACCGACCTAAAAGCGACGGTGGCGGGACAATCCACTTCCAGTCATAAAACCACTACGCTGCGGATAAAATCACGCCTTGCGTAGGGTAACCGTCATAAGAATACTTTATAATGTGTAAAGGCAATCCTATAATTTCTATCCCTTCCCTTAGTTAGTAATCTATTTCTTTACCTGTACTTTTACACATCTAAAGTATCTCGACCGATTATCCATTCATTTCAGTCATTTCAGTCATGATAGGGTTTAGGGTAACCATCGGCTAAAAATCCTTTTATAAACAACATTTCATTTGAAAACTAAAACTATTACATTTATGCTTTCCATAAACATTTGATTTGTCAAGATTTTTCTTAAAATCAAAAGCTTAACACTTGATTATTTTTCCTTAAACTTGATATTAAAACTTAAAACATTTATATAATCGAAACAATTATAATCAAACCATAAACATATATAAAATATATATATACCAATATATATACTTAAAAGAAACATATATATACAAATATATATTTAAACGAAACATATATATATATATAGTTTTACACTCACAACTTATTTCCGTCCGTTAACTTTCGATTCAAAGAACCTCCTTCACTTCCTGCACGTCTCCGTTTCCGTTCGAAGAGTTTTCAATTCACCTAAAATTTAATCACCAAGTTATTTAAAATTCTCTTCAATCACAACTCTAATGACGATATAATTTTCCTCAACAATCTCTCAAACTAATTAACCCATATTCTTTCCGTTACATGCCCTTATCTTAATACCATTCATTTCCATGAAATTTTCATGTCCAAACACATTTAAATACACACTTGAAACCACCAAATTGGAAGAAAATAAAAACAAGACAGCTTGCACGTTATTTATTCAAACAACTATCTTTGAGCGTTACACGCATTCCATGCAATGCAATTTATCATCTATGACTTAATCACACTCAATTACACATTCAAGTACATGCTTAAGACCTTAAAATCAACTTAAAATCACCCAAATTCAACTTATAACCAGCTGCCCTTCATCCTAGGGACCTAGTCGCAAATCACAAAATAACACAATACGCGATTTTCTTTCGGTTCCAACACGCATTCGTCTTTCATCATGCAATTATATACTTAGAAATCAATTAATTCTCATTTAACTAAACAAAATACAGCCCATACACACATAAACACCTACTGCTCGGCAGAACACAACACATACCCATATTTTTCCACTCATTCACGGCACACACACATCACAAAAACTCTACACCATCACCTATTCCATTTCAGTTTTTCATGAGGCAAAATCAATAAAACCCAAGCTAACTTACTGGTGTTTAAGATCAGTAGCTATTCAGAGACTCACGACAGTCCCAAATCCTTCCATTTTTTGAATCTAACTTGAGCTACAACAAAAAAAACCATAACTCTTGAACTTTGACAGCAAAGAACTCAAGAAAACCACTCAAAAAGTCAAGTTATTCCTCTTACCTACTGTAGACCATCATCTTCACGCCTACCCCTATCATCTTCCTCCATTTCTTGGCTTCATCCAGCTCCTTTCAGCTCCACTTTTTCTGGTCGCAGCTCACCCGAAATCTCCTTCCTTCACTCGCGGTCTGCCGAGCTCGTCAACGCCCGTCGCGACTTCAGCTGTCTTCCCGATTCTGAGCTGTCTTCCTCACTTCCAGATCTGATTTTCTGGGCTGAAATCAGATGCTTATCTAGCTCCTTCAAGCCTCCATCTAACCATGAAGGAATCCCTTAGATGATCGATCCTCTTGCTGCACTTTATTGCCGAGAAAGAGCTGCTGAAAATTGCCGAGCAAGAGATTGATTTCAAGTCTGCTGTCGGGTTTGTTTTTGTGTTTGTCTGGGGAGTGTTTTCTGTGCCAGATCTGAGCTGGAAGAAGACATAATTATTTACTTAACATATTGCCCAAACACCCCTCAGTTTTCCTCAATTATCCCAGCTTAACTTTTAACCAAATTTTTACATATCAACCCCTCTTTAAACTAACATTTTAATGAACTTCACTTATCCATTTTCAATCATGTCCATACTCATTTTTAATCTATAATTAACACTTCCTAATGACCTCTTTTAATCCTCATCACTTATATTTCTCATAAAAATTTTATCCCATAAAAATAAATACGTTAAATCTGTCAATTTCCATAACGATTGTAATATCGATAATATTAGTCATTATTTCTCTCAATAACATTTCTAAAATATTTCACACTTATCAATTCATCAAATTAATCTCATAAACATTCAATTAGACTCATAGTTGTTCTCTTTCATCACATAAGAAAAATTTTTCACAACGGTAGAATATTTTAAAAATACAATCACATTTGACGTATTTATCGATATCTATATATATTCTTAAGCATGAAGGACTTGGTCCTAACATTTTGACTAGGAATCTCCATCCGATGACTGTTTTTTTTCGAATTCGCTCCATGGGTAACCTAAATGGGAGATAGAGAGATGATTGGGGCTAAAATGGAAGAAAGAAAATCTAGGGATTGCTCCCTAAGTAGCATTCGGCCAAAGGGGGTCTTAATCGGGGAATTTTTGTTTCGAGCTTCAAAAAATTATGGCGAGCATATGAGGGTGTTTCTAGGTGATAATAAATGAGATTCGTGAAAGGAAATCGGAATTTGAAAGCATCGATTAAGTTAGAACCTAGATGGAAAGGTTGTAGTCTAAAGGATTTTCAATAGAATTAGTTATGTTGAAAACTCTATTTGTAGCTTTGTGCAATTCAATTTAGCAAATTTTGAATGAGAATGTAATGTGTAGGTGAAGCGTAAGCAAGTGAAGCATTAGAGGCCCGTTGAAGCTCTTTGGCAAGTTTGGAAGCGAGGTGAGTGTACTAACTCACTCTATGTATATTTGTGTTGCATAATGTAATTTTATTGGTTGTTGAAAGTTATGAATGATCTTTATTATACAAGTTTTTCATTTGATGGAGAAAGTTATTACATGCGTTTCAAAGAAATTTCGAAAGAATGTAGTTTTTAAGTAAATTGAGTTTACGAGCTTCAGTTTAAAGTCTTGAAAGAAAAGTTATTTTATGCTTATTGCACTTAGCAGGAAAGATTTTTCAAAGGTCATGCGTATATTCTTAGAATTTCATATTATTATGCGCTACAAATTGTGATGTAGAAAATTCCGCAATGTAGTCACCCAGATTATAGATAGTACTTTGCGCTACGATTGCGAGACAACAAATTCTACACATAGTCGCTAAGGTTATAGATTTTCTCGCACTATGGTTTGCGATGCAAAGAATTCCACACGTAATTTTAAGGAGTCTCAGTAAAGTACGGTTGGTGTCAGTTGAAAATCGCCACATGACATAGCAGTTAGGAGTACGCATGGTGCTTTTATAAAGCAAGAGTTTTGTAGAGATTTACAAATATTTAACCAAGTTTATGATTATTTAGTTCATAATTTTTATTTTTTTTAATTGTTTAAAGTTTACATTTTCTATGTTATATTGTATAAACCTTCCACAGGTACCGACACGGGCAATTGAAATAAAAGAATTCATTCGCCAAATTAGGTAGGCATATAGTTGACGGATGTATTGCATAGTTTGTATTCTATTTTGTTAAATGAAAAAACCAAGTGTATACACCATTTTGCATCTTGAAATATCCACATGGAAACTTGTATTAATATACTTTGCAATGTAAATCACTTGCAAATATTTCTATGATATGAAAGGATTTGGTTAGTATTTGCAGTTTTGAGGAAGTGATGGAATGAGTATTGAGATACCTATTTATGATAAAAGAAGTTGGGTTGTGATTAAAACCATTGGGATTGTCATTTTCTTTATAGGAAAACTTTAGAAACCTTATAAACGCATTCGTTATGTTGCGGGTTTTCTGTAAAAATGCTTTAGATTTTGAAAATAAAAAGGTCACATGTTGGCTTGATTGAATTTTCAAAACTTACAACATGTGAGTTTAAATCAAAACCAACCCAACTAAATAAATATAAAGAAATGAGATCAATATACTTCGAAGCAAAAATTAAAAGGGGCAAGTTTAAGAGCTCATTCCGTGGATCTCTTTTAGCCGTTCAGTAGAGTTTAAAAGAGGTTCGTTGGAGTGCCAGACAAGGCCTTCTAGATACTAATCTAGATGGAATCTGGATTGAATCGCGTCAACGCTCACCGTGACAACTTACAAAGAGATCTCAACTACCACGTAGCAGAATTCTACCATCGCATATATAAAGCAAGATAATATCACATACGTGTAGAGGGTGACACGACTGACTCAACCCTCACACACAGAAGTTAGTAACACACCCTCCCACACTTGCCATACATATATAAGATATTCTGATTGGGTCTAAATCTATAAATTTGGATAAGCTACTAGCCTTTGGAAACTTCTTTATATAGAAATCAAACTTTAATTTTTCCTTCTATAAGCATTAAAATACTAAAACATATTATATAAATCACGTTAAAGCATAAAAACTCAATATTTCTACAATTTTATGCTTAAAATATTTTCTTCTAGACTGATACGCAAAGGTATTCATAAACTATCTTTCTTAATGGAAATTTATTTTAATAAATACATGCTTTAAAAATAGGCTATTAATGCATTTAACTTTCATAAAATATATTTTCACTCATCAATTCCTAACTCACGAAAAGTTTCATGATTTCCTAACTCGCTATATTTTACGACTTCGGATTGCTTCATCTCCATGTTACCTATATATTTTAGCATTCTGTTTTAAGCAACGTCGCAACTAATTTATTTGTATATGCATTTCCATTGACATGCATCCATCACGCAAATGCCTAATTACACAACAGTTTCGTAGCATCCTTTTTCGAGTCATATCAACCTCAATTATTTATTTATAATTTTCATTTGAAATTCTTAGAAACTAAGCATATAAAATACCTTGTTTAACATCCAATTTTCATATCAATGCATTAAACATATTTTTAACTCATTTTGACATATGTTGGTCGAATTCACACCACATTTTTACAGCATTACTCTCATTCAATTTTCTCATTGTAATTACACTTAAACATATATCTAGGGGTGTAAATGCAAGTCCAATTCATAGAATATCACATTTATGTAATTAACCAAAATTTTATCGTAAAGTAGTCATTTAATATTCCAACAATTTTTTTTTTCAATTTCCATCTTAAATTCATCATCAATGCAACTCATAAAATCATCTAAAACCTCCTAAAACAATTTTCCATCATTTTTAATCCCCCATGGCCAAAACATTGTAGGGTCCCGTCTTTTTGGGCTGTCCCAGTCATAAGGTACTGTTCTCGGGCCAAAGGGTTTTACTTCACCTCCCCCACCTGTACTTGAACCAATAACCTAGCTCTTTAGTCAAATGGATTCTTCTTGCAAGTTGAGTACCAATTAAGCTAGTAGCTCAATTGATACTCACCTTGCAAGAAGAATCCATTTGACTAAAGGACTAGGTCATGGGCTCAAGAGCGGGTGGAGGAGGTGAAGCAAAACCTTCTGGCTCGGGAATAGTACCTTGTAAATGGGGTAGCCTTGAGAGAAGGGACCCCACAATAAAAATATGCCTTTTTATGTAATGGCCAATCCTAGTTTGGGTCGAGGCTTTTCTATTGGTCGGGCCTGCTCTCTAGGCCCAGGATATCTCGACCCCCCAACCGATTTCTTTCGCCTTCCTAGACATTCGAACCCACGACTTAGGGGCTAAATACTTGTGGGAAGCATATCTGGTAATCTTTTAATAGGCTTAAAACTTGTGCTTAACTTTTATTTACTTGCATGAAAACATATTGATCACTTTTAGAAACCTCATAAGTATTTTATTTCTATCTAAAGGGAGACAATAGTATTATTACCCTGCTTAAAAACAGGATCCTACATAATTCCAGGAGCATGATCTTATATAGTAGGCCTTGAGTGAAGTACAAAGCCAATCTATTGAATGGTATTGCCATTTTCTCTATCAATCAAGAGACTTTTGAGCTTTATGATGATGCTTAAATAGATAAACCAGTTTTGTGCTTCAACAGCTTCAGCTCCCATCAATAAGAGGTCGGTTACATAGTTATCCTCCATTAATTCTTCTTGGATTCCTTTCAATGGAGAATCATTTTCTTCTTCTAATGCATGTACTTTCTCCTATGCTTATTGAATCCTTTCATGTTTCTGTTCAACACTTGCTTTGCATATTTCAGTACCCATTTCTACATCTTAATTGAGGGAATCAAATTCTGTGACGTCTGTTTTTGTCTGGAGCAATCTTTCTAGATATTGATCATTGCTCAAGATGTCATCAAGAGTGAGTGTTTGGGGAGACGGAATCTTTACCTTGTAAAGAAAATGTGGCTTCCAAGCTATAGTCCTAGAAGAGTTAAATAGACAAACCCAAGTTTGCTTTAATATAAGCGGAAACACTTTTTCATTTTTGTAACATAAAACCCTACGTTAAGGGTCAAACACATTTAAAGTTAACTTTTGACCTAGAAATGTTACATAATGACCAAAATGTCTATGAATGATGACAAAAAGTTTATATGAAGAATTAAAAAAATAAATTTAAAAGGTAAAAATATAAATTTGAAAAAAAAAATCGTTGAAAAAAAATTGTTGAATTTTGACCCTCCACCAAGATGGTGGAAATTATTGTTTTAAAAAAATAAAAAAAAATTAATATATTTTAAAATTTTAATAAAATTAAAAATTAAAAACTCAATCAAACTGGATCTCTGTCATCCATCCATTGGATGGTGGAGATCTAAGAATTAAAAACAAAATCTGAAAAAAGTTAAAAAAAAAAAAAAACATAAGAAGAAAAAAAATATTTTTCTCTCTATTTCCTTCTTCTCCCACTGTCTCTCTTTTTATCTCTCTCTCTCTCTGTTTTTTCCTTCAACCTTCTCTCTCTCTCTCTCTCTCTCTCTCTCTTTTATCACAGATCCAACACCCTTTATCATCAACAACAACCTAACAACTGTCGTCCTTTTCATCTTCATCTTTCAATTGATGACTGACCACCACCATAAACCACCCTAAACAACCAACATCATCTGGGTTCGCCATGTTTGATTGATGCTAGTTTAATGTTCCATTGATGTTGGTTTTTGATTTTTCACGTTTTTGTTTTTATTTTTTATGTTAGATGTTTTTATTTTTTCAAGTTTTTTCTTTATTTTATTTTTTTTAAAATTAATTGATTTTTTTGGATGCCCCTAGTCTTTTTTTTTTTTTCCAATTTTTTAATTTTTGAAATCAATGTAAACACTATTCTCATGCTCCTCCTGATCTGGGTTTTGATGTTGGTTGGTCTGGATGTGTTTGAAGTTGATGTTTGGGCTTTTGTAGTTAATATGGAGATGGAGATTTTTTGTTTTTGTTTGATGATGTGGAGATGCAGATAATGTGTTTGAAGATGATGTTGATTTTTTGTTTTGATTATTTTTCTTTTTTTTTTGTGAAAAAATAGGAAACTATTCTGGATTATTTTATGTTTCAGGTTCAATCATGTTCTAAGTTCGATTGGAACCCAGAACATAATGTTCTAGGTTATGGGTATTCAAATCGAACCTAGAACATGAAAATCATGTTATGGGTATTCAAATCAAACCTAGAATATGTTCGATTGAATCTAGAATATGAAGTTGATGGTGGATTTCGTTTTTAGAATAAGATGATAATGAAGATGATAAAATAAATCTAGGTCTAGATGGATGTATTGTACATGTGTTGAAGTTCAAGAAGAATGTGGGTATGGTTGATGAAGTTGAAGATGGATTAATTGGTGGAGCCCTAAAAAACATATATATACATTTAGATTTAAAGAAAACATTTTTTTTAAATTATGTCCATCGTCCATTAACATGATCGACAGTGGAAATCATTTTAAGCTTTTAAGAAAATTATTAATATATTTTTTAAATTTTGTATTTAATTTTTAAAATTTTTCATTTAATTTTCTAATTTTTATTTAATTTTAATTTATTTTTCACTTAATTTTTAATTTTTATTTAATTTCATATTTTTTTTCAAATTGATTACCATCATACATTTTAAGATGGGTGGTGGAGATCTGATTAAAAATTTTTTTATTTAATTTATTTTAAAGTTCTTGAATTTATTTAAAAAAATAAAAATGGTAAAGTTGAGGGCATTTTGATCATTCCATTGAAATAATTGGTCGACCTTCATTTTTGACACCAAACATAAAATGTTCATGAGCTTGTATTAAAGCTAACCTCATAGGGGTTTTGTGTATGTATTTAAGTCAATCTTGGAATTCTTCTTGGTAGTTTAGTTTAATGAGGCAATGGACTAAGCAATGAGGTGCAGATAACCATAACCATGTCATTGGATTATCTTATATTTTAATCCAATGGAAAAACCACAATACCTCATCATATACCTAACTCAATGACTTTTTCCAAGCACTCAGACCTGTTCCCAAGATCCGAACAAAAGACCTTGTGGTCGAATATATTCCGATACTTCAAGCTATCGATGTTAAATACAGTCATCAATTTGGTTTTCTTTTATAAACCTTGCTATCGATGTTTAAAAATGATGCTTTGCGTTTGGTCAAAATAATCCAACCACAATTCTGTTGTTGCTCTAATAATTGAGTTTCCGGTATGAAAAGCCACAAAAATGACGAAGATAACATATAAAGCAGAATCTTATGTAATATAATGTGACAAAAATTTGAGTGAGGTGGAGCATATACACCCTTCCCGGTACTTGCATTCCCATGCAACCTACTTATTTAATGTACGATTGGTTAGGCACGTTGAGTGGGGTGCTCTTATTCTTAAGGGGCTTAAACAAGTATTTTCCATAAAGTGGAAGTTAAGTGTGTAATGGTTTATAGCTTTTTGAATCTTTTGTGTGATCTATTTTGCTTCTTTCACGCTTTTGACGGTTAAGAGGGAATGCTCTTCTGCCCTACCAAATGCATAGCTTCTAACTCAATTTTCTTGTCAACTTAAACATAAATTATGACTCAATGAATTCAAAATTTTTTATATAAAAGAATATGTTAATAATGAATAATGTCATGCTTTCAAAATTTTTCTTAAATTTTTTGTTGATATGATGATTTGTAATAATCATCTTAATTATAAGATGATGCATTTGTTACCATGTTAATCAAATTCTTATATCCATATCATTTTTTTTTTTCTATTTATATTATTTTCATATCGTATTATTTCTTATTTGTATTATTTTCATATTGTATTCTTTCGTGTTTTTTGCTTAGAAGATTTGATTCTCTTTTTGGTTTAGGAATTTGATTATCTTTTGTAACCTATAAATAGACTCTATTTTATACATTATAATTATTTCTAAGCATTGATAAATTAGTAACAAATAAATTATTACATCATTTGAGATCCATATATATTAGATATAAAAATTACAGTTGACTAGTAATACTTAATAATCACACATTTAAAGCATTAATTCAAATATTTCAGTTACCAACGCAAATAATTGTTAGATCAAAAGAAGTACATGATAGCTAAGAATTAATATTCAAATTTAAAATATGATAGTCATACACCTGAAAAGGACTTTATAGACATATAATTTCAGATATAAAAATCTTGCAACTTACCGGACATTTCATGGTAGAATAATCAAGATCCACTAACATATTACGTTAACAAGATCAACAATAAATGAAGAACTCAAACTAGAACCGTTACAATTTTATTAGACAAGCATAAAAATATGGAGAGAAGACAACACGTGGATATAAAATGTAATTAATATTGTGTGTATAGTTTATGACCTAATAACTAATATATATAAGGTTAATTTAAATACGAAAAAGCAACAAAAAAGGAATGAAATTACAAATAGGGAACATGAGGGGCCACAATGCTGTACTTTGATCTCTCTCCAATGCTTACATTAATGAAGTTAATAGGTAGATGTTTCGATATTCTAATTGCCCCCAATTTTCAGGGCAATTTGTTAAATAGTGAATTCGTCATCTATATATATACGTAAGTATGTATATATAAGTAATTTATTTATTATCAATATTGATTAATTTAATTTGTAAGACTTTTTATGTTGTAAAAAAAATTAGGCTCAATTAACTCATGCTCATAGACATACTAGGATATAGAGAGAAGTTCAGTTAGTATTTTATTGTAGTTATAAATATGTGGGAATTTCAAAAAATAATGAAATTTTAAAAGAAAATTTCATTTTTAGCCCTTCCCTAGTAAATTACATTTTGTACCCTTCAAATAAACTAATTACACCCTATGCCCCTTTTTTGCCAAATTACCCTACCATAAATTTACCCATATACCCTTATCATTTATTTTTAAAAAAATTGAAATACAAAACTACTAAAATACCCTCACACATAAAAACCTCCATTCATCACGGTTTGAAATCTCATTCACCATTTTTCAACCACCATGTTCATTAATCATTGCTGACCCTACCGACCTTTTGCTTACCACCGTTGACCATCATCGATGTTGGGCAATGCCACCATTCTCCCTTATTCTAACGGTATGCATCCCATTCGCCATTTCTTATATTTATCATGCTTTTTTTTTTTAATTTTTTTTTTGGTGATTGGGTTTTGACAAATAGGGTTCAATGTTGTTGATAATGTGATTTAGGGTTAGAAAATTGTGATTTTTTGTGAGGTTAGATTGTTATAAATTTGAATTTGATTTTAGTTCTAAACCAAGTTAAATCGATTGCTTTAAGGAACCGGATAAAGATGGCCATTTTTACTATTTCTTTAGTAGGACAAGTACGGTTTACTACTAGGATATATGGCCTCATTTATCTCGATTTCTTGAAGCAACTGCGATAAATGGGCTCATTTAATTCGGTTTCTTTGATAGCAGAAGATTGTTCTTCTACTACCATAAAAATCGGGATAAATGGCCTTGTTTATCTCAGTTACTTGAAGCAATCATGATAAATGAGGCTATTCATCTCGATAGCATATGTTTTTGCATCTTTTGCTATTTTTGTTGGTAATGGTGTTTTAGCATCCAACCTTAGATTCTTTGTTTTAGAGAATACACATGGTTAGCTCCATACCCTTACTAGGCTAGTTAATGTGTTGCTGCATTATGGTTTCTTGGGTAGGTTCAGTTAGGGCCTGTTAGAATGATTTATACAAGTGTTGCATGCATTGCAATATATTTGCGTGAAGTTGGTTTTAAATAGACTAGCTAGGAAGGTGTTATTTTTTAGTGCCCCAAAGGATGACATGTGGTTTGAAGTTAGGGGACGCCTATATAGGTTTGGTAAGGAGGAGTTCATACTAGTCACATGACTTCGATTGAGGCGAATAGAGCCCGATTGCATTCATGTGAACACGTAGTTGCTAAGGTCAAAAAGTTTATACGTGTGACTTTTGAACAAAAATTTGTCGACAGTTAAGGAAACATTGAATCTTCTCGATGCAGAGCAGTTTGATCCCATTGATATGTTGAAACTGGCGTATGTTGTCATGATCAGGATGGATGATCGGACACCGGTGCATACTTGAGGCATATGGTAGAGGATTTTCTAGGAGTCATTCCCCTATGGAACAATATCCTATATTATAACTCTCCACCACCTCCGTATGGTGATGACTAAGAAGCGACTTCAAAGTAAGCATGGATCGAGTAGCAAGATTTATGCCTTTATTTGGGTGTTTCAAATACAATATTTAGTATATGTTATTTGTTATTCAGATAATTTTATGGTTTATATATACACACACACATATATATACATACATCTACATGTATGTATATATATACGTATATATATACACACAATTTTAAGTATAGTTTGTTTTATTTTTAATTGTTTTTTCATTGTAGTGGTGGTTGGTCGAGACATTCCTACTGTTCGAGAGCAAATTGGCTAACAAAACCAGTAACAAACTTTTGATTTTGAGGTGCTTGAATTGGCTGGGTAAAAAGAAGCCATGTGATAGATGGTTGGATGTTTTTCCCCATGTAAGTATCTAAATATATATATGCACACAATTTTAACTATATGTTTGTATTATTTTTGTTAACATCAAAAATTAATCAACCCAGGTTCGTGAGCCCAATGTTGCAAATATGATCAGAACAGTGTAAGAAACAATAGAAAGCAAAGGATGAAGTTAGGGAAGAATTTCAGTTTTAAGTGGTTTAGCTAATGCATGCCTACGTCCACTGATTTTCTCTCACTATTTTGGTAGAATAATAGTATTCTTTCTCTCAGTATTTCTCTCTTTTTTTATTTACAATGAAAAATGACCCCTATTTATAGAGGGGGAGGATACAATTAAATATAATTAATTTGACAAGTCATAATTAATTGTCATTTCCCAAGACTGACATATAACAAAGTCAACTTCAGTAGAACTAAGCTTTGACATAGGCCATACTTAGTAGTTGAGATTTCCTTTAATCATGCTGCAATTAGTCTGAAACAAATTTTCTTAATGTGTACGACACGTCATAAGTTAGAGTTGATCTTGCTCTGGATGAGCTAATGCTGCTGAGGATAACTGGCGACCTCAGCTTTACAGTGGCAGACAATCTCTATTTAGCGAGCTTGACGTCGCTAGAACATTACATATGCGAGCTGGGAGCAAAACAATCAGGAAGCTTGCTTTCACGAGCTAGCAAATTGGTTCCATCAATTGGGCAAACTGATTGGGCTTTTACCAGTCTATTTGGGTAATCCAGAAAATACTCATAACATAAGCCCCTAGCTCTTAGGGCATTCTGCGGACTGAGAGCTTTAAGCTCATTGGTATAAGCTGATTTGGCGGGATTTGCTACTTAGCTTTTTCAAATTGTCTTACCTCTGGACACGTGGCAACTTCTTATGCAACGGTTTCAGCGTATGCCTAGTGTAGTGTGCATTTAATACACACGTCTTTCAACTGACAGCGCATGATGACCAAATCCCGTATATCACGCTGCATCGTCAGATCTAAGGTGGTTATTAAGCCCTTAGATCCAACGGCTCGGGTTTGGCACCTATATAAAGGTTGAGACTTTTAGTATTCTTCTTTTGGCATTAGGTAGGTGTGGGGTCTGTCGGAAGATCGATATTAAGCCCCTTACCCCTATGGAATCTCACTCGAGGTGGAATTCCCAACTTCAGAGCTTCCATTAAGTCAATTTCGCCAAGGGCTTATTTTCTGTTGTATACAACCTTAAAGAAATAAATTGTATTAGTATACTTTATAGGGAACATGGTGCTTTTATTACTTGCAAATAATAAAGATTTACAAAAATAAAATAAGTGAGCCATATATTATTGAAAATAAGGCTACAAATGTTTGCATTCCATGCTCGTGGCACTGTTGCTCCACTAGGGATGGCAAAATGGACAAGGTTCTCAAACCCGACCCTACCCTTACCCATAATAATACGGTTCGAGTATATACTCGTACTATTTTTTTAAAGACCTTTAAAAGAACCAGGTCTGAAAAAACTCGTATAATTATAAGTAGGATATGGTTCTAAATTGGGTCTCTATCAGACCCGCAAAAGACCCATTGTTTATATACCCCCTTACCCGATTCGTTTGTGAAAAAAACCTAGCTTCTCAACTTTTTCAACTCTCTCGACTCTCTCTCTATTCAATTTCCATCGCTATCGTTCCTTAGATCGACTGCACCTCTCTCTCTCCATCGTCGCCATGTTATTGCCGACCACTAGAACATTTTCGTCTCTCTCTTTCCATCGTCGACCAATGAAACCGAGGTTTGTTTTCAAAAAAAGGGAGGTCTTTTAAATTTTTCTAGTCTTTCGCATCTGAGTTTTCCTTCGATTCATCTATACCTTCCAAGTCCTTCATAGCTTGTTGTTTCGCATCTGCGGTTATGTGTTATTGATGTTATTGATGTTTGGATATTTAGGACTCCATTAAAGATTAAGTTCAAGGCTTTTGATTTGTTTCGTATGGAGACGAAGTAGACGTATAAGACGAAGAAGAAAGGGAAGAAAAGGAAAAGTAGTCTCGTTTTCTCTCTCCTCGATTTCATGTAAGTCTGTCTGTTTCTCTCTCTAGAATCTTTGTTTACTACTGATTTTTGAGATGTTGTTTGTTTCTGCACTCTGTTTTGAAGAGCTGTTTTATGTGTGTATTTTGTGTGAATATGTAAGAAATTACTCAAAAATCATATTGATTTGAGATGTGTACAAGTGATTTATATTACTTCTTTTTTTTTTTTTACCTGTCTAATGATTGCAGAAAAAAAGGAAGCTAGGGAGTTCGTTGTTGGTGTTGGGGACCGGTAGTGGTGATGTATTAGCTTTTGATGTATCTACTAGTCAGTTGAAGTGGAGAATAAATGATTGCCATCTTGGGTGAGTTTTCGGTTTCCATTTTGAAATTTTTTTGTACTAATTGATCTTAGTGGAAATGTTTTCTGATTTCATAATTTAGTTTGATCTTGATACTTGATGGACTTCATTTTGTTTGGAAGTGGCAAATAATATGAATATAATGACATATGCTTACAATTGATATACAATATATTTAAATGAGGCAATTAGTTGGTCTGCCGTCAATTGTGGTTGTTTAAACTTCTAAATGTCACTCTATTATTGTAATAGCCTTTACGGTTTTAATGTCTCAAGCGTTAAGAAACTCATTGAATAATGCACATTATATTTTTATGGACTATCACTAGTTATGAAACGCTAGATGATTTTGTACTTCCTTTTATTCACTCTCTCTTTCTCATATTTGTAGGGGTGTTAATGCTGTTTCGTTTGCTACACATGGTTCGTTGATTTACAGTGCAGGTGCTGATAGGGTGGTTTGTTAAATTGATCCCCTGATAGGTGACCTGTTAAGGAAGTTCCGAGCGTCAACAAATGGTATATCCTGTATGGTTGTCTCCAAGTAATTATATTCTTTACAGTTTCTTTGGGTCTGTTCCTTTTTCTATAGTTGTATATATGTGGCCTTTTGATACATTATTGTTGGATTAATTGCTAAATAATCTTCTTTGAAAAAATTTGCTGAATAATCTGCTCCTTGTCTTCCTGAAATATGTATATGCCAAATAGAAAAATTCATTTGTGGCGTTATGAAACATGATCACTATTTATGCAAAATGGTTAACTAGAAATGGGATAATTTATGCAAGATGTGAATCCAGACTAAAAATGGGATTGTTTAGAGAATTGATTGACCTCATCAATATGCATTTAGCTTAAAATATTGCGGCAGGTTGCATATATTAGTAGCCAATTTCATTTCCTATCCATCTGGATTCCTTTATTTGTTATTTTTTTTTTATTATTAATTGAATTGTTTAAATATATTAGGTAGCCAAACAATATGACTAATTATGGAAAAAGTCAGATGAATACTTCAATTGGGGATAATGATTTTGAGAATATTGAGTCCGGTGTTCCGAGAGTAACCAAACGAAAGCGAGAAACATCATTCATTTGGACACACATATCTAAAGTTGAAGTTGATGGTGTTAGGATGGCTAAATGTAATTTTTGTGGGAAATTATTGAATGCTAGTCAAAGGTCAGGAACATCTAGTTTAAGAAAACATGTCCAAAAATGTCTTAACAAGCATCTAGCTACCATCGATGAAACAACTACTTCGTTTGATCCAAGTGTTGGTAAGGAAAAAATAATTAAAATGGTTATTATGCATGAGCTTCCTTTAAGATTTGTAGAATACATAGGATTTCGGGAATTGATGAGTTATTACCATCCTGGTTTCGAAACAATGAGTAGAAACATGTTAAAAAATGAGATTTTTAAAATATAGAATAACGAGAAGGAGAATACATTGAAGTTGTTAGATAGTTTGGATGGTAGAGTTGCAATTACTATGGATATATGGACATCAAACACAAAAATGGGATATATGGTTGTGACTATGCATTTTATTGACAAATCATGGGTGTTACATAGTCGAATTATGAGATTTATCCGTGTATTGAGTCCACACAATGCTAAGTCACTTGGTGATGAATTGATGAAGTGTTTGCTTGATTGGAATGTTAATAGAAAATTATCTACAATTACTGTAGATAATTGTTCTACTAATGATTCCATGAAAAACAACAAGCTTTCTGATGGATTGTTGTTCGGTGGGAAGTTGTTTCATATACGATGTTGTGCGCATATTTTGAATTTGGTCGTCAGAGATGGGTTACAAGTGATTGCAGATGGCATTGAGAATATTAGAGATAGTGTTTGCTTTTGAACAACATCACCTAAGAGGATTGAAGCATTTGAATTTGTAGCAAATCAATTGAAAATCAAGTACGACAAAAAACTTGTGCTTGATTGTCCTACTAGATGGAATTCCACATATTTAATGCTTTCAGTGGCTTTGATGTATAAGGATGTTTTTGTTTGTGTCTAACAATGCGAGCCACAATATAAATGTTTGCCGGATGACTCAGAATGGGAATTAGCGACGATGATGGTGGAACATTTGCAACTCTTCTACAAATTAACAGAACATTTTTCAGGTATATCTTCATTCTGAATGAATAATTAATATTTTAATGTTTATAGTTCTTAGTAATTATTTTTCAACTTTTTAGGTACCAAATACCCCACAACTAATTTGGTATTTCCAATGATATGCAAAATGAGGGGAACAATGAATGATTGGTTTATTTCTCCTCATATTCCAATACAAACAATGGCAAGGAGAATGATTAACAAATTTGAGAAGTATTGGAGTGATATACCTGGTATAATAGTTGTTGCGGCATTCTTAGATCCTAGGTCTAAGATGTTGCGAATCGATTTTCATTTTCAAAAGTTGTATGGCCCCAATGCAAATCGCCAACAAGAAAATGTGCTTGAATTTCTAAAGGCGTTGATTAAAGAGTATGAGGAGAAATATATGGATACAGCTTTAGTTGAACAAGTTGGTGATTCTTCTATTGATCATTCTACTAATGTCCTTGAGGATGAGGCTGAATTTGAACAATACAAGCGTGATTGTGAAGAAGCTATAGGCTTGAACAAATCAGAGTTAGAGAAATATTTGGATGAAAAAACTAAAGATAATTCTTCTGACTTTGATATTTTGGCATGATAGAAAAGAAACAAAGGGAAATATCCGATTTTGGCTAGAATTGCCAAAGACATCATAGTCATTCCTGTGTCTATGATGGCTTCTGAGTTTGCTTTTAGTACTGGAAGTAAATTCTTGAGTCCACATCGTAAGAGATTGCATCTAGGCACGTTGGAAGCATTGATGTGTGCAAAAAATTAGATATTGGTTTCACTTCGAGGTATGAAAGTGGTTATAAATTTAATTATATTATCCATATTATTCATAATCTTTAATTTAATTTTTAATTTTTTATTTGATTTGTTCTATTAGGTGGCATTTTGGAGGAAGAAATATATCATAAACAAGATAAAGAAGAGCCATCAACATCTTGATTTTAATTTTTATATTTATTTGTATAAATTTTTTTGTTATTTTGGGATGAAATTAAAGATAAATTTTAACTTTTAATGTTATTTTTTGTTTAATTTTAATTATGGTATTTTTTTGTAAAAATTGGCAAGAATGATTATGGAATGAATTATGTGATGTGAAATTAGTTTAATTTGTTTTAAGAGAAAAAATTAATTTTTTTTTTAAAAAAAAAAAAATCAAGTTGAAATCTTAGATCCATTCAATTTGGTAGTCCATAAAAAATTTTTGAGAAAATTTTGGATTTTGTTTTTTTCAAATAAAAAAATTCGGGTTAACCCAAATTTGAATCGAGTTGACCCAGTCAAATCCGACAGGTCTGACTCGGTCAAACTGGGTTTGGTACGGGTCTTGTAACAGACTTGTAAAATACGCGGGGTCGGGTTTGGATCATACTCTCAAATTTATTTGAAGTTATAGGTAGGGTCTAGGCTTGATATGGGTCTAAACCTGCATTTTGCCATCCTTACACTCCACTTATACTGGTTAGATGATATACTCAATTCCCAAGTCTTGTTTCACGATGTAAGGTTTTTCCCAGTTCGGCCTTGTGTTCCGTTACTGACCTTGCGAGCTCCAGATAGAATGAGGCGCAGTACGAGATCACTGGATTTGTAGCTCCGAACTCGAACTTCTTATTATAGTATTGGCCACCTTTTGCTAATAGATGGCAATCCTAATGCAAGCAACCTCCCTCATTTCATCGAGCAGGTCCAAGTTTGTGGCAAGGAGCTGATCGTTCTCCAGCGAATTGAAGCTCGCTCTTCGCTGATTGGTTACCTCTAACTCAGTTAGGATCATGACCTCGGACCCGTAGACCATCAAGAAAGGAGTTTCTCTAGTGATGTCGCGAGCTATTGTTCGGTAAGCCCATAACACCTTTCGTAGCTCATCTACTCATGCTATTTTATTGACTTCCAGTCTTATCTTCAAAATTTGCTTTATGATTTTATTGACTGTTTTGACCTGGCCATTTGCCTGGGGATGGTTCACTATTGAGAAGTTTTTTACAATGCCAAGGTTATTACAAAATCTGATGAATTGCTCACTACTGAATTGAGTGCCATTGTCGATCACAAGCTGTTGAAGGACTCCAAACCTACAAATGATATTATTCCAAACAAATTTTTCTACCTTTGTAATGAAGATCTTGGCAAGTTCCTTGACTTCTGCCCACTTGGTAAAGTAATCTACTACAACGATGACGTGTTTATACCTTCCACGGCCTGTTGGAAGAGACCCTATTAGGTCTATGCCCCAGATCATGAATGGCCATAAACTAATCATCTATTGCATCCCGTTTCACTGTTAGCCAATAATACCCTTACCTTAATGCTTTCTGAGCCTCCAACGTGGTTCCCATAGTGACCTATATGAACTTCCATCAAAACCTTCGTATAATCGAGCTCATCAATACACCTCAATAGCAAAGCTGAGAAGCCTTTCTTGTAGAGCATGTTGTCACAAATGCAGTATCTTACAGCTTGGGATCGTAGGCTACGTGCTTTTAACTTGTCATCTGGCAACTTTCCATCTTGCAAATAATTTATTAAAGGTCTCATCCATGAGTCATCTACCATTGTCATGGTCATCACCTCGTCTTTTGACTTAATGCTGGGTGCTAGTAGGAACTCGATCGATATGACCTCAGAGAACTCCACGTCTTAAGCTATTGTCAGACGAGCTAAAGCATTTGCATGAGAATTTTGTGCTCGCGAGATCTGGTTCACCTCATATTTCTCAAAAGTTCACAACAACTCTCAAACTTTCTACAGGTAAATCATCATCTTTAACCCCCGAGTGTGGTATTTACCCTGTACTTGACAAACCACGAGCTGAAAGTCACTGAAAATTCTGAGTCGTTCAACTCGCATTTTCGTAGCTAAACGAAGTCCCGCCAGTAAGGCCTCTTACTCAACCTCATTATTGGTGGCTCGAAATCCAAACTTGAGTGCACAGAGAATTTTATGCCATCTAGGCTGATCAACAACACTCTAGCTCTTGCCCTTTGCTAGCTGGAAGACCCACCAACATATAGTTCCCAATATGGACCTTCTGAAGTCCCAACTTCTTCTTCTTCTTCAACAGCTCCTGTGAACTCGGCTACAAAGTCAGCCAGTACCTACCCCTTAATTGCTAACCTCGGCTTGAACTCTATATCAAATTAGGTCAGCTCGATAGCCTATTAATGAAGACGACCTGAAGTGTTCGGCTTCTGGAGGACTTGCTCAAGCGGATATTTGGTGAGCACACTTCAATTTTATACACGTAGAAGTAAGAGCGTAGTTTCCTTGATGCCGCCACTAGACAATAAATAAGCTTCTCCATTGGGGTGTACCTCGTCTTAACGTTAACCAGCTTCTTACTGATGTAATAGACAAGGAATTGTGTCCTGTCATCTTCCCGAACCAAAGTTGCACTTAGCACGTACTGAGATAACCCTAGGTAGATTGTCAAGTCCTCTCATTTCTTTAGTTCTGAGAGGAGCAGAGCTTGCTCCATATATTCCTTTTTAACTGCTAGAACGCCATTTCACACTCCTCGTCCATTCAAAGTTTCTTGCCTTTTTCAGTACATCAATGAAGAGAATATATCTATCAGTGGCTTTTTAGATGAACCTGCTGAGGGTCGTAACCTGACCGTTAATACTTTGCACTTCCTTTATCTTTGTTGGGGATCTCATGTCCAGAAGGGCTCTTATTTTCTCAAGGTTGGCCTCAATCCCCCTATTATTTACTAGGAAGCTTAGAAATTTACCTAAGGCTACTCCAAATGCACATTTAAGGGAGTTGACCTTCATCTGATACTTCTTTAATATATGAAATGTCTTCTTGAGGTCGCATAAATGGTCAATTGCTCACCCAGATTTTACCAACATGTCATCCACATACACCTCCATGGTCTTCCCAATCAATTCCTCAAACATCATGTTTACTAGCCTCTAGTATGTTGCCCCTACATTTTTTAGTCCAAAGGGCATTACCTTATAGCAATATAAGTCGTGATTTGTGACGAACGAGGTGTGCTCCTCATCTTTAGGGTATATTGGGATCTGATTGTAGCCTGAATATGTGTCCATGAAACTGAGGAATTTATGACCAGTAGTTGCATATACAAGCTGGTTGATCCTGGGTAAGGGGAAGCTATCCTTTAGGCAAGCCTTATTGAGGTCGGTAAAGTCTATGCAGGTTCTCCACTTCCCATTCTTCTTTTTTACAAGCATAGGGTTAGCGACCCAACTTGGATAGTAGGCTACTCTGATGAAGTTGCTAGCCAACAGCTTATCCACTTCTTTCTTCAAGGCTGAGTACCGCTCATTTGTCATTGATCTCCTCTTCTGACGAACTGGCTTATAGTGGGGGTCAATGTTAAATTTATGCGACATAACTTTAGGATCTATCCCCACCATATCTTCATGATTCCAGGAAAAACTATCCAAGTTCACCATGAGGAAGTCAACAAGCTGGGTCTTTATTTTCGAAGTCAACCTCTTTCCCAACTTCAGGCATCTTTTAACATCTACCTCGCTGACTTAGACATCCTTGAGTTCTTCCACACGTCCAATTGCCCTATCTGTATCTATCTCACAAGGGTCGAGATCGCGGCTCATACCCTTCCAGTCATAGTATGTGGTTCACCTCCTGAGACCACGTTCACCTTCTTTCCTGTGATTCCCATTTTTATGGTGTCTTTATAACAATGGTGAGCTAGATGCTGCTTGCATTGCACACATCTTACTCCCTTGGGGGTTAAGAACTCCACCGTGAGTGTCCTGGATGAGGTTACCATATCCAGGTCGTTCCTTGCAGGTCTCTCCAATACTATATTATACGCAGACGGAGAATTTATGATCAGAAAGTCCGTAAGCATAGTTGATTATTGATCTGCATCTTTTTTAAGGTGAGGGGTAGTTTAATTTACCCAATAGGAGTGACCGCATCTCCAATGAAACCATACAAAGGCTCAGGGGAAGGCTTTAGCTGCTCGTCTCCAATCCCCATCTAGTCATAGCACGCCTTGTACATTACATTGGCCGACCTTCCAGTGTCAACTATTATTGTCCTTACTTTTACATTCCCAACATGAGCTCGAATCACTAGGGTATCATTATGGGGCCAATGAACGTCTCTAGCATCATTTTCTATGAAAATAATTTCTTTTGAGGCCGTCTTTGCCCTCTTGACAGGTCCTTCTAATTCTTTTTGACCTGCAAGCTATATGTGATTGGTTTCGTGCACATAGCACTCATGCAATCTATTTGATGTTCCTGTTATATGAAAGCCTTTATGGATGGTAAAGATTGTCCTCACAGCAAGTACTTGTTATGAGTCGGAGGGCTGTTGGGCTGGTCGCGATGCTATTATTGTTGAGGATGCTGGTATTGAGGTCATTGTCTCGTAGATCGCACCACATAATCTCTCAAGCAGCCATTTCTGATCAATACTTTAATGGCATCTTTCAGCGCTCAGCATTCTGAGGTTCTATGCTCTGTTTCATTATGGTAAACATAATACCTGCTTCTGTCTCTAAACCGATTAGGCATCTTGGTCAGAGCAGGTTTTCCAAAATCCTCTCTACTTTTTTCTGTGGCAAAGATCTTGTCTTGTGAGTCTGATAGGACAGCGTAGCTGTCATAGCGACCTGGGCGAGGAGGTAGCCCATACCTTTAATTACTTCTTGGCCAAGGTCTACTCATGGCTTTCTTAGCCACTTTATGATTACTTTTTTGCCCCTCATTACCATTCCCCTCATTGCTCTTCTTCTTGTTCTGATTGGAGCTACTAGCCTTATTTTTTTGATTGCTTGGCTTCTTTGACCTAAGGCTTCCTCCCACTTTATTCTTTCACAGTTCGCTCATAGAACTCCCCTAGGTCCTTTATTAGGAACTTATAAATGCTCTCATATAGCTTCCCGTCTCTCCTTAGTCCTGTCGAGATAGCTATTAAGATCTCCTAGTCCGTAGGGTTTTTCACATTATTTACCTCGCGTCTAAATCTACCAATGTAGTCCTTTGATGATTCACTAGGATGTTGGAAAATTGTAGTGAGGTGACATGGCGACGGGAGTTGCCTCTTCAATGCCTTGTATTGGTTGACAAATTTTCGCTGACACTCCTCCCAACTACCAATACTGTGAGGGGAGAGGTTCTTGAGCCACATTCGCGGAATATCATCAAACATCGCTTGGAAGACGCAACATTTGACTAGTGGGCAGGTAGTTTGCAAGTCTATTTGAATATTGAAGGCATCCAAATGGTCATAAGGGTCAGTATTACCATTGTATTATGGGATATTGGGGACCTTAAACCTAAGGGAAGAGGCTCCAACTCAATCTCCAAAGTAAATGGAGTCCTTTCTTCGTCTTGACTTCCCTACTCATAAGCCTTAGGTCATGCTTCCAATTGTTAGACCCTTTGAAGGAGCTGTTCAATGACTGGGTCTTGAGTTTCAAACTACCTAGTCAAGGATTGTGCTTCGTCTGCTCTCCCTGTTCAGGGAATATTGGTCTTGCATCCCTTGCCTTCTTCCATATTCGAGTTCAAGTGAAAAGTGATCTGGTTCATACCCATGGTCTAACCTGTTCGACCCATCTGCTTTTCATGAGCCTCTATGTTAGTGTCTCCGTTCATTCTCACTTATCTGAGCTAAAACCCATACATGTTCATAGCTCACCTTAACTTGTCGATGCCCATCATGACTCACCCTGACTCTCAGTCCTAAAGACTGAGCCACATTCTCATCCTCACAAGCTCGCTGAGCCCTAGCTCCAAATCGCACGTTTGAGGATTGAATTGATCACTCTAGTGTTGGTACTTCCCTGGTAGCTCTCTCATCCGAGACTAGAACTCTCAAACATTGTCGCTGCATAACATCCCTCATGGTAGCGGTCTCAATTGGTCTCTGAATGACCTAAACTTAGGCTTATATCAACGCCCTTACAACATCTACTATCTGCATCATTGTATTCTCTAACACCTTCTGGCGTTGTTGCAAAACCTGTATGGCCTCCCTTCTTATGGCATTAGGCGTAGGTTGACGAGAGGGGAGTGGCGGCATACCTTGGGCAGTTCCATCCATAGGTGTATTTGAGGTGTTTACACCCATATTAGCTAACAGAACGCCTCGCTGTTGGTCTACGTTCTCCATTCTATCAATCATTGCATCAAAGCTCTTGATTGTTCTTCCCTTTGCCATGATAATGGTGAACAGAAGAAAGCTACAGTTGGGCCCTCCTTGTAGTGCCAAAATGTTGATGTCAAAAATTAATCAACTCAGGTTTATGAACCTAATGCTATAAATATGGTCAGAGCAGTGCAACAAACAAATAGAAAGCAAAGGATGAAGTTAGGGAAGAACAAATAACACTAGAAGTTTTAAGTGGTTCGGCTAATGAGTGCCTACGTCCACTATTTTTCTTTCACTATTTAGGCAGAATAACAGCACACACTCTCTTAGTAGTTCTCTCTTTTTTATTTACAATGAAAATGACCTCTATTTATAGAGAGAGAAGATACAATTAAATATAATTAATCTGACAAGTCATAATTAATTGTCATTTCCTAATACTGACATGCAACAAAGTCAACTTAAATATAACTGAGCTCTGACACAGGCCATACTTAGTGGTTGAGATTTCCTTAAATCATGCTGCAATTAGTTTGAAGCAAATTTCCTTAATGTGTACGACATATCATAAGCTGAAGTCGATCTCGCTTTGGGCAAGCTGATGTTGCCGAGGATGAGTAGCGACCTTAGCTTTGTAGTAACAGACGATCTCGGTTTAGTGAGCTTGACGTTGCTAGAACATTACATATGTGAGCTGGGGGGAGCAAGGCGATCAGGGAGCTCGCTTCCACTAGCTAGCATATTGGTTTTGTCAATTGGGCCAACTGATTGGGATTTTACCAGCCCATTTGGGTAATCCAGAAAATGCCTATAATAATTCTTAATTGTTTTTGCATTGCAGTGATGGTTTGTCAAAGCATTTTTGCTTTCGAGAGCAAATTATCAAAAAGAACTAGTAATAAAGTGTTGTGTATTTTTGGTATTACACTTTACCACATAAAACCTTGTATAAGTATACACGGTCTCTATACAATATAATAACAAATTAATATCAATCCCACAAAGACAGTTCAAACTAGAACTAAGTATTGAAATTTATAAACACGACTTTATCCAGAGTATAATTAATTGATAAGAAAATTTAAATAGATTTCATTAAACACTTAATTGAAATCTAGGAAAATTTAACTCCACTCGATATTTCACTTTTCTTATATCATTTTCCATCAACAAAATTTATGATTTCATATTATATTTGATTAGGTACACTATTATATTCATGAGCCTCTTTTGAGGACATCTTATGTATTCGTATTAAACACCTAGCTATATTTCTATACTAGATGATTAATATAAAATCATTACGATCAAATTTCCACACACGATCATATCACATTTAAAAACTAGATATATCTCTATTCCAATTCTCAAATACCATTTTACCAAGTTCTAAATATGAATATCTTTTTCAAGCATACTAATATCATAAAATCATTCAATTGAGTAGACCTGTAATAAAACGAAAGCATTAAGTATTGGTAAAATAGAATACTCATTCGTGAAATCATCCATTAAAGTATAATAAATCATCCATAAGAATATATCCACATCAAGCTACATTGAAATCCCTAAAAGCAAGTTTAGTTCTTCATAGATCTACGCATAAACAAGCCAAAATATGAAATATAATTGAACAACATGTTTAACAAATCAAAAGTAGAAGAGAACATCCCGAAATGATCGTTGTATTCCTTCAAAAGTGCTCAAAATCCTCTCATTATTGCTCTTGCTCTTGAATGCTATAACAATGTTATAACATGCAGCTCCAATGATTCCTTAGCTCAAAACAATGAAAACTCACTTAATTTTTAGAGAAAACTAACTTAGAAATGACTTAGGGTTTGCTGCTTGTCCTCTGTAACCGAGAAAATGAAGAATTTATAGGTGGTTTTATTTAGAGTTAGAGAGTTTCCTTCATGAACATATTACACCAATATCACGAATAATGATCACGATTTATGTCTCATGATCGCATTTAGTGAAAGTCCCTAGAAAAGTATAATGATTAGTGTTAGCAAATTGCATTCAGTGAGAATCTCTAACTAATTTTCAAGACTCGAGTCTAACCTAACCTAAGTTTGTTTTCCTTTTTACTATCCTTGTTCATACTATTATACATACATGCATACATTCATATATATAAATATATTATAGGGAAAAATCGATATAAGATTATGTGCAAACAAAAATGTACCCGATTAATGGTAGTAACGACAATTCAATAATTTTGAATTAACAAGATTGAATCTTATATTCTATGAAGATTGAATTGATCCTTTTTAATTTGTGAATTCATTACCACTCGATCTTCCTCACTATGACCTTTCACCAAGAAACCATGTGTGGAAGCGATCTTGAAGAATCCATTCACTTTCTGTTCTCAAAAGAAAACCTACAGCAAATGAAAATCGTGAATGACTACACACAAAAGAGGGTTCGACCAACCCTCTTCCTCCTTCTATAGTGTGTGGCTAACCCTAAGCCTTTCATGGTTTTCTACTTTCTTTTATGTGATGGGAAAAAAATATGATCAATTGATTTTTAGTATAAAACATCCTTTTATATTAATCAATTTAGGGTTTTCTTATTTGATAAGGAAACATATTTCCTTATTAATTAGAGTATCTTAATTTTCAATTTAGAATATCTAATGCATAATAAGATGATTTAACTTCCAATTGAAAAATCTAATTCGTAATTGGATGATCCTTTTTCTAATTGAAAAACCTAATTCATAATTAGATGATCCAATTTCGAAATCAACAAAGATTCAGATTCATAATCTCTTCTATTAATTGACTTTGACTTTTTCAAATCTAAAGACTGTTAAATTAAATGATCCTAAATCATTCTTTATTTAATAAAGTCACAAGGATTTTGTAATACCCTTCCCTTGACTTCCATTTGAATGAAACTCGAGATAAAGGATGCTACATTACTTACTAAATTTATTTATTTATTTTTATAAAATCTAGCAGAGTTTCGTCTATTTTTCTGAAAATTCAAAACTTAAAACCTGCAAGGGAAAAATAACACTTCTATAATAAATCTTTCTCCACTTCCAATCGGACCTCCTGTCCGTTTCCAAACTCACTTCACCACATAAATATATTAATCGTCAATAATTTTTAAAAGAAACCACATTTATTAAGGTTCAATAAAAAATAAAACATAAGTAAAAATAACAGGTTACAAACTAGCTTATAATACAAAATCCAAAATTGAAATTCTTACGAATTTTATGTTTTACCAAAGTAATACTTCATATGGTCATATACAAACTTTCACATTCATAAAACTTAATGCATACACATATTGAAATGAATATGATGTCTACCCAAAATACGGATGTGACTTGCAAGGAAGGCTGTAGATATATCTTGTCTTCAGTCTTTATCTATTTTGCCTAATTTACTATCTGTGCGTCGTAAATCCAACGCGCTAAATATTTTTACTTAGTGGGTATACACAATAAAATTGAAAAACATCATGGTTTTTGAAACTATAATAAAATGACATAAAATAATTTACAATCATCACACTTTTACAATTAAAGTCATAATGGATTTAATAAGCTAAATATTATACATTTTACTTTCTGATTTCATTTTTCATACGAAATCATGTAATTGCCCCTAATGATTTTTAGAGCCCTTTATAAACTCTAATACAATACCTTGAATCAGAAACAAGTTTCCTCGGCATCGGACACTTAGTGCCTACTAGTCAGATCACATTTGACATAAGTTTTCAAATGCGATTTATATGCATTCAGCCAAAGGGCCTCTATTTTTCAAAATTTTGTTCCACTTTATTTTCTAATCTATGCCAATTAAAATACATCCAAATACCATCTAAATCAAATTAAAAACATGAAAAGCATTGAAAACATCCACCATCATCCTCCATACCTTATTTGATATAGTATGCTTTTTTTTCAAATTTGTTTTCAAATTTTGGTTCTCATCCCCTAATCCATCTAAAAGGCATGCAAATGACACCTAAGTATCATCCATGCATAGTTACTACATCAATGGAACACAATCATAAAGTTCCAAAAGAAATTTTATATTGTCAAATCTACTAGTCAAGGGCAAATTTACGAAATAAGTGTACACCAACTTTTTGGATTTGATCTCTAGCTTCCTTTCACCTCCAAGGAGAGCTTATAACTTCTCTTTATCCTTCTCTTGATTTTCTTTAGCTAGACCCACACCTAGGGTTTCCAAAAATGTATATATCAATGCTAAAAATCAAACATACTAATTTCAATACGAAGGTAGATAGATATACATGCTTATAAGAGTATCTACATGCTTATTAACCTCCTTCTAACTCTCAAACTAAAAACTTACATCACATACCTTGGATTTACACCTTTCTAGAGATAATCACTCTTAAATTTTTGATGGGTTTTGATGAATTTAGGGACTTGATTGCTTAGGTGATGAAAGGTGCATGATTTATTGGTGATTTGGAGGCTTAGGATTGAAGAAAATTTGAGAGAAAATGGGTGTATAAGTTTCGGCTAGGAGAGGAAAATGGATAAGCTTCATGGCTCTTCACTTTATATACTACTCATCTTTAAATTCCAATTTAACCCTTAACAATTTTATTAATTCTCATCTTGTCCCTTGGTCACAAATGCTAGCTTCTCATTGGTTATTCTTGACGACTCATTTTTCCATAAAGTTATTTGACCACACACTTGTAAAATGTCCATAGTTTCCATGACTTTTTGACTTTTATGTTGGTAATTTCCTATTGGCCCAAAATAAATTCCTATGCAATGCTTTCTAATTGTGTCCATCTCTTGTCCAATCATAGTTTCCATCATCCAATTCATCTCATTTAATCTCTAATTAAATTCTTTACTAGAAAAAATATCTCAAAAAATATTAAATTCCTTAAGCAAATCTCATTATACATCTATATCACACTAATTGCATAAAATTCTCATTTATTCCAACGTTTTACATTTGAATATTTAATTCAAGAATACTAATCATGTGGAAATAAATTTCGGGGCGTTATAGATTTGAACTCTACACATAAATAATTAAATTTTTAATAATTATTAGTTATTAATTAAATAATCATTAATTTAAATAATCAATATTATTTAAATATTACATGAACATAATAGTGTTACACGTGTAACATATAATTGGACACTCCAATTATATTCTTCTTTTCTCATGTCTTATGGCAAGTACAAGCTACCAAAGAGACCCAATGGACCAATAATTTTGAGCTCTAATAATGCCGAAACTATTAATTAAACACATTGATTAAATAATTCATTATTATTAACTTTACAGTTACTCCACAAAAAATCTATGGTTACATTCTCAAAATTGCAGATGTTTTACCCAATTTGAATTTTTCACTGTCCATCGATTTAATTATTGCATATGATTTAATCTTGCACAAGAAATTCATAGTTAAAGTAGGTTATAAAGTCCGTTATACATCTTTAATTATATATTATTCCTATAAATATCATTTATTGTCTAATAAATAATATATCCACAACAACTTATGAATTTATCATTTCATTTTCTTATAAATAGTAGGTCGAGTGCTCTTATTGTTCAAGACTCGAATCAACACTTAATGGAACTACTCATCTACTTCTTGCATAAAGGAGTGGTTTCTATTAATGTGTACAATATTCCTAGCCACTTTACGATAACGCCCTTTTTGGTGAATAATGGATATTAGTGATTTAGCACTCATTAGAATTTTTTTTAAAAAAAAAAATGGGATTAAGAGATTTTATACCCAATTAGAGTATTACATGATCAATTGGATGATAAGATGACCAGTGAATATTTTTGAAATTTATTAAATTAGAATGATGACTAAATGCATTTAAAGGCAAAAGGGTCATTTCAAGCTCAGATAATACATGGATTTTGGTGTGAGCATTACATAGAAAGAACTTGAGCAAAAAACACAATCCATGTCATGAGATGTTAACCAATGAATGAGTGACAAATCAAAAATTTAATTATAGATTTTTTTAAATATCAATTGTTATGCATTAATTGATGATTATCTTTTAATTCATAAGTTACTAAATTGTCCATTAAATAATCAAATGCATGTGAGATAAAATTAAGGGTATGATGGTAAAATTTATTAAAGGATTTGTTAGCCATTTGGTGGATTAATGAGGGGCATTTTGGTCAAGTTAATGGAAGACTATATAAAGTGATGGGTGGTGATCATTCAAAGGCCATCTTTGGATAGCAAAAGAAGAAACAGAAAAGGAGCAAATTAGGTCAGTTCGGGCAACAGGGGTGAAGGAAAAATCAAGGTGATTCAAGTCCATTTTTCACACAAAAATCACTAGCTTTCCAACAAATAAGATCCTAGGCAAGGATTGGTCAAGAAAAGTAGAGAAAATATGTAAGTTTTGTTGGTTTTTATGATGATTTTGATGATTATTTTGGGGTGAATGATGGCTTGATGAATTGATGATATTTTTGGGTATGTTTTGAAGTAGAAATTCTTGGGTTTAGGCTTAGAAATGAAGGAGAACACAAAGCAAGCAAGTGTTCAAGTAAACTAGTAAGTTAATATTAGGGTTTGTGTGAATTTTTGTTGAAAAAGTGTTATTGAGTTATGATTATGATATTAGATGGATTATGTTGTATTTTTGATGTGTTTGATGAGCTTAAAATTGAAGAAAATTTATGTGATACGTTAGGGGTAATTTCGACCAAGCTAGCTTAGTTAGGGGTTTGAGTAGATTTTTGACATTTGATGAAATTAATGGATGTTTGACATAATTTTAAGTTGATATGGATCATTGGAATTGAAAAGAAAAAGTTAGTAATTAGTGGTTAGTATTCAGTCAACGTAGGGAATTTATGTGCATGACTTGATTTTTTTATCGTCTGATGAATTTAGTTGATGTGTGACATGAATTTAAGATGATATAAATCAAGGAAGTGAAAAGAAAATGGTTTGATGGGTGTGTTAGGTAATTCGGCTAAGGGGGGTAATTGTGGTTCAAGCGGTTGTTCAATTATCTTAAGGAGTTTTGATATGTTTATATATATAATTGAGTAAATTCTAAATGAGAATTATGTTATACTAAGTGTAGGAGGAGTTCGGATTAAGAAAAGCAAAATAAAAGGCTCGGAAGAGTGGTGCACTAGTTGGAATCAAGTTGTGAGTATGATTGTTTTAAAATTTTTTATGAATTTTAGTTGTTAGTAATTGATGTTTACAGGAGTATATGTATTTAATTGATTTAATCGATTTAGTCAGATTGTTAGCACATAATTCTTTTATTTTATGATGCTAGTAAGCTTTCTTGATTCAAGTTATAAATGTATTTATATTTTAGAATTAAAGTGAAATAATAAATTGAGTGAATTACAGGCTAAGAATTCTTTACTAAAGTAAAAGAATTTATAAAAGCAAGGTTTACCTTAATCCCCAGTATACCCGACTGAAATACCCCAGCGTATATGGCAAGTTGGTTAGGAGAGTTACTAATTGGGAGGCTGAGTCAACGAGTCACCCTCTGCATGTGTGGGATAGTGTAGATCTATCAATGTTAGGAAGGGATCATGACGCCAGAGTTTCTCACTTCGGAGACTACACATGGTAGCATTTTTTAGCTCTAGTAGCGATGAGAAATTCAGTCACGACAAAGCAAGTTTTCCTGGATTGCCTTAGCTAGTTCTCGAAAGCAAAAAAAGCACGTCGTTAGGTGCGAAGTTTAGAAAGTAAAGAAATTTTATTAAATAAAGTATTATACTTTACTAAAGTTATTTATATTAGTTTTCTAGTATTATAAATTTTCAATGAAGTCTATAGTTTTCTAAAATTATTTTGGGAGGACATTATTATATTTTAGAAAGTAATTTATTATTCTAAAAGTTTACCCACTCACTGAGTTTATATTCACCACTCTATTTTTATATTTTCTGAAAAATTCTCCCCAGATACAAGAACGAGCTAGCATACAGACACAACTCCATCGGACATATACGTGGGCCGTGAACACAATACTACTGCACTAGTTCGTTTCTTTCACATGTATGAGCATGCATCGTATATCATACTTCATTGTATTTTTGTAAATATTATTTTTGAATGTTTATAAATCTTTTAAGAATTTTTATTTGTAAATCAAGTTTTGAGTGTAAATGTTGAATTTATGTAAATGAGGTTATTTTCAAGTTCATTTCAATCCGAAAGCATGTTTGCGTTTGATTGTGAAAATAAGGGTCTGAGGCCTGGAAGTTGAGAAAAAATGTATGCCATAGAAGTGTTTTGTTTTAAATTTGCAGGGTGCCATGTTCAAAAAACAGTCATTATGCTGGCGAAATTTTTATAAACCCACTTTGCAATTTCCTATAAAAGAAAATCTTTTGTTCATTTTCGTGAGAAAAGAGTTTTTGAATAAGAAGGGTACCTCCGTGGGATCCTTTCAAACCAAAGTGAGGATTTGATTGAGTTCCATCGGGGTGATCCGTAGGGACTCCCATCGGGTTCAATAAAAGGATCCGAGGTGGGTCCTTACATAAACTGTTTTCTTAGTTGCTTCAGAAGCAGCTACATATCCAGCCTTCATGGTGGAGTTAGCAATGCAATATTGCTTAATGCTCCTTCATATTATGGCTCCACCACTAAAGGTAAATATTGATCCGGACATGAATTTCTTGAATCCTTATCTGATTGAAAATTAAAATCTGTGTATCCTATTAGAATCATATTCCTACCAAAATACGCAAGCATATAGTCTCTCGTTTTTTGAAGATACTTAAGAATAAGCTTTATTGCACCCAATTATCCAATCATAGGTTAGACTGATAACGACTGACTACTCCTACTGAATATCATATATTCGGTCTTATGTATGGTATAGCATACATGAGAGTGTCTAATGTGGAGACATATGTAATTCATCTCATATCTTCAACCTCTTGAGGTGTCTCAAGACACTATTCCTTAGATGAATTCTATTTTGAGAAGGTAAATTACCTAGCTTGAAATTCTACATTGCAAAACATATAAGGAACTTATCAATGTATGATACTTGAGATAGTCCTAATAATTTATTCTTGTTTATAATTTTGATCCTAAGACCATGATTAGTTTCTCTTAAATCTTTCGTTTGGAATTGGTTAGCAAGCTAGTTCTTTACGTCTTATAATACTCCCTCATCATTACCAATGATTAAGATATCATTAACAATGATTTGAATATCATTAACATAAAAATACAAGGAAAATCACTTTCTTATCAATGATTCTCTTATGAAAACAATGTTCATCAACATTTTGCTCAAAACCATACGATTTAATTAAAGTGTTGAATGTTATGTTCCAAGATTAAGATGTTTGCCTAAGTCTATAAATAGATCTTTACAACTTGCAAACCTTTTACTCTTAACCTTGGGACATGAATCCCTCTAATTGCACCATATAGATGCTCTTGTTAAGATTGTCATTCAAAACACAGTCTTGGTGTCCATCTGACATATCTCCTAGTCGAGACATACACTTTGGATAAAACAATGTGAATGGAATTAAGAATAGCTACTGACAAGAAGTTTCTTCACACTCAGCTCTCTAATTTTCAGTATAACCCTTTGTCACTAGCCTAGCTTTGAAGGTCTCTATCTTTCCATCCATTCCACTTTTTCTCTTGTAGATCCATTTACCAAATATATTTATCCATCTGATTATTCCACAAGTTCCCAGACAAAATTGAAGTATATGGAATCCATCTTGAGATTCATGGTTTAAGCCATTTCTCTTTATTAGAGTCATCTATTGCATCCCTATATGTCAATGTGTTATCTACATTGTCATGAGAGATGGCAATTTGTTCCTCTTTAAAACTATGTAGCAAACAGGTCGTTTTACATCCTTTCCACTACGATAAGGTGGGAGATCACTCTAATAGGAATTTACTTGATGCTTAGACATGATGTTAACTGTGTTCTTATCAATAACAGTTGTTGAATGGAAACTGGTCGAACCAAGCAATAACTTTTTAAATACAGCTTTACTTAGAGTTTTGTAATCTTTTATATAATTATCTTTAAGAAACGTAGCATTTGTCTATACAAACACTTTCTCTTCTTGAAGATTATAAAAGAATCCATCTCTAGTTCCTCTGAAGTAACCTACGACTTACCCATAACATGGTTCCAAGGCTTCCCAGTCTTGTACTTCAACATGTGTACTAGATACCCCTATCTGTGAAAATGTCACAAACTATAGTTTTTCAACTATTCCACCACTCTAAAAGTGTCTTAGAAATAGACTAGGAAGATACTACATTTAGTTTGAACGTTGTACTCTGCCATGCATATCCCAAAAAGAAACTAGGCAATTATGAGTCACTAATCATTGATCTCACCATGTCATATAGGTTTTGATTTCTCCTCTCTATAACACCATTCTACTAAGGTGTTTTGGGAGCTATGAGTTGATATGGAATCTCATTCTTAATTAAGTAATCCTTGAACTTTGTATCAAGGTACTTACCTCCATGATCTGATCGTAAAACTTTCAATGATTTATCTAATTGGTTTTCAACCTTAGTTTGAAACTCTTTGAAACAGTGAAAAGTTTCAAACTTATATGGCATTAGATATAATCATTGATAGAAATCTTTTGTCGTTTTGTATTTAGGTCTTTTAACCTTAAACACTTTAACATTGAGAATTGAACTATGAGTTAACGATATTAACAAGTAAAAGTTGTTTTCTAATGCTACTAAACAACTATCCAAATTATTTCTAGAAATAATAACTGACATATTATTAAAAGAAATTGAATAATGTTGTTCCATAAGTTCAGAAATAGAAATTATATTTATGCTAAAACATTATTCAAAACAATAAAACAACTATTAGAAAATAAAAGTTGAGCTTCTCTCACTACTCTAGCTACATGACATTCTTGGTACCACCATGCATGGTGAACTTGTTCATAAAATAGTTACTTTGAATTGCATGAAACTCTTCAAAAGAGTCTCTAGTATCATGCTTACTTAGCTAGGCAAATTGATCACCCCACCATTATATATGAATTATGAATAAGAAATACCATAAAAAAATTACTATATCATGATAGTCTAATATGTCACAAATAAATGTCACTTTAGGATATGTCAAATATTTGTATGTTACATTAAAAGAAAATCTCAGTCAAATAATGAAACATAATAACTCTTATTCTTATATCTTACTACCACTTATTTTGGTCAAGATATCAACTTACCAATTAATTAATTATATTCCTTTATGAGTGTAACCCATCATTTCAAATCTCTTAGGTTTAACTTGAGAGTTGTCAGCCTTAGGGTAGCTCAATTGTAAAATATATCCAAAAATCCTATACGTTAGGAAGTCAACCTTGATATTGACCCAAATAGACACCACCCTTAGGGGGATGAAAACAAATCATTGTGAGACGTCATTTAAATCACACAATATTGAACTAATGATGGAGACCATGGGATATATTATCATATATCCCTCTTCCACTTACAATTTTAGGATTAGGGTTTTCTACTTATCATAATCATCGTCTTAGATTATTAATGGCTAAAAAATATAATCTAAGTTACTAGAATCATCACCCTATTGGCACCTACTAAATTAGTATCTTTTTAACTCTCCAAAAATTTAATTTATTATAAATTACCTTATCTAGATAATCTAAACTCTTTAATTATAAAGATTAGATTTAATGTGAGATTACACAATTTTAACTCTTAAAATCCAATCCACGTTATGAGCTAATCATAAAATATTTTATTTTTAATCACATTAAAAATGAATTTTAAATGGTTTTACTAATCTAAATATATTAAACTCATTAAAATTAATTAGATCAGTCATGTGAATTATCCAATTTTAACTTTCAAAATCAAATCACGTTACGAACACCAGTTATTTGTAATATATCTATTTTAATCACATTAAAACTATATTTCTAATTGATTTACTAATCTTAATAAATTAAACTATTTAATTAAATTAGATTAGCAATAATGTGAATTACCCAATTTTAACCCTTAAAATCTGATCACATCATGAATATCAATTAAACAAAAAAATATATATTTTTTAATCACATTAAGACTATATTTCAAATTGGCTCACTAAATTTAATAAATTAAACTTTTTAATTAAATTACATTAGTAATAATGTGAATTACCCAATTTTAACCCTTAAAATATGATCATATCATGAATACCAATTAAATGAAATATATCTATTTTAATGATATTAAGATTATCATATATTTATAATTTGTGAACCAAGGATTTTCAACTAAAATCCAAATAGATTATGAAATTGTTATCCTATGCATTATTATCTCTATTTTTACTAGTAAACTATTTAATAGAAAAAGTAAACAATAATAGATGTATGTATGTCAAGTTATAATGTAATAAATAGACATTTTCTATTCTATATAACATATTTTAATGTATTATCATGTTATCAACAAATCATTCAATCATCGCATGATAAACAATTTAAATAAACAACTTGTGATTGAGCGAGTTCTTTAACTTTAATGATCTAAAACTAATTTTTAAAGATTACAAAATTCATTAAGGCATTCCTTGGTCTTCAACTGTAATTTTCAAGGTCTTGATGGGCTCTCTTGACTCAAAACTAAATCTAATTTAACTATCAAGAACATCTATCCAATGGATCGAGTCATAAAACACCCGTTTCTTGATTTCTAGACCCAACATATCCTACCTTTACCAGTGAAAAACCCTATGCACATCAACCAAGCATGCACCCAAGGCCGTCATACGCCTAGCCTACAATTATCCTTAAATGTATGGTAGCTAGCAACTGTTGTGCAAATTTGTAGTTGCTGCTATTACCAGCTGATCTTTTTACGAAAGGGTCTGACTAATGATCCAACCATCCAGAATGAAGCTCCATGTCCATTAAACCTACTGCCTAAAGTTCTTTTTGATCCAATGGCTAATGAAGGAGTTGTATTTGTTTTACAAAGCTGTGCAGTTCAGTCCTAATATTTCGACCAACACTGTTTTGAAGACCAAACTCATCATAATGAGCTCCAATCAATGATCCAAGTATTCAAACTCAAGCATTATTCGTTCTTAACATCCAAAGCCAATTTTGCCCTAATCCAACAATGGATAAAGGAGACATGGCCATATTACGTAAACTACAACAATTGTAGCAATAGAATTTCGCCCACTTTTCCATTTCGTTCTTCACACTGGATCTTTAGAAAAATCTAAACCTAATATCATGATTGTATGATGAAAAATAAACACCACAAATGACTTAAAAATTTAATCAAATTATATTAGTCAAAGACCTATACAATTAATAATCAATCCATGCAAATCTCATTCGTCAACATGAATAAATAAAAATATGCCTATCAAGAAATATTCAGTGCCTACTCTATGACATGTAAGGAATCATAATCAAGTCACTAATTATTGAATTATTCATTAAACCAGCAAAATCAAGGTTTTGATACCAATTGAAGGAAAAAATTGATATAAAATTATACGTATATATGGACTTAAAATTTTTCCCAAAGAAAAAAAGGTACCAAATTGATGGTTGTAACGACAATTCAATGAATCAAAATAATAAGGTCAAATCTTACATTACTTAAAGAATGAATTCATCTATTTTAATTTGTAAATTCTTTATCATTCAGTCATCCTCCCCATGACTCTTCATAAAGAAACTTAGTGTGGGCATGATCTAGAAAAATCTGCTCATTTTCTTTTCACAAAAGAAATCCTGCAACAACAACAAAAAAAAAAAAAAAAAAAAAAAAAACGATGAAGGTCACATGACCATGAAGGGTTCGACCAACTCTTCTTGTTGATTGATGATTTGCTACCAACCTCAAATTAGGATTCATTGATTTCTTTCTTTTGTGATGAGCGACTAGGGTGAGGAAATATAGATCAACTCAAAAAAAAAAAAAAAAAAATTGATCAATTGATTATCAATATAAAAAATCACTTTTCATTAAATAATTTAGGGTTTTCTAATTTGACTAGGAAACGTATTTCTTTATTAATTAGAATATTTAACTTTCAATTTAGAAATTCAAATTCATAATTAGATGATTTAATTTCCAAATTGAAAATCTAATTCATAATTAGATGATCCTAGTTAGGGAATTACTCTCATTTTGTGTATCCATGGCCAACCCATATTAACATTATAGGCTGAATGATATGCATATTTTTATTTATTCATTTGTCAACATAAATAAATAAAAATATGCATATCAGTAAATATTTAGTGCCTACTTTATGGCATACAAAGAATCAT
Source organism: Dimocarpus longan (assembly GCA_022984855.1). Taxonomy (NCBI): domain Eukaryota; kingdom Viridiplantae; phylum Streptophyta; class Magnoliopsida; order Sapindales; family Sapindaceae; genus Dimocarpus; species Dimocarpus longan. Next base: position 20,789,056 of record CM041019.1, on the reverse strand, counting down.
AATTTAGTAAAATCACTAATTACTAAATTATTCATTAAACCAGCAAAATTTGGGCTTTGATACCAATCAAAGAGAAAAATCGATTTAAGATTATACATAAACGTGGATTTAAAATTTTTCTCAAAAAAAAAAAAAAAAGGTACTCAATCGATGTTGTAATGACAATTCAATGAATCAAAATAATAAGATTGAATCTTACATTGCATAAAGAATGAGTTCATCCCTTTTAATTTGCAAATTCTTTATCAGTCAATCATCCTTCCCATGACTCTTCACAAAGAAACTTAGTGTGGGCATGATCTAGAAAAATCTGTTCATTTTCTTTTCACAAAAGAAATCCCACAAAAAAAAAAAAAAAAAAAAAAACGATGAAGGCTATATAACCATGAAGGATTTAGCCAACTCTCATTGTTGATTGATGATTTGCAGCCAACTGAAAATTAGGAGTCTTTGTTTTCTTTCTTTTGTGATGAGCTGCTAGGGTGAGGAAATATAGATCAACTCAAAAAAAAAAAATGGTCAAGTGATTTTCAATATAAAACATCCTTTTTCATTAAATAATTTAGGGTTTTCTAATTTGACAAGGAAGCATACTTCTTTATTAATTAGAATATTTAACTTTCAATTTAGAAATTCTAATTCATAATTAGATGATTTAATTTCCAAATTGGAAATCTAATTCATAATTAGATGATCCTAATTAGGGAATTGCTCTCATTTTGTGTATCTATAGTCGACCCACATTCACATTATAGGATGAATGATTGTTGAGCACCAAAAACTTTGTGTACAGATTGATGCCTTCAACATACACAGGTAGAGATACCTCTCTAAACGTGGTCTTATGCTCTCCACTAAAATTGATGAGGACTGTTGACCTCTTATTTACATTCTTCTTATTGATATGTATTTCTCTTAGCTCGTCAAAAAACAAGACGTTGCAAGAACTCCCATTATTGATCAAGATTCTCTTCAATGAAGCTAGTTGTAGTAATTTTGAAATATTTAAATCATTCGACTCTGCATTAACATTATCTTATTTAATAGTTCACAATAATATTTTTAAATAACATGATATATTGATATTTCATGTGGTGTCAATTTGTCACCTTTGACATTTCATTTTCATTCATTTGTGAATATTGTCACCTTCAGCTAAATCCTACATCATCTCTGTGCAATCCAAGATTGCCATTTCCAATGCCAACAACATCTTGTAGGGGCATCTTAGGAAAGAAGATTCACTCACATCAAGTTTTACAAATTAAAAGCAATCACCTTACATCTTTCCTGTGGAATCCCGGTAGAATTATCAAAATATGTTAAGAGAATAAAGATCCTGGTTGAACTGAAATTGGATATATAACAACCGAATCACAGTAGGAAATGGTATTTTTTATTTTTATTTTTATTTTTTTGGGGTTTGAAAGACAAAGTTGTGACATGTTGATTAACGCAATAAACAACCGATACTTATGATTTATGGATAAAAGCCAAAGACAATATTATCTAGGGAAAAATCTAGAAAATCCTTTGAAATAAAAAATAATTTCAGCTTACTCCAACTTCTCAAAATATTAGTACAAAAACTCCCTATCCTCAATCAAAAGTGATTTTCATCCAATTTTTGGGTGGTTTTGTAACCAAATAAGTAAAAGATCATAATATCCTTCTTAGACTGTTTACCCACTAAAATTAAAAATTAAAAAAATAAATAAATACAAATATAAAAATGAGAAAAATGATAAAAATATATATTTTTTTAATTTACCATAAATATATAATAATTTACTACATTTAAATTTATTTAAAAAATCCTAACAAATAAATATGTAAATTTAAAAATTGGTTTCCTTTTTATTTTTTTAATTTACTATATTTAATCATTGATTGATTTATTTTTTTAAATTTTTATCTGGGATCAAGGTAACAATAAAAAACCATCACAATCAATTGTTGATTTCTTTTTATATGGTGATCTTCATCTCGCAATCAAAAACCAAAACCAACAAAAATCATTAATCAAACAACAAATAACCACCAGCATCAAAAGCAACCGAAAATAAAAAATAAGGCAGAAAAAATAACCACCAGAATAGCCCAGAAAAAACAATTTGTATTTGGTCACATAATTAGGCAACAATTCACACCTCCCAGATATCATTTCTTCAAAAAGTGCCAATGCATTGCTAGCTTGCCCTTGGTGTGGATACCCACCTATCAGCGCAACTAACCTCTTTACACTTGCCATAAAAATCAACAAGTGATGACATCACACACAGACACATTTCCATCAAACCCACTTCTAATCACAAAACCATGTGACTGCCTCCCCAACTCCAACCACAAACCATCAGCACATGCATTTAAAAATGCACAAAATGTGATCAAATTCGACTCCCCACCCATGTCCTGAACTCTACGAACCCACGAAGCGCATCGTTGGGCCGCCTGCTAAGTACTGCATTAGAAATATAAGCATTCCACGTGGCAAGATTTCTCAGGCATTTCTTCGAACACCTTCTTCACTTCCTTTCTAAGTCCTGTTTTCTAGAACATATAGAAAGCATTGCACCCAACAAAGACATCACCAACAACCAGCCCAGATGAACAATAGCAGCAACATCGAACCCATCGCACCACCAACAACTAACCCAGAATCATCCGCGAATCAGCAGCGAACCAATCCCACCACCAGAGTTGGTAGACCCACCATCAGTATTGGTAGACTCACCACCAGACAACCCTTACGATAGTGTCAACCTCTGGTTCAAACCCAACTCCCCTGCATCAAAGATAGCCTCTAACCAACCAGATCTGACCAGTGAATGAGAGTGTGGTTTTAGAATTAGAATCGAAATCGGTGGAGGAGGAAGAGAAAAAGATACTGGTTGATGGGTGACGGCAGCCGAGTGGGATGGGGACTTTTTAAGTGGTGATGGTGTGTTGAACGGTGATGGCATGTTGAGTGGTGTGATCATCAGATTTCCCAAATGTTTATATATTTTGAATTATCAAAGTGGATTCACTTTTCTATTTAACGATTTTGGACTGTTTTGACTATTATTTTCATGATAAGAGGTTATTTGATATTACTTTCAATTCTACGGATAAATTAATAATATATCTATCATTTATGTGCTTTAATAATCGCATGAATTAAATCGAAGAATTACATTATTTTTTATTAGAACTGCAAATTAGATTTGCACTTATTCTTACAAAGCTTTTGCTTCATGTAATGGGGTATTTTGGAGTTCTATGACACAACAAACACAACAATAGGGCTCGTCACTTTATGTTCTCCATCATCCCAAACCAAAGAAGCAGAAACTATGGGACTAACTATGGTCCCTTGAACAGTAAGTGTAAATGACAACGTCTGTCCAAGAGATGTGAAAGACAGAACGCTAGGATGAGCTTGGATTGTAAGTCCAGGAGGAGCTGTCACTGAAGCATTATACGTTGAAACTGGTGATCCGACATTCGTGACAAACCTGGTGAAAGTTCTGTTGAAATTGGTTTCCGAGGGAAAGGTAGAGACAGCAAAGGAAGGATAGTTGAGATCCCAAACTCTTGCCCTAGTGGTTGCATCACAAGTGCTGTTATCTCCAGTAACAAGTCTAAGAAGTGTGGTGCTATATGATTGGCCACATAAAAATCTAATGTAATCGGTAGGTCCAGCATCATATACCAAACCAGGATTGACAGCCTTTAGAGGATTTAAGTGGCCTGAACCATATGCAAATTCAGCATCACGGTTCTGTGCTGCACTCATAGGATTAGCTGCAAGAGAAGAACACAAATTTAGACAGAATTAGACTAAAAGTTTCCTGAAATATAGTGTTGAAGGGTTTCATGGAAAGTTTATGATGAATTTCGAAACCATTTGAATAGGTTACCGGTGGTCATAATTGCAGACTTTATTGCGGCGGGAGACCAAGTGGGGTGAAAGGATTTGATGTAGGCAGCAACAGCAGTGACATGAGGGCAAGACATTGATGTTCCAGACAACAGATTATACGGAACAATTCTGTTGTCACATTTGACTTCGGAAACTGAGTTGAGAGGAGTCCAAGCAGCTAAAATGCTAACTCCTGGTGCAGTAATATCTGGCTGCAATCACAATAAACAGATAGAAAATTTTGTAAGGCCATGGTTGAACTAGTAAGTTAGCCAAATTGAATTCAATTATTATAGTTAAGAAGTAGATGAAAAATTATCAAACATTCAGTTAGATTGTAATTTATATAATTCCATCTTGTCAAACTTGCAATCATTTCATCAATAATCCAATTCAATACATAGTGCCATAAGTGGCCTAAGAGATAGTGTCATGAAAAGTAATTATTAATATCAACTGTTTAATTATGTAGTTAATAACGTACCTTGAGAATGTCAGACGTGATAGGATTAGGACCCCTTGATGAAAATGAGACAACATAAGGAGCCAATGTATCGTTACCCTGAGTACTCTTAAATATAGTTGCGGACGCATTACTGCATATTTAAAAATTTAGATCAACAAAGAATCTAATTATCTGCATTTAGTTTGTACTCGATGAATCTTAAGCCATATATCTACCTGTTTGACTTGATGTAGGTTAAAATGTTGCTACCTTCGACCTTGTTAACATAAGAAGTGGGCAAGGGAAAGCTTGTAGCAGTATCTCTGGAGGTGATGTCTTGTATGACAGCACCAACTGCACCAGCAAAGAATGGCCCTCTTCCGGAATTCAATAAATCACAAAGAACGATTTTGCCCTTCACTAAGTTCCTGTCCAACGAGTCTTCGAAGCAAAAACTGCATAGTTTCATCAACAAATAATTCCTCTAGTTAATTTTCCATTATCAAACTTATATCGAGGCTTACTATTTCTATATAAATAAATTTTCATGTCTATTATATTTAGTCCAACAAATCATTCTCTAATATTAGACATCCTGACGTGGATAAAAAATAATAAAAAAAACATTTACCTCGATGATTTATATGTGAAACCTCCAGTAACATTTGGCACATCTCCACCGTAAACAAGCGGATACATTGTATTTGATAGGTCAACTGTGTTTATTGAAATTCCCTGCACACCATGCAAATATTTATATAACCCCAACGTCATTAAATTTTTACAATTCAACGTTTAAATTTGTTAGGTTAAATATTTTAGACTTTAAATGAATCTAAGAATATTTTAGACTTCAAATATTTAAGCAAATATTAATATATTAGACGTTTAAATTTAATACACATTAGTTACAGATTTTTTAAATATGATTTTTTAGTCATTAGATATATCTAACTATTGAAGGGCTTTTATTCTCTCGGCTCATTCACTATATGCTCGGCTATGGGATCCAAATTTTCAGAATATGAAAGCCTTTAGATGGATTTAACACAGTATAATATTTTTCTGTACCTCATAAGCTAAGTTGTTTCCTAGTTGAACCTTGGTAAAAAAATTCCTGTCAATGGTGCTAGCAGCCACAGAGAGAAGCCAAGGAGCAAAATTGGAGATTGTGGAAAACGAAGGTCCATCATTTCCAGCAGAAGTTGACGTCAAGATTCCATTTCTTATTGCATGAAAGGATCCAATGGCAATAGAATCATTGAAGTAGTCCAAAGCTGGTCCTCCGACCGAGACCGAAAGTATGTCAACGCCATCAGCAATAGCGTCGTCAAAAGCTGCTAAAATGTCTGCATCCCAGCAAGAATCCGACCAGCATACTTTGTACACGGCGATGCGGGAGGATGGGACGCCACCCCTTGCGGTTCCCTGGCCTAGGCCATATAAACTCGCCATGCTGACTTGGTTTCCAGCCGCTGTCGATGCGATGTGCGTCCCGTGTCCATCTGAATCTCTCGGAGATTTAATGTCGTCAGGAGGGAACATTCCATCGCTCCGGTAATATCTTGCTCCTATGATTTTACTGTATACACAGACATATGTCTATAACTTTACTGGACGATTAATTAATATCCACGGAATTAAAATTTTAATCACTCAAATGAAATTCTAATAATAATCATTCATTTAAAATTTGGTTACTACGTTATCTAATGTGGTTAGGTATAGGTTCGAGACAACAGACTGGTAATATTTAAAAAAGAAAAGATTTCTCTGTAACATAGGTTCAAGCAGTGGCGGACCCAGAAAATTTGTTCAGGGGGGGCACATATTAGACAATATGGTTTTCAATATCTGGTTTAAAAATATAACAATTTAGACAATATGCTGCATCTTTTGCTATATACTCTAACCAAGTCGAATATTTAGTAAACCAAATAGTATTAAATCGCCTAGACTTTTGTCCAAAAGGTCTCATAAGAAAATTGTTTTTTGAGGTTGATAAGGACCTTTTAGCGGATATGTTTTTTGAACTTGCTTACAGACATTAGGATCATAATCTCATATTTTAGTTCGAAACCCTGGATCAGCAGAGAGATCTGAAAAATTAACTTCAACATAATTTTTTTTTGAAGAAGATGATTCAAACTCAATTGATGATTTCCTTTTAATATATCTCTCCATAACTATTTCATAACAAATAAAAATATAATAAAAATTTTTTTTAAAAATTAATAATAATTTATTGATTCTAAATAAAATAAAGCTATAAAGTAAACAATATTACATATATATATAATTGAATCATGATAATACATTATACATGGATAATTTTAATGCAATAATTTAAAGTTTAAGATTTTAGGGTTTATCGATAAGATATATATTAAATTTAAATTATTAAAAAATAAATAAATTAAAAAAATAATTAATTTATGAGACTAACCTGATAAGTCACGAGATGTCAAAATGAAAATAAAGAGATACCAGATAAAGATGAGAAGAAAAAGGGAAAAAAAAAAGTTATTTGCTAAAATTATAAATTGTCAATGTAAATAGTATTTATATAGAAAAGGATTAAAAGAATAAAATTGGAAAAAGAAAGTATTAATTAATTAGGAGTAGGAAAAATATTAGAAGTAGGAAAACTAAGTCTATTAAAAGTATAAAATAGGAAAGCAAGTTGATCCTATTAGAAATAGGAAAAATAAATAATTGAATAAGAAAGTAATAAATAATTTTAAAAAAGAAAGAAAAAAAAGAAATAGGGCAAGGAATTTGAACAAATAGAGGGTCTGTTATGCTGACTGCAACAGTGAGCGCTGACTGCAACAGTATAAAACAAATTAATTTTTTTTTTTTTTATTTGGAATTATACAAAACTTATTAATTTTTTTTTTTTTTTTAATTTCAGGTGCCCCCCTAGCCACACACTGGATCCGCCAGTGGGTTCAAGGTAGTTACAGGTAGTTTACTAGGAAAACCACATGAATTATCATGTACCTATATTGAACTAGTATAATACATGATGAAAACCTTATTTATCAAGTATATGATAACATTCTTTATTTATAGTATTGACTTATGGACGCATAATTTTATATGCATTATTGATTGTTTGAATATGTTATTAGTCATATTGATAATTAATAATATAGTCAATACAATGACAACATTCTAAAGATAAAAATTGGTTAAGACAAGTACTTGTTGCAGTTGAAATTGACTGAGACTTGGCAGGTGCCTCTCCATTTGGTGGGTGGAGGACCAAATCCTGTGTCGTTGAAGCTCTCGGACTCAGGCCAAATTCCAGAATCGATCACTCCAATTACGATATCACTTTCAGTTGTTGCTCTCTGAACTTGCTGGGACAACCCCATGAAATCCCATGACCTCGTTGTATGCAGTTTTAATTGTCTGTTCGGAAACACGGAAACTACACCACTCATTCCTGAACATCCGAAATTTTAAAAATATATTAGACAAACAATCAACAGCATGAATTTTTAGGTACACAAGTCAGAATTTTTTTCTAACTTCAAATATCAATGATTTGTTATTTGCCCTTTACTACTTGTTTTAATCCGTTAGATACATATAATAATTGAGATTTAACATCCGTAATTTTATTAAAATCTGTATGTTCTCATCAGAAAGGGCCCAAACACGTAGAACATTATTAGAAAAAATGAGATTCTGACATGACCACAAATCCATCGAAGCTATATATATAATAAATAAATCACCCACCAGCCATTTTTCTAGCTTCCTCTTCTGTCAACTTGACCACAAATCCATCGAAGCTCTTCCCGTAGTTATAGAGTAGAGATTCCGAACCCACGTTCCTGAATTCACTCCCAATTAGATAATCAACATTTTGATGTATTTCAAAATCTAATGTTAACGTATTTGACTTTTAATAAAAAAATTAAAAAAAAAAAAAAAAAATCAACTCAGTTTTATTTTGATTTCCTTTTTCGGAAGCTACCCTCCAACTTGAGTTTGTTTTTGTTTTTTTTTTTTTTTTAACTTATTCCATAATGCTTGATTGAAACAAAATTTTATTTTTATTTTTGTAATTTCTTATAACATTAATTATTAAGCTTTGGTCTGTATTGTTATAACTCAAACGACCTTAGTAAAATATTTTCAAACACTTTATTACATTTCTTATACTTTGAGAATTGATACACGAACTGCATGAGATTTATCAATTGTTTAGGAGTAAGTACGACTAAGTATATAAATTAAAAAGGAAACAATAAAATTAGACATTCCACCTTTTGTATTATCTAATGGTGTGTTTATTTCATGAATTGAGAAATTAAAATGGAGAATAAGATTTATTGATAGTGTTTACTTATTTAAAATTCATTTCATAATAGGAATAAAAGTGTAGGTCTTATATTAATTTAAGGTTATAGAATTGAAATCTCATTCCCCCAACCCACTTGAGAATTTCATTTCTGTTCCTTTTATCAAGATGAAAAATCTCTTATACCATTCTTTAAAATAAAATAAAAAAAAAAACTAATTTTATTTTATATTAAGAAAAACCATATATTATAATAAAAAACTACACATCATTGGTTTTTCATCACCAATTTCTTAATCATCACAGTAGACTATCAAAATAATATATAGCTTTTTTTTTTTTATTATAATATACAATTTTTTGTTTGATATTAAAAAAAACTGTATATTATAATAAAAAATTGCACACCAGGTTAATGAACTATTAAAATAATATACGTTTTCTTTTATCATAATACGTAGTTTTTTTATTTGATATTGAAACAAAAAACTGCATATTATAATAAAAAACTACACACTATTATAATTAATCTATTTAATTAAAAATATTATTTTTGTAATTTATAATTAATTCATTCTCATTCTAAAGTAAAGTGAACAGGTCAATAGAAATACTGCTGATTCCAATTCTGATTCCTACAGATGAGCAAAGAACTTATTTTAATTCCGATATTTCATTCTAATTTCAAGTTATTCCGATTTCAGATCATTCCGATTCCTCCAAGTGAAGTTAGCGCACCATAATTTGATCTCATCTTATGGTATGTCAAGTGATGAATTAATATATTGAGAATCTCCATTGAAAAGTGCAAGTCAAAGAGAAGTCAATGGCAGATTAATTTAAGAAATGGTCTAATTTAGGAATTAGTTTAAATAGAATTTATTTTTGATTATTTCCAATTTTACTTCTTTTATTAAATTAGAATTATTTTCATTTAGGATTTGATATTCTTTCTTTTACATATTTGATATTACTTCCTTTTAGTTCTAGATATTATTTTTGTTGACATAAAATAATGATCAACTACTGGTTCATGAAGCCAAGACTGTAGACCTATGAAAATACAAACAAGCAAGAAGAGAGGCAGAGAGGAGGAAGAAAAACATAAGAGATTTACGTGGTTCGGCCTTAAGAATGACCTACATCCATGGTGTCGGCTCCGATGGTGGAGAGGCAATCACTGTTACTATGTATTTTGTATAGTTACAGAGAGAGAGAGAGAGCAGAAAAATCATCCCCCCTTACATTGTTTTTGTTGCTATTTATAAAGAGGGGGTGGTGCTACAATTTTAGTACAACTCAAATAGGAAAGCATTTAATGTTAATTTAATTTCCACAACTAACACCCTTAATATCCGGGATTTGATATGATCTGTTGACTTGGTAGTTGCACGTTCCGTAATCTACGCTGCTACCATTCTGAGAAGGATTTGATGTGCACGCCATGTTGTTCGCGAGCAGCTAGGGCAAACAGCTCTGGGCGATCTGATGGGCGAGTTGGAGCTCGTTGGGAAGATTTGGTAGCTGAAGCCGTATTCTGAGAAGACTTGTTCAAATAATGAGCGATCTGATCAGTGGATTGAGTGGACGACGTTTGTGAGCTGGTCGTGTCTGAATTGGAGCGTATAACAATAAACCGCTTGTTTATCTGCTCGTTAATCATCTTGTCAACCCTGCTCGTTGACATGAGCAGGATGTTGTGTACTGTCATGTGAGCTGCTCATGCGGCTGCTCGCTCATCAGCCCGTCTGTAAGCTTATTCATGGACTGTTCATTCAGTGCTTTGCTAGGTTGTAAATGTAAACCTCAAGAACATATCCACTAAATCAATAATTTTTAGGATGTCAACGGCATCAACCGAGGAGCCTTGGTTGCCATGTTATGGAGTACGAAAATCTCATTTCGAAAACATATTATAATAGACAATCTGACATTTGAGCACAAAGTTATGCTCGTTTCTTTGGACCAGTAACTTGGGCCCTTGTCTGTTGGGACAGTTTTTTTGAGCTTTTATCAGCCCATTTGGGATAACCCAAAAATACACACAACATAAGCCCCCCAGCTCCTAGTTCGCTTGCGGGCTGGGAGCTTGATCTTGATGGTAAAATCTAGCGTGCAAGAGCTTCTTATATTGCCTTCTTCGAAATCACTTTGCATTTGTCGTGCTTTGAGCTCGAGTCCTTTGAGAATAAGAAGGAACTAAGTTGAGGCAAGGAATGATCTTAAGGAGATCGCTTTTGTTGGTTTTAGCAGAGAGAAGTGTTCCGAGCTTACTGCCTGAGTTACCTCGTGAGGTCTGCTTGGCATTTGCTTGCTTCACTTCACAATTTCCTATGGACTCAGAAATAAAGTCATTAGTAATAATAAGCCTCTCAAGCTATGTTCAGAAGGTGTTGGAACCCATTGATATAGCGAGAGTTGAATAGATTGGAGCATTAGCTGCACTCAAAGGATTACAACTTGAGTTGTGCAGCGAGTTGCGCTCACAGGGCATACTCGAGCATTTATAACGAGCTATGCTTAAAAAGTTACAAGCCGAGCAATACAGCACAATGTTCTTTCTCGAGTCATAAGCTTCTCAAGCTATGCTCGAAGGGTTGTAACCCGAGCTTTATAGCGAGAGTTATGGAGGTTCAAACTTCAACTGCGCTCACAATGTAGTAACCTGAGCTTTACAGCATAATGTCCTGGTTAGGACGATGTTGATGACTGCAGTTCGCATAATCTGTCAATAATGCACGCAAACTCGCCTTATAGGGTAGGTGTGGGGTATGTCTTCGGACCGATATTAGACCCCTTACCCCTGAAGGGATCGCAACTGGAGTCGATTCCTTTTCTTTGAAGGCGTATCAATGAGCTGTTGTCATGCACGTGAACGCATCTTTAGGGTAGGTGTGGGGTCGGTCTAGGGACCGATATTAAGCCTCTTACCCCTGAAAGGGTCGCATTAAGAGTCTGGCCCTCATTTTTAGAGGTATCCTGGGTGTATAACCTTAGTTGTGTGCAACATTCTATCAAAGAAATCATAAGATTGTTATAGCACAACAATATAATAGTATGAGTTTTTTATTATAAATTCGACATAAATACATGCTCACAAGATTATCAAGTTTTAGGGGCGTACACGTGAGGTGAAAACCACCATACATAGTGAAGGCACTTATAACAGATTTATGCTTTTGCTCGAGAGCTCGCTGCTGAGTCGATAGTTGAGCTCATTGAGGCTGTGAGCTCGCTGGCATCACAACATAGTCATGGAGATGACTTTGCTTTATCTGGTCTTCAATTGCATCCCTTAAATCTCTACAATCCGAGGTGGTGTGTCCGACTTCGTTATGATAGTTGCAGAATTCGTTTTGGTTTCTGCGATGAATAGGAGCCTTCAAAGGATTAGGCTTCCCAAAATCTTCCTTATCTTTTTCAACTTCATATATCTTATCTTGAGTATCTGACAGAGGGCTGTAGCTGTCATGGGGGTGAGGTCGCTTAACTTTAGGCTTTTTTCTGACCTTTTTGGCAACCCGATTGCTTTCATCATTGGAGTGATTTGCTTCATCTTCCTGATCAGATCGCGTGGGTTTGAAAGCCTCTTCCCACATGATAGTTTTAGCAGCTCGCGCATAAAATTCACCCATATATCTTCATACAATTTTCCATGCAAAAGCCAGCTGAGATCGTGATCAAGATGATTTCTTCTGAGGGATTTTCTACCCTATTGACCTCGCTTCTGAATCTGACAAGATAGTATTTTAGCGATTCATCTCGTCGTTGGAAGACTATCGTAAGGTGGCAAGGAGGCACGAGCTGTTTCGTTAGAGCCTTATACTGCCTGATGAACTTTCTTTGGAACTCTCCACAGTTGTCTATGCTGCAAGCTGGAAGATTTTTGAACCAAGCTCATGGAGTGTCGCCCTAGATTGCTGGAAAGACTCGACACTTAACTAGTGAGTTGGTGGTCTGTAGGTCCATTTGAACGTTGAAGGCATCCAGATGGTCGAATGGGTTGTTGTCCCCGTTATTCTCTGGTGAGAGGGATCATTTTTCCATACCAGTCATTCTACTCCCAAGCTTCAGGTCACTTTTTAAGCTGGTGGACCTTCTGGAGGAGTTCTTCTAATCTCGGATTTTGGGACTATACCTTTTTCTAAGTCCACGACTTGAAGATATGTGATTTGAAAGACTTTCCCTATTTTGCGAGCTGACTGCTCAGTGCAATTCTATCCGTCATTCATATTTTGTTTCCTCTACTTGAGCTTGACGACCTTTAACCCTTGAATGAGAATTGGAAGGGTGAGGTGATCCCTACTCTTGCTGCTGCTGGGGAGCGGCGACTTCTGGTATGGTCGCGTTCTTTGCCTAGGCTTGAGTTAATGTTTTGACTGCATTTGCGAGTTGCTGCATTGAGTTTTACAGTGCCTCATGTCGCTGATGGAATCCCTACAGCCCCCCAACCCCGTAGGGACCACTAGGATTGGGTGACGAGGGGCTGGCTGGATATCATCTCCAGTGGCTTCATCTGTAGGGGGAGCCATCTGCCCTACTGTTTGGGCATCTTGTTGTTACGCTTGGGTGTCAAAACTTCTGATTCTCCTTCTTCTTGTCATAACGTTCGAAGATCTGGAAAAATCTTACAATTAGGGCCCTTCCTCTAGTGCCAAGATGTTGACGTAAAATAATGGTCAACGGTTGGTTTGTGAAGCCCAGACTGCAGATCTGTGAAAAATACAAACAAACAAGAAGAGAGGTAGAGAGGAAAAAGAAAAACACATGAAATTTATGTGGTTTAGCCTTAAGAATGACCTATATCCATGGTGCCGGCTCCGATGGTGGAGAGGTAATCACTGTTACTATGTGTTTTGTGTAGTTAGAGAGAGAGAGAGAGACTAAAAAAATCATCCCCCTTACATTGGTTTTGTTGTTATTTATAGGGAGGGAGTGGTGCTACAATTTTAGTACAACTCAAATAGGAAAGCATTTAATATTGATTTACTTTCCACAACTAACAACCTTAATATCCGGGACGACGTTTGTTCAAGTAATGAGCGACCTGATCAGTGGGCTGAGCTGACGACGTCTATAAGCTAGTCATGTTTGATTGGAGCGTGTAACAATAAACTGCTCGTTTATCTGCTCGATAATCATCTTGTCGACCTTGCTCGTTGACGCGAGCTACTCGCTCATCAGCCCGTCTGTATGCTTATTCATGGACTATTCGTTCAGTGCTTTGTTGGGCTGCAAACGTAAACCTCAAGAACATATCCACTAAATTAACAATTTTTAGGATGTCAATGACATCAACTGTGGAGCCCCGGTTGCCACATTATGGATCATGAAAATCCCATTCTGAAAACATATTATAATGGACAATCTAACATTCGAGCACAAAGTTATACCCGTTTCTTTGGACCGGTAACTTGGGCCCTTGTCTGTTGGGACAGTTTTATTGGGTTTTTGGACTTTTATTAGCCCATTTGAGGTAATCCAAAAATAAAAACAACAATTTCCATTTAATTGTTAGATACTATTTCCTTTATTGTTTGATATTTTTTCTTTTTAGTTATTATTTCTTTTTAGGAAATCTTGTTTATCGAGAAATTGTAAAACTATAAATAGCCATCAGACTTTAAAGTTTAGTATGTTAATTTGCTTGGAAAAATTAGCAAAATCCTACAGATTGCCAAATAACTATCTTGTTGATTATTCAGTTTTTCTGAGTAAAGATACTAGGATTGCAAATCCTGTTATCTAATTCTAAAGGAATCAATTATTCTAGTTCTGTTGATCGATTGATTTAATTTCTATCCTGTTTGTGGTATATTATTTGGTGGGAGTAAACTTGTTATTGGATCTAAAGTTAGATCCTCAATAATTTGATGTTTTCATTGAGAGATTTCTAGCAATAATACTATTCGAAGATTTTATTAAGGGTATGTTTGGAACGTGGGATTTGGTTGGGATTCATCCTCTCCTATTCCCCCAAATCCCGCATTTGGAGCCAACCATGGGAATAGACTTTCCATTCCCAACCTCCCTTCCATTCCCACTCAACATGGGAAATGGAATGCCAACCTTACCTATGTCATTCCAAAATCCCAAGTTCATAAGATTCCATTTTTTTTATTTTAAACTTTTCATTCATGCCCTCTCTCTCTATCTAAAGAGTCACAAACTTAATATTATTTTTTATTTTAACCTTTTCATTTCATTCCATTTTTTTTTGTTAATATTATAATGTTATTCCATTTGTTTTTTCATATTTTTTATAAAATTAATTTTATATAATAAAAAATTTAAATTAATTTTATTTCAATCTAATCTCAATCAATACCAAACATGATATGATATAATTTTTATCCAATCCTAAGTTCTACAAAACATGAGACGGTGATTTTTCATTTCATTCCAATCCAATCCAATCCCGCGTGCCAAACGAAGCCTAAGAGAATTTGACCAAAAAGAAAAAAAAAATTCATTGAGAGATTGCTAGCGTTAATTTGTTGGAAAATTTGATTAAGAGTTTTTCGGAAACCCAAAAAAAAAAAAAAAAAAAAAGATAGGAAGAAAGAAAGAAAAGTCTTGAGAGTTCTTCTTTTTTTTAAAAAAAAAACAAAAAAAACAAAATCGTGAGAATCATGATGGTTGAGGGGTTCGAAGCTTTGAAAGAAAAACAGTTGAGAACTGCTAAAAAATCAGAGAAAGTGATTGCGGTCCTTGATCGAATTGAACAAAGAATGAAGAGCTATGATTGACGAACTCAAAGAGATCATCTTAGCAAGAACAAGAGATCTACTAAAGGTGGGGCTGGCCGTTATGGTTAATGATAGGTTGGAGTTTCAATCCAAGATAACTTCATCTTGGAGAACAGTAGCAGAAGAGGATAGCAAGAAGCATGGGTCGTAACCAAAATTTACGATGCAGTTGCAGGATATGTCGCAACCTGTGATCACGAGAAGCATTTTGGTAGTAGGTTGCAACCATGGTTCGCAAAGCACCAGTAATGTTTCCGCAAGTGTTGATCACAAGGGAAGAGCTTGCGACCTTAGGACACAATCATGTAGCCATAAACTCCGAATTCGACTTCTCTTTGAGCATGAGAGACCAACTTCAAACCAATACCAAAAGAGAGACCAGATTGAAAGTCTTCTAGGTCGATAACGATCCACCGGTGGTGACTGCTAAACCGGATTTTGAGGAGCTTATGGTGGAGGAGAAATAGTCAGAGAATCAGAAAGAAACTGTTACGAAAGGTCATGAGGATGGCAACTCAAAGAATTCCAGAAATTTGGAAACCATCGAGTAGCAGTTCCAGAGAGAAGAAAACAAAAAAGATATGGAGCTTAACCGTGATAATGATATTGGCCTGTTCAAGGATGCGGAGGAAACTATGATTCCTCATTTCAAGGTTGAGTTACAAGGGTTAAAGATAGAAAAAGATGAAGTTTACGACTCTGAATCTGTTAATGTGCCAGAGCAGGATGATGGTGACGATGAAACTAACAATGAGGATCAAAGTGAAGCCGTGGAAATTGAGGTTGGTAGTGAGGACTCTGATCGTGACCAAGAGCTCAAAGATGGCTCTAAGAAGAGACAGACAAATCCAAGACAAACATACTAGGCGAGAGTTCATCCAAGAACAAGTTTGGAAGGGACGCTTGATGACGGTTTCATGAATTTCATGCACAGGAGTGAGGAGAACTCAAGTGAATCAAAGAAAACGATGAGATTTTGAGATCCAACCCTTAAGGTCAAGGGTATTCTTGAAGAATGGGGGAATGTTGAGAACCTTTGTGAAAAGGCACAGATCAAAGAGAAGTCAACAATATTTTAATTTAAGAAATAGTCTAATTTGGGAATTAGTTTAATTAGGATTTATATTTTATTCTTTCTAATTTTATTTCTTTTATTAAATTAGAATTATTTCCATTTAGGATTCGATGTTGTTTCCTTCTTGGATTTGATATTATTTTCTTTTAGTATTTAATATTATTTTCTCTTAAGAAGTGAGATTATTTCCTTTTAGATATAGATATTATTTTCATTTAATTGTTTGATATTATTTTCTTTTTAGATTCTTCCTTTTTAGTTATTATTTCCTTTTAGGAAATAATGTTTATCAAGAATTATAAGACTATAAATAGTCATAAGATATTAGAGTTTTATATGTTATTTATAGAGAATGGGAGGAGTTACAGTAAAATGCAATAAAATAATATACAGCAAATTACTATTACAATGATGGACCGCATTTAATGCGTTTGAACTACATTTAATGCGGCTGACAGTGTCAGGTTTATTCTGCCCAAAGCATGGGTTTAGGCGGTTAACCCACGCAGGTTAGATTAGATTCCCGTAATTCAAGCTGTAATCTCTGACGGGGATTGGCGTGGATGGCACGTCTTAAGCTGTAATCCACCTGATAGCTCTGATTTCTGTTGACTTGTGATTTGATAGACGGGGCAAAGATGAACCTTTTCAGCGAATAGAATATTCGGTCGAACTAGCGAGCAAATAAAGCTCAGGGTAATTGGGCACCCTAAGGGTCACAGGGACAGATCGTAAGTGAGCTCTCAAGCGGTCTGATAACTCAATGGGCAAACGGCCTAAAAAACGAGTAGGTATGCGAACACGAGTAGGAATTTACGGGTAGCTGATCGATCAAGTAAACAGGTCCTTATTCGAACTGATGAACGAGCATAGGGACGAACAGATACCAAGCAGGATACCGAGCTTAATAGCGAATATATTAATGACCAATAGGAGGACTTAGAATACGAACATAGTAGCGAGCATAAAAGCGAATAAGTTGGCGAACAGAGAGATAGGTCAATCATAGGGTTTTCCGAGTCTTCGGGTCATTGGGCTCATACTGTGGATCTTCCTCGGCCCAATTGGCTTAATCGTAAAATTACCCATAATACAAACCCCCTAGCTCTTGGTGCATCTGGTGGACCAGGGGCTACGAGCTCGCATACAAATTATCCTAACGGGAACAGTTACGCTATTTTTAAATTTTGCTTTATCTTCAGACCACGTGGCATTACCCCAGGCAGCGATTATAGGTCACATCACACGCTGTATGCATTTAATGCACGTCTTTCAACTGATTGCTGCATAATGATAAAATCTCGATAATTGTGCCACGCAATCAGATTCGGGGCGGTTACACAACTATCTTAATCTAACGGCTAGGGTTTGGTAGCTATAAAGTGACATAGACCCTTCATCTTCTTCTTTCTTCTTTCATCTTCCAATGTCCTTTGTGTTTCCTACCATTGTTGTTCGCCATTCTTCTTTATAGGTTTCCAACCTCCACTATATTCGGGGTAAGTTCTTACGCTCAGTCTCGCTTTTTATGCTTTATTCTTGCGTGTATGGTGTTGTTGATTTCACTATATTTCTGGGCTTGGTTTCTGTTTCTTCTTAAGTGTTTGATGCCTCTTCAGTTTCTTGATCTGAGAAAGTTTAAGGGATTGCATGGGTAGAAAGGCGATGTCTGGTCTAACTTAGGTCGAATATGTTGTCTTTTCTTCATTATTGTTCAGGATATCTCCTAAGAACACCTGCATGAGAAAGAAGAGGGTTTTTTTTTTTTTTTTTGTTGCTAGGTTTTGATGAGTTCGTATCTAGAACTCTTCTTACCTTAAGCAACTCCTCTGGGCGCACGACTTAATACTTAAGAAAAAGGGGTTCAGGAAGATTCTGCTTTTTAAGATCGGTCTGCTACTAGCGGCCTAATCTTCTTACTTCTTTTGTAGATGTCAAGTCGTGGACGCTGCCACCATCAATTAGGGGCTGATGATGAGGATTCTGAGGAAGAATCTGTTCAACAAGTTAGAGATTCTCCGAGCACAGCTTCTCAAAGCGGTGAGAGTGCATCGGAGTCGTCAAGGCGAGAAGACTCCTCTACTCGCAATCCTTTCTTTAGGCATGTCTCTACTATTTCCTACCACAAGCTCATCGCTATAACTCAAAAATACGATCTTCTTTCAGGGTGTCGGGTTATGATGCCTGATTAAGATGATCACATGGCTCACCCTCCTCCAGGGTTTATAGCGATTAGCTGCCAATATTTGGAGTCCGGGTTCAGATTCTCAATTCCCCATTATCTTGTCGACCTTCTAAACAACCTGGAGCTAGCCCTATTACAACTAACACCCAATTCTTACGCCAATCTAACCGCTTTTGTCTCCGTCTTTATCAAAAACGGTCTTCCACCTTCGACCCCCTACATAATCCAGCATCTCTACTAATTTAAAGCAACCACGGGTCCTAAGGCGAACAAGCGGGACGGATTTTACTACACCGCGGCCCGTGCTTCGCCATACAAAGTATTCTTGCCCAAAGGGGTCATTAGGTTGAACGTGGGTGACTATAAGACCCGTTGGTTCTTCGTGTCTTGCCCATCCCTGTTCGATTTTGAAAACTTTTCTTTTTCTCTTTATCCTGGTAAATCGCTAGTTTGATATTGCTTGCACTTGCACACATACATATTTATAATTATTGTTACATTTACTGATCTCAATTTTCACGTATAGATGTATCCAAGAGCTCGTTTGTGCTTACTGACGAGGAGATAAAGGCTCTTAAGAGATTTTCTGAAGTCAAGAGCCCGTCAGACGATCAATTCCCCAACGATTCTTCTTTGAGAGAGTACGGGCTTGCACCAAAGGTTGGGACCAAATTCTTGAACATCCATCAGGACATCGACGTCCGAAAGAAGAGGGAGGTTCCCTCGGTCTTCGAAATTTTTAAAGAAGGGGCACTAGATCCGGCCTCAAGGAAGCTTGCGACAATGGTAGAACTGCGTTTTGTGACTCCGCCATCTTTGCCAGGAGCCGAGCCGAAGGATCCAAAAGTTTAAATGACGAGCACAATAGGTCCCACAAGCCCGTCCCAGGAAGTACCGAGCTCGCAGACCACCTCGAAAGCTGCCTTAAGGGCATCTTCTCAGCTTGACATCGCAACCATCCTACCAAAGCAGGAAGAGAAGAACAAATCGGTGGGGAGGAAACCTCTTAAAGATTCTATTTCACCAAGAGAGCCCCCGAGCGGGGTGACAGAGGCTTCGGCAAATCACCAGTTGGACAACGAGGGGCAGTGGACAAAGGGAAAGTGATCGCGGAGCCTCCTCCAAAACGCTAGAAGATAAAGGGCAAAGAGCCAGTTGTGAAGGGAGGTCAGGAGCAACAAAGCTAAGACTTCGATGTTGGCGAGTATTTCAACGACCTCTTAGATCGAATGCCGCATCTATTGGGCCCCAACAAGTCAAGCATCTATCAAAGCCATGTTCATGGTGAGAACCTAGTCGAGTATTCTGCCCGACATTTACTGTTGGTAAGCTTTCTTCTTAATTTGTTAATATTTCGCTTCTTCTTCACATACTTGTTACTGATGTATCTCCACTTCAGTCTGCCCTGGGCTTGATGGAAATATACAAGGACTTCCCCAAGTTGGCACAGGAGAAGGCTTCACTGGAAAAGGCGAATAGGAAGCTCGGGAGCGATAACAAGAAGACCAAGGGAGAAGCGGATTACTTCCGCAAAGAATCAAAGAAGGCTAAGAAGGCCATATGGGATCTAGAGTAGAAACTGAAGGTAGCCAAAGAGCAGAGGGACTAGGCAGAGGAATCTCTAGCCCATAAAATGAACTTCGAGACATCACCGCCTCCTCACTTAATACCACCACCGAGGAGATCAATAAGCTGAAGCAGGAGACTCTCTTTTTGAAGAAAGAGAACGGTTCACTGAGGCAGGATGTGAGCTCGAGTAATAAGCGGGTTGAGACAGTTGAGAAGAAGGCTGAACTGGTGCTGTGAGACATAGACATAACGAAAGGAAATCTTGTTCGCACCAAAGAATTGCTCAGCCAAGCCGAATCCCATATCGAGCAGGTTCGCCGAGAGGTTGTTGAGAAGACGTCAAGCTTGTGTCTGTATACTTTGTGGAAGTTTCACCCATAAAAAATGTCTCTTTCTACGGTGAAGAGGCAGTAAATGGGGTGAAGAAATATGCTGATTGGGCCACACGAGCTGCTCAGAAGAAGAAGCCTCCATCTGCCCAAGGCCCAACTTCATCTGTTCCTACCCCGAGTACTATCTCTTTAGCGTCGCGACACCTCGCCCGAGCTTATCACAATCAACTACTTCAGGGGCACAAGATATGTCTTTAAAGGAAGCCTCTGATGGTCAACGCGAGAAGACAGCTCCTGCAAGCCCCTCACAGGCTCCTTAGGCATTAGCTTTCTTTATTTTTCTCCCCTCTCATACGGCTTACTTTTGAACATAGATATTGCTGTTGATGATATTGTTATTTGATTTTGATTTTGATATTTAGTTTCTATTTCCAGCGATATGAGATTCCTTGCTGGTTCGCTTTTTATTTTTTCTGAGCCTCATATGCATTATCAAATAATATCATACTTGCATAATTCAGATGAATTACGAGCAAATGTAAATAATGAAACATTTAATCAAACGATTAGATAGTAGATCTGACCGATAGGGTTAACTGCACTTGCTCTGTCATGCTTGCAAATATTGATTGATCGCATAGGTGCTTCCCAGAGCGCTGAAATCATATTCCTAGGTCGCGAGTGTGCCCTCGAATACTTTAGCAGATAGCCCTCTTAATAAATGGCAGGTCTGCTCGCATAATAATAGGCATCAACTAGTTAATGAGCAACTTCGCCTATATAGCTGTCTTGGTAAAGGCTATGCTCAAAAGGTAGGGACTCGAGCCTTTATAAGGCATTGTGCTAGCAAGGTAGGGGCCCGAGCATCTACAGTTAGCTACCCTCACAAGGTGAAACCTGAGCATTTATAGCAGACTACGCTCAAAGGGTCGATACCTGAGCATTTACAACGAACTACACTCACAAAGTCGATTCCTGAGCTATACAGCTTATTGTCCTCTAGAGCTACGCTCACAGAGTCGGAATCCAAGCATCTATAACGAGAGTAGAGAAGGTAGTAGAACCTTGGCTGTGCTCACAAGGTTGTAACCCGAGCATCTACAACATTTTTAAAAGTGGAGCATTCAGCAGTTAAGTCTTTTTGTACACTGCTTCTATGCATAGTTATTCAAATTATGAGGTGTTTGGAACAACTTGTAGAAGGGGAGACCAAACATCGAGCGACAATTAGGTGCATGAGCTTGTGGTCGCTTTGGCCCTTTTAACCTTGTAGGACAAGTGTGGGGTCGATATCCACCGATATTCAGCCCTTTATCCCCGTAAGGCATGTGTGGGGTCAGTATCCACCGATATTCAGCCCCTTATTCCTACAAGGTAAACAAGTGTTCGAGCTTTGAGTTTACTTTTTGCCTTTCACAACCGCATACCTCATAACATGAAAACATATAAGCACTCTGCGTTAGTGATAATATACGAGAAATATGGAGCTTTCATTGCATTTTCACATAGTTAGCTTTACAGAGATAGTAGAGTAATAATGAAACAACATTTATGTATAATAAGGCCTTAAGTGGATAGCGTTCCAAACCCTTTGAAGCATAGCTCTGGATGATGAAGGGTCCTTCCCAATTAGGTCCTAGCGTGTCGTCACTGGTTTTGCGGGCTCCAAGTAGAATCTCTCACCACACGAGGTCACCCGGCTTGAATTTACGTACTCAGACCCCCTTATTGTAATGTCTTGCCATCGTTTGCTGATAGACGATTGTTTTGAGGTGAGCTGTTTCTGTAGCTTCTTCGAGGAGGTCTGAACTAGTGACAAGAAGTTGGTCATTCTCTTCAAGGTTGAAGCTTGCTCTCCGTTGGCTAAACACTTCAAACTCGACAGGGATTATGGCCTCAGACTCGTAGACAATCGAGAAAGGGGTTTCTCTAGTGGCGCCGCGGGCATTTGTTCTATAGGCCCACGGTACTTTCTATAATTTGTCTACTCATGCTCCCTTTCTGGTTTCAAACTTAGTTTTCAGAGTCTGCTTAATGATCTTGTTAACCGCCTCCGTTTGACCATTAGCTTATGGGTGATCTACCACTGATAAACTTTTTGTTATGTCAAGGCTACTGTAGAATTCTAGGAACTGTTCGCTTGTAAATTGGGTTCCATTATCTGTCGCGAGCTGTTAAGGAACACCAAACCTGCAAATAATGTTGTCCCACATGAACTTTTCAATCTTCGTCGTGGAGATCTCAGCCAGTTCCTTTGCCTCCGCCCACTTTGTGAAGTAATCAACTGCTACAACGTTATATTTGCATCTTGCTCTGTCAACTGGAAGAGCCCTAATTAGGTCCATGCCCCAAATGGCGAAAGGCCATCGGCTTATCATCTACTGAAGATAGGCTGGTGGTGCTCGGGGGACCTTAGAGAACCTCTGGCACTTGTCGCATCTTTTTACCAGGTTGATGGCATCCTGCTTCATAATCGGCCAGTAAAACCCCTGTTTGAGTGCTTTCTGAGCTAAAGACAGCCCCCCAGCATGGTTACCACAATGTCCCTCATGTATGTCCTTTAGAAGAGTAGTATAGTCCGGCTCGTCGGCACATTAGAGTAATGGAGCCGAGAAGCCCTTCATGTAAAGCACATCGCCGTATATGCAGTACCTTGCTGCTCTCATTCGTAGGCGACGGGCTTCTATCTTGTTTTCTGACAGCTTGCCTTCTTGCAAATAGTCAACCAGTGAGCTCATCCATTAATCTGCTACCATTACTATGGTCATTACCTCATCACCGGGCTCAGTGCTTAGCTTTGGTAAGAACTCCACTGGTACACTTCCAGCAAAGTCCGTGTTCTGAGCTGTAGCTAAGTGAGCCAGTGCATCTGCATGGGAATTCTAGGCTCGTGGGATCTAATTCAACTCATACTTCTTTAAAGTCTCCAACAGCTCCTGGACCTTTTGCAGATAAACTGTCATCTTTGACCCCCTGGCCTGATATTCGCCTCTTATTTGACAGACCACTAGCTGAGAGTCGCTGAATATTCTAAGTCGCTCGACTTGCATCTTCTTAGCTAAGCGAAGCCCGGCTAACAACGCTTCATACTTCGTTTCATTGTTCGTCGCTCTGAACCCGAACTTGAGCGCACAAAGGAACTTATTTCCATTCGGACTAATCAACAAAATTTCAGCCCCTACACTTCGCTCGCAAGAAGACCCATCGACAAACAGCTCCCAGAATGGACCTTTAGAAGACTCAACCTCCTCCTCCACAGGTCTAGTAAACTCAGCGATGAAATCTACTAGTGTCTGACCTTTGATCGTCGACCTTAGCTTGAACTCAATATCAAACTGGGTGAGTTCGATTGCCCATTTGAGGAGTCAGCCTAAAGTATCTGGTTTTTGGAGAATTAGTTTTAGTGGATATTTAGTCAAAACTTCAATTTTGTGCACTTGGAAGTAGGGACACAGCTTCCTGGATGCCACCACTAGGCAGTAGGCGAGCTTTTTCATTGAGGTATACCTTGTCTCAACCTCTACCAATTTTTTACTGGTATAGTATACAGATATCTGTGCTCCATTTCCTTCTTCTCATATCAGCGCTGCACTTAGGGCATGTTAGGATACCCCAAGGTAGATAATCAGAGCCTCCCCTTCTTTAGGTTTTGATAAGAGGGGAGCCCGTCCCATATATTCCTTCAGCTGTTGGAACGCGGCCTTGCACTCCTCCGTCCATTCAAAGTTTTTTACCTTTTTCAATACTTCAAAGAACGACATACATCTATCAGAAGTTTTTGACACAAATCTACTCAGGACTGCCACCTGACCATTTAAACTCTGAATCTCCTTGTTGGCGACCTCATGTCCAGTAAGGCCTGGATCTTCTTTGGGTTAACCTTGATCCCTCGGTTATTCACTATGAAGCCCAGAAATTTACCCAATGAGACTCCAAAAGCACATTTGAGGGGGTTGAGCTTCATCCGATATTTTCTCAAGATCTGAAACATCCCCTCGAGGTCGCGAACATGGTTAACAGCCTGCCTGAACTTCACCAGCATGTCGTCCATATATACCTCCTTAATCTTCCCAATCTGATCCTCGAACATCATGTTTACCAGCCTTTGGTAAGTTACCCCTGCAGTTTTTAGTCCAAAGGGCATTACCTTATAGCAATACAAGTCACGGTCTATAGTGAAAGAGGTATGCTCCTCATCATCGGGATTCATTGGGATCTGATTGTAGCCTGAATAAGCATCCATGAAGCTAAGGAGCTCGTGCTCGGCAGTTGCATCTACTAACTGATCGATTCTAGATAGTGGGAAGCTATCTTTCGGATAGGCTTTGTTTAAATCTTTGAAGTCAATGCAAGTTCTCCACTTTCCGTTCTTCTTTTTAACCAGCACGGGGTTGGCTACCCAAGCAGGGTACTAGACCTCTCGGATGAATTTGTTTGCCAGGAGCCTGTCTACTTCCTTCTTCAAGGCTTCACAGCTCTCCTGGGTTATCTGCCTCATTTTCTGGCAAATTAGCTTGTGGTATGGATTGACGTTCAGTTTATGAGCCATTACTCTCGGATCGATCCCCACAATATCTCTATGATTCCAGGTGAACACATCTAGATTTGCTTTGAGACAACTAGTCAGCTGGGCCTTTACCTCTGGAACCAAGCTCTTGCCCAATTTGAGACATCTTGCAACATCTGTCTCATTGATCTGGATGTCTTCGAGCTCTTCTACTGGACCCATCGTCTGGTATGCATCAAATTCTCTGGGGTCCAAATCATGGCTAACCTCTGTCGTGGTGATAGCCTGTAGCTCACGATCCGGAACCACATCCACCGTCTTCCCTCGGACTCCTCTTCATATGGCATCCACATAACAACGACGAGCTAAGGGCTGCTCGCCCCGCACACACCCAATCCCATTACGAGTTGGGAACTTTACTGTGAGAGCTCTGGTAGAGGTGACCATGTCGAGGTCATTCATTGCAGGCCTTCCCAATACTACATTATACGTAGAGGGAGAATTAATGATAAGGAAATCTGCAAGCACTGTTGACTGATGAGCTGCATCTCCGAGGGTAAGGGGTAATTTTATTTGCCCGGTAAGAGTGACTAAATCTCCAGTGAACTCGTATAGAGGCTCAGGGATGGTTTCAACTGCTCATCACCAATCTGCATCTGGTTGTAACACTTCTTGTACATCACATTTACCGAACTCCCGGTGTCGATCATTATCCTTTTGACTACCGAGTTTTCGATACAGGCTCGGATCACCAACGCATCGTTATGCGGCCAGTGGACATCTCGGGCATCTTCTTCAGTAAAATAATCTCCTCCGATACCCTTTTGGCCTTTTAAGCAGGTCTTTCTGACTCTCTTTAGCCTGCAATTTGGACACGATTAGCCTTGCTCACATATCGCTCCTGCGATCTATTAGACATCCTTACCACTGAGGGAGCCCCATAGATGGTATGGATTATTCTAACGGAAGGTCCCTGTTGAAGGTCAGGCTCTTGTTGAGATTGGGCCGGTGGCTCTTACTAGCGTTGGTAAGGGCACTGCTGTTGGGATGGTCGCCCTGAAGGTCTCACAACATAATCCCTTAGGCGACCATTTCTAATCATCTTATCGATAGCGTCTTTGAATGCCAAACAGTCTGAGGTATTATGTTCTACTTCGTTGTGATAGGCACAAAACTTGCTTCTGTCTCGGCGTCCCTCCGGAGTCTAGATAGGGGCTGGTCTCCCGAAGTTTTCCTTATTTCTTTCGGTTCCAAAGATCCTATCCTAAGTGTCAGACAAGGCGTTGTAGGTGTTGTAACGGCCCTGATACCGAGGTCGCTTCTGCCTCTGGTTACTCCTCGGCCTAGGCCCATTTCTAGCCTTCTTTGCAATCTAGTTATTGTTTCTCGGGCCCCCAAGGCCGTTTCCCCCATTGCTCATTTTCCTTCCCTGACTGGGGCTTCTAACTTCATCCTTCTGGGCATTAGCCTTTTTGGGATAGAATGCTTTTTTCCACCTGATTTCTTTCTCTGCTTGCTCGTAGAATTCCCCTAAGTTTTTTACTGAGGATTTGTAGATGCTCTCATATAGCTTCTCGTCTTTTCTCAAACCCGTCAAGATAGTTGTCAAGACCCCCTCGTCTGTCAGGTTTTTCACATTAATCACCTCATGCCTAAACCTGCTGATGTAATCCCTTAACAACTCACCGAGATGTTGGAAGATGGTAGCAAGGTGGCAAGGTGGCGAGAGTTGCCTCTTCAGAGCCTTATACTGGTTCAGGAATCTCTGTTGACATTCCTCCCAATTATTGATGCTACGGGGTGGAAGGTTTCTGAACCATGTTCGTGGGATGTCCCCAAGTGTGGTCAGGAACATGCAACATTTTACGAGCCAACTGGTGGTCTGAATGTCCATTTGAATGTTGAAGTCATCGAGATGGTCATAAGGGTCAGAGTTCCCTTTGTATTGCAGGATGTTGGGAACTTTGAATCTTGGAGGGAGCGGCACGAGTTCAATTTTTGAGGTAAACGAGGTCCTTTCCTCGCTCTGACTTCTCTGTTCTTAGGCCCTAGGTCATGCTTCAAGCTGATGGACCCTTTGAAAGAGCTCCTCAACAAGCGGGCCTTGCATCTCAGTTCTTCTGACAGTGGACTGTCTATCCCACCTGTCTTGTCTGCTTGGGGAATGATGGTATCGAGCTCCCGGTCCCCTCCTATCTTCGAACCCTCTATCATTGGGCCTTTGCCCTGCTCCACCTCTAAGGGCTGAGATCTGATCAGGACCACGGCCAGTTTGCACTGGCTGGTGTTCATTATGAGCTCGCTGGAACCGAACACTGGAATGCACGCTAGAAGAATGAACTAATCCCTCTCGCATTGACTCCTTGATGACTTTCTCATTCGCGTCAGGGTCTTCAGCGTGACGTCATCGGGGAACAGCCCTCCTCATAGTGGCCTGGAGTGGTCCTTGAGCGGCCTGGACTTAAGTCCGAATTAATGTCCTGACTTCGTTGGCCAGCTGCACCATTGTAGTCTCCAGCATCTCTTGTTGTTGCTGCAACACCTGTATAACATCTCCTTCAGAAGCATTAGGCATAGGCTGATGAGTAAAAAGGGGAGATATACCTTGAGTATCCCCAGTCATGGGCACATTGGACGTCTCTACACCAACATTGGGCAATCCCCTTGTAGGCACAGTACTCCGTCGTTGATCCGAGGTCTTTGGGTGGTCATCAGTAGCATCAGAATTCCTGGTGATTCTTCCTCTAACCATGGTAACTAACAAACGAGCTTCGTAAACTAAGAATAAAGGTGGTGAAACTGTAGATGGGCCCCTCCTTCTAGCGTAAAAAATGTCGATGTCAAGATTTAGTCGACCAGGTTCGTGTTTTAGGCCCAAGCTACAGTATTGGATCGATGTTGCTGAATAAGCAAAGTAAGAAGTAAATGAGATGAGGTCAGACTAGAAGAAGAAGACACCAAGGATTTTTTAAGTGGTTCGGCCCAAAAAGATGCCTACGTCCACTGTTCACTCTCTCACTATTTTAGCAGGGTAACGACACTCAAAAGATTGTACAATAAATTACTATTACAATGATGAGCCGCATTTAATGCGTTTGAACTACATTTAATGCGGCTGACAGTGTCAGGTTTAATCTGCCCAAAGCATGGGTTTAGGCGGCTAACTCACGCGGGCTAGGTGAGATTCCCGTAATCTAAGTTGTAATCTCTGACGGGATTGGCGTTGATGGCACGCCTTGAGCTGTAATCTACCTGACAGCTCTGATTTCTATTGACTTGTGATTTGATAGACGGGGAAGAGGCGAACCTCTCCAGCGAATAGAATACTGAGTTGAACTAGCGAGCAAATAAAGCTCAGGGTAATTAGGCGCCCTAAGGGTCACAGGGGCAGATCGTAAGCGAGCTCTCAAGCGGTCAAATAACTCAATGGGCAAACGTCCTAAAAAACGAGCAGGTATCCGAACACGAGTAGGAATTGATGGGCAGCTGATTGATCAAATAAACGGGTCCCTATTTGAACTGATGAGCGAGCACATGGACGAACAGATACCAAGCAGGGTACTTAGTAAGATATCGAGCTTAATAGCGAATATATTAACGACCAAGAGGAGGACTTAAAATACGAACACAGTAGCAAGCATAAAAGTGAACAAGTTGGCGATCATGCGACCGATCAGAGAAATGGGTCGATCACTGGGTTTCCCAGGTCTTCGAGTCATTGGGCCCATACCGTGGATCTTCTTCGGCCTAATTGGCTTGATCGTAAAATTACTTATAACAACCAAAATCTTACAGATTGCTAGGTAACTATTTTGTTGATTTTTCGTTTTACTACATAAAGATACTAGGATTGTTTGAACTAGGGTTATGTTATTTTGCTTGGAAGAATTAGCAAAATCCTGCAAATTGCCAAATAACTATCTTGTTGATTTTTTGGTTTTTCTAAGTAGAGATACTAGAATTGTTTGGGTTAGGGTTAGATAAATTCTGTTATATAATTTTAGAGAATCGATTTTAGATAAATTCTGTTATATAATTTTAGAGAATCAATTTGCCTAATTCTATAGGTCGAGTGATTCAATTTTTGTCCTGTTAGCTACTCTCAACTTTTAACTTGGGCAAATATCAATTTTGCTTTCTTATATATTTCCATTTCTCGAATGTCAAAACCTATGGAAACAAAGTAACGCTATATAGAATGGCATATATGGTTGATTTTTCAACATATGAAAGACACCTTCTCACACTTACATTTCTTATGAGTAATGTAAGCCTTGAATCTTTAAACGTCACCCATTTGGATTCATTAAGCAATTACTACTTTGGATTGAGAGAATTGAAGGGAACTTTTTAAGAAAAAATTAGAAAAATTGTACAAGTTGCAGCTGAATCCTTATGTTATATATTCTAACATGGCTATTTTTCAAAGAAATATGAGAAAGAAAAATCCCACGAAATAGTATCAAAGAATTAGTACTGAATTTGTGTATTACTACTAAATAAGAAGGAAAAAACTATTTTCACTGAAAGAGTGAATAGTGAAACAGTGTCATTAAAACTTATTTCAAGTTATTTGGTGGTATACAACAGAGAACTCAAACGAGAAATTGATTAAATCAATGAATGATATTACCTGCCAGCAACTTGTCGTAGCATGCTCACGCGCAAGGCCGTACTGGAAAGTTGGCCCTTTGGCTTGTTTCCCATATACACGATGTACACCTACAAACACCACAGAATAGTATCAAAGATACATAAATCAATTACTATTACAAAAAAAAAAAATGTTATTTTAATAAACAATTTCAATAATGTCTATCAAAAGTAGATATTCGTTGTATTTCAATTCAATAGTAAGAAATTGATAGACTATCCAGTCTTTAGGAAAGGAAGGAAGAAACTAAATTTTATGCCAAATTTTGGCATACATTTAACTATATAATAAGGACATAACATAAACTATGACAAGTAAAATTAGGGCATGATCGAGAAAAAAAAATCAATCAAATTAGTTGCTCATGAAGAGAAAATTATATGCCTGTCGATTGTCTTGAGAAGCTGTTTGGCTGATGAACAAAGAGAACATGAGAAGGATAAGCCATGTAAGGAGAGAAATTTTGCTTTCCATTATTGATAGCTTGAGATAGGGGCGTCGATTATCCGCAAATATAGTCCTTTATATTAGCAAAACAACGTCAACTGTTGATTGCATTTACCAAAACTACAACCTGTCAAAAGATAATAAGTAAAAGTTAACTAATTAGTAAATTATACATTTATACATGAAAAAAATATTTTAACAAATATTTTATCAAAACCAATAAAATTTTACCACTACATAGCGATTTGTGATAAGAAAAATTCGATAGTGTGATTATAATGTATTGTTCTAGCAAGTTGTCAGAGATTTAGATAAGCAAATGAACAAAAAACAGTTTTTTATATCAAAATAACTTAGCTTAGCAATAGAGTTTTCATTAGCTTGTTAGCGAAGATTAATAAGTCCTTTCATTTTGCTAAAGAAAAAGAAATCTACCCATCCATCACTTTTAAGCTTCATGCTTACCATCCATCACCCACTTCTCCATGTTCTTACGTTGACTCTCTGCTACGCGGGTGTACAACAAACAAAATGATTGTTTATAAAAGAATTAAGCAAATATATATATAAAAAAAAAAAAAAAAAAAAAAGTGAAATTTGAAGCAATTTTTTTAAAAAAAAAAAAAACAATTAGAAGTATTTTATTTTCAAAAAACAAAATTGAAATTTCTAGTGACTCGTGTCACTTTGTAGCACCACATATTCCGTCGAGGTCCGTGTACCGTTACCCACCATCTGACCGGCCATCATCACTCATACCTCCAACTCCAAATTCGCAAATTCAATTCGAACCCCAACTCTACTCTTCTTCTTCCTTTCCTTCTCTCTATAACTATCTTCTTCTTTTGAATATATATATATATATATATATATATATTTTCTTGGTTTTTGAAAATAAATTAAGAAAGACAAAGAAAAATCAGGAAGCTATTGGAAGTAAATGCAAGACCATATTGTTGATACTCATGATTTGATGGATCTATAGATCTAACTCTTCCAAACCCATATGTATCGCTCTGTTTCCTTTAGATCTCCATCATTTTCATCTGGGTTCTTTCACTAGCCGGCCTTTGACTCCTCTGCTACTCTGGTTTATATTGTGAGTTATTATTTTTTTTTTTTCCAGGCTTTTTTGGGTTCTCTGTGTCGAAATTTATGTGGTTGGTTGTTTTTTCTTTTTTTTTTTTGTTGAACATGTAAAGATACTGAATTTTCTTGTGGATATGTATAAATAAATCATTTACTTCAACGTTTCAGAGATTTAGATCAGCAAAAGAACGAAAAACAGTTATTTAGAGATATCTAGAATGTAATCAAAAAACAGTTGAAGGAGTAAAAAGGAGGAATAGGAGAATCGAAACACACCGTTTGAGTGTCGACCGGCATCGGAGATGAACTGTGCTCTGCGTGTGGCTGTTGAATGGAGGATGTGTGGACATGTGGTGACTGGTGTGGCTACTACTGGATGGAGAATGGAGTGTGGTTTCCGGTTTGGTTGTGTTTTGAAGGACATATATACTTACCGTTGAAATTACATGAATTTCCCTCTAGTATAGAATTATTTTTTTACCCTAGTTAAAAGGTCAACCGGTGACTTGATAAAGGAAATATAACCTGACATCATTATTAAACAGGTTAGATA
This sequence comes from Dimocarpus longan, assembly GCA_022984855.1. Classification (NCBI taxonomy): domain Eukaryota; kingdom Viridiplantae; phylum Streptophyta; class Magnoliopsida; order Sapindales; family Sapindaceae; genus Dimocarpus; species Dimocarpus longan. The sequence goes on along the minus strand of CM041019.1, from coordinate 20,757,232 downwards.
AATTAACTTGTTTATTTATCCAATCCATTTATATTTAACCATAACTCGTAATATTTGTGTCGTTCCGTCGTGTTGGAGTTCAAATTATCACCCTAACTTGAGACAATTTCCGACAAGTTGTACAAAAGGGTATTTTATGTAAGATGGAATATACAATGTGCCAGCCTCAGGGAGGATCCACCAAAGTAATTGATTCATTGTTTTTAGAGAAAATAACAACATTAAGCACAAGCACATGAAGAATGGGTATTAATTAGAGGGGTTGGGTTGTAGTCAAAATATAAGCTTGTTGTGTGCAGCACTAATAAAGACTTTACCTCCATTAAAACATTTTTTAAATTCAAGATCATCTGTATTTCTTTTTCTCAACACCATTAGCAATTACTGAGATCCCATTTAAACAAATATTCAGTTGTCAATTGTTCTTGGCAATTAAGAAGATTAACAATTTAATTTTGTATAGATAGATATTAATTAAAGAAATTTAACCAATCATTTATAATGTCTCAGTCGGTCTTATACTTCGTTACTCGACTCAAGGTATTAGACTATACAATATAACAACAAAAGTATGAGATAAACAAATTCGTTATTGAGTTATTTCAATTTATTAAATTGTTACAGTTAAGATCGAATTGGTTTAATTGGTTTGGTTGAAGATATATTATATTGTTTCACCTTTGTTGTATAATGTTTTGCAGTTAAAAATATATAATCTTTTTTAAGAATTTCATAATACTTAATTATAAGAGTTTCATAACAAAATCGTCTAGCAAAATCACTATCAAGATTTTTATGACTTGGTGTCATAAAAACAAAGACTTTTATGTTTGTTAATTTTTTTTTTTTTCTTTCGTAGGCACGATATTTAAATGGCTCAAATTTGGTAGGAGGTAATAAAAGTGTCAAATTTATTGAACCTTCTCCAAAGGTAACTATTCATAAAATTGATATTATTAATCTTGGTATATAATTAGATATTTAATTATATTTATTTAAAATTTTATGAATGTGTAGCATTAACTTGGGCTTCCATTAGTCAAGCCAATGGTTCAAGCAAGAGTGCAAAATAGTATTTGTTAATGCATTGATTGGGTGATGGAGAAATGTAAGTGAAGCTGAAGTTGACTACATGGATCCATATCGAGATTCATTGGACACAGGGGTGGACCTAGTATAAGACCAGGAGGGGCACGTGCCCCCCCTGAAATTTTATAAAAATTTATTAGATGAATGTTGCTAATTATTAGATATTTACATATATCAGTAAATTGATACATATAATTTCAAAGCCAACATATGTAATAACAAAAAGTGGAATGGTTAGGTGGTGGGAAAAACTACTATGGTCACCTTGGTTTCTGGTTCGATTCTCACTCATACAAGTGGTAAGTCCCAATTTTTTTTTTCTTTAGAAGTAACGCCTCATACATGTGTCCCTTTTTTTTTTTTTTTTTCAAAGGCAATAAACAACACACTCCTTACTTGTGCATAGAATTATACATGTACTTATACATGATATTATACATGTGCTACTTCTCTCTTTCATTCCCCTCCCTCCCCCCCCCCCCCCCCCCCCCCCCCCCCCCCCCCCCCCCAATGGTAATGAATAGTATGTGTGGATTTATTAGTGTTCATACTTGGATTATAAAAATAAATAACATAAATATTTACCAACCAAACAAATTTTCACACTTAAAGTGTTTTAACTTTGAAAACTTTTATAACCTACCATGAACTATGAATTTTTTTTTCTTATATATATTTATAAATAATTATCATAATTTTTTATACAAACTATATCATATTTATAAAAACTATTGACTAATTTTCCTTCAATTTTTTAATCTTTTGGATTTTTTTTTTTCACATCTCGTTCATAGCTTATTGGATGTTGTGAATTTATTTCCATTCTTTAATGCTAGTGTATAAACTCACCAATATTTTAGTGATATTTTATAGTGTTTGCTCATTAAAATAATAGGGGTTATCTTGATTAAATTTTAAAAATAAAATATGTTTAATTATGAATGAATTGTACCTCCATTTATAATTTAAGTAATTAGTGCACTTTCCTTTCATATTCGTAATAAGAATTTAAGTTCCATATTGTATATTTAATACTATACATACAGAGTTTTCTCTCTCTTTATAATAAATAAATTTCACAATTAAAAAAAAAAAAAAACTTATCAACTATAATTGTTTTTATTTTATTTTGTTATAGTGCCCCCCTAATATAAATGTCTGGGTTCGCCACTGATTGAACATGCTTCTGCATGGTAGTAGCATGCATTCAAGTCGGTTTCGTATGTGGGGTTAACATTAACTGCTTTGCAGCATATATATACTATTGGACACTAGTTGATGAGTCGTTGAAATTTCTTCTTCCCCTCCATTTCACTCTCTCCAACCAGAAGTTTTACACAAAAATTTTGTTAATCAGTCCATTGATCAATTGGCATTTAAAAAACAATGAAATGACTATTTATTCCTTCAAACTATTGAAATTGTTGATTAATGTATTAGAGAAAGAAATATATATATAATTATATATATTTTATAAATTGTTACTATTAATGTATACTCTTAAGAATATATGTCATTGATGACTAAAAAGACTTCGAATCATCCAAAGTTAATTTGTTTAAGTGAAAAATGATTTAAGTTAAAAAAACAAAATGATTTGTTAATGGATCCCTTATGACTAACGGATCCATATGCAGTCAACCATGAATTTAACTGCATGGTTCAAATGACAGATTAATTGAAAAAAAAAAAAATTGAGTTTTTAACATATTTATAGTTTTTAGGGGGAATGACAACAACAAACACCTAAAGATGTGGTATTACTTAGAGGACTCGAGTTGCAATAAAAATATAAGCGGACTATGTCGACTACTAGAAAAAAGACAATCCCTTTATCAAAACATTTTTTAAATCCAAGACCACCTGCATTTCTTTTTCTCAACTCCATTAGTGATTGCTAAGGCTGTTAGGTCAACAATTATCACAACAGTAACTTCAAGCTAAGGCTTTAGTTCTTCATTGCAATATGATAGGATTGTACCTGGATTCCCTCTAACGAATCCAACGATCCTATCGGGTACCACACGAAACCTTTCTGAACTCTAACTAATAAGACTCAAAAGGATGCCGTTGAACAAACTTTTAACTACAAATCATTTGCTAAACATGTGAATTATAAACTTTAAAATCTCATATTCAAATTTCAAAAATAAATTTGCAAAACATAATATATAATATCTTAAATATTTAAGTGTCATATATCGTCTAAACATAAGAAAGTGCTACAAACATAAGAATTCTAACAAATATTTCATGTGCAAAAACACATGAAAATGTTTAAGTCACAATATTACAAAAGAGATTATGCAGCAGTGTCGGTAGTCTAGCCCACCTAATCTGAATGAGGCGTACTGATACCCTTATCACTTGTTCTTATACCTGAGAAGGTTTTTGAGACATAAAATCAAAAACATTATGAGCTACTGAAGCTCAGTAAGTGTAGATGCATCTATGTATATTTAAAATGATCTTATAAAATTATCTCCTGAAAGTATTTTGAAAACATCTTTTTTTAAAATAATTTTATTTCTAAAAGCTACTATTTTTATAAAACTCTAGAAGGTTCCAAAAGCTTGTTCTAAACTGAATTCATATTTGAATTTCTCAAAAATATTTCTGAAGTATTTTCTTTCTAAAATCTTCACTTTAATGATATGTTTATCTTTTCTTAAAAAAAAAATGCTCTAATGGGACCTAAGGGAAGTTATAACCACATGAGCGGTCAAACTAGCTCCGCTCAGTGTGGGGGGTTACGTGTCATAAAAGCTAACATCGCTCATCGTGACAAAGCTACAAATACATCCTCGTTATCACGTAGCGGATCTATCATCGCAAACCGTGTAACGAGATAATACCCCATAAATGTAGAGGGCGACTCGATTGACACGATAGACTTAATCCCTCCGATGTTAGCAGAACATGCCCTCCTAACACTTGTCATACACTGTGGAGTATACCGATCGGGTCTAATGCTAAAAGGTCTATCTATAAAAGCTCGAGTTGTCCAATAGGTTTGAAAACATTTTTTTTTCTATAATTCAATCAATTGCTTTCATGCTATAAAAAAATAATAATATATTACATACCATGTATAAACAACTATTCCCTATCATGTTAAATCATAAATCATTTATAAGCCAAGAGAATAAATAATGAAAATAAAAATTTGCTAAATAAACTAAAAGTATTTAAAATATTTTCACACTCACTACTTGTTTCCCACTTTGCTATTAACAGCTCTTTCACGCCCTCCGCTAGCTTGACTCGTTACCTACATTTAATTACAAAGGCGAATTCTGTTTAGAACGTCTATTCACATACAACACTTCAATTCTAGGTTAATTCTATTATTAATATAGTTTTAATTTCACCGAGGCTGCTACGAACTGCTTACTGCCAGTCTAGCTCGAGCTGCGAATTCATACCCCAGCTCGCCCAACTCATCTTATACGAGCTCCTACATCACCCAGCTTAGCTCGAACTGTGGGCATTGATCATCTTAGCGAGCTCACTCAGTTCACCCTTTTCAGCGAGCTGTTTCCTTCCTCTAACTCAATCTGATTCATGGACTTTATTCAGCTCGCAATGCCTTAGCCTAGCTCGACCTAGCACCTCCAGCTAACCAAGCTCATCCTTATAAGCTACTGCCTTAGTCCAACTCTAACAGGCATTATAGTGGGTGGCACCTTACTCAGCTCGCTCTCTGCGAGCTCGCACTCCAATCTAATTTGACCAGTATTGGAGAAAGGTTGTGAGTATTTATCCAGCTTGCATTCACTGTGAGCTGTCGTGCGACCTCACGCGAGCTCACTTTTAACACTTATTTTCCAAGTTTTACTTATACAAACACCAGCATTTGTATATCCCTGACCTCACTTAAATTCATGGCATATACTTAACATATCATCAGTTCTTCATGTACACTTAGGTCGCAGTCACAATAGGTTTCGCAATAGAAACTTAATCATCCTAAACAGCCATCAAACTACCTCAAATCAACATATATTTTCTTAGTTACTTCACTTACCAATTTTTCCTCAGTCTTTCTACTTAACTTCCCACCTACTTGCTGCTTCAAATCACCAGATCTATATCCAAAAACATCATCAGTTTCAAATGAACCCAGAGACTGTTCCTAGCAGACTTCCTTTCAAAATAAAACCATAAAAACTTGCTCTTACCATTTGATTCTTATTAGATCTAACTTGATCACCTCCTAGATCTGTTTTTCACCTTTTACAGCTCGATTTCCCTTTCAAAGACAGTAGAAATTAGCTCGGGCTAGGGTTGCTCTCGTCTGCCTCTCTTGCTCTGCCTACACCTCTCTCTCTCTCTCTCTCTTTCTTTAGATTTTTCTTTCGCTCTTCACTCTCTCTTTCTTTCACGGCAAAGTGTCCACCTTGCACCCATATTTATAGACATGGGTTAATCTCCACCTTTATCCTTAAACTTCCTTAAATTTACGATTATGTCACATTCTAGAGAATTCTTCACTTTTCCTCAATGTCCTTCTACTTTCACTTTATTTACGATTTTGTCATTCTTCTAGAAATTTTTTTTTTCTCTTTTGCCCCTCAACTTTTTATGATTTAAATTTATTCCTGATTCTTTAAAAATTCTACAAATATTAAAATTTTCTATTAGACACTTAAAAATCTTTTTATTAATTTTACCAATTAGGGTATATTAATACATTTCACCTTTCCGTACATATGTACAGTAGTAACCTTGGGAGAGGGTATTATACGTCTGTTTGACGATTTCCATGAAACTGCAGCTCCTCCTAATGTAAAACAATATCCACTAGTTGACTTGGATTCTGTGCTATTAGAGATCCAATTTGCATCGTTATACCTTTCTAAAATCAGTGGATATTTTATATAATGTAGTCCATAATATGAGATATATTTTAAATACCTTAATACTCTGATCAATGCTTTCCAATAATCACATCTAGGACTACTTATGTATCTACTAAGTCTGCTTATTGAATAAGCAATGTCGGTTCTAGTAGAATTCATCAGATACATTAGACTGCCAATTATCTGTGAATATTTTAATTAGGAAATTGCATTTCCAATATTTTTCCTTAATTTGCAATTTGCATCAAAAGGTGTCACAATAGGTTTACAATCAAATTGATTAAACTTAATTTGCAATTTGCATCAAAAGGTGTCATAATAGGTTTACAATCAAATTGATTAAACCTTCTTAATATCTTTTCCAAATAATAGGTTTGAGTAAGAATATACCCGTCATTATTTCTTTTGATTTGAATTCTTAAAATGATAACGGCTTGACCCAAGTCTTTCATATCAAAATTTGAACTCAACATCTTTTTTGTTGAATTTATGACATCCTTACTAGTACTCATTATTAGCATGTCATCTACATACAAACATACAATTACGCAAGAATTTTTCATATTCTTGACATAAATATACTTATCACATTAATTTATTTTAAATCCATATGTTTTGGAGCTTGTTTAAGTCCATATATCTACTAATTATCTACTAAGTCCGCCAATTATCACATTCATTTATGATTAAATTTTTCAAGTCATTGTTTAGAGCTTGTTTAAGTCCATATAAAGACTTAACAAGTCTACAGACTTTATTTTCTTGACCTTCAACCACAAAGCCTTTTGGTTGTTCAATATATATTTCGTCATCTAGTTCTCTATTAAAAAAAGTTGTCTTTATATCCATTTGATGTATTTCCATATTGTGTAAGGCAACAATAGAAATTAACATCCTAATTGATGTTATTCTTGACACTGAAGAATAGGTATCGAAATAATCTATTTCTTCTTTCTACCGATATCTTTTAGCCATTAATCGTGTCTTATATTTATCAATTGTCTCATCAGCTTTAAACTTCCTTTTAAAAATCCATTTATAACCTATCGGTTTACTTTCATGTGGTAAGTCTACCAATTTCCATGTATAATTTTATAAAATGGATTTAACTTCACTATTTATAGCTTCTTTCCATAAAAAAGCTTCTGGTGATGACATGGTTTCTTTATATGTTTGTGGTTCAGCTTCAGTCAAGAAACTCATTAAATCCGATCAAAAATCTTTTGGAATTTTTGTCCTATTTCCTCTTCTAGGTTTTAAGATATTTGATAACTCTATTTTTATAGAGTTATTTTATCTTTTCAAACCTGAATTCTTGCTTAGTTCTTAACGTTTTTATTATTATTAAGTATATTATTTTATTATTTTGTATTTTTCATTTTCAGAATAAAATTGGTGAAAATTGCATGTGGACCCCACCAAGTGTTTGAGACAAGATTATCGCTACAAAATGAATGTCAGTTCATCGCCTCAAGAATTACTCGAATCAGATATCGCATAAAGAAACTATCACAGTTTGAAGATAGAGTATTCTTGAAATAAATATTATGTCATGCCGATGTAAGGAATGATGTAAGTAATGATGTAATATTAAAGTTGACTTGAATGAGGTAGGTGAACGATGATGCAAGCGATGATGCAAAATGGTAGATAATTAGGAAAAGATGATGCAAGCGATGATATAATTGGAGGTGAACTTTGCTTATAAATAGGCCTTAGGATCACCATTCCAAGCATTCCATCACAAACCAAAATAATAAGTAGTTTAGAGAAAGAGAGAGAGAGCTTGGAGAGGAGGAGCAAAGCAGAGGAAGAAATTCTACGGTGAAGCTTAAATCTATTAAGTTTTCCTATATTTTATTATGTTTAATCTTTTATTTTTTGTAAATTCTAATATGGAGTAGATTTGTTTTTCTAAGGTTATGATGTAGCCTAACTTTGATGTTCCAACCATTTGTTCAATTTAATTAAGGATTTTCTATCTGGGTTGATGCATTTAATACTGTTCTTAATGCTTCTAAATAATTGGCCACTATTTAGTTGAATTGTTAATCATAATGATAGCGGAAGCTGATTTATGTGTCTAGTTCATTGTATTTAATGTCATAAATTACATGTAGGATAGGAATATACCTGTACGGTTTGTGTAGTCTATAAAAAAGATCCATAAATCTTAATGAATTCTTTAATGTTTTGACTTGCATGGGAACATAGCAGTTAAGATTTATAGGGTATTTTTCATAGACGTCGGGAGAGGCTATGTGAATAATTCAAGGAATCTCGACTAGTAACTAGATAGTTAATTTTTGTTAAAAAGAACAAAGGGGAGGAGCCGATTAGTTGTGTGAAATCATAACCTTAGAGTTTTTATTCATTGAATTAATTTTCATTTATTTACAATTGCAATTAAATTTAGTCATAGTTTGCAACTCATTTACTCAAATTTTATCTACCAAATAAAAGATGAGTTATTTTAATTTTAGGCATTAATTAACAACAATTCTCGTGGGACGATACTTATCTTATCACTTTATTACTTGTTCGGCTCGTCCACTTGCGATTTTGCACAACAATATTCTCTTGAACTTTTAAAGTGGAAGGTTCTTGTTGATTTTCATCACATAGTCTTTTATTTGATGAACCAAACCTTAGTTCTTTATAAGGAAAAATTCCTTCAAAGAACTCAGCATTTACAGATTCGATAATTGTGTTTACATGCATATCAGGAATTTTAGATTTAATTATTAAAAATCTATATGCATCACTATTTTTAGCAAAACCAATAAAAATATAATAAATCGTTTTAAGTCCTAATTTTGTTCTTTTAGGCAAAAGAATCTAAACCTTAGCTAGGCAAAGCCACACTTCTAGGGTCTTGTAAGTTGGCAAACGTCATTTCCAAACTTGATAAGGGGATATATAAGTCTTCTTAAATGAAATTCTATTTAATATGTGATTTGCAGTAATTAATGGCTCTCCCTAAAAACTATGTGGTAGTCCTGAATAAATCAACATGGAATTAATCATATTTTTAAAAGTTCTATTATTTCTTTCTGCTACTCCATTTTGTTGTGGAGTATATAGTGCAATTGTTTGATGAATAATTTCATTTATTGCATAGAATTTAGCAAAAGCGATGGACTCATATTCTCCACCCCTATCGGTTCTTATTATTTTTATCCTTTTGTTCACTTGATTTTCAACTTCTACCTTATATGTCTTAAACATATTCAAGGCTTCATCCTTGTTGTTAATCAAGTACATATAACAATATTTACTGCAATAATCAATAAAAGTGATGTAATAATTTTTCCCACATCTTGTTGGTATGGACTTAAAATTACAAAGATCACTATGAATTAAACCAAGAAATTCATTTAACCTTTCTTGAATTGTTTTAAAACTCTGCCTAGCAAACTTTGCCTCAAAACATATTTCACATTTATGCTTTAAGTCAATATCAAATTTTGGTAATAAACCTAAATTTACCATTTTATAATAGACCTATTATTAATATGTCCTAATCTAGCATGCCGTATGTAAAACATACAAATAGTATAAACAGAAGCATTATTTATTTTATTAATAGCATTAATAGCTATTACATTCAATTTGAACATTTCATCAGCCAAGTACCCTTTTCGAAAATACATTCCTAACTTGGTCAATACAAATTTATCGAATTCGAATACAAGTTTGAATCCTTTCTTGCTAAACGTAGGACTAAACACTAAATTCCTCCTAATATCATAAACATATAAAATATCCAAAAGGATAACTATTTTTCCAGATGTGAATTTCAACATAATAGTCTCTTTGCCTTGAACCACGGAAGTAGATGAGTTACACATGTAGAGGTTTTCTTCACCAGTAATTTCCTTGAAATCTGAAAACAAATTTCGATCAGTACAAATGTGTCTTGTGGCTCCTGTATCAGTCCACCATCCTTTGACATTTGTGATCATATTCATTTCAGAAATTATAGCAACCAAATCCATATCTATTTCAGCAATATTGGTTTGACTGTTGCCTGTTTTGTTGGTTGCATTCTGACTAGAATTTCCAATATTTTGGTCTTTGCAAAATTTGCAAACTTGAGCCTTATGACCAACCTTGCCACATATCTAACAACTGCCTTTAATCTTCTTAAAATTAAGTGCTTTTAAAGCATGAGAATTTGCTTTCTTAGCAACATTTTTATTTTTCTTCTGGAATTTTGGCTTGGAAGAGGTTCCTTCAACAACAGTAGTCTTAGCATCAATTTCTTGCATTTTAGTAGCCTTGTGTCCTTTTCGATGGTTTTCTTCAATTCGAAGCCTTAATATCAAGTCCTCCATTATCATTTTTCGACGCTTGTGCTTCAAATATATCTTAAAATCATTCCAAGAGAGAGAATTTTTTTGTAATTGCTCCAACTTGAAATTTTTCATTGATAGCACAACCTTCTACCAGTAATTCATGGATCAGAACTTGAATTTCTTCAACTTGTTTGATGATAGTTATGAAGTCGACCATGTTATACTTGAACAATTTATCAATAACAAACTTCTTTGTCCTAGCACTTTGGTTTTGTATTTATTCTCAAGTGAATCCCACACATCCTTGACTATTTTGAAAAAGGAATATATGTCATACAAGGAGCATCAAGCCTGTTAAGAATATAATTTCTGCACAAAAAGTCAGATTATTTCCAGGCTTCTATGGTTAACATAGTTTTCTTAGACACTGGATTTTTATCAATTTTCGAAATTTTCTTATTCACAATGTGTGCCAGATTCATGGTTGTTAAATAGAAAAGCATCTTCTGCTGCTATCATTTAAAGTCTAACCCTTTAAACTTTTCTAGTATACAATCCTTAGAGACATTATTCACTATTTGTGATATGTTCACAGCAAAAGCAAAAGTATTTTTTGCTTCAAAAATTAGAACATTAATTAACAATTTCCTTCAAAGTAATATATTACAAACAACAAATTTAAAACAAAATCAATCATTATCTGATTGCAGTAACAAATTATATATATATTCAAACTCGAATTCAATACAGTCTTAAACTATATATATATATAAACCCAATGATCAACAATATACAAATATATAAGCAAAACTCAAATTACTGCAATAATACCTGAATGCAATAATGTGTGTGTGTATATATATATATATATATATGATAAACCAGTCTTCAATACTGAGCACTGATATGTATATATATATATTAACACTAATATATATTAAATCAAACACCACTGATATATTATATATTAAACCACCACAATGTAAACAACAAAGAATTATATACTAAACAAAGAAAATTTTCTGTCTAAGATTGTCAGGTCAACAATTATCATAACAGTAACTTCAACAATTATCAGAATAGTAACTTCAACAATTATATATATATGATACAACACCAATTGAATATATATATATATATATATATATAAAACAAAAAATTGAATAATTAACTTGATTTATATAAACTTGCAGTAATTGTAATGTCCTTAGAAATTTATCTCATTGTCACTGCTTGAAGGTCAAATAAAGTCTATCCATGATACAACTATCGATCTTCTGTATCAAAGCAGATGATGCAGAAGTCAGACGAATAATGAATACTTCTCTCCAATACCAAATAGATGATATGATATGAGTGAATTGATGTGTGTTTTATTAAAGAGTTTTTCTATTTTTTTTTTAGATAGAAAAACTCATTGTATTTATAGAGATTAACATGACTGTTCTAACAGTCATATCTATTCTCAAACACTATTTTAACGTTATTATATGTTATTTGAATTTAAATTTAATTTAAAATCAAAATTAAATTAATAATAATAATGATAATAATAATTCAAGCAAAAGACTTAGACTTAGACAAATAATAATTAATAAAGCCCAAGCTCAATCCATGTAGCTCACTTTACTCAATTAATAAGTGTGATAGGTCTCTCATTTATAAGCCACAAATTTTTCTTGTTTTTCTTCAATGTGGGATTCTTTGTTTCAAACATAATATATATATATCTCTAACATAGACTCCACCTAAACAAATATTCAATTATCAATTATTCTTGGCAATTAAGAAGATTAATATTTTAATTTAATTTGTTTAGATAGATATCAATTAACGAAATTTTATTAATCATTTATAATGTCTCAACCGATCCTATACTTCACTACTCGACTTCAAGTATTTAGACTATATAATATACCAATAAAAGTAAGAAACTCAAAATGAATGAAGAATTAATCTTGTATTTTTTAAATAAATTTCGTAAACAAATAAACTATAAAGAATTAAATTTATGTGGACTCGAAAGTCCTCCATGTCAAGTTGCTTAAGAATGACTATTTCAAAGTCACTGGAAGCATTTATGCAATAGCTGTACAGATGGGTGTTGAATCTCTTTCACAAATTATGTCGTGGGATGGAGTTGTAGATTATTCAACATCTTTTCTACTTGAAGACCATATATAGTTGAGTATAAGTCAGTTTCCAAGGTGTGATAAAATAACTTTTCAATCAAAATCTTAAATTTTACGATGTAATTACGTTATAAATACTGAACAAGTGCAGCTGTATATGTATTATGTAATTCCAGGTTTGAGAGTCAAACAAGGTATGTTTATCGAACTAGATTTCCTTTTTTTTTTTCTGTTTTGTTTTTTTGAAGTATAAATTAGAATAGATCCACCCAAAAATTCTCTCCTCACCCATTTACCTTCAATAAAAAAAAAAAAAAACCATTATTAATATTTAAAATCAAACATTTTACTTTCTACAACTTTAATTCCAAAATAACCCTTTAAAGAGTCCATTTATTTTCCTGTACTGTGAACTATTCTATTCCTTAAACCGAGACATTAGGTTGCTTACCGTGCAGGCTCAAGTATCTTTCCTTGTGAAGATATTGCTTTGTTAGTGAATGGCAATCACTTATCTGAGTTAACCTAACTAGCCGAACTTCTTGAATGTAGAAAAGAAGAGATCACCAAGTCTTCTTGAGTCTTTACATACTTCTGTAGGGTAGTAGCATTCATTCAAGTCCACTTCGCATGTGGGGTCAACATTATTTGCTTTGCAGCATATACTACTGGACACTAGTTGATGAGTTGTCGAAATTTCTTCTTCCCCTTCATTTCATCATCTCTCTCTCCAACCATAAGTTTTACACAATGATTGTATTAGACAAAGAAATATATATTATTATATACATTTGTGAAATTGTTCGTATTAATGTATACCCTTAAGAATATATATCATTCATAACTAAAATGATTTTGAATTATCCAAAAGTTTATTTGTTTTCAGTGAAAAAAAGAAAGAATTTTTGAAAGGATCACTAATGACTAACGAAGCCATGTACAGTCAACCATAAAGTTAACTGCATGGTTCAAGCAACGGTTTAAGTAACAAAAAAAAAATAAAGATATTTTTTAACAAATTTATTGCTTTTAGAGAGAATGACAGCATTAAATATAAGCACGTGAAGAAGGGGTATTAATTAGAGAAGTTGGCTTTCATTCTAAATATAAGTTGGCTACGTAGACTTAGCCTTAAGGGCGGTGTGCTTTAAACATAAGTGCAATTGACTTGGTGGTCTCTTTCATTACACTGTTATTCTTAAAAAATTGTTTAAATTGTCTGTAGACTTAACTTAGTGGTTTAGTTCAAGGTAACAGAGCTACTCGAGATAAGTTGATTGTTGTCCACAAACAATTTTGAATTGATAAAAAAATAAAAATAAAAATAAAAAAATAAAAAAAATAAAAATTGGTGCTTGAGGATGAGAACATATCTATCCGTGTTACATCACATGACATAATGTAATTGATACAAGTATTCCAATTCAATCGAAGAAATCACCTTTACAAGATGCCTAAAATTAACTATGAAAAAATACATGATTTGAAACCAATAGGAAAATAGATATTCTTTATCTCAAACTGATAATTATACTTCATGTATGACAATATATATATATATATAATGTATTTTAAACATTGAAACCAATGAATAAAAATAAAAACAAACACAATATGTACCTGGTTAGCAGCAAAAATTGATTTGGAATTTTGTTGTTCAACTAGTAGTTAGATCTCAATCATGAAGTGGAGAGAAATCTTAACTCACGATGTAAATATATTGCCTTTTTCTCTGTTTTTCACTCAAGAACAATGTTGCACGTCCCTCTATTTTATTTTGTTATCTGTCAAACTTTCTTACCTCTGTTGGAGACTGTTTTCGTTTTGTTTAATAGAGAGAACAGTTAATCAATTAACTGCTAATGCAGTTGTTTGATTATATCCAAAATAAACTGCATTCTGGGTGTTGGATTTGAGTTTGGGTCATCTTGGGTGGACTCAGCCCAACATCCAATTAACCTAACATCTCCCACTCACACAAGATAAGCCAAATGAAACTAACAAAGAAAACACTGATGATCCCTTTATAATAAAGAGTATAGGCATTCATACGTATAAATACATCGTGTGACCTATGAACAATAATTTGTGTAACTCTCAATTGTAATTCTATACAAGAGATTATCAATTTGTTCATTATAATGTCCTAGATTTAATAGAATTTTATTTGTTCAAGCATATTGGATCCCTTTAACACAACATGCTTGATTCTTTAATATTTCATATAATTACAATTGCGATTCCAAATCACAATTTGTCAAAATATAAATATATAAAAAATAAAATTCATTAAATCTTCCTATCTCACTTTTATCTCTTGGTCAACAAAAATGATTGATATCATAGAAATATCTCATAGACCGCATTATCATGACCATAGAAAACACACTAATGATACAAGCATCACTTCATTACTTTGAGATAAAGTGAATAGTCACTGAGGACATAGGTAGAAGTTTTTACAAATTTCAATGAAACTTACACAATGAAGAATTTAGGGATAAATTCACTCATTTTCCATATCGATCACAATAAGCACACGCGGTATGAAACGCATGTTACAGTGAATCTTGCCTCTCAATAGGGATGCGTTTGTCAATTATATTTAAATTATTCACCGTACAAATTTCAGTTCAGACGCTCCTAACGTCTAACTTGAGTTTCAAAAAATCGCTTTTGAAGCGCTTCTTATTAAGAAACTCATATCTGGCTTAATCAAGTTTTCATGATGGTGGGGATACATCACGAGTGGTTCTATTATCAATGTTTAGTGTAAAACCTCATCTGAACTATTGCCAAGGCGACATTTCATATATTCTAAGTCCTTAAGAGAATAATCACCAATTTATTCTCTAAAATATATGTGTCTCATCTTGGCTTGCCATCTTAGCAATCAAGGCGACTGTACGTGTAAGAATACTAGTCTCCAATCTGATGATATACTTTAAATACTTTGAGTGAAATAGATATGTGCTAGTATTACGTAACAAATTTAATGTATTTATTCATAAATGGATATAGTTCAAACTGACAATTACAATATTATCATCTATGTAGACCTAAAGACCTAGCATGTGATTTGAAAACATCTCTCGTCACAACTTTTGTAAGTGGGTCAACAACCATCTCATGCGTAGATATATATTTGATTATTACATTTCTTTTTATCACTATATCTCTAACAAAATTATATTTAGTCTCTATATGCTTTGATTTACTATGATATTTTACATCTTTGGTATAAACAATAGCTGCTTGACTATTACAGTAAATTGCAACCGGCTTCTCCGCATCAACTTCTAAAATCAGATCTCCTAAAAATCTCTGAAGCCATACTGCTTCTTGAACTGCTGCTAAACATGCTATAAATTTAGCTTCCATGGTGGACAACGCAATACATGATTGTTTCTTGCTACTCCAATAGATAGCTCATTGGCTGAGTAAAAATGTATAACCTGAAGTAGACTTTTGCTCATCCAAGTCACCTCCCCAATCTACGTCTATAAACCTAACTAGACACAAATTACCACCTTGGTAGCAAAGGGAGTAGTCTGCAGTCCCTTTGAGATATGCTAATATTCTTCTCACGACGATCCAATGTTTCTGACCAGGATTTGATTGATATCTACTAACCAGTCCAACTGCATAGCAGATATCAAATCTTGTACGTATCATAACATACATAAGACTTCCAATAGCACTTGAGTAAGGAACTCTTTGCATTCTTTCACGCTCTTGTGGAGTCTTAGGGCACATTTCAAGATTGAGAGTTTGTCCCTTCGAGCTAAGAGTATCCATAGGCTTACAATCTGCCATATAGAATCGTTCGAGGATCTTTTTAATATAAGACTTTTTTGATAAAGCCAGGATTCTCTTTGAACGATCTCTTTTGATCTTAACTCCTAAAATATAGGTAGCTTTTCCCATGTCTTTCATTTTAAAAGTTGAAGATAATTATTCCTTTATAGTTATCATAAACTCTTTATCATTTTTGGCCAATAAAATATCGTCCACATATAAAGATAAAATTATGAATTTGTCTTTTACCCATTTAACATACACACAATGGTCCTCTTCAGTCATCTGAAATCCATAGGACATTACTGCCTTATAAAAACGAAGGCACATTGTCTGAAGGATTGTTTCAAACCATAAATAGATCTCTTAAGCTTATAAACCTTTTGCTCTTGACCTTTTGAAATGAAATTCACTGGTTGTTCCATGTAAATTTCTTCCTCCAGTTCCCTATTGAGAAAAACTGTCTTTACATCCATCTGATGTAATTCTAAATCCATGTGTGCAATGATAACTAATATAAGGCGAATTGAAGCAAACCTTACCACAGGTGAGAAGGTTTCTTCATAATCTATACCCTCATGTTGAGTATATCCTTTCGCTACTAATCTCGCCTTTTACCTTTCTATGGAGCCATCTGCCCTATACTTGATTTGGAGAACCCATTTATTTTCAATCGCTTTCCGATCAAGTGGCAATTCAACCAAGTCCCAGACGTGGTTGTTTTTCATTGACTCCATCTCTTCTTGTATAGCTTTAATCCAAAACTCTTTAGCAGGTGAGTTGGGAGCCTCATTCACATTCTTTGACTCATCACTATCATGTGAAGCAACCATAAAAGCTTCCCCTTCTATCTCAAATCAACGATGAGGAATAGTTTTACGATCACTTCTACGAATTGATGGTTTTGATGGTACTAATTCATTAGTCTCTATGCTCCTATTAGGAAGAAATGAAGGAGCACTTTCAATAGCTTTATCACTCCCACTAGGGACATAGTATTCAGGCAACTCTCTTTCTACCTCTAGTTGAGTGTTCGAATGCACAAAATCATGAGATTTACTCAATTTGCAAAATTGAAAATCTTTTTCAACTTCACCTCTACTAGGAAATTCATTCTCCAAGAAATTCACGTCACGTGACTCCAATTCAGTTATATTTCCATCTGAATTTTCTCCTATGAATACATATCCTTTAGAGTGCTCAGAGTATCTGATAAAGATACATTTCTTTCCTCTAGCACCTAATTTTCCATATTTGTTGGACAAGTCAAGTATATATCCTGTGCACCCCCAAGGTCGCATATAAGTGAGATCAGGTTTCCTACCTGTCCATAATTCATAGGGTGTGGAAGATACTGACTTAGTAGGGACCCTATTCAAAATATAAGTAGCTGTCAGTAGTGCATCTCTCCAATAAGATATTGGGAGATTTGCTTGTGCCATCATAGATCTTACCATCTTTAATAAAGTTTTATTCCTTCTTTCCGCTATACCATTTTGTTGCGGAGTCCTAGGAATGGTCAATTTGTCTTACAATACCTTTCTCTTGACACAATGTCTCAAATTGTTTTGAGAGGTATTCTCGTCCTCGATCAGTTCGCATGACTTTGATAGTTCTATCTAATTAATTCTCTACCATGTTTAGATATAATCTAAAGCAATCTAATGCTTCAGATTTATGGGAGATTAGATAAACATGACCATAACGAGTGTAATCATCTATGAAAGTTGTAAAATATGAAGCACCACTTCTAGCTCTAACATTTATAGGTCCACAAATATCATAATGAACTAATTGTAATGGATTCTTAGCTCTAATTCCTTTTCTAAATGATTTTCTAGTTGTTTTTCCTGCTAGACAATTTTCACATACAGGCAAATCTATCTTATTGAGGGAACCTAGAAATCCCTCTTTGGCTAATTTATTCATTCGATCCTGACCGATATGCCCTAGTCTAGCATGCCAAGTATCGACATTTACACTATCAGAAGAAACAATTAGTGAAAAACAACCATTATCATCATAATAACCGTTCATCTCGGTATTTAATACAATAAAACCATCTAGTAAATATCCAGTGCCAATCCTTATAGAATCTAAATAAATATCCATACAATCACCATAAAAATTTAAAACATATCCGAGTTTAAGAAGTACTGGTACAGAAATCAAATTTCGTCGAATATCAGGAGCAAATAATACATCATGGAGATAGAGTACTTGACCTCTATACAAAACAAGCTTGCAAGTGCCAATACCCTTCATCTCAACGCGTGAGTTATTCCCCACATTTATCCATCTTGATTATTGACTTATTCGATGATACTCCACGAATACTCCTCGATCTCTAGCTATATGATCGGTGGCCTCTAAGTCTACAGTCCACAGTCCACAGAGGACGAGATTTAGTGAGTAATACTGAGCTAGAAACAAAAGCATGATTAAATGTGTCAGAGTAACAATGTACATTTTCCTTCTTTTGCTCAGTGCATTCACGAGCAAAATGGCCCAACTGGTCGCAGTTAAAACAGGTCATTTTTGGTTTCTCTTTCTTTGCCCCAGCGCGCTTGCCTTTCTTGCCCTTTCTGGTCTCATCCTTCTTAAACTTAGAATTACCATTCCACTTCTTGAAATTCATCTTCCATCCCTTGCGCTTAAAGCCTAAGCCTTTGTGCTTATTGGATTTAGCCATGTAAAGCTAACTGGAAGCCTTAGTCGATTCTAAGCGCTCGTCTTCCAATTCAACATGACGTGCAATGTCATCAAATGACTTGATGTTATCATTATGAGTCATGTTGATCTCCATATTTTCCCAGCTGGAGGGAAAAGACCGGATCATAGCATATACTTACTGCTTATCAGTAAGATTATGCCCAACAGACTTGAGCTCAAGTATCATGTTTGACATTTCTCTTAAGTGCTGTTTCATTATATGATTTTGGCGCTTCCTATAGGTGTCAAACTTAATGGTGAGCCTCCTCAGCTTAGTGGTTAAAGTACCACCATACTTGTCTTTTAAGGTCATCCACATGTCATGGGTAGTCTCATAATCTTCATACATGCATATGAGATCATCATCCATGCTACTTAAGATCGTAATCCGAGCAATGTTATTCTTCTTTTTCCAAGTTTGATAGATCTCCATGTTTCTTCTGCTTTGAGCAGATGTACCTGACTGGGGTAACACCAAAGTGTTTGTCAGGGTCTCAAGAGCATCCTACTCTTCGAGAATATACTGAATTTTTCGATGCCAGATGTCATAATTATCACCATTCAGTTTTTCTCCCTTGTTTAGTTCAGCAATAATATTCTTTGATGTTGAAGCCATTTTCCTAAAATGATATTCATTTATGTTTAGAGACTTACTATCTATATCCTTCGATATCTATACTAGCACATTTTACTATCATTTCACTATAATATTTTAGTAACTATACACTCATAAATATGAAGAAGGAATCCTAGGATAGGAATCGAAAAAATAGTCAAGCCACCTATCATCATCCATTTTCAATTATTCACTAAACCATACTTGTAAGTGTATTTGCGCAAAATAGTCCTAATTCATTCCTTAATTGAATTAGGACACCCACATAGATATCATTATTCATAATGCAATACAAAAAAATAACATTTTATAAATGATAAATTAAAAGACAGGTTACACTATCCATTTTCAATGCATAAAAAAATATCCATCATAACAACCTACATTATTTACAAGACAACAACAATAAAATAAATACAACATCAATCAGGCAGATAAAGGGTACGAGACACAGTCTCCTCATAATATTCTCTCATATACTGGTCGAAATCAATTGTCATCTCTGGATCCTCCTCGTCTAATGAGATGTCTATCACCTCAACTATCTCATCATCAAAAGTGTTCATGATATCGACGTCCTCATCATCTGATATCTCTATAACCTCGATATCATCTTCGTCATTCGAAATGACTATAACATCAGCCGGATAATCAGAAGGCATATAATCCAGTGGCTCAATGTCCTCCTCGTCATTAGATATGACTATCACATCAGCTGAATAATCAAAAGACACATAATTTGGAGGCTCGATGCCCTCCTCATCATCAGAAATGACTATGATATCGTCTGGATCATCAAGAATATCGATGATACCAGGACTCTCAATAATCTCAATAAATTCCTCGACCTCCTCATTAGAATCAGTAAAGTAATGGATAACTCGAAATGCCATCTACAAAAATTTATTAGATTAAACATATTAAACAATTTAGCATCACAAATACTAAATATAATAACTAAATTTTATAAAATTAATAAGTTAATAATTTTTTTTTAATAATTTTTTATTCAATGGTCAAAAATTGCCTTCGACGGCGGTGTGTGGGCCCTACACACCGACTACCGTCAGAGTCACACGCCGGCAACCACTGCTCACTGGCAGCACGTGCCCTGCAAATGTGCCACATATGGCGTGCTCTGGCGCTTCCACCTTGGTGACACGTGGCCCAATAACATGCTACCATGTCTTGAACACGTGGCATAATCTGGTTCATCTGTACGATGTGACACTTGTCTGAACCAGACTTCGCCACGTGTGCTACACATGTCCCAATCAGATTTAGTCATATGGCTATCCATGTGGCGCATTCTAACACATGGCTCTCTTTAGTAGGGTTACCAGTGCCAATGCGGCTCCATCAGAAAGTGACACATGTCAAGTAGACGCGGCTTCTCCCCAAATTGCCATGTGTCACTCTACTGTTCATCGTCTTCAACATTTCGAAACTATTTTCTAGATATTCAAATTTCAGGGGCATTTTTCAAATTCATTTATCTCACTCGTTTCTTAGCCAAATTGATCATATAATATACCATTGGAAAGCTCTTTTCGAGCCCTATCTAATGGTATAATAATTACACAAAAATAAAAACGTTTACTAACATTTAAAGCTAGGAACAATTTCAGGTTTGTTTAATTATTCTCCAAAAAATAACTCTCTAAATGCCTTAAATTTGACATATAAGCAAGTTTCATGCTATTTAATCATCATTCCACCAGCAAACAACAAACCATATGCTCTGATACCAATGATAATTATACTTCATGTATGACAATATATATAATGTATTTTAAACATTGAAACCAAGGAACAAAAATAAAAACAAACACAATATGTACCTGGTTAGCAGCAGAAATTGATTTGGAATTTTGTTGTTCAACTAGTGGTCAGATCTTAATCACGAAGTGGAGAGAAATCTTAACTCATGATGTAAATATACTGCTTTTTTCTCTGTTTTTCACTCAAGAACAATGTTGCACGTCCCTCTGTTTTCTTTTGTTATCTGTCAGACTTTCTTATCTTTGTTGGAGATTGTTTTCGTTTTGTTTAATAGAGGGAACAATTAATCAATTAACTACTAATGCAGTTGTTTGATTATATCCAAAATAAACTGCATTTTGGGTATTGAATTTGGGTTTGGGTCATCTTGGGTGGATCCAACCCAACATTCAATTAACTCAACACAAACCAATAAGAAAATAAATATTATTTCTTACCAATCAAATAATAGCGTGCTTTAAAGGCATCAAGACTTGACTTAGTGATCTCTTTCTCTACATTATCATTATTAGGGATGTATTGAATAATGATGTATTTAAATGAACGGGTGAAGGACAAAAGTAACATAGTAGATTAATGATTCAATATTTATGTCATTTTTCAAAAAATGTAACCACTGAGTTTTAAATTATATGTAAAAATACCAAAATATCCTTATAATAGAAAAATATTAAAATTCATTTATTTTCCAGAGACACCGCCGTCAGCCCTCCATCTTCTTCATTTTCTTCTCCTCCTCCTTTTCTTTTTATCTTCTTTGGCAGACCGACACACTACCTCCCTTTCTCTATCACTATTCGAGCCCTTCATCTTTTTCCTCCACACCACCAGACCAGGTACTGTCAGCCCCTCCATTTTTTTTCATTTTCTTCTCCTCCTCCTTTTCTTTTTATCTTTTTTACCAAACTGGCACACCACCCCCCTTTCTTCGTCACTGATCGAGCCCTTTATATTTTTCCTCCATACCACCGGACTAAGTATGTTGCTTCTCTTTCCCTTCTTCTTCTTCTTCTTCTTCTTCTTTTTCTCATTTTTTTCATTGTGTTCAGATCTGATGTCAATTGTTATTTAGGTGCTTGATTTTGTCATTCAAATCTGCTGAGCCGGCATCATCCCACAGAGTCATGTCGTTGTCTCTCCTATCTTCTTGGTAAGTGATGTCGTCTCTCGTTGTATGTTTTGGATTCTGATGTTGTCATTTATATGCTATTTAATGATGAATATTGTTAAGAAATTGTGAGAATGAAGTCCTTGATTTTTGGATAATAATTTGCATGCTTATATTGATTTTGGCTATCAGTGCTATGGGTTTATGCAAAAAACCAATAGCCAAAACACTAGACCAAGGTGACTAGCGTTAATAATGTTAGTTACCTTAGTGTGACTAGTAATGCAATGAGTTTATGCAAAAAAACCAGTAGCCAAAACACTAGTCACACCAATGTGACGAGCTTTAATAAGGCTAATCACCTCGATGTGATTAGTGGTGCCATAGGTTTATGAATAAAAATCAGTAACCAAAATACTAATCACACCAAAGTGACGAGTGTTAACAACGGTAGTTACCTCGGTGTGACTAGTGTTTTGGCTACATTTTTTTTTCTATAAACCTATAACATTACTAGTCACATTGAGATAACAAGCGTTATTAACACTTATCATATTGGTGTGACTTGTATTTTCACTGCTGATTTTTTTGCATAAATCCATTGCACTATTAGTCACATTGAGGTAACAAGCGTTATTAACATTCATCACCTTGGTGTGATTAGTGTCTTAGCTACTTATTTTTTACATAAACTCATAGCACCACTAGTCATACCTAGTTAACTAGCATTATTAACGTTCGTCATTTTAATGTGATTAATGTTTTGGCTACTAGTTAACGGCATAAACTCATGGCACCACTGGTCACACCGAGGTAACTAGCATTATTAATGCTCATCATCTTGGTGTGACTAAAATTTAGGTATTGGTTAACAGCATAAACCCATGACACCACTAGTCACGTCGAGATAACTAGCATTATTAACTTTTACCTTTTCTTCTAGCTCCCTTTTCTCTCTCTTTAATGAAAAGATAAACACTAAAAAGCTTTTGGATAATATAATTTACTTTCAATGTTTTCAATTAACGTAAAGAGCATGCAGTTAATTACCTATTTATTAATCACCTATTTATTTAATTGTTTGTAAATGGAAGAAATTGACTATGATTTGTTTTTGAAGATACCGAGATCATAATGGGTACGAGGGAGGTCGATAAACATGCACTCCAAGTTCGATGTGGTAGGGTTGATTGAAAATGTATTGCAACGGGAAGGGGAGTTTACTGCCCGGTTGATTCATCAATTGAAAATACTAGCTGATGAAACAGTTTTCAAGTATTTATTGAAAATACTAGGTAAACACATATTTATTACCCGGTTGATTCATCAATTGCTTCAAAGAGAGATTAATGTGGAAGAAGCAAGTTCTCATGAGATGTGGTTTTCCATCGGGGGTATAAAAAGTAGGTTTTCCCATGTTGAGTTAAGTTTAATAACTGGATTACCTTTTGGTCTATTGCCTGATGTCATTCAACGGCCATATATGATGGTACCTGGGGGGATACACGATCGATATTTTGATGGGAAAATACCATTGCCACTTTTCGAGATACACAACCATATTACCACCAAAGAATTTCACCAAAAAGGAGATTGTTTGAAGATGGCCCTTGTGTTGTTAGCAAACATAGTATTATTTAAGTAACTTTCCAAGAGCAAAACGACATTATAGTTGCTAATGTTGGTAGAGAATCTTGATGAGTGGAATGCGTTTCCTTAGGGACATTATGTATTCAAGTTAATGCCATACTATTTGAGAACAGTGGTTAGAAAATGTAATCATTATAGGTTTCCTTATGCTTTATAGGTTGGTTTTTATATGTTTTGTTTCATGTGTTGATGTATATTTTATATATATATTTTTTATATTTAACTTTTTGTCATTTTTATATTCACAGATATGGACGATGAAGAATATCTGGTCAATGAGAGGATTATTAGCTACTCGGGTACCTAGTGTTACCTACTCGAAAATATTGAGATGAAGTTTTAATAAGTGTTTGAAAACTTTTCACCAAAGTCTTAAAGAAATAAAGGAGTGTAGAGATGTAAGTTAGAAAAACTGTTATTATATAGAATAGCTTTGATTGTTTCAACATTTGAATTTTTTTGTTATAGTTTTATCCAATTTGTGAGTATTTTAGACCAATGAGGGAGGAGACAAGACATGATTACTGGAAAGGTATTAAAACCAATTCAGATGAAGGTGTGGAATTTGTTCCACTCACACAAGTTGACAATGATGAAGGTGATAATGGTGGTGTCAGTGTAAGTAGTCCAATAGGTCATCGTTGGAGACAGAATAAGCGGTCGTGCAATGTAGATCCATCTCCCCCTACCCCACTAGTAGAGGACTCAATACCATCTGATACAGTTTCAGAATTTAGTACACTTCATAGTATCATTGTTAAGTTAAGTAAAACCTCAGTTTTATTTGTCTTTTGAATACCATTGTTCATTTATGTAGGGATTAGAGAAATTAATAGAGTTAGTCAAGAATATGATAGAGGAAATCCTGCGATGTAAGGAGGAATATGTCGATAAGAAGTTAGAGGCATTAGAGGGTCGATTAAATGACCGTATTGATAAAGCATTTGAAAATCGTCAACAATATTCAGCTGATCAGGTATGTGCATAATATTCTACAAACTTAAATTATTTTGAATTCGCATCAATTGTCGAATGTGACCAAATTTTGTTGAATTAGAGGTATCATAATTATACATTTTCTACATATGTGATGGAAGATGATGTCCAACCTACCGTAAGACATCATTTGAGGCACAATCAGTTCCTATAAATGCAATGGTGACTTTTACACATACTGTTGTCACACGTACACCAAGTCAATTTAGACAATCATACAAGACATGTGGTTCTATTGAGGAGGCATGATCACAAAGGCTACCACAGGTCCAAAATAAAGAGGGGCTATATGTTTATCAAAAAAAAGGAAATGCAAGGACAAGGAAGGATGGTCTGGGCTCATTGGCTTCTCAGTTGGAGAAATTGTATGGTGAAGGGTTTAATCATAACAGTGCTATTAATATGATGGTTGAGGATGTCCAAGTGGATAATGATGATGATGTCGATGTCATATTTGGGGATGCTCCCCGTCCGGAGACACATGTTGATCGAATAGTTAGATTAAAGATTGCATCAAAATATTGTGTTTCTCCGTACATCAATCCTTGAGCAATAGAGGATGTAGTACTCTCACAGAAGAGAAAGGAATATAGAGCATACAAGAAAGCAAAAAATAGTGGAACCTTGTAAGTACATTTATGATTTATGTTAAATAAAAGTCAATTTCAAGGTTTGTTTATTAATGATTTCTATTCATTTTAGACTAAATATTAGCACCGAGTTCCTTGTGGATTGGAAGTTCTTTATCGAGTTGGAGAAGACTTCAGTTTGGATGTCAAATAGAGTGAGTAACTCATTGAATATGTCAACATTTGTTTTATATTTGAAATATGTTACTAACTTTTATGTATAAGTTTTCTTCTGTTACTTTGTGTGAAATCTTTTCATATGAATACAACACATTGATAAGATTCTAGCACTTTTGGGCAAACATAGAAATGAGTATCCCAGTCAATTTCATGATGATATTGCAGTGCTATGCATGGATTTCTTTATAAATTTAGGGCCTTATTACATTTCATTTGAATTTGTTTTGACATTGTTGTACAATTTAATTTTTTAAAACATGTTAAGGTATAATTTACAGTCAAAATTGTCAGAGGCTTGAATGGAAATTCATCCACATGTGTAAGAACCATTTATTGGTCAATTTGATCCATTGTAGTTTAATACTTATGATGATTGGATACTATACTGTACTAGAGGAAAGCAAGCATGGGGTAAAGAGATGGACATTTGTAAATACAATAAGTATGACTTAATGTTATTTGACATTGTTGTGTGACCATGTTTTTTTTTTGTAATTTTTTGTTTTTGTTATGCAGTTGCTAATTCCGTGTGTTATTGGATCTCCTGATGGTCATTAGATCTTATATAAGGTCGATTTATCACAGTGGAGTATTATTATATATGATTCGTTGGCACATAAAATCCTAGTCGATTCGACATATAAAGAGAACCAAATGGCACCTCTACGGTAGTTGTTGTCTTCCATGTTGGCAAAGTCAGGTTATTTTGAGGAGAAACATATAGAAAGGAGATGGGACTTCTTTACCGTTTAAAAGTTGAACCATACAAGCATACCAACTTAAAAGGATAACAATAGCTGTGGTGGATTTGTATGTAAGCATATTGAGTGTATCATTAGGAAAGGTGTATCATGAAATTAGGGGCTATCAAAAGTTCACAAAATGAGAAGGGAATACGCCTTCGCCATATTTTATAATGTTGTTGACGGAAATGTGATGTAATTGTGGATAATGATGTAGCACATTTATATGTCAATATATATAAAGTTACTTTAAGATGCTATGTTACATTTGTGTTTTTTGTGAATATGTTTTGCGTTATTTTAAGGTGTTATGTTAAACTTGTGTTATGTTTTATTAAGTTGAAAAGAACCAGTAGCCAAAACACTAGTCACACCAAGGTGACTAGCATTAATAACGCTAGTTGTCTCAATGTGACTAGTGGTGCCACGACTTGATGGAAATGAAGTAGTAGCTAAAACACTAGTTATACCAAGGTGACGAGTGTTAATAATGCTAGTTACCTCGATGTGACTAGTGGTATCATGACTTGATGGAAAAAAATCAATAGCCAAAATACTAGTCACACTAAGGTGACTAGCGTCAATAACGCTAGTTTTTTCAATGTAACTAGTTGTGCTATGACTTGATAGAAACAAAGCAGTAGTTAAAACATTAGTTATACCAAGGTGACGAGTGTTAATAATGCTAGTTACCTCAGTGTGACTAGTGGTGCTATGGTTTGATGAAAAAAAATCAATAGCCAAAACATTAGTCACATCAACATGATGAGTGTTAATAATGCTAGTTACCTCGGTGTGACTAGTGGTGTCATGACTTGATGGAGAAAAACTAGTAGCCAAAACACTAGTCACACCAAGGTGATGAGTGTTAATAATGCTAGTTACCTTAATGTAACTAGTGGTGCCATGACTTGATGGAAAAAAAATCAGTAGCCAAAACACTAGTCACACCAATATGTTCGAATGTTAATAATGTTAATTATCTTGATATGACTAGTGGTGCCATGGGTTTGTGAAAAAAAAAATGGTAGCCAAAACACTAGTCACACTAATATGTTCGAGTGTTAATAATGTTAGTTACCTCGGTATGACTAGTGGTGCCATGGGTTTGTGGAAAAAAAAAACAGTAGCCAAAACACTAGTCACACCAGGGTGAAGAGCATTAATAATGCTATCTTTGTGTGACTAGTGGTTGAGTTACTGTTTTGATACAAAGCCTTTATATAGTAACTCTCTTTAATAAAAAGATTATCGAACACGAAGATACAAACAAATATAATATTACAGTGAGTATGAAGATAGTTTTGCAATTGTTACAAATAAAAGCAATGGTACTTCAACAAACAAAATACAAGGTTATGTTTGAGATTGTTCTGGTATAGAGGATTGGGGAGCATTGTTACAAGTCTGGCTATTGTATCCTGGTTGGTGGCAGGTTTGACACTTTCGTCATCTTCTTACTTGGGTAACAGAGCCTTCACTATTGTTCGTAGTGGGGCTTTAAGATGGATGTGGATTACGTCAGTTTTGTTGATAGTGGCCTTTTTGCCCATAGTGGGAGCATTTCAAAACCTTTCTGATATTCTCGCTAGCAGATGGAATCCTTTTCTTTCTAGGCTTGCCAACCTGCGGATGCCATGGTAGTGGTAGAACAATCATGTTTCGAATGTATTCTGGAACTGTCCATTCATCCGAGTCAGGAACCGGGAAGATAACATCAACAGATGCAGTCAATAAATTAGGTGTTTTATAACACTCGGATATGTAAGGGATGAATGACCTATTACAATACTTGTAGCACCAAAAACAATATTAAACTTCTATTCTACAGTTAGACCAAAACCCATCAAAATATTTGTCTTACCTTAACATTGCAAGTGCATGCGAACATGATAAAAAATCCATCTAAAATGCCACACAAGTACACTTACTTTCAATTAGATTAACAACGGTCTTCCTACTCCCATCCTTTACTGCATACTTGGTATCATCGATTGGTGTGATCGTATAAGTTTGTGAATCTATATTATACTCTATAATTTTCTTCTCTGCCCATTTTGTTATCTCTGGTGACATTTTTTCTGCATTTTTCCATCGGTCATAAAACCATCTTTGCATCATACCCCTAATATACTCGACCAAAGTTATTATTGGATATTGGCAAGTTTTAACCAAGCATTAGTTCATGCCTTCAGCAATGTTGGAAGTCGAAATCTAGTAACGCCTTATTGGAGTCATTGCCAGTGCATATCTACGTGATCCAAGTTAGATTAATTCTTTATGCGCCTTTCGGTGTATTTTTCTAAGATCTTCCATCATGGCCCAAAACTTGGTTTGACAATAACACCTTGATACGCGATGGAATAATCCGATGACAGTATTATTTTTGTATGAATTTTTCACATTTTGTGTCATGTGATACATGCAAAGGCCATGATGTGCATCAGGGTACACTTTTTTCATGGCTACTTTAATTCCAAGATACTGATCAGATATGAACATGCAATTCTCTGGACAGCCAATTACATTTCTCAACTTTGACAACAACCACGACCATGATTTATCATCTTCAACATCCCCAAACCCAAATGTTGTTAGACATACTTGCTCGTTAGCATCTTTATATGCCATAATGAACATAATCCCACTAAATTTTCCTTTCAAATATGTTCCATCAATGGTATTAACTTGTCTAATCACTCTACGAAACTCAGAAATACTAACACCATAAGTAATAAACATGTAAATAAAATGGTTACTGCAATTTATCTCAATCCTTATGATTGTACCCGAGTTAGCTAACTCCAACTAATAACAATACGTGGGCAATTGTTCAAATGACAACTCTGTGAACCAAAAATGTTTTTTTCAGCATGATCTTTAGCTCTCGACATTAATTATATGACAAATTAACTCCATAATTAACTTGCATTTCTGACATGATTTCTTTGGGTTTCATGCTTTGACCACTGACTTGCAATTTCAGAGTGATAAGGTCCCTGATTAATTTTGCACTCAATTTCCTGCACCGTCGATGTACACTATCAAGTGAACAATAATGTTGTTTTTCAAATTTTCGCACCTTCATTGGTCTCTAATCTTGGTTTTGACTGTTACAAGTTTAAATTTACAGTTCTCATCCTTGCACCTAACGTCATAATGGATGTTGTTTGATTTCTTGACTTTTCTACGAAAACCCTCCTTCAGTGCATGCATTTCTACAAGTTTACCCATATCATGATTTGAAGGAAATATTTTCCCTCTAAAGAAATGTTGGTCTTTTCATTTTGACTCTTCAGTGGTGATTGTACTAAATGCAAAAAGATCTATTCCAGGGATACCCCATTCACTTGTTACTCTTTGTTGCGTGTTATTATCATTATTAGCTTGATGAGAATACCCAACACCATCATCCCTAACATAGCCATATCGAACATTATCATTATCTATATTACTATCCTCATCACGAACCTCACGACTAAATCCACCACCATTGTCACCATTGCCACCTAAATCTTCTACCATAACTGCATGTCGACTTTCTCCATCTCCTGTAAAAATATTAATGGCTATAGGAATACTTTTAGTTGGATGATAGTATTTAGAAAACTCATCTAAATCAATGTCATCCAACCAATGTTCTGTAGAAGGATTATACTGACTGTCATTTAAGTTATATTCATCATGTTAATCAACGTTATCTTCTTTTTCTTTATCATCATCATCATTGTCATCGTCGTCATCATCATCATCATCATTATCATCTTCATTTTTATCTATGTCTTCACATTCATCTTCAATGTTACGGTCCTCATGGAGTGGAACTTCGTTGCTTGAGGAAACAGACTTGAATTGAGAAACTAATTGAACAAAACATTAGTGTTGTGGTTGGTTTATTAATTGAATTTGTGGTTGGCTTGGTAATTGGATTTGCGGTTAGATTAGTAGTTGGAACTATGGTAGGACTGGTAACTATAAATGGATTGGTGGTTGAATTTATTGTTGGATTGGTAATTGAACATTTCCCTTATCTCTCACACAGTTATTTATTTTTTTTGGAACAATAGTTATGTAAACTTCAGGATTTTTCTCCTGTAGCTAGAAAGACATAGCTTTATCAGTTGTTAATTTTGGTATGGCAGGCCTACCGGATGTCTTCACCAATATGTGTAAGTTAAATGTACTATTTGTTGTATCAACTCGAACAATATTCTCAATAGTCTTTTTTAAGTCATCAAGCGTCACCTCCGTCGCTATTTTTGATTCACCACCCTCGTACTTATAACCAATCCATTGTCTACCATGAGTGGCTGTAATTCTAGTTTCATCCATATCACTGTACACAAATAAATGATAGAATTTAGTAATTAAGCTCCAAATCAAGACTAGTAATATATCGTTACTCATGCTTTGATAAAATTAAGTAATTAAACTACTTAATAAATACTCATAATATGACACTAATAGTCACCCTAAAGTGATATACATTAATAACGCAAGTCACCTTTGCATGACTAGTATTTTAACTATTGTTTTTTTTTTTTTCATAACCTATGGCACCACTAGTCACATCGAGGTAACTAGCATTATTAACACTTGTCACCATTGTGTGATTAGTGTTTTGGCTACTGATTTTTTTTTTCCATCAAGTCATGGCACCATTAGTCACATCGAGGTAACTAGCATTATTAACACCCGTCACCTTGGTGTGACTAGTGTTTTGGCGACTGATTTTTTTTCATCAAGTCATGACACCACTAGTCACACCGAGATAACTAGTGTTATTAACATTAGTCACCTTGGTGTGACTAGTGTTTTGGCTACTATTTTTTTTCCATGTCATCACTAGTCACACTAAGTTGATTTGTGTTAATAATGCAAGTCATATTGGCATGACTAGTGTTTTCATCTTTGGTTTTTTTACTAAGTCATGTAATCACGAATCACACCAAGATAACTTGTATTAATAATTTCATACAGTGTGGCATTTGCAACAACATATAGAGAAATACTAAGTTCATAAACCCTAAAGTCAATTCCACAATTCAATATCAGCATAGATAACCACAATAACTAATAACAACTGAAAAATAAGTATTCAAAAGTTAAGATACATTACTCGTAGTGCAAAAGAAGATTATGGATGGAGGCTGTGAAGAAAAAAATGAAAATGGATGGTGGCTGGAAAGAATGAAAATGTTTGGATAGTGAGGGACAAACTGATTCGAAGTGCAGAAGAGAATGAAAATGGATGGTGGATGGTGGCTGTGAAGATGAAAATGAGAAGAGAGAAAAGAGAAATGAGAGAAATTAATTCGTAGATCTGCAGAAGAAATAGAAAGAGAAAAGAGAGAAGAGTTATCAAGGATATTTGTGTAAAAAAAAAAAAAAAAATTGGGATTCAATTATTAACTTTATTAAAATGAGACAAGATTATCAATGCAATATTCAAAAAGACTATATGATAATATTTCCTCTAAATGATATGTAGACTTGACTTGGTGGTTGACTTCAGCATAACCGAACTAGTTCAGCTAAGTTGATTATTGTTCACTAATATCTTCAAAGAGGAAAAAAAATGAAAAAAATAAGAACTAGTCTTTGAAGTAAGTGTGCACCCATCCCATTAACATCACATTACAGGATACAAGTGAGAGAAATATTCTAATTCAATTGAAATTTATCTTTTAAAAGATTTCTACAATTAACAAGTCAAAAACACATGATTTGAAACCAATAAGTAAACAAATAGTCATCCTTGCCAATAATAATAATAATAATAATAGATAATATAATGTTGGTCTAGTGGTAGCCCCTCACACTTACACCTCGAGGTTATATGTTTAAGTCATCTGTCCCTTCTCAAAATCTCTAATTTATTGTAATATTTAAATTAATAGTGTTTAATGATGATAATGATGATATAAGAATAGTAATCACCCAAGAATTTTGTATCATAAGATTATTTTTATTAATAATGTCTAATTAAACTTTTTTTTTCACTTTTTTTCTTATCATATCATTATCCGTATTAATAAATTTTAATTATTTTATATTTTTTTGCATAAATAAAAAAGTTTTTATTTTCTAATAGAAATGCAAAATCAATTTCATATGATGTAGAACTCTTTGTCTAAATTAATGCAACAAATAAGTTAAGGGGCCAACAAATATTTATACATGTTTTACACATCCAATTTATAAATTTTTTTTTTTTTTTGGATATAAGGTTGTTAATCAAAAACAATGTATTTTTAAAAAAATTGAAAAAATATAGAACAAGGAAAAAGCCAAAAAAAAAAAAAAAAAAAAAAACAAAGAACAATCTCTAAAATAATCAAATTTATAAGTATATCTATTATTAAAATTTAAAAATTCACCAATAATCATAAGTACTCATTATAATGTAATAAATTATATTTTTTATTTATAAATTGTTTAAATTATTACAACAATATCATATATGCTATAAATTTGGTCGTGTTACATGCGAAAAATAAACAATTGCCTAAATTAGTAGTTCAAAATTAAGTACTTTTTGGTCAACTAAAAGAAAGGATAAATTACACTGCCTCCCTTACCTTTACCTATAATTGCACTTAACTCTAAATTATTAATTTAATTGCACTAACATCTCCTTTGACTGTTAACTAAAAGTTGGTCGCTGTTAGGTAATAATGATAAGAATAAGTCCATATTACCCCCAGTTATTTATTAAATAATAAAAATTAATTAAGAAAAACCTAATTAATTGGTTATTGGCCTCCTGTTATTCTTTTTATTAATCAATTAATGATATTGAGAATAAAAATACTGAAATATACCTTACTGTCATTAATTAATAATGGTTAATTATTAGTCAATAATTGGAGGGGATGCCCTAGAAGAATAGCAACAAAGTTGCTTCTACCAATATTAGTAATTAGAAAACACTGAAAAATTACAATTACAATTAATGCAATGACATAAAATAAAACTTTGGGGGAGGGGGAATATAATTTTAAAAAATTTTGATGGATTGGATATTAAAATATGTGCACCACTTGTTTGATAAAAATGTCTGATCGAAGTTTTGACACAAATCTTAGCCAGAGACTTATATAAGTCAAGTTAACTAGATTAACACATACACCTCAATTGATCAATCGATGTATGGGATAAATTCAAAGAGACTTATATAATCATGTACAATGATCAAAAGTTTAAAACTTCAAATTTTGGTGAAGGCATTGATCCAACGGCGAACCCACTATAAGGCCAGGGGGGCATGTGCCCCCCCTGAAATTTAAAAGAAAAAAATTGATAAAATACTACAGAATTTCAAAAAAGCTAAAAAACAAAAAACAAAAAACAAACAAAATATGATATATGCTGCACTGTAACAACGAAATTCATTGTTGCAGTCAACATAACAGCCCATTTTTCTTTTTTTTTATTATTTTATTATTTAATTATTTATTTTTTCTATTCCTAATAGGATTAACTTACTTTCCTATTTCTTACTCCTATTAGACTTAGTTTTCCTACTTCTAATTAATTAATATTTTTTTTTTCAATTTTATTATTTTAATTCTCTTCTATATAAATGCTATTTACATTGACAATTTATAATTTTAGCGAATTACTTTTTTTTTTTCTTTTTCTCCTCATCTTCATCTGGCATCTCTTTATTTTCACTTTGACATCTTGTGACTTATCAGGTTAGTCTCCTAAATTAATTACTTTTTAATTTATTTTTTTAATAATTTAAATTTAATATATATCTTATCAATAAACCCTAAAATCTTAAACTTTAAATTATTGCATTAAAATTATCCATGTATAATGTATTGTCATGATTCAATTATATATATATGTAATCAATATAGCTTTATTTTATTTAGAATCAATAAATTATTATTAATTTTTTTTAAAAATTTGTTATTATGTTTTTATTTGTTATGAAATAGTAATGGAGAGATATATGAAAAGAAAATCATCACTTGAGTTGGAATCATCTTCTTCAAAGAAAAATTGTGTTGAAGTCGATTTTTCAAATTTTCCTGCTGATCCAGGGCTTTGAACTAAAATATGGGATTATGATCCTAATGTCCGTGAGCAAGTTCGAAGAGCATATCTACTGAAAGGTCCTTGTCAACCTCGAGAACACAACTTTCTTATGAGACCTTTTGGACAAAAGTCTAGGAGATTTAACACTATTTGGTTTACTGAATATTTGACTTGGTTAGAGTACAGTATAGCAAAAGATGCAGTATATTGTCTAAGTTGTTATCTTTTCAAACCAGATATTGGAAAACAAGCGGGTGATGACTCTTTTGTTAGTGAAGGGTTTACAAATTGGAAGAAGATAGATTCGTTAAGGCAACATGCTAAAAGTAGTGCTCATAAAGATGCTTAGAGTAAATGTGAAGATTTATTAAATCAGAATCAACATATTGAGTCAACTATAAACAAATAGTCAGATCAAGCTCAAATTGAGTATTGAACTCGCTTACGTGCTTCAATTGATTGTAGTTGTTTTCTTTTACGGCAGGGGCTTCCATTTCGAGGACACGATGAATTAGAAAATTCTAGCAATAAAGGCAATTTTCTTGAACTTTTACATTGGCTACGTGCTCAAAATGAGAACGTAAAAGCTGTGACACTCAAAAGTGCTCCTAAAAACTTAAAAATGACGGTACCTAAGATTCAGAAGGTTATAGTAAGTGTTATTTCATTTGAAATGATTAAACAAATTATTAGAGATATTGACAATTTATTGTTTTCACTTATTGTGGATGAATCTCATGATATATCTTCGAAAGAGCAGATGGTTATTGTATTGAGATATGTGGACAAGAATGGTAATGTAATTGAGCGTTTTGTTGGCATTGAGCATGTTACTGATACTTCTACACTCTCACTTAAAACGGCTATTGATTCTTTTTTTTCTAGATATGGATTAAGTATTTCTAGATTACGAGGACAAGATTATGACGGAACAAGTAATATGCGAGGCGAATTTAATGGACTTAAAGCACTTATTTTAAAAGAGAATAAGAGTGCTTTTTACGTGCATTATTTTGCCCATCAACTTCAATTAGCTCTTGTTGCTGTGACGAAAAGTCATAGATATTACTAGTCTTTTTTACTGGATTACTCAGGTGGTAAATATTATTGGAGCATCTGCTAAACGTTGCAATATTCTTCGAGAAAAACAAGCAACTAAAGTCTTTGAAGCACTAGAGAATGATGAGCTTTCAAGTGGACGAGGTTTAAATCAAGAAACTAGTCTTAAGAGACCAAGTGATACACGTTGGGGCTCACATTACAATACTTTAATCAAAATAATTTCCATGTTATGTTCTATTGTAGAGATACTTGATATGTTAGTTAATGATGGATCGAATTAGGAGCAAAAATATGAATCAAAGCTTTTATTGGATGCAATAAAAAAATTTGAATTTATTTTTAATCTTTATTTGATGAGAACAATATTGGGAGTTACACATGTAACGCCTTTCGCCCGACTTCCGTTACGGTCGAAAATCCAGAACGGAGAACGTTACTTTCCTTTATAAATCCGTTTATGTTACCTTTTTAAAAACTTATTATCAAAATTATAAAACTCATTACCAAGATAGTGGAAATTTTTTTTTTTTTTGAAATAATTTCGGCAGAGTTTCCTCTATTTTTTTGAAATCCAAAATTCATTCCCTGTAAATAAAACTCTAACATTTCTAAAACATAAATTTCAGAATTTTCATTTCAGACCTCCGGTCCGTTTTCCAAACATTACATTACTCAATTATATCATAAATATTTATATGCATATATATTCAAAAGTAAGCTTAAAGAAATATACATAAGCTTTTTACATAAGTGAAATACAATAATTTACATATTTATACATGTGTTTCAAAATGTATGATCTTACGCAATATATATATATAACTACCAAAAGTGTAGGATGGATGGTGACTGTCTGAACTTCCGCGTATCAGCTACTTCCCTGTCTGGGAAAAGGAATGAAAATGTTCAACCTGCGCGCGGTAAATTAACGCGCTAAGCATATTTGCTTAGTGGTATACACATAATCTAATTTCTCAAATTTCAAATATTATTTTATTCGTAACTAAAAGCATTATAACTTTACCATTCATAAACGTAGATATATATATACTGCATAAAATATTTAAACATATGATTCACACTTTTTCGAGTTCAACATATTTCAAAACATTTAACATTTCATATCATGTAACAATTTCATTTCATCGCTTATCACATTTTTCTCAGTGCCCCTTAGTAAACATATATTCGATACTCATGTATTGGCATATGGGTTTCCGGCATCGGACACGTGGTAGTATCCGCCGAAATAACGGTCGACCCCGGCAACGGCCGCTCGGTGATTATCCACCGGGTCGTATATCATAACACATAATCGTTCAGGATCGGACACGTAGTGCCTCTCATAATCCATAACGAATCAATGTAAATAAACGGTGCAGCTGCTAAGTTCCCTATTGACATGTCAATTACCAATTTCCATTTATCGATATCTATGTTTACAAGGGCTATTTATATCACAACGTTTGTATCACATATTTTTCACTTTGATTTTAGTATCAAGATCTTCATAACAAATCAATTTCGCGTTTCATTTCAAGTATAGTAAAATACGTTTGTAAATGTAGCATGTTGAAAAGATATAGCAATATCATTTAAAAATATTCGCATAACAATCTCATTTAAGAAATTCATTTCATAACAAAAACAATTTCAAATAAACTTTAAAGATAATGTATATACCGACCTCAAAATGATTCAATCCTTGAATCGAATGCTCCTCCTAAGCCTTACTCTTACTTTCGGGTCGAGAATCCGGTTTGCCGGGTTCTCCCTGACCTTTCGAGGCTTACTTTGAAAGTTTCGAAACTAGCACGAAAAGCTGTCCCAATTAACTCCTTTTATTAACGAGCTTCCTTCGTTTGAGCTGTTTTTCACTTCAAAACAGCTCG
Source organism: Dimocarpus longan (assembly GCA_022984855.1). Lineage (NCBI taxonomy): Eukaryota > Viridiplantae > Streptophyta > Magnoliopsida > Sapindales > Sapindaceae > Dimocarpus > Dimocarpus longan. The sequence goes on along the minus strand of CM041019.1, from coordinate 20,719,634 downwards.
CGAACAATTTCGATGACAATGACAGCAACTCGGCAGAAGTTCGCACAATGACAGCAACTTGTCTTCGATGACAGCACACGACACAGTAGCGGCACGACTTCAGCTTGACAACTCGCAGCAGCGTCGTCGATTTCAGCCACCAGCAGCTCACGCCAGCAGCGAGGCAGCGAAGACAGCAATGACAGCACACGGCAGCGCGCAGCTCAACAGCGCAACAGCAATGACAGCACTTCGTGACACAAACAGCTCAAAACTGACAGCAGTTCACGGCCAGCTTGCAATCACCGTGAGTTCTCCTTTACTGCACTTCCACTCACGGTCTCAAGGCAATGGCAGCGACGGTAGTACCTGGTTCATGGCAGCAAAGACACAGCAGCGATTTCACCTCTCGCCAACAACTCCCTAAGGCAGAAACAGCTCACGGCAGCTCCTCCAAGCTTGCATGCAAGGTCAGATTCACCATTGGAGGAGCTTGGACATCACTTCGGCACCAGCTAGCTTCTGCCCGAGCTTCTTTCTTCTTTGCATGCACCAGATCACGTCCAGATCTGGTTGCTTCCAGTGACCGAACAGCAGCTCTTCCTTTGCTCTTCACGGCTCAGCTCACACTTCTCTTGATGACGAACAGATCTGCCCCTCCTTCACTCGTGCACTCTCGGTTTTTACTCACGAGCAGCTCACGGATCTCTCTTCCTCCTCTCATTCTCTATCTCACTCGGCCACAATGACTCTATCTTTAGATAAGTGATGACCGAAATGCAAAAGAAAAATGAATGTTTCTAGATTCTCTATTCCTTTATTGCTTTTCATTTTATTAAAAAAATATATATTTTAATGTTCATCTTACACTTGTCATTGAAATAGAATGCATGAGGGCCACTTGTCTTTGTTTTTCTTTTGCATGTAAGCCATGTGTCCCTCATGGCCCCACTCGTTATTTAATTCTCCCATTCCGTCAATTCTCGCTTTAAGATTCCGCTTTCCGCTCGGATTCGCTTTGGGTCCATCCTGGAAATTTAATAAAAATCCAATTTCACTAACGGAAACTTCATTAGGTCCCGAATAAATATTTAAATCCGAATACGCTAATTTATTTTACGAGATTCGATTAAATAATAATCCCCGGATCCGTCTGAAAAATTTTATAAAAATTCCGTCACTCCTCTGGATCCGAACAGGAAATTATTCACATCGTCCTATAATATAAAATCACTATTAAATAAATTATGAGGCATAATAACGGAATGTTACAACACACGTGTTGTCACTTATATTACAGAAAAAAGATCAAGATATTGTCAATGTCATGATCTTAGTAAAAGCATGTAAAGAACGACTTTAGACAATGAGAGAGAATGGATGAGATTCTTTCTTAAAGCAGGTTTTTACTTTTTGTGAAAAACATAAAATCCAAGTTGTTAACATGGATGATTTGTTTATGCCTAGAGGGAGATCAAGGCGTAAAACTGAGGAGATGATCAATATACATCATTATCGAGTAGACTTGTTTTATGCTGTGTTAGATTTGCAACTTCAAGAACTAAATAATCGGTTTCCGGAGACAAATACTGAGTTACTTCTTTGTGTTGCATGTCTTAGTCCAAGAGATTAATTTCGTGCATTTGACAAACAAAACTAATTCAACTTGCTCAATTTTATCCAAAAGACTTCTCCTCTATTGAACTTTTGGCATTTGAAGATCAACTTGAGAATTATATTGCAGTTATGCACTCTAATATTGAATTTTCAGAATTAAATGGTCTTACAGATTTGGCACAAAAGATGATTGAAGAAAAACAAGATAAGGTTTTCCCATTAGTTTACTTGCTCTTGACATTGGCATTATTATTACCTGTTGCAACTGCTACCGTTGAAAGAGTATTTTCTGCTATAAATATTGTGAAGACTGAATTACGTAATCGAATGGGAGATCAATGGTTGAATGATAGCTTGTTTGCATATGTGGAGAAAGATATTTTTGACAAAATTGATAAAGAAGTTATCATGAAACGATTTCAAGATATGAAGCCTCGTCGAGGAAGATTATAATTATATATAATTTATTTTTTTATTTTTTATTTATTTTAATGATTTCATTATGATTTTTAAGTATATGACTATTTGTTTTGCTTAAATATAATGTATGTTTTATTTTATTTAAACTATATAACATTATTGAATATTGTTTTACATAAAAACATTATACATTTAGTATATTCTTAAGTTTTGATATCTTTAATATTTTATTTATGTGCCCCCCCTGAATAAATTTTTTGGGTCCGCCACTGCATTGATCCATCGATGCACTTCAGTGTTGTGGAAGAGGACAAGTGACATTGCTTCAATCTTCATGTCTCCTTTTGTTATTTAAAACCTAATCACATGAAAATACTATAATAGCTGCCCTTCTATTAGAAATTATTTTCATTTAATAAGACCAATGGTTGTGATTGTGGAAAAACAATCTTTGCTCGTTTGACTACAATTATCTTAAATATATATTGAAGGTGTGAGTTCGTTTTTTCCTAATAATATAGTAATAATTTATCTCAACTGGTTCTATCACATTAAAGTCAACCGGCAATTCAAGTCTACATGTCATATAAATATGCCATTGCTGATGTATGTATGTACAGAAAGATATCGCTAAGTCAAGTCTCTGTGCCTTTAAAGCATGCTAGTATTTGATTGGTTAGAAAGAATATATATTTTCTTATTGGTTTTGAATAATGTGTTCTTTTATACTTGTTAATTTTGGGTATCTTTTAAAGGAGAACTTCTTTAATTGAATTAGAATACTTGTATCAATTGCAATATGTCATGTTATGTAAAAAGGGTAAATGCCATATTGTCTTCTGCGGTGAACAACAACAACTTATCTCAAATAGTTCTATCATGTTAAAGTCAACAACCAATTCAAGTCTACATGTTATTTAAATATGTCATTATTAAATACATCCCTAGTAATGATGATGTAGAGAAAGAAATCGCTAAGCAACTCTCTATGCCTTTAAAGCATGCTATTATTTGATTGGTAAGAAAGAATATGTAATTCCTTTCAAATCATGTGTTTTGTTATACTTGTTAATTTAGGTATCTTTTAACAGAGAACTTCTTTAATTGAATTAGAATACTTGTATCGACTGTGTTATGTCGTGTTATGTAATAGGGATAAATATGCTATTGTCTTCTGAAGTGAACGACAACAACTTATCTCAACTAGTTTTATCACGTTAAAGTCAACCACCAATTCAAGTCTACATGTCATTTTAATATGTCATTATTAAGTACATCCCTAATATTAGTAATGCAGAGAAAGAGATCGTGAAGTCAAGTCTTCATGCGTTTAAAGCACGCAATTATTTGATTGGTAAGAAAGAATATCTATTTTCTTATTGGTTTCAAATCATGTGTTTTTTTATACTCGTTAATTAATTTTAGGTATCTTTTAAAGGAGAACTTCTTCAATTAAATTAGAATACTTGTATTAACTACAATATGCCATGTTGTGTAACAGGGTTATACATGCTATTCTGACACAAAGCTATTCTGACACAAAGTCCTTTTTGCTTTGTTTGTTTTTTCCCCTCAATCTAAAGATATTAGTGGACGACAATCAACTTAACTTAAACTAATTTTTAAGAATAATTACTTACCTTTAAGGTACAACCCTTCAAACTAATTATGGAGAAACGGAGACAACCAAGTCAAGTGTACATATCATTAAAGAAGAAAGTATAGTCACCCACTTGAGGTTTGTTTATAAGACACTTAGATATGGATGTTTATTGTTCTACAATAGCACCCCTAAAACTTGTTGGGTCTCCTTCTGAGGTAGATGAGGTAGAGGAAGATTGGGAACTGGTAATTTCTAGGAAGTAAAGGAAGGAAAAGGGGACTTTCTCACCTAAAACAAGGGCGACCAAGAAGGTTGCTGTTAAATGAAAGTTTTCTATTGGAATTGTAGGGGTATCTCCAATAGAGATACCCAGCGGGTCTTAAGCAATTTTTACAATTGTTAAAGGCTGAATTTTATATTTTTGGATAAGCCTTTTTGCTTTTTGATGGTGTTGACTCTCGATATTAGATCTCTTTGGGGTTCACTCTTCTTTGTTTCTACAATAATTCTCCTCCGAACTTGTGGTTGTTTGTTTCTTCTGATATTCTGGATGCTTGTATTTATAAGATTTCTACCCAGCAAGTCATAGTTTCAGCTTCATGGGTTTTTGTATTTTTTTCACCTTTGTTTATGATAGTGTTAACTATGTTACTCACCGCTACCTTTGGACTTCTTTGTTAGACATGATTGATTTCAAGACTCCTTGGTTGATTGTTGATGATTTCAATGCTATTATAGGATAACATGAGACTATAGAGATAATCATTAAATGCTCTTTTGAAGAGTTAATGGCTACCATTGCAGTTTATAACCTTCAAGATATACAGAACATGGGTGCGTTCTACACTAGAATGGAACCCTTATCTCGTGGTATTTCCTTTTCCAAATTGAATAGATCTTTTTGTTCATATTCTCTTCTTGATTGCTAGACAGCAGTTTCGAGCATCACTCTCCCTAGATTGTATTCGGATCATCAACCTATCTTGGTTATTTGTAATGGTCCCGATCCTCATCGACCTCGACCTTTCAGATTTCAAAGTATGTGGACTTCTCATGCTTATTTTAAAGATTTAGTAGGCTATTCTTGGAATGTCTCTTTAAGGGGCTCTCATATGAGCATTATGGTTCGAAACCTAAAGATTGTAAAGGCTGCTCTAAAGCGTTGGAATTGGGAAGTTTTTAATGATATTTCTCTTTTTATTTCTATAACTACAGATAAAAGTCATGAATATTCAAGAGCATCTTAGTTTGGAGGGTTTTTCTGATATTCTTTTTCGTACGGAGACTGATACTTTATCTGAGTTAGATGTTTTTTTGAAGTAATAAGATATTTATCTTCATGAGGAAAGTCATACAAAGTGGTTACAAGATGGTGATTGCAACACAAATTACTTTTAGTTTCTAAAAAGAAAGGGAGCAATGGAATCTTTATCAACTCTTTATATCGAGGATGATATTGTCTAGGATCGACTTTATATTGCTAATGATATGGTTTCTTACTACCAAAATTTTTTTCAATAGTATAATGATTTGAATCCTAATTTATCTTTAATTCAAAAGTATGTTCATTCCCTTATTTTAATGGAAGAAAACTCAGCTCTTATTTATATTCCTTCAGCTCAACAAGTGAGAGGTATTCTCTTTGAGATGGATCCATTAAGTGCCCCTGGATCGGACGGCTTTGTGGAAAAATTTTATATGCATTGTTGGGATATAGTTGTAAGGATGTCATTGCTGCTGTTCAGGATTTTTTTCACACTGGTGTAGTTTTTCTTGAGATTAATTCAAACTTTATTGTTTTAATTCCTAAGACCTTAGAGGTTATCTTAGTCGATTAGTTTCGTCCTATTGCCCTGGGCAACTTTATTTTCAAGGTTATTACTCGAATATTGACAAAACATCTCAGGTCTATTTATGCTTGAATCATCTCTACGAACTAGTTTGGCTTTTACGTAGTCATCAAATTAAAGATTGTATTATAGGGGTTTTAGAATGTTTTAGTGTCCTCTCTAATGTTAGGGCTTTTGATGAAATCAGCTAGTCTTCCATTTTAAAGGTGTTGCGGTGATTTGTATTTTCTTCTGTTTTTATTAATTAGATTCTATATATTTTTAGCTTAGCAAAGATTTCAATTCTTATTAACAATTCCCTAGAAGGTTATTTTCCATGTTCTCGTGGAGTCAAACAGGAAGACCCCTTATCTCCTTTGTTTTTTTGCTCGATAGAAGATTTCTTGAGTAGATATATATCACATTTAGTCTCTTTTGGTACGACTCTCAATATTGCTAGTTCAAGGGGTGTGCAACCCCCTTCTCACTTTTTATATGCTGATGATCTCTTCTTATTTTGTTATGCTTTAACATCAAATATTAAGATTATTATGGAGGCTTTCAAGGTCTATGGAGATCTATCTAGTTAGCATGTTAATTGGTAGAAATCTTGCATTTATTTTGGAGATGGTGTTCGACCTTCCACCTTTGATGACAAACATTTGCTTAGTGCCATGAAAAAATGAGGATCTTCTATGACATATCTTGGTGTTCCTATCTTTCATGGTACCCTTTATAGACAATAGTTTTTGTCTCCAGCTAATAGAATTTGTCTTAAGCTTCATTCTTGGGTATGTTCTACACTTTTTATGGCTGGTAGGTTATGTCTCATTCACTCAGTGGTCTACGTCTCATTCCCTCATTCTTTTCAGATACTGTTGGCCCACATCTATCCTGTGATCTCTCACCCCTTTAATCAAGAACTGTTATTAGACGAGCATTGTTGATAGAAGAAAGCCAATTCAGGTTTTTTGAAATGTCTACTATCGTTCAAAACTTGAGGAGGGTTTGGGTTTGCGAGATTTATGTGTTCTTCATGAAGCTACCCTTAAAAAATTTTTCTTGAAGGTTTATGAATGAAAACTCAATAATCTGCAAGTGCCTCCATGCTAGATGCTTCTCTTCCATACTTTTGCCCAAGTTAAAATACCTATCTTCCTTTGTTTGGCCTAGCATGAAACAATACTATTTGTCCTTGGTACTTAAGTCCAAATGGTTGATGGGTCGGCATTCAAAGGTCCATCTTTAGTTGGATAATTAGATGGAAGGGCCCATTGTAGATAAAACTTATGACTTACCTCTCTCGGAGTTTCGTTTGAATAGTAGTATTAGCGATATTTACTATGATGATAGTTAGCGTTTTCCCCCTTCGGTTCTTATTACTCATCTGGACCTAGTTGAGGGTATAGAAAGGGTAGTTATTAGTACTTCTTCCGATTCAAGAGTATGGACTTTTTCTATAGATAGGAGAGTGACCACTGTTGTTGCTTATGCTTCTATCACGACACCATATCCACATCTTCATTGGGTATGATATATTTGGACTGCTTTTATTCCTTTAAGAACTATGCTAATTTAGAGAGTCGTGCACAATAGATTGCCTACTGACTTTTCTTTCCAATGTCTAGGTTTTATATTTCCCTCCTGCTGTCGTTTATGTTGGTTTGTTGAGAAGAGATTAGAACAATTTTTTCTCCTCTGTCCTTTTGTGGTATGTCTTTGGCATTCCTTATCATCCATATTTGGCCATTTTATTTCCTTGTCTGAGTCTGTTATTGACTTATGGCAAGCTACTATGTTTGTTAAGTTTTGCTCTTAATTACAAAATATTTGGAAGGTGAGTATAATTGTAATTTTTTGGATTATCTTACCTGTTTGTAATAAGGCTACTTTCGAGGGTAAGCATTCTACCTTTCATGAGGCCCTTCATTTGTTTAGTGTCCTATTCGAAAGATAGATTTTCTTAGCTCTGGAATTTTGTGGAACTTAATTGATGATCTTTTGGCTTTACATAAACTTCAAGTTTTAGCCTATCCTTCTGAAGCTCCGTGTATTACAAAGGTTGCTTTGGTTCCCCCTTTTTCGAGTTAGCTTAAAATTAATATTGATGATTCTACTTCTGGAACCCCTGATTTGACTGGTTGTGTTGGAGTTTTTCAGACTTGCCGTGGATTTTTCAAATGTGCTTTTATTATTCCTTTAGAGATAGGTTATACTTTTAAAGCAAAGTTGACAGCTGCCGTCCATGCCAATCAGTATGCTTGGACTTATCATTGGATAAATCTTTGGTTAGAGAGTGATTCACCTTATAAGGTTTCGCTTCTTTTTTTTCTCGTTCTTCTAAGGTTCTTTGGCATTGGCAACTAGCTTGGGAAATATGCCTATCATATCTACAAGATATGGATTTCTGGATGACCCATATTTATCGCGAGGGAAATTAGGCTATGGATGTTATAGCTTCTTGCTTTCCTTCTTTTGTCAATTCAACTTAGTGGTGGACAACTCCTGCTTTTCTAGGTTCTTTTCTTTTTGATTATTTACTTGGCAAACGTCATTATCAATTTTATTAGTCCTGACTATGGAAATGGACACTCTATTTTCCTTGCCATGGTCTAATTCTTTTCCTTCAAGAATTGATCTTTACTTCTTTTAGGCTTTATGCCTTATCTTTCCTTGTATTTTTCTTATTACCTTATAATAAAGTATTGGCTTTGATCAATGACCTTATATAAAATAAAATGTTAACTTATTTAACTTGTTAATTATCCAAAATATTCTTAATACAAAATAAAAAATAAAAAAAAAATAAAAAAGAAATTAACAAAAAATGAACTAATAATAAATTAAATTGGTGATGGAACATTTTCTAAAAAAAAATTATAGAAAATTAATGTTAATGTCGAAAAACGGTTTCCTTAGTCAATGAGGTTGTTTTTTATCTCAAGCTACAGTTTCAGGCTATCAATAGGTTGCATGCAAAGAGGTAAGAATGTAAGGAAGCGATCAGAGGCGAGGAAGAGGAGACCCAAAGATTTTTAGAGTGGTTCGGCCCAAAAAGATGCCTACGTCCACTGTTCACTCTCTCACTATTTTGACAGAGTAACGACACTCAGAATATCCTCTGCTTTTCAAAGAAAATAACCCCCCCCCCCCCCCCCCCCCCCCCCCATTTATAGAGAAATGGGAGGAGCTACAGTAAATCAAAACAAGACAAGAATATACAGTAAACTATAGTTACAATGATGGACAACATTTAATACGTCGGGATCTCAATTAACGCAGCTGACGACGCATTAAATGCTACCGAAAACACATTTAATGCGGTCGAATCCGTCGCTTCTGAGGTCTGCCCAAGGGAGATTTCGGGTGATTGATCTAAATATGTCATGATGGGCTATCAAGATCTTGATCATAGCTTCTGGTCGATATAGCGTGCATGACATATTTTGGAGCTGTATTCTGCATGGCACCTTTGACTTCTGTTGACTCACGACTTTGAGGATCATGGCGGAGACGGATCTTCCAGTAGATGGAATACCAAGCTTGTCTAGCGGACATACGAATGTTTGACAAATCCGACTATCAGGAGGATTGGGGAGGTAGATTATTGAGTTAATATCTCTGCAGCTGGTCATGACAGTGAAGCAGGCAATATAGCAGATGAAAGAGCCAGTACACGGCCATGCTCATGGATTAGCGACTAGTCTAGGCGGATCTTTTTTTGGACGAGGAGGACCTGTAAACATGCCTGATGGATAGCTCCTCTTGGCGAATAGGCTTAGCAGACACCGTCAGTGATCAGTAGTCGGTCTGAGTGATGGGGGCCAACGGTCAGCGATCAGCGTCAACGATCCGATTGAACAAGCTGAGTTGACGGATAAATTTGATGGATGGAGGTAGCGGTCAGAACCAGCGCTCAGAGTTGTCATTAGCGGTTAGAATCAACGGACAGGCTGAGCGATAACGACCAGCAATTAAGCCAAGTCGCCACTAATGGGCTCCTTGTCAAGAAGGCGGACTTGGAAGAGGGTGGATCATTGAACCTTTGGGCCGTTAGGCCTGCACTGTAGATCTTTCTAGGCCCGATTATTCTAATCGCTAAATCATCCATAACAATTAAAAACAAAAAACTAATAAAATTAAAATTGGAAACTAACTTTTTTAAAAAGAATAAAATGGAATCAATACAAATAATTAAACTAGACAATTAATGAATCAGTGAATCATTTTACTAAATATTGTTAATATTTAAAGTAATTATGTTTGTATTGATTACTTGTTTGTATTGATTTCATTTTTATCTTGTTTTGTTTATTTTTTTCCCTTAAAAACCGAGGGTGGCTTCTAATTTTAGTTTTAATTACAAGGCTATTTGTTTTCTTTTTGTTTCTAATTTTTTATAACACTTGTTTTAAAACTTTCGATCTACTTTCAATTTAATTTCATTCTTAGTTCATTTTGTTTGTTTTCTTTTTGATTTTCTCATATTTGAACTTGTCTTCTTTGTCCTTTTATTTATTTATTTATTTTTGTATTTTATACCAAGGATATTTTGGAGAGTTAACAAGTCAAATTAATCAACATAAAAATATATTTAACTAGAGTTAAGTCTTAGAGTTGTTATTGTAGAATAACAAAACTTCCTTACCTAAGTGTCTTATTAAGTGTAGTATTGATTACGGGTCAGGTTTATACGGGTTTGCTTGAACTCACACCTAAATGCGTAAAAAAGAAAAACACTTACATATGCTCCCATATTCGAACCCAGAAAATTTCGCAAGTTAGGGTACTACAAGTGAACCCAAACCTGATCATGCTAAAACATGAAACAATTTCATGCCTCTAATCCTATCTTTTGTTTTGTGTAAGTGAATAAGTTTTGGGGACTTGGATCAATTTTGGATACAATTCGGGTCAAAATGAAAAAAAAATGTCAAATCTTGAAGAAATCAAAATTAGAAAGGGTTGTGACATGCATCGCAACATACAACTTGCGACCCATCTAGTGAGTGTCAACTTGCGAGCATCTCTGTATGCAACGCAAGATGCATCTAGCATTCAACCAAGCAAGTTACAGGCCGAAACCATTGTAAGTTATTTACAGTTATGCATTTTATGATTGAGTGCCCGAGACAGATGCAACATGTGTCACGAGGTACATCTAGCGATGCAAGTCACAAAAGAAAGGTGGATTTGACTTTTTAAGATGAGTTATGTGGCCCTAATTATGAAAGGCCATAAATAAGAGAATTTTCATTATATTCAGCAATTTTCCAAGGTTAAGGATGGAGCACTAGTTTTTCTCTTCAAACCTTTGATGCTCATCCCCCCTCCACCTCGCTTTCCCTTCAAAATCGCCACCAACATCACACATACTCCATACACTTTCTGAAGATAAGACTTTGCAAGAGTAGAGAAGATAAGGAATTGGCTCAAGCTCAAGAGATGAGAGCTTTATGAGTGCAATCAAGGGTTGTAAAACTAAACTTCTCTTTTGCAATTTTTTTTCTTTTCCAATTTTTATAAAATTTGTAATTTGTGTTGGGATAATGGTGGATGATTATGGAATGATATAGATTTTTGGTTATTATTACTTGGAGAATGGTTTATGGTTTCATGTATACTAGTAGGTATTTTAAAACTTAATGCTTATACATTCTTTTTACCATTACATGATTTCAGGTTGTGGGTTTGAGACTGAAAGGAGATGCCCATAACATGCTCAATAAAATGCCTACATTATTGCTATACATATGTTGAGTATGGATTTTAGGGCTTAATGTTTATGTGTATAATTAGCCACCAATTGCATGATTAGAGGTTAAGTGTGGGAACCGAGAAAGGAAGCACATAATGCTTGATAAAATGTTTGCCTTAGGTTAGGAAAGGAATATGGATCCGTTTGGGTGACAAACAAGTGGACCATGAGATGCTCAAGGTTGATAAGCAAGTATTCTCATATGTATTGATCAATTCTCTTAGGTCGTATAGCATCTTGGACAAAATGAGCCTTTATTTGCTCAGTACCATTGAAAGATAGGTGTCGGTTAGATTATAGCATGTTCGATATATGTCTCGACAAAGGATATATTGAGAGGGATAGTGATACACTAGCAACATACGCCATTAATAGGACTTCAATGTGGTGATGACTAAGTTATATAATTAGAAGGAAATCGAAATTCCTACACCTTTTATTTGTCTTTTAGAGTTTTGAATTGTTTCTTTTTATGGTAAAGCATTGGCCAAATACATATGTTTAGAGTTTGAATTGTTTCTTTTTATATACACTTTAAAACAACATTATTTTGTGGATAATATATAATAATAAACAGTAACTATAAATTTATTTTAACATGGTATCATAAATAATATTTGTCGACATCCGAATTAGGATCCTAGTCAATGTGGTTCGTTTTTGGACCCAAGTTACAAGTTTAGAATCTATGTGATTGAATAAATGAAGCATAAAACGAAGGAGATGAGGTCAGAAAGGAAGGAGAAGACACAAGAAGTTTTTAAGTGGTTTGGCCCAATTTGATGCCTACGTCCACCGTTCACTCTCTCACTATTTTAGCAGAGTAACGACACTCAAAAATTCATCCTTTGTACAATAGGGGTCCTCCCGTATTTATAGAGAATGGGAGGAGCTACAGTAAATCATAATAAAATAATTTACAGTAAACTACTATTATAATGATGGATTACATTTAATGCGCCGAGACTTCATTTAATGTGGCTGACAGTGCATTTAATGAGCCCGAAACTACATTAAATGCGGCTGAAACTATCAGGTTTGAGCTTTGCCCGAATGTGATTTCAGGCAGCTAACCTGTGCGGGCTAATTGAAATCATCGTAATCTTGGCCGTAGTCTCTAGTAGAGATGGCATGCATGACACGTCTTAAGCTGTATCTTGCATGGTATCTTTGATTTCTGTTGACTCACAGTTTAGGAGATATGGTGAAGACTGGATACTTAGCGAGCAGGGTAACCCATCGCGCTAGCGAGCAAATAAAGCTCTGGATTGAAAGACATTTTAAAGGTCGATGATGTAAGTCATAACTGAATTCTCTCACAATCGGATAGATTAATAAACGAACAGCTTTATAAGCGAACAGGTACATGATCATTACCAGAAACTGTCGAGCAGTTATGCGAGCAGATAGAGCAAACAGATGATTATATTATAGATGTGCTTGCTCACGAACTAATAAGCGATCAGAATAAGAAACTGGATGTGATTGCATTCACGATAAAAAATAATGAGTAGATTACCGAGCAGACTGTCGAACTTATCAACGACCAGATTGACGACTAGTGGGAGGCCCAATGTACTGATAGAATGGCGAACAGCCAAGCGATCAGTTTAGCTATTAGATGCACGATCAGAGGGATGGACAGGTCGTAGGGCTTTCTAGGCTTTCAGATAATTGGGCCCATGCTGTAGATCCTTTTCGGCCCAATTGACCTGATCGTTAAATTACCTATAACAATATTATTATTATTATTATTATTATTATTATTATTATTATGGGTTTGTGTGTGTGTGAGGATTTTTTTTTTTTTTTTCACACTCACATTTGAACCCAGACCCCACTTCGGGTTTGAAATTTATCATCCACATCCACCAACAATCCCATTTAATGAAATCCACTTCCATCCATTTTGGATGAAAATCATGGGTTTATGAGCTTGCGGGTGGAATTGCCATCTCTACTCAATGAGGTAATTGTAATTTCTCCTACCTCTGAAACACATTCTTACGAATAATTATAAAGAGTTTGAATAAGTTCAAAGGTCACTTTGTTTAGACATTTCCAGGAAGACTATCCATTTCTTTTAATTGGTTTTGATCATGTAATTTTTGATACTTTTTAATGCTAGGAATCTTATAAAAGATAACAACTTCAATTGACTTAGAAATTTGTCTCAGATGCATGATGTCATGTGATATAACTAGGATGGACACACTCTTGTCTTCATATATTAATTAAATTCTTTTTTTTCTCCTTCAAATTATTAGTGGATAAGAAGTAATCATCTCAACTGCTTCTTTTACAATAAATTGAGCCACCAAGTTGGGTCTAGATACCATTTTAAATTCATCATTAGGAATTGTAATGCAGCGGAAGGACCACCAAGTCAAATCTACATATCTATAAAACACATCATTAAGAATAAATGATGGAAGAAATTACAACGCAATATATATATAGAGAGAGCATGCTCTTAAGAATAGTAATATAGAAAAAAAAAAAGACCAGCAAGTCAAGTCTAGATATTTTTAAAACACATCCTTAAGACCTCGTTTAGTACACATAATTGTATTGGATTGAATAGAACATGATATGGCAAAATAAATTAATCTTATGATGTATTTGGTATAGTATGAGATTGGATAAAATAATATCATTCATTGTTTGGTATATTAGAGGATTGGACAAAAAAAAAAATTGTATTATATATCTTTTTAACAAAATAAAGCTAAAATCATTTGAATTGTTTTTTAAAAGGTAAACATAACTATTTAAAATAAAATTTTTAACATAATATTCATTTTAAAACTATTATTGAAATATATTAATTTTTAAAATATTTTGATAAACTATATAAAAGTAATTTTAATAATAAATTTAGTGTTTTATGTAAATATTATAGGAAACAAAAGAAATAAAAAAAGAAAAAAAAATTAAAAGAGAGATATCCCACGCCAGTGGGATAAATTTGTTGCATTAGACTGGGGAAATGTAATCCCGTGCAACCAATAAACAACTCATTGGATCGAAATTTATCCAAAATCTTGTAACAAATGCACCCAGCTAACAATAGATTTTCTTTGAAAAAGGTGAATCCATCTCACTTTTTCTTTGAAAAAAAGGTTGTACATGTGAAATACACAATATCGCAGAAACACCCTGTAACATTATAATATATATCATTAACAAGTTAATTATTAACAAGTTAATTACAATTTCATAAAGAGAGAGAAATAAGCCAAAGAGCTTCAGTATTTTAATTGAGTCAAATCCTATACAAAAGTATCTTCCAATTCAAATATGAACAATGATGTTAAAGTACTAGCAGATTTCGTGGCAATTAATAGTAGAACTCTAGAACTCTAAAGTGATAAAGCTTCATTATTATTATTATTTTAATACTTTAAAAAAATAATTAAGACCTAATAAAGTAATTGTAAAGATAGGATATGGTTGAGACAAAAAGTGAGATGAAAAAAAATAAAAATAGATAAATCAAACATGAAATATGAAAGGTAAAAATAAGATGGATATATAATTTAGAAAGTTGGGAGACATTCAGTTGGGACAGAAGAGAAATATTAATTGGTGGGTTAATCCATTAATGATGAAAGATGAGAGATTATGAAATGATGAAGAGAGTAGAGAGAGAACAAATTTATGTGGAGTGTAAAATTACGATTGTATATAAATGTGTAAGTAGTATAAGCCAATATTGAAATCATTAGTACTCAAGTATTGACAAATTGTGTAATAATTTATGTAATGTCAATTGGTCAAAATTTAATTATGAATCTAGTGTTTAAATCCAATCCCATATTTAATATGGTGCACAAACGCGCCATTATTGGTTTCAAGTCATTGTCAGCTAGAAATTTAGAAATTGTGTGAAAGAGAAAACTTCATTTGAGTTAGTGGGCTTATTCAATCATATCATATAATCAACCAATGGTAGTACTGAACCAACATCGTTGGGAGGGACTTAACTGAAAGCGAGATAAGAGGCTGCTTACCATGCATGCACAAGTATCTTTCCTTGTGAAGATATTGCTTTGTTAAGTGAATAGGAATCACTTACCTGAGTTATCCCAACTAGCCAAACTTCTTGAATGTAGAAAAGAAGAGATCACCAAGTCAAGTCTTCTTGAGTCTGTGGACATACTTGTGCATATATGGTAGTAGCATTCATTCAAGTCCGCTTCGCTTGTGGGGTCAACAATAACTGCTTTGAAGTATATACTACTGGACACAAGTTGATGAGTCGTTGAAGTTTCTTCTTCCGCTTCGTTTCATCTCTCTCTCCAACCAGAAGTTTTAGGCAAACATTGTGTTAATCAGTCCCTTGATCAATTGACATTTAAAAAATAATGAAAGGACTGTTTATTCCTTCAAACTATTGATATTGTAGATTAATGTATTAGAGAAAGAAATATATATTATTATATATGTTTTTTAAATTGTTATTATTAATATATACTCTTAAGAATACATATCACTGATGATTAAAATGATTTTGAATCATCCAAAAGTTAATTTGTTTTCATCAAAGTAGGACCATTTAAAATGCAAGCAAAGATCTTTGTTGATAGTCTCAAAATCCTTTCAACCACGCATTCAATAGATAAGTAGACTCTCTTAAACAATTTAGCTTATAATAATCATTTTCTGATTAGTTGAAAATTAATTTTTAGTTTTTTATATCGTACAAAAATTAATTTACAATCCCATTTACTATCTTTTTTTTCCCCCTTTTTCATTTACTGTTACTTAAGATTACATTCACAACTTATGTTTTCATTGATTTATATTGTCATATAAAGCTGATATTATAAGTAATATAACCATTTAAAATTACTGTATTATTATTTTTTTTTCCTCATTTGATAAAATGAGAACATGCGTGTCTTTTATAAAGTTCACAATACTCTCCTACTCTACGTTTGAAACATTAATGAAATTTAACAGTACTTGCGAGTTGCCTGAAGAGTGCAAGATAAGAAATGAATGTCACACATCTAAAATAATTATAATAAAGTGTATTAACCATTTATGTTTGCTCTTTGGAAATGATAAAAATATATGTTCATATTTGAATGAATATATATATATATATATATATATATATAAATTTTTTCGCTGATAAATGCAGTCTATAGAATTAATCCGCAAAGAAACATTTATGCAAAATAGTTTATGCATTTAGCGAACAAAATTCAACTGAAGTTACTTTAAAACATAAACAATTATGTCTTATTATACATCATATTTATTCTTATTATACAATCCACTCGTATGTGAAATATTAAACATATATTATCCATACATGTTTTGGAAAACCAAAAACATGAAATGAACATGCAAATTAAGATAAACGAGTAGGTACATGAATAGTAATTAATTAGATCCATGCCATTTTACAAAAGCCATAAATCATTAAGTACTAGCACTAGTAGTGGGAAATGGAGGCAAAGTTACATCCATAGTGCCTTCTAACATCAATATCACACTTTTCATGGAAGGATGAAGAGTTTGATCATCTTGAACACACAACAATCCAACTTTCACCATCCTTTCCAGGCTTTTCATGTCTACTTCTTCCTTTGGAACAAGCTTATCCACCTCTCCTGCGATAAAGCACTTGTACACCCAAGTTGAAAGCAATATTTCATCTGCCGTTGCAACATTCACCTCTATGTTGCTTCTACAACATAAGATCTCCAAAAGCACAATGCCAAAGTTATAAACATCAGATTTTATTGATACTAAAGCATTTTTTTGCCATTCAGGTGCCATGTAGCCTCTAGTCCCTTTCACTCCAGAAATTGTTTCGGTTTGATTGGGCATCAATAGATTTGCTAAGCCAAAATTGGAGATTTTAGCAGTCCCAAAATCATCAATAAGGATGTTTTTAGGCTTAATATTGCAATGAACTATTTGAACCCCACACTCCTCATGAAGATAGAAAATTCCTTTTGCCACGTCTAGTGCGATTCTCATGTTAGGATATTTTATATTTCTTATTGTGGGCTTACATATTTAATAACAATTATATTATGGGCTATCTATTTTAATAGGGCCAAATAAGTGATATATTAATTGGGCTCTAGAAATATCTAATGGGTATGAGCTTAAATGTGTAGAAACCTAATACTAATAGAATTAGGGTTAATGGGAACCTAATTAGGTTAGTATATAAAGAATGATATGAAGGGTTATGGTCCCCAAGTCAAATCATAACAAATTGCTCTCTTTCTCTTTCCCCATTCAAGTAGAAAAACTACAGAGCAACTAAGGAGATTTGATTGTGGAAGATCCAATCCTACTCAAGATTATTAACATGGATTCAGGTATGTTTTCTCTACAATTATTCTTAATGATTTAATATGAGTTTCTAGATTATGGTATAGGTTTATACCTATTAAAGATTATCCAACAAGTGGTATCAGAGCCTGCTCATATTGAATCATCGAGGAATTAATTAGTTTGGATTATTATTGTTTGTAATTGATGCATGCAATATATGTTTCAAGAATATATATATATAACCGGATAAATTTTCTTTTGCGTTAAATATATATATATATATATATATATATAAGGTGATGATCGCCTGTTAAAGAAAATAATATATGTATCTTTTCCGCTTGTCTTGATTTAACAATATTTGTTTGTTTTGAAATTATGGATTCAAAACATAAATAGATATATATGTCATGCATTGAAAGTCACGGGAATTGCTTTTGGGAAAAAGACGAAAGTCAATGTTAAATATATATAAATAATGAATGCTGAGACTTTTGTTTTGTTTTGGTTTTCTTTTCCGTGTGTAATGAGAATTCATACAGTGCTTTTGTGTGGATTCAGATTGTTAAAGCAAAATTAAATATATATTTCTAGAGCAAGCTGCATGTCATCATTCTTGTGTATACCGTGCATGTGTTGTCTTGGATTGTTAAAGCAAGTATATATATATATATATATATATATTTAAAGCAAGCCGCATGCCATGGTTGATTTTATATACGATAATAATGAGATATATATATTTAATCTGTTAGGATTCAATTAAAGAAATATATATATATATATATTTTATATATATTTTTAATATATAGTCTGATATTTTAAAATAAATTGAATTGAAATTATATGTTGCCAAAGTAACCTCTATAATTTAAATTTATTTATTTTGAAATATTAAGATGTGTGTGTCTATTATTTTTGTGAATAATGACCGGCCCAAAGGAAGGTTACTATTTGACCAAATAATAGACATACCTGTGGTAATAAATATGTGATAATTATTTGGTTTTCCATGTGAGTAATAAGTCGGTCCAAAGAAAGGCTTATTACTTGACAGGATTAATTGTCAATATTTGATTACTACACGGAGAGTACCACTTACAGTTGATATTTCTGTCCAAAGACTAAATGTCAATGTTGTGTTAGGTATCTTGTTTTAGGGCCCACCATTATGGGAATTATTTAATCATGTCATGTATGAATTTATTAATTGATATATATAATTTTTTGTGACATGATTATTGATTGTGAGCTTGTATTTGATTTTGTTCTCGATTCAGTTACTTCTGCTTCAACAATATCTGCCAATATTAATTCCATTCCTGTGCTTAATGGCACAAATTTCAAGAATTGGAAAGAGAACGTTATGATTATTCTCGGTTGTATGGATCTTGACCTTGCGCTTCGGGAAGAAAAACCTGCTTCTCTTAATGATAATAGTTCCGCTGATGAAAAGGCGAGAATGGAGAAGTGGGATCGTTCTAATCGCATGAATCTTATGATCATGAAACGTTCCATTCCAGAAACTTTTAGGGGCTCTATGTCCGAAGAGGAAAGTGCTAAGAAGTTCCTTGAGGAAATAAAACAACGTTTTGCGAAAAACGAAAAGGTTGAAACAAGTACCCATTTGGCAAAACTTGTTTCAATGAAGTATAATGGAAAATGGAACATAAGGGAGTACATCATGGAGATGTCTCATATCGCTTCCAAACTAAAGGCACTAAAGTTACAGCTGTCTGAGGATTTGCTGGTGCACTTAGTTTTGATTTCTCTTCCTGCACAATACAGTCAGTTTAAAGTGAGTTACAACACTCAGAAGGACAAATGGACTCTTAACGAGCTCATATCTCACTGTGTGCAAGAAGAGGAAAGATTGAAGCGAGAAGGTGTTAAAAGTGCTAACTTAGCAACTATCTCTAAGGACAAGAAAAGGAAAAGAGGAAAAGAAGCTGCAGTTGGGACATCACAGCATAAGGTGCAAAAGAAACAGGATGGAGAGTTTACCTGTTACTTTTGCAAGAAAGCTGGACACATGAAGAAAGAATGTCCCAAATACGCCAACTGGCGTGTCAAGAAAGGTATGCTTCTCAATCTAGTTTGTTCTGAAGTTAATTTAGCTTCTGTACCTAAACACACTTGGTGGATAGATTCTGGTGCTACTACTCACATAAGTGTGTCTATGCAGGGTTGCCTATGGAGCCGGAAGCCAAGTGATGCTGAAAGATTCATCTATGTGGGCGATGGCAAAACAGTTCCAGTAGAGGCTATAGGAACTTTTAGGTTATTATTAAAGACTGGTCAATTTTTGAATTTGGAAGAGACTTATGTAGTACCGTCTTTTAGACGGAATTTGGTTTCAATTTCTGTTTTGGACAAATTTGGTTATTCTTGTTCATTTGGAAATAATAAATTTAGTCTTTTTCAAAATTCTAATCTTATTGGTACCGGTTCTTTATCTTTGCATGATAACCTATATTTGTTGGATACAATTGCCTCAATTAATGAAACCTTGCATATAAATTCACGAGGTACAAAACGAAAATTAACTGACAGGGATTCCGCCACATTATGGCACAAGCGTTTAGGTCATATCTCTAAACAGAGAATTCAGAGGCTTGTGTCTGATGGAATTCTTGATTCTCTTAATTTGACAGATTTCGAAGTCTGTATTGAATGTATTAAATGGAAACAGACAAACATTAAGAAATTAGGTGCCAACAGGTGTTCTGATGTCTTAGAACTAATTCATACTGATATTTGTGGACCATTTCCTACAGCCTCTTGGAATGGTCAACAGTATTTTATTACGTTCATAGACGACTATTCAAGATATGGGTACCTATATTTAATACATGAGAAGTCTCAAGCCCTGGATGTATTTAAGGCTTTCAAAGTTGAAGTTGAAAATCAACTTGGTAAGAAAATTAAAGCTGTCAAATCTGACCGTGGTGGTGAATACTATGGTAGATATGACGGATCCGGTGAACAACTTGCTAAATTCCTAGAGGAATGCGGTATCGTTCCGCAATACACAATGCCAGGCAAACCTAACATGAATGGTGTTGCTGAAAGACGAAACAGAACGCTTAAGGACATGGTAAGAAGTATGATAAATCATTCTTCTTTACCAGAATCCCTCTGGGGAGAAGCACTAAAGACTGCAGCATATATCCTTAATAGGGTTCCGAGCAAAGCGGTAGCTAAAACCCCTTATGAATTATGGACAGGCAAAAAGCCTAGTATTAAACATTTACACATTTGAGGTTGTCCAGCTGAGGCAAGGCCTTACAGGCCAAATGAAAAGAAACTGGACTCAAGAACTGTAAGTTGCTACTTTGTTGGGTACTCTGAACGGTCAAGGGGTTTCAAGTTTTATGATCCCACTACTAGATCATTCTTTGAGACGGGAAATGCGAGATTTCTTGAGGAAGTTGAGTTTGTGGGGGGAGATAAAGTGAAAGACATTGTCTTTGAAGAGGAATTTGTTTCTCTTCCTACTATTGCTATTAATAATGATCAGGCTTCTATCCCTGACATTATTCAAAATGCAAATCCAGAATTTCAAGACAATGTAGAAGAGCTCCCTGTGCAAAATGAAGAAATTATACCTGAAGTGCAAACTCAACAACCTCAAGAGGATATGCCATTGAGACGATCCATTAGAGAAAGGAGAAATGCGATTCCGGATGACTATGTCGTTTATCTCCAAGAACATGAGGTTGATATAGGAGTGGTGGAAGATGATCCAATCAACTTCCATCAAGCCAAACAAAGTTCTAATTCTCAAAAGTGGATTGATGCCATGAATGATGAGATGAATTCCATGAAGAACAATGACGTTTGGGATCTTGTCGAATTGCCTGAAGGTGCGAAACCTATTGGTTGCAAATGGATATTTAAGACCAAAAAGGATTCAAAAGGCAATGTTGAGAGATATAAGGCTCGTCTAGTTGCCAAGGGTTTCACTCAAAAGGAAGGCATTGATTATAAAGAGACTTTCTCTCCGGTTTCTACGAAAGACTCTTTTAGGATTATAATGGCACTTGTGGCTCATTTTGATTTAGAACTACATCAGATGGATGTAAAGACTGCGTTTCTCAATGGTGACATTGACGAAACAATATATATGATGCAACCAGAAAACTTTGTATCCGGTGATCCAAAGAAAATGGTTTGTAAATTGAAGAAATCCATCTATGGTCTCAAACAGGCTTCCCGTCAATGGTATCACAAATTTCATCAAGTTATTATCTCATATGGGTTTGAGGTAAATAAAGTTGAAGATTGTGTATATCATAAGTTCAGTGGGAGTAAATACATATTTCTGGTGTTATATGTCGATGACATACTACTTGCTAGTAGCGATATAGGCTTACTACACGAAACCAAAAGATTTCTGACAAAGCATTTTGACATGAAAGATCTTGGGGACGCCTCTTTTGTATTAGGCATACAGATACAACGAGATCGCTCTCGAGGTATCCTTGGGTTATCACAAAAGAGCTATATCGAAAAAGTCCTTGATAGATTCGGCATGAAAGATTGTGCACCAGGAGATACCCCTGTAGCTAAAGGAGACAAGTTTAGTCTCAATCAGTGCCCCAAAAATGAGTTGGAACGAAAAGAAATGCAAAAGATTCCTTATGCATCAGCTGTAGGAAGTCTGATGTATGCTCAAGTATGCACGCGTCCAGATATTGCGTTCATAGTGGGAATGTTGGGCAGATATTTAAGAAACCCAGGGATGGATCATTGGAAAGCAGCCAAAAGGGTTATGCGTTATCTACAGAGAACAAAAGATCACATGCTCACATATCGGAGATCAGAACATTTAGAGATCATTGGGTATTCTGATTCCGATTTTGCTGGATGCCAAGATAGTAAAAGATCCACGTCGGGCTATATTTACCTGCTAGCTGGTGGAGCTATTTCCTGGAAAAGTGCTAAGCAGACGCTCATAGCTTCTTCCACCATGGCAGCTGAGTTCATAGCCTGTTATGAGGCATCTAATCATGGGATATGGCTGCGAAATTTTGTCACAGGGCTGCAAGTTATGGATTCTATTGAAAGACCATTAAAGATATATTGTGACAATAATTCAGCTGTGCTTTATTCCAACAACAATAGAAGCTCTATGAAGTCTACGCACATAGACATCAAGTTTCTTGTTGTTAAAGAAAGAGTTCAGAGTCGTCAGGTGACTATAGAACATATTGAGACAAACTCCATGATTGCGGATCCGCTTACTAAGGGATTACCACCCAAGGTCTTTCATGAGCATACTGCTCATATGGGTGTTATTTTAGCTGATGATATGCATGTTTAGTGGGAGTTAGTATTTTGATGTTCTGTGTAATAAACATATTTTATATTTATTTTCTGCAGAATAAAGTATATGGTTCAGTTATAAACTTTGAATGTTATTTGTGTTTGATCTCATTAAAGATTAAAGTAGGACCAGTTGGAAATAGGCATGTTTGAGATCACATTGCATGTAATTTCCATGCTACGCATCTATACTCGATCTATGTCATTAAATATATTGGTATGGTGACCATTGATGGGTCTAGTTACGAATAAATGTAACAAAGGTCGCTTTGATCTCATACTAATATAGTAGATGGACCAGATTGTAACTAAAGAGATATTTCAAGACGAATAGCTTTTCAGTGCGCACTTAAGATTATAGATAATATAATTGTCTCAAGAAACATATGTAGCCCAAGTGGGAGATTGTTAGGATATTTTATATTTCTTATTGTGGGCTTACATATTTAATAACAATTATATTATGAGCTATCTATTTTAATAGGGCCAAATAAGTGATCTATTAATTGGGCTCTAGAAATATCTAATGGGTATGGGCTTAAATGTGTAGAAACCTAATACTAATAGAATTAGGGTTAATGGGAACCTAATTAGGTTAGTATATAAAGAATGATATGAAGGGTTATGGTCCCCAAGTCAAATCATAACAAATTGCTCTCTTTCTCTTTCCCCATTCAAGTAGAAAAACTACAGAGCAACTAAGGAGATTTGATTGTGGAAGATCCAATCCTACTCAAGATTATTAACATGGATTCAGGTATGTTTTCTCTCCAATTATTCTTAATGATTTAATATGAGTTTCTAGATTATGGTATAGGTTTATACCTATTAAAGTTTTACAACATCTCACTCTTTCTTTCCAAACAGGGGGCTTTTCCACATTGAATAAGAGATCTGCAAGAGATCCTTTGCTCATGTATTCATAAACAAGAAGCTTCTTTGAGTGCAAAATCCAAGCAAATGAACCAAGTTCCTATGATGGGTTTGTCGAACTGCAGCCATTTCTGCTCGAAACTTCCTTTCTCCTTCTTCTCCAAAGTTCTCTAATCGCTTTACAGCTACTGTCTTTTCCCCCTCATTTATAATCCCTTTATAGACTGCTCCAGAACTACCCGTTGTCAACTTTTTGTTAAACCCACCTGTGGCTTTCACGAGTTCATTATAAGAAAATGATTTTAGAGAAGTGAACTCTTGCTTTAGACCCAATTTTGAATTTGCAGGAAGCCTTTTATACTTATTAACTCGAACTTTGTATACAAGGTAACTATAAATTGCTATCAGGAAACACAGGAAGGTGATAGAACCCAGACTTGCACCAAGATTTCTGATAAGGTCTTTCTTGCTTTCCTCCACGACTGGTGATGTTTCATATTGAAATTGTAGAGGCATAGGAGGTGGAATACTAAGACTGCCATTTTTGGAACTCCACTTGATAAAGACAGTACCAGACTCATTTTCACCTGTCATCCCAAACATAAGCGGAAGTCTGAGTTTGCCACATGTTCCGTTGGCATGATAAGCAGCTCCACAATAACAATCTTCAAGGCAAGACTTGCTGCAGTTTTCCTTATCCACTGATAGAAGAGAATAAGGCACTCCGCCCAACTTTGTCTTCTCCATATTAGTAATATTGTAAAACTGTGCTGGATCATTTCTATAACATCCATCTTCGTCAAAGAAGTTTTTTGAGCAGCCCATGGACGTCATACTATGATTGATGTAATCAAACCCATCAAAGCAGTGACAAACTGCTCCGTCGCTGTTACTGGTACAAAAACTATTAAACCCACAGATACCTTTCACTTCGCAATGGTTCTGCAATGCAGACCACTCAAGCGTCACGTTGGAGCTACCATCGATCTTGAAGTGATGCAAATAGAGCCTTAAAATCCCATCAGCATCAAGTGTTGCTCGATATATCAAAGTCTCGTTCATGATTGATTTGTATGAGATATTGGCTATAACTTGTAAGGTCAAGTTGCGTCTTGTAAGCTGTAAAACTCCACCTGTAAGATTCAGACTTAGACGATAATACAATCGATCATACTTAGATTCTTGACTTTTTATTTCCCAATAAATTTCCTGAGGTACACTTGCATCAGTGTGGTTTGCGGGGTAGGCCACTAGGCTCACTGGGCCTCTAATGGTAACTAATTGGAGACAAAATTGTCCACTCGAGTGGTCTGATCTTGATCGACTTGAAGCCAAGTTGCTATAGTACAGCATGCTCTGCCCGCCTAATAGTGTGTCAGTTGGGTAATTGAAGCTCTCCCAAATGACTTCAGAATTGTTGTTGTAGATTACAAAATTTCCAGAATCATTCATTAAAGCTGAAACACCTTTCTCAGAATCTAGTTCTGCAATGGTCTGATCTCCATGTTGGCCTGTTCGAAGAAGAAGATCACCATCTTTGGTGAATTCTATCGTAGAATTTGACGAGACTGGTGGGTCATCTCGATTAGCAGTCCAGACCACAGTGATATTATCAGGATTATCAAGCAGCCAAATTCCAACTGCAAACCCGTTGCCTTGTGGAAAGAAACCAAACGCAAAATGCCCAGAAGGGGAGAGCCATGAACTACGGTTAGTGTTGGGTCGGAGTGAAGATCCTCTGCTAATTGAACTTGTGCTTTCTGCTTCAACTTTCATGAGTTGAGAAAGCACAAAAAGTGATAAGCACATGATAAGTAGTTGCATTGAAGCCATCGGAGAGATTTTGCAGAAATTAAGTTTGTTACTTTTTCAAGAACATTATTTCAAATTTTAAAGTCCTCCAAGCCTGATTTCTATGGAGAAATTATGAAAAAATCACTCTTGACTTACCTTCAGTAAAGTAGACTTACCTACATTTACCAATTGTGACATTTTTAACATAACCT
The DNA here is from genome assembly GCA_022984855.1 of Dimocarpus longan. Classification (NCBI taxonomy): domain Eukaryota; kingdom Viridiplantae; phylum Streptophyta; class Magnoliopsida; order Sapindales; family Sapindaceae; genus Dimocarpus; species Dimocarpus longan. The sequence goes on along the minus strand of CM041019.1, from coordinate 20,693,918 downwards.
TTTATTTAATGAAAGTTTTATCTTTCTTCCTCAACCAGAAAATAAAACCATCGGAAATTTCTCTCATTCTCACTCATGGCTTCAGCGTATGTTTTAATACTCTTCATATTCTTATTGCAATCCATAATAGATACTGCTCAACAAAACCGATCAAAAAAGATAGACCTAGGATCTTCGTTGTCTCCCACCACTGAACAACAATGGACCTCACCTTCTGGTCGATTTGCATTCGGGTTCTACCGACAAGGCAGTGACTTTTTAGTGGGATGCTGGTTAGTCACTGATCCAAATATTACTGTAGTTTGGACAGCATATCGAGATGAGCCCGTGCCATCAAATGCTAGGCTTACACTAACCATGGAAGGCAAGCTCATTCTCACAACTGATCATAAGGAGAAAGTCATTGCTCCTAAGTCCGAGTCTGCACATTTTGCTTCCATGAATGATTCCGGTAATTTTGTGCTCTATAATAAGAGCTCTGGTATCATTTGGTCAAGTTTCGACTTTCCTACAGACACAATCTTGGGTGGACAAAATCTATATGCCGGGTCTCAACTGATTTCCAGTGTGTCTGAGTCCAATAGCTCATCTGGACGGTTTCGTCTGAAGATGCAAGAAGATGGAAAGGTTGCTTTGTATCCCACATACACCATAGATGATGAATACACAGAGGCTTATTGGACCAGTAGTTCAGTTGACGAAGGAGAAAGGCAGCTTCACTTATATCTTAATTACACGGGTGAGCTAGTTCTCGTCAATGGTAGCATGTCTTTCATCAGATCGTTGAACGATGATTATTTATCTTCGTACAACAGTTCAACCATCTACCGTGCAACAGTAGACCATGATGGAGTTTTTCGGTTGTATTCTCATTACTTTGGAGTTGAATACAACACATCCTTCAAAACCATAACAGAAACAAACATGTGTTATATAAACACTTTCTGTGGTCCGAACAGCTACTGTGCTTTATCTGACGCGCAACCCATCTGTCATTGTCTTCCTGGTACTGATTTTGTTGACCCTAATCAAACTTCCAGTGGATGTATGAGAGCCTTCATTGATGAAAAGTGCAGAGGAAGTAAAAGACAATATAACATGACTGAGATGGAGAATATGTGGTGGGATGATTATCCATATCTCAGAGAAGAAAAATCAATGGAAGATTGCAAAACTTCTTGTCTGGACGACTGCAATTGTGATGCTGCATTGTATTTTTCAGGATATTGTAAAAAAAACAAGCTTCCACTTAAATATCCAAGGAGAGTTCAAACTGGTGATGATATTGGAGAGTCATCTCAGTATATGGCTTACTTCAAGATTGGTCGAGAAAGTATCAAAAGGAATGGTTCCAATTCTACACCATCAATCAGAGTCGTCACAAGCAAGAAGGCCATCATACTAATTCTTGTTATCACATTAGTGTTTGCGACTTGTTCGTGTGTTTTCCTTGCAACCTCTGGCTATTTCATGTTTAAGCATCAAGTCCATAAATACAAGCGGCTGCTGGAAACCGAAAATTACTTTGGCTCCAGTGAAGAGCTCAGTCTACGCTCATTCTCTTACAGTGAGCTGAAGAAGGCGACCAATGGATTCAGAGAATTGTTGGGAAAGGGCTCTTTTGGTGCTGTTTACAAAGGCTATTTTCAGAAAGGGCAAAAGCTTGTTGCAGTCAAGAGGTTGGAGAAGGTAGTGAATGAAGGCGAAAGAGAATTCCAAGCAGAAATGCATGTAATAGGTCGAACACATCACAAGAACCTGGTCCGGCTGTTTGGCTACTGCGCTGAGGACTCAAAGAGGCTTCTTGTCTACGAATACATGAGCAACGGCTCCCTCGCAGGCCTAATTTTCCGCTCCCAAAACTCCCCTGTTTGGAATGAGAGAGTGAGAATCGCGTTAGATGTTGCTAAAGGAATCCTCTATCTCCATGAAGAATGCGAAGCACCCATCATTCATTGTGATATAAAGCCGCAAAACATCCTCATGGATGAATCCTGGACAGCTAAAATCTCAGATTTCGGTCTGGCGAAATTGCTAATGCCTGACCAAACAAGAACTTTCACACTAATAAGAGGGACAAGAGGTTACTTGGCCCCCGAATGGTACAAAAACACTCCAATATCAGTAAAAGTAGATGTTTATAGTTTCGGAGTGGTGCTTTTGGAAATAGTGTGCTGCCGAAGAAACCTGGAGGTTGATGCATCAAAACCGGAGGAAATAGTTCTGACTAACTGGGTTTACAAATGCTTCATTGATCGAGAGCTGAAGAAGCTTGTACGTGGTCAAGAAGTGGACAAGAAGACATTTGAGAACATGGTGAAGGTGGGGCTTTGGTGTGTCCAAGACGAACCGGCACTTCGTCCATCCATGAAGAGTGTGGTCTTGATGTTAGAAGGCATCACTGAGATTTCCATTCCTCCTCGCCCCACCTCCCCTTCTATGCTTTAATTAGTCTTTTTTATTGCATCGTAATATGTTTGATATAATTCCAAACAAAATTTTCTTTTTTCGGTTTTAAGATTGATGTAAGAAGTTTGTAAGATCATATACTTTTGGAAGGGAAAAAAAAAACCAACTATAGTTTGCACTGTATAATAATCTTGAAATAAAAAAGATAAATAAAAGTCATTAATATTTTGTTTTACCATTTATAAATATAATAATCATGTAGTAAACGGTATAAATTAGTCATACTGGTTTTAGTAAATGCTTTCTCATTTGTAAAGCGGAGCAAAAAGTAAAAAAATAATGGCGAAAGACAAAGCGAAGGTCAACTCAAGCGAGTCGAATAAGTCATCGACCTCCGCAAACAAAACAAAATACAATAATCTACCGTATGGAATCGCTCAGTACCTCCATTTACTGTCGTTGTCACCATCCACGCACGTCAAGGTCAGTGCCCAGTTTGCCTCTATCACAGGTAGGGGTGGCAAAAAGGATTGACGTATCGGGTTGAGCTGGATTCGATTCGATTCGTTTATGAATTCGTTCAATTCGACACGAATTCGTTTAAGAAACGGGTTGATATTTTTGGATTCGACACGAATTCGTTTATACACGACGGACACGACACGAATTTGTTTAACTCGTTGAACCCGTTTAATTCGTTTAACTCGTTCAACCTGTTTAATTCGTTTAACCCATATAATTCGTTTAACCAAAATATAATAAATAATATTTCAGCTAAATATTAAATTAATCATAAAACATAAACAATAAATCAACTATAAAATTTTATATCATCTACATTTAAAAACCACAATAAAATCAACCTCAATCTCAATTTAAACACAAATATAACAAATAATTCACAATCAAACATTTAACACCTAATTTAACACATAAAAACCTACATATTAAATCAACTATATAAAATTTCACATCATCTATATTTAAAAATCACAACAAAATCAATTTTAATGCAAACACAAATATAACAAATAATTCACAATCAAATTTTTAAAACACCTAATTCAACACATAAAACCTACACATTAAGTGAACTAGAACATATCTTCCACATAGATTTTAATGAAAAAATCACAACAAAATCAAAGTCAATGCAATAATTAAAATGACATAATATTATCATTCTCCAACATCAAATTTTTGTCACTTAAAAATTCTATCTTCATTGATTCCAAACTCTAAAGGGACCTTCAAGCTACACAAAAAACACAAAAACACAAAATTTGATATCTACATTCACAATCTTAAAATTAATGACGAAATATAATTAAAAAAATTTACCACTAAGTGAAAGAATTTGGTGTTGAACATTCTACTAATTCACTAGGACAACACAAAATAATTTTATGTTGCTCAATCATGTGAACCAAAATTGCCCACAAAGTAATGAAGCAAGTGAGAGTAGAACTCATAGCCTGAACCAATCGGACACCAATTCTCCACCCCTTCATTTAAGCAAAACCAAAATCGATTTCATTTCTATTAAAACGAAAAAAAAAAAAAAAAAAAAAAAACCGTTTCAAATAGTGATAACATTTCTGTTAAGTGCTTTCAAGAACAAATTTCATAAGTGCTTTTTAAGAAAGAGTGTTCAATTTCAAGTGAAAGGATTGTTTTTCTCCTACCCTATATCTTGTATAATTTGTGCTGATTCATATGTTTTTGTGACTTCCAAAATGCAAACCAAGGACAAAGAGTAGCTTAGTTTTCAATACAAGAAACTGTAGTAGCTTACGTTAATGCAGAAAGAAATCGCACAACGGCAGATTTTATTTTGTTTCAATATTATAATATTTGGAGGAGTTGAAAATCTTCAGCTTGATTATGTATGTGACTTGTAAGTAATATCTTCACTGCAATATCAGACTTGACTTGTCTTTTAAGAAATTCATAATGACACAAGCTAGAAAACTACGTTTGTTCTTGTAAATCACACTTGTTTTTATGTAATAATTATTTATGATATCTTATTTCTACGAAGATCCAAAATGAGTATATACATATATACTATATGAACTTTACAAAAGCATGTGATTTACCTGTATATCTTGGAGAATTGCTGGTCGAGCAGGTGACAATCTTCAGCTTATTATAGATAAGAGCGACAATTTTATTGTTTTGAGGTTCAATTCTAACATAAATTACTTATAACAATAACATTTAAAAGTAGTAGAAACTCATAGGGATGAGAAGTTTTTGGGGTGCGAACCTAATTGGGGTGCCTTTAAGTCTTCTCTTATACTACTCTACTCATCATCAATGCTATTCATGAAAAACTTTTTTAAAAAAATGACATTATATTCGCAATTTTAACTATAGTATATTGATTGTGATGACAAAAAATCAGCAAGTAAGGAGCCAATAGATGGGTGTTAGGTGAGGGCCAGTATAGCAACTCACATGATTGGGCCAATATCCAGTCTGTCGTGCTGCTCGTCCGGTGGTCAACTGGTCCGTCTGTCGTGCTGCTCATGGCGTCTAGTCCATCTGCCGTGCTGCTCGTCCGGTGGTCAACTGGTCCGTCTGTCGTGCTACTCGTGGCGTCTGGTCCGTCTGCCATGCTGCTCGTCTGGTGGTTAACTGGTCCATCTGTCATGCTGCTCGTGGCGTATGGTCAGTCTGCCGTGCTGCTCGTCTGGTGCTCAACTGGTTCGTCTGTCGTGCTGCTCGTGGCGTTTGGTCCGTCTGCCGTGCTGCTCATGGAGTCTCGGCGGTGCTGCTCGTGGGTCGTGGCGTTTGGTCGAGATGTCGAGTGGTAAGGTGAATTCAACTGCAAAAAGAAAGGGGCTGCGACTGCCGATTTAGGTTTGCTAGGGATTTGCTAAAGTGTATGTATATATATAAATGTATAATTACATTATACCCCTATAATATATTAAATTATAATTTGACCTCAATTTTAATCGTGTCAACCCGTGATTCGTTTAACCAAACCCGATTCGATTCGTTTAACAAACGGGTTAAACGAGTTAACACGATTACGATACGAATTCGTTTAACTCCAACCCATACCCATTTATTTTTAACGAATTCGTGTCGACCCGTCATGTTGAAACCCATATTGTCACCCCTAATCACAGGTCCACACGCACGCATTAGTGCATTATTTATTTTTCATTTTTTCAATTATTAATTCATAATTGTTTTGTTTTCGTTTCAAAAAGTAGATGTAAGTGATGAGGCGACAAAGGGTGCAAATAGACGCGACGACCAAAGACGGTGAAGCTAACACGACACTTCTTGATTACATGAGCTCGGCGAGTGCCATTTATCTCTTTAACATTTGTTTTAAATTTTAATGCCAATTTAGTTATTTTGGTTGTAATTTAATGAAGCTTAATTGCGTGTTTATATTTCATGTAGTTATAGGGAAATTATATCTGATATTGTTATTTGCATAATGACTTAATTGATCATTTAAATTTTGAAGCTTAATTAATCTTTAAAAACAAAAGAATCTCTTTTACAAAATGAATAACATCTGCTCATGCATCATAACAACATCAAAATCCAAAAGACTTTAGTAAAACTCTTATGGATCACTAGAGGTACGGTTCTTGAAACAAAATTACTTTAATTGAATAGGTTATTCCAATTTCTAGTTTTTTATAATTTTCTTTTCCAAAGAAACCTAAAAGTGAAAAACTTGAAGAATACTTTTCTAATTAAAATATGAAAACAAATGTTTCTATTTTCATTAAACTAGGTGTCGTGGGCGGCCAAGCCCATTAGAAAATTCTCCACATTTGTTTTCCAAAGAAATGAGCCCAATAATTCAATTTTGGACAGTCATACAAAACCGTATAGATTAGGGATCAATCGGGCTATTTTATTCTCAAGCGAGTGGCAATATTTCCTCCTCTCTAAAATTGTATATATACCCCTTAATTTATATATTTTTAATATTTCAAAATTATTCTTAAATTAATTTTTTTAGGGATACCTTTAAATTGAATTATTGCCACTTTAATTAGATGATGGTGTTAATATTATAATTAAATTCAATTATTTAACTTCAAATCCGAATCGGAAATATACTTAATGCTTTTAAATATATGTAAGAAAAGAAAAGAAAATCGTTTAAATGGATTCGTATATATCGAGTATCTCGATGAAAACAAAAAGGGCTTTGAAGTGGGGTGCTGTTTCAAACATGAATCCGATGTTTTGCGCGAACCATTCAATGTCGCGTTCATTTCCAGTGTAGACAACGATTGGAGCATTCTTTTCAGCGCCACCCCCAAAAGGTGTCATTACCAAGTATCTTTGCTGAAATGTACGTTTGATAACTCTGTGGATTGTAGTTGATCTGTGTGAAATACTCGGTTCTAAATAGCTTATTTGTGGTGGAAAGAGAGACCTGCTCCGGCTGAGCTATAATTGAAGATGGGAATCTAGGCATAAAATTGGCATGATGTGAAATAGCAGGTGATGATATAAAGAAACAAGAGAACAATAAAAATATGAAGCCAAAATCAAAATCCAGTGTTTTCATGGTTTTGGAAATTGGAGAGAAGTGAGAAGTATCTTCAACTTTCTTTAGTTTTAAGTTCCCTGGGTGAGAACCAAATCACCAACAATCTAACACTCCAAATCTTCTTTTTGTGATGATCGGATAGCATGCGACGGTTCATGGATTTTGATCATTTATTTGTTGCATCTTTGACTCTTTTTTTTTTAATGTTTCAATTTAATTAATTTGATTACCTTTATAATTATTTATCATAATATTTAAAATGTAAATAAATGAATGTACATAATTAGTAATACATAAGGTGTACTTATAGGAGATGAATTTTTAAAAATCTTATTGTAGTATAAATACAAAAAAGAGTGTGCATACAGTGTTGAAGGGGTGAAAATATTGCCACTCTTTTCAAACTCCAATAGGCTCGTTCCAAATCCAATTAACTCTTAATTGATTGAATCAAATATATTAATTTTAATTTATTCCACTAAAAAACTAAAAGGGTATAATTGAAAACTAACCCTTTTTTTAAGCCCATTTCAGAAGTAACCTTTTTTTAAAAAAAATCTAGAAAGGCAGTCCTTTTTTGAATAGAAATACCCCGCCCAACCGGTTTTTGTATGTGACGATGACGCTCTCTCTACCAAAGTTGAAAATCTCTCTATTCCCAACTTTTTACTCTCATTCTCTCTCTAGGAATCTCAACCCACCATCCAAACTCCTCACCGTCGTACCTCACTGGCGAACCTATACCTACCGGTGCACCTGCACCCACCGATGTTCACTATCTGATTATCCAACCTTTTTCTTTGACATTCGTAGCTCCTCACCTTCACACCTCGCCGATTCTCGACCTCCACTGACAACCGACTAGGGAAACCCAACCCACCTACTATTATTCGCTCTCTCTCTCCCTCTCTCTGTAAGCTTTTTCTTTTATTCTTTCTCTAAGAATCCCTAACTTACCAACCTTATATCTCCTTCACCCACCACCGTTCAATTCAGAACGAAAGGCAACTTACCGACCATCAAATCTCCTGTCAGTGATGACTCTTAGCTGTCCTTCACCCACCGACAACCCTTACGTCTCTCCAGTACAAAATCAAATCTATCAGAAAGTACTAGAAGAAGAAGAAGAAGGAAGAAGTAGAGGGAAGAATAGGCTAAAAGGTGAAGGAAAAAGAAGTAACAAGTTGAAGCTGAGTAAAAGCCACAGGAGCAAAACAAAAAAACTACACAGTAAAAACACATTACTTGTGGGGTGTTTTCATTTTAGTAGGTTCTATGGTTATATATTATTTGTAGGCTAAACAGTTTGATGTTGTTAAGATTATTGACTTCTATTTTGAATGTTGTAAACGATTCCATTTGTGGTGTCGTTTATGGGTATTGTAAACAACTTATTGAATTTCAAACTATGAGTTTGGTTCGTGTTAAAAAAATTGATTGGGGTTATATTGGTTTACAAATTGGGATATTCATCAACTTTGAGGTTTGGATTTGTAAGTTCCAAGTTGGGATTCCCAACCTCCAAGGTGGGATTCCCCACCTTTGAGTTGAGATTTCCAACTTTCGGGTTAGGAATCCTACCCTAGATCCTACCGAAGGTGGGACATCTCGAGACTTTAAAGGTTGAGATTCGTAATTTGGATGAGATTCTCAAGATGTCCCATCTCCGATGGGATCTAGGGTGGGATTCCTAACTCGAAAGTTGGAAATCCCAACCTAAAGATTGGGAATTCCCAACTTGAAGGTAAGGAATCCCGCCCTTCGGGTTGGAAATCTCAACTCGAATGTTGGGATTTCCAACCTAATCCCAATCCCAACCTTCGAGTTTGGAATCTCAACCCCAGGGTTGGGGTTTCTAATCCTCAGGTTGGGAATTCCACCTTAGAGGTTAGGAATTGAGTACTAGGTTGGAATTGAGTACTCTTTTTGGTACTTCCAATAATTCTTGGATAATGGATATTAAAACTCTTCCAGTTGAGAGTACCCAGGTTGGATAATTGAGATTGGGATCATCATTTTCCTCTTCCTTCCTATTTTCCATTTCATGTTCATATTTTCATTGGTTAATTCATTAACCTAATTTCCTAACTGAATTATATTGTAAATGTCAGCAGGAGAGCAAGAAAGGCCTTTAGCAACCTACCGATAAGGTTCCAGCCTAAAAGACGAGCAGACTTTCTGTATATAAATATGTTTGAAAAAGGGTAGCTGATTTTGATCAAACCATTTTCATCCTTGATTGTTATATTTCTCATTGCTATTAAAGTTTGACAGAACCCACCCCAAATTCCATCTTTTGGAATCCAAATGGACCCATCTGGCACTCCAACAGAATCCTTTCAGACTCTACTAGCGAGCTCAAAAGGACTCCGTGGAGTGAACCTTTAACTTTTTCTTAAACTCACTTAACTTGTGGAAATGAGTAGAAATTTTTTTTTTCTTTTGGTTTGCCTTTAGTGTACATTTGGAAAAACTAGTTTATTAAAAATTTTGACAGCACAACGACTGTTTTTCTGAAAAACCCAACCTATAAAAGAAAATTTATACACTTTTATGGCAAACAAATCTCAACTACTGGGCCTTAAGCCCTTTTTTTTTTTTTTTTCATTTTCGCAACCAATCACAAACATGCTTGCATTTCAAATTCCAAATATAAATCATTTGATTACGAAAACATGATTTACAGAAAACTTATAAATTATCAAATTTACCAAACTAGAACCCTAAAGATGTATTATAAAATATTCAAAATATTGTTTACATATATTCATTGTCTTATAGCCGATTTATGCATGTACATGACGTCTTCAAAATGAACTGATATAGTAGCAGTGCCCTATCTTTAGTCCACCTGCACGTCAATTGGAGCCTTTTCGACTGGACACCTCAATCCTATACCTGAGGTAGGATTTTTTCAAAAAAAAAGAAAAAATAGTAAAAATAGGAGTGAGTAGATAAGATTTTAAACTAAAATATTTACTTTCTATACGTGAAAATATCTCTTCCCAAATACAATTTGAAAACCTAATAATCGATTAATACTCATTATAAGTCTGAAAACTGGATATAAATTATATAAATACTCTACTTAAAAACTAATAATAAATCTTGTAATTAATAAACTTTTGGTTATGAAACTTGCATTAAAGCATATAAAAATTATTACTGCTTAAGATAAAATAATAAAGACTGAAATCTAGTAATAAATCTCGTAAACTGGAAATCTTTCTTGCTTTCTAAAACTCACGTCTATGATGTGTTTTTCTTTCTAAAACTTTAATTTATTTTTTAAAACTTGCCTTATTTTGCAACCCAAGAAAACTCGTCCTATCTTGGTGATATGCTCTCTCACCACTAGGACTAAGGAAAATTGCCATGTGTAATCACAAATGCGGGAACTAAGGTCACAATCTCTCCACGACATTATGCAGATCTACATTACCCCATACATGCAGAGAGTGACACATTGACTCATCTCTCAAGAGTCGCCTTGACTCCACTCTCAAGTTAGTGACTCTCCTCACTCCTAACTTACACACATAAGGTATTTTGACCCGGCATACCGGGGGGCTAGGGTAAACCAAGTCACTTAAAATTTGCTCTATAGCTCAAAATATTTTCTTTCTAAAGTAAAGGCTTAAATATTTTCACTACTTTTAACATGTCTCTTTATGCATGTACTTTATTCAAACAAAATTTCTTAATAGAATACTTATAAGTAAACTGTAAAATTAGCTTACATGTATTATTTGAAACTTTTAACATCCTAAGAGTTAAATCAATTCGAAGTAATGATTTCAATACTTTAAACACAATTAAAACTATTAACTATAAATCGATAAAACTCAAGGTAAAATCTCTTTCAATGTTCTAAAAATATTTATACTTTCTCTAAGGCGAAAGCCTAAAACTTTAGGGAAACTCTTAATGTAATTTCTTGATGCATATATATCACTCAACCATATTAAATGGTTTTATTACTAAAATACACTCATTTATAATTTAAACTTGAAAACTACATGTATTAGTATGGAATACTAATATCAAACTGATTTAATTCAACGTAATGAATTAAAGGTATATATGAACAATGGAAACTATCAATTATATCTTTAATAAAACAATCTAAAACTTTTCAAATAAAATAACTTCCACTCACAACTTTTTCAACTCATTCACCACTCCTTCAATTTGCCTCCTTTGCCACTTTAACTTGCTCTTCACCTACAATATATATTTTAGATTAAAATTCATCATACACTTAATTAAGATCAGCATCATTCACTTAATTTTCCCACCTAAAACGTTAGATCCATCTTATTCCACAAAGTTGATACAAAATAATACATTCATGATATCTATTCATTCCTTTTCCATTTTTCTTGATTCTAACTAACTTAATTACATGCATGAAAACATTAAAACTCATCAAAACAATTTAACAACTAAATGAGCATAACTCTTCTCCCTTGGCTGAATTCACCAAGCTTTTTAATCCAATCATTTTCTTTTCAATCTATTGATACAAATTAACTTAAAATCATGTCATACATCGTTTAATTTCATTAAACAACAACAATCAATTCAATCACATAGCACTCTAGCTTTGGCTGAATTTACACAAGGATCAAACACAAAATTTTTCTTTCCATTTCATCAATGGACATCAACTTAAATTTATACCATAAATCATATAATCTCATCAAACGACAAAAATCAACTTAAACACCCATCAAGCTCCTTGGCTGAACCTTATCCCTAAAACATCGAATTCACTTTCTTCAATTCCATGCTCATTAAACACATCAAAAATACATCATAATCCATCTAATATCATAATAACTACTCAACTGAAATTTTCAACAAAAACTCACACAAACCCTAACATTGACTTACTAGTAAGCTTGACAAATCTACTCCCTTAAATTTTCTTTCAATTTCAAGCTCAATTACAAGGTAATTAACTTCTAATCACACCAAAAGTTCCATCAATAAATCAAACCATCACACAACCATCAAAACCATAAAAATTCCATTAAAAATCAAACACTAAAATCAATTTCCTTACCTATTTTCTCTACCTTTTTGCTTAATCTTCTCTCTAACACCCTGGTTAATTATTTTTAGCTTGAAATGATGGATTAAAGCCTTAATTTTCTCTTTCCCCTAGCTGTCGAACACTGCCTTGCACCCTCACTGGTTTTGCTCTCTTTTTGCCATCCAAATGCATCCAAAATCACCATCCATTTCAATTTATATAACTCTCCAATTGTTTGACTAAAATACACCCTCCCCCCCAATTAAAGCACTAAATGTCCACTAAATCCTCTTGTTTATTTTACCATAATGCCCTTAATTCCATTTCACATTTCATTGACTATTTGATGGGCAATGAGATAACTTAGGTATTCAACAAATAAAAATTTTCAAAGTGCATGACAACCAATTTCTGTTAATCCATAATTAAATTTTGATGTGTAATTCTCCAATTGGCTAAGATTTCATGACATGGATTGTATTTCTTGCTCAAGTTCTTTCCATGTAGTGCTCACACCAAAATCCATGTATTATTTAAACTTGAATTGACCATTATGCCTTTAATGTAATTAATTATCATTCACACTTAATAAATTTAAAAAATATTCTATGGTTATCCTATCATCAAATTGACCATATAATACTCTAATTGGGTATAAAACCTCTCAATCCCATACTTTAAAAAAAAATTCAAATGGGTGCTAAATCACTAATATCCATTATTCGTCAAACATGGCGTTATCATAAATTACTTTCAGATCGCTCAAAACTTACCCAAATGAACTCATTTTTTATCCGTTTTAGTTTCGCTACACTCTCCTAATAATTCTGGACGTTTTCAACTCTTGGGGTCAGCTTTCGAAAAAATAACTATTCATCCAAAAATTTTCATCCAAAAATAGTATTAATTGAAAACGGTCGTTTTTTTTGCAAAAATACTATCCTAGGTCATGTACCGTATATTTTCAACCATAAAACATTTATTCAGATCTTTTTTCTGAAAAATTACTATTCATCATCCGAAAATTAGTATTCATCGATTTTTTTTTTTTTTTCATTTGAAATGATATTCTGAGCCTTATAAAGATAATTGCATACTAAACTGACTCTTAGTATTATTTTCAGACCACTTATTCCCTGTCCGACTCTTAAGAATCAACTTTTTTGAAAAGCTAAGTTCAGGGTCTCACAAAGTTATTGTTGCAGCCCTTGGTTTTAGAGTTCAATGCAACAATTAATTCAATGTAGGTGAGTCTAGTTGGGAGGCAGATAATCAATTTTTTTTTTTTAAACAAAGACCCAACATGCCTCCTAGGATCAAATATTGGTGCGAACTATAAAAGTGGTGATGTGCATCAGTTGTTTTACAAGGCTGCCAAAGCATATCGGGTTTCAGTGTTCAATGAAGTCATGTCCCAAATCGCAAGAGTTAATGTTAAGGCAATTGAGAATTGGATTTTTGCAAAACCTACCAAATGGGCTAGATGTGAGATTGATGGTAGAAGCAACAATCAAAGTGCAATATATGTGGTGGGTTCGGGCACAACAGACAAAAATACAGGGCACCAATTCCAGTATGGGAAGCTGTTGCATGGAAATCGACAGCCAATAGATAAAACTATAAGATATCAACTCCATCATGATAAAACAAATTGTAAGTGCATGTGTTTTTTATTCTTTGTTTTCTCCTTTATCTAATTAGCTTGTTTTTTGGTTGTAACATGAATTGCAATTTGGATCTCATCATGTAAGACGTAGTTGACATTTTGTGTTATGCAGCTGACAAACCCAAGTGATGTTTTAGTGTTGGTTACAAACTACATTGTATGTTTGACAAGTTAGGTGGCATCTTATCATGTGAATATGGAAAGAATAGAAACCATATAGAATTTTTATGGTTTGTTATTAAGTTGTACAATTTGATCGTTCCTTCTTGACATTAATTGTATTTATTTTTTAGTCATTGTTTTACCCATGAAATTGGTTATGAGGAGGTTATTTGCAAACTTCTCTTATCATCATTGGATGACTCTCATAGAGAAATCTACACAACAATTAGTGTGGTTGTGGCATCCATCGTAGTTTATGACTGGCCAGAAGAGTGGCTTGACTTGTCACCGTTCCTCCTAAGGTTAATTAGTGATCAAGAGAATTTGAATGGAGGTGAGTTTTTTAGTACATGCTTCTATCATTATTATGTTTTCTCTTTCAATGATTAGTATGTTTTCTTAGTTTGTGCATGGGACTATGACATATTTATTTGTATCATGTAGTTTCAACAAAACACCCCTCGCTCATAAAACATGCAAATAGTACTGAAATTGCTGAAGATTAGTTGCTTTTAAGAAAGTCATCTTGAATACATACTAACTTTGGATGACCACTGGTAATTGGTGCACACCTATGTTTCTGCAGAACGGTCATTGGCTTCAAAGATGTAGATGAAAATGTGAAGAGCTTGAAAAGAGTAATTGCTACAATGAAGAGGGAAAATAATAAACTTAAGGTTGATAATTTGGTGCATTTTATAATTTACTTTCATATGAGAAGTTTATCATGATATGTAGATGACAATGTGCATTTGGAAATTTGTATTGCTTGTTCTATGACTTAAACCTCTGAATCTGATTAAATTTTACAATATGTAGATGGAGAAGAGTGAACTTGAGGCTGCTTTGGCAATTAGCCAATCTTCACAAACAAAATCTTTCCAGATGCATCAGAACCTCAGAAGGACCAACCAAGTAATTTAAGTGCAGTAAGTCTTGTAGTCTGTGTTCCATAAAGTTACCTTTTTATGCTTGTTTGTTAAGTCAAATGCTTCTTGTCTATGCATGTTGGTCCCTCCATATGTTAATGCTAAGTAACATTGTTATACCTGGTGCACTTGTGGTTTTATTGTCTCTTTATTCAATAACCTTTTTCATGTCTAGAAGGCACCACCATCAGAAAGTTTTCCTGGAAGAGAAGAAATTGAGCTATCTTTGCATAAATTGAATAAGGATTTAAAGGAAACACGCTCTAAAAGGGACAAAGCTAAACAAGAATTAACATGTCTTAAGCAACATTTATTAGAAAAGATTATAGTCTAGTATCTCTTACTTATAATGTCATGTGTATTTTTCAAAATTTATGTACGCTTCTAAAATATGAACTTTTAATCTTTATTTTATTTTTTGTGTTCCAATTTTGGTTGCACCTTTGATTGTGATTACATAGATACACTCCAGAGTGGAGTGCTCATGTCTTGCATATATCCCTTATGATAGTGAAATGACTTAAGAACATGTAACATTTTATTATTATTAAAAGAAAGGATTAGTTGATTCAATGTTGGTTCCTAGCCAGTTTCAATTGTCTAGTTTTAAATTAGAGTTAGGAATATAATCATCATGTGTGATTGTAATAATTAATTATTTTAAAATTGTATTTTGTCTTCAAGACAAAAAAAAAAAGGAAATTTTGCACTTTATTGACCTACCTTGCTTCTATTTACTTTGAGTTAACATTTGAATTCTTTAAGTGGAAGTTCCTGTTTCATAACTTATATGGTAGAGTGTTTCCTTACTTTACCATCCTTACTTATATGGAAGTTCCTGATTCATAACATATTTATGAGTGTCAAAATGTTCATTTATGCCACTATAGGAATGAGTGTTATAGTCCAAAAGCCTAGGTCTTTTGCTCTCAAATGTCGATGCTTGAAATATTTTTAGGCAAATGAAGAATCATAAAAAATGGATGAGAACAGTAAAATTATTGAAAAGCTCCGAGAGAATAATGAACATCAAAGGGCACAAATACTACATTTGCAAAAAGCTCTAAATCAGGCAATTGCAAGTCAGAAGGAGGTTAAGATGTTAAATAACGTTGAAATTCAAAAGTATAATGAAATCATTGATGTTCTTAACAAAAAGCTTGCAAACTATATGAGAACATTAGATTCCAAAAACGTTGAACTTTTGAATCTTCAAACTACTGTTGGCCAGCACGTTGTTGAAATTGAATCTAAGATAAAATTTATTGTCTCTTTGTCTGACTCTGATACTAACTGGAGAGCAGGGACATTTGGATTTATGCCAGTTATGTTACTGTAAGCACAAGGAAATCTGTAATGTGAGTTGGCGTTGGCAAGAGAAGAATCAGCTAAACTTTCTGATCGAGCATTTGAAAGTACAAGGCTTTTTAACTTTTTTAAATTTGATAGGAACTATTTTCTTGCTGTTATATCAATTTATCAACCATTCTACTCTGCATTATAGTTATTAAAGCACAAATTATATTTTCTCATGATTAATGATAAAAACAGCTTCCCTCTTTAAGCTGGAGTCATCATGCCTAAGTACAGGGGTATTTTGGAAAAAATAGCAAATTTCTGCTCTAAAATGAATTGGTAATAGATAGTTCTAAAATAAATCCTAACTCACATTTTCTTTTTCTCTTTTTTCATATTTTGGTAATGTTCAGCATTTTTCAGTTCAGCAAGGATTTGATTGCATATAGCGCTCTAGTGTTGTGATCTTTATTCGTAGGGTTTAAATATGAATTGGATTCCTTTTTGTTTTAGTTTTAAGGCTTTTTACATTTATCATTGTAGGATCATTTTAGGTTCCTACCATATAATCTACTTGGTTTGTAGTTTATTTATTGAACTGTGCTACTTAGTTTGATTTTGATGCTAATAAGCTTTATGAGCCATATGATTTGTTGTATTGCATGCTGAATTGAACAAGTTATGCTGTCCGATTTCTATAATACATAAAATATTTTGTTTTTGTTGAGAAATTTATATTATTATTAGTTATGATTTGATAGGGCATTGTTTGCTTCCATTAAATTCATCACAAATATTGACTTACCTGGATAAGTAGCATGTTATTTGGAAATTGCCCAATCATTTCGGGCAATAATTTTGAGGGTTTATACTTCCGCGATGCAAATCAACAATTGGAGGTATCAAAGAGGGAAAAGGAAGAAACCAAGCTTTCACAAGTGGAAAAGACACTAGCTGATGGAAAAGGTCGAGTAAACAAGCTTGAGGAAGGTAATGCAAAATTATGACGTGCTCTTGAATAGAGCATGACAAGACTTAACAGAATGTTAATGGACTCAGATTTTCTTGTTGATAGGTTAGTTGGTTTAAACATAGAGTTAAATTGTTGTTATTTTGATCTTGTTTGATTCCTGTGTGGAAACTTCAATTATTTAATGGTTTCCCCATTCAAATGTAGATCGTCTTTCGTTCTTCTCCAAATTGCTAATGATACTCAATTTGAATGAAAAGAATACCCATTTATTGTGATGAACATGATAATGAATTCCTTTGTTTCTTGTGTTACTTAACTGTTCCCAAGTCATGTAGTCACGCATTTTAAGATTTTTTTTCTTCATTTAGTCATTCAAGATTCAGACTGTTAATGCAGTCACTGAATGTCATCAACTATCTTTATTCACATAATTACCATCAGTTATCTTTATTAGAAGTTTAGACTTGAAATCCTTCTTGCCATTGCTGCTTTCTTGTGGCCAACATTTGTTGTTGCCACCCTAGTAATTATGTCATCACCACAATCTCTTTTGCAAATTTTAATCTCGTGTTGGCTACTTTGACAGGCGCAATGTCATTAAATTATTGGTGACCTACTTCCATGGAAACCATAGCAAAGAGGTTCAAAGGCTTCCTAATTCTTACTGTTATTGAAGTTTTATTTGAGCGAGCTTTCCTTGTAAATTCTCTTTTAATTAGTTGATCCTCTTGTGGCTATGTATACTGGGTTCGAGTTTTTGGATCTTATGGTTCGGATGCTGGGATTCTCTGATGAAGACAAGCAGAAAATAGGAGTTGCTCAACAAGGTGCAGGCAAAGGTGTTGTTTTGGAGTGTTAGGTCTACCTGGCCGCTTAGTTTGTGGCATCTTGGGAGGGAGTCCACCTGAAGCACATACAAATATGGCATCTGAAAACCAGGTTCATCTCTCTCTCTATAAATTTTTTTTTTCTCTATGTAATTGATTTTGCTTTGACGTGCCAGATAATGGGTCAATTATATACTTCTTTTATGTTCATTGTATTTAGTGATTTGCAGCCCCTTTGCAACTTTTCACTGGTTTTACTTTACTACAGCATATGTGAACTATGTTATTCCTGGAAGAGGCTGGCATCTCATGTTTCCTTGTGTCTACACTTTCTTCCACTTCCACACATCTAATTTGAATTTTGAACTATATCTTGTCTAGGAATAGGTAGGTGCAACTCTAACTTTCGTTGATTTTGATTTTCAGTCCATTGCGGATATATGGGTTGATTTTCTTCTCAAAGAAACTGAACAAAGAGAAATGAGAGAATCTGCTCAGAATACGGCTAGATCCTGTGAGGATTTACATGGAAGGAGTCGAAATCCTTCAGTGCTTAGTCCGCTAATACCTAACCTGAGAACAAGCACAATTGGTGCTATATCTGGTTTTTCAAGATCAAATATTTCACCTGGCCAAACTTTAGTCCTCTACCTTCTGAAGGAAATATACGCCCATTTGAGCAGTTTGATTCTGAGTTCTCAACAGTCCTTTATCCTCATCAAAAAATAGCACTCCTCGAATGTTAAGACTATTCCCAAAATACTAAAAACATGTTTGAGTCATGTAATTAGTCAAAACTATAGTTTCTTTGTTGATGTTGTAGCTATGCAATCTTGTTTAATCAATTCTTTGGTACTCGAATGAGAAGCTTTTCTTCCCAAGCTCATTTGTTTATAGGTGGAACTACTATCCAATACATTTTAATTTTCCAAATGCAAAGCAAGTGGAAATGAATGATGATAAACAAACTCTAGTTGATCGTTTAATGCAAGGCAATATTTAGTTGGTATTTTTCTTTGATTTAAGAAAATTAATAACTGTTCAATAATATTGAAATTATCTTTATTAAAGCATTTCATATTTGTATGTTAAAACCAAATAAGATTCCAAAATGAAATTAACCATAACAACAAATCGATACAAAAGGACAATGGCAATGCATGTACAATAAATCGTTCAATATCCCAATTATAACCAACTTGTCCCACAAAATCACCCATAGTTAAAAAGTTCTATACCCAAACTACCATAGAGCATATTGGTTGAAACCACAACAAGAATTAACCCCACAAAATGCTTGTATCAATTCAAATTGCAAACCAAACACTTGAAATAGCTAGTAGGGAAGCCAAATCACAAATAGGAAATATGGTTAAAGAACACAAACACCGACCAGCACAACTCAAATACACCATGACTACCCAAATGCTTATCAAAAACAGCTTTGCTTGGCATCTCTAAACCTTCTTGCCTTTCAATGAGCCTTTTGGAATCTTACTTAGAACCTTGACATCAAAAACTGCATATTGCTTTTTGATCTCGATGGTTGCCTTCTTAGCGATGGGGTCAATCTTGTCCTCATACTTGTCATATATTACAGGCACGGAGCGTAACAAAACAAAAACTGTTTTCACATGGGAAGATTATCAATATTCGGTATATCATTTGATCACATTCTACAATGTATGCATCACGAAAGTTTCCGATGACGTTACCTATGTAAAACGAGGTCAAGAAATTGCACCAACTCCCAACAACTGACAATATCCACAAAGCAGCAATAGCCTGAAATCAGAACATAGTCAGTATAAATTGGACAGCAAAACCACCGAAAAACTTTAAAGTAAAGTGGCCGCACTATTTGAATGCTTACCTCAATAAATGCAGGACCAAACTCCATTTGGTTCTGTTCGAGGGACAGATATCTTGTACAATTGATGGTCAAACACAACGCAGAACCCCCTTCACTTTGAGCATGTGGACATGTAATACAAATATCATCTGGCAGATACTTTCCAGCGAAACATATTAGAAACCTGCGCAATCACAACTAATTTTATAAAGCGCTGCATCATAAAGTTCAAAATTCCAGATGAAGCATTAAATAACATTATCCACAGACTGAGGAATCTGAAATTTTTTATATTCGTATGCACAATAAGCAGTGGGCAAATCAAGAAAATCACAATAAGCAGCTATTCAAATATATTAATTAAAGATACAACACAACTGAAGCTAAATAACACATTTTCTTTAAATACTATATTCCATACCGAAATTTGGGTTGTAGCAAATTACTTCTGCATGCAACAAACTCCATGGGCTTGCCAGCCTCAAAACATGTAGGATCTACATAGTGAAGCTTCGGGGCCCGCACCTCCGCATTGACTTTAATCACAGAAGCTCCATCTGCACCCAACCAAAGGCTGTGGTCATGCTATGAAATTTGGAAATATTAGAAGCTATAAACAATGTTCCAAGAAAAAAGCCATCAGAAACAGAAGAACAGAAAAATCTTAAGAGATAAGATAATTAAAGAGGTGCTTGTCGGCACAATACTTACAATTCCACATATTTATGAAATCAAGAAAGAAAGCGAAAAGCTTTCTATGAAAGGGAAACGGAAAAAGAAGTAAGAACAAAGAAAACATATTATCTGCTACATAAATTGCGAATCTTGTGCATTATTGTTTACCTTTAACATGGAAGATCATGCCGTTTAGATTAACAATTAGGAAGCCTCTTCCAGATAGCATCCTTCCAGGTGCAACAACAAAGTCATGCACATATGTGACAGGATCTTTAGACAACTGCTTAATGCAATAAAAGATTATTGTTAAACCAATAACTAATTAAAAATGAATAACAATAAAGGACAAAGAATGGAAATACAAATACCAATCAATATTAATACATGGCTAACAAGCAAGAATAAAAAATAATAATAACAATATGGATAAACTATACATTCATAAAAATGATGCTTCTTAAAGCATATACAGTGATTATGAAATGAAATCAAATTTAAAGGTTTAAACATGAGTACATACATGCATGCATTTAAATGTAAGTTTAGATGAATACGTCATACATCACAATATGGACAGAAAAAATGACGCTTCATTGCGTCTGTCTTTTATAAAAACTAAACCTTTGACTGCTATACTGCCTACATTTACTTGGGCATTTTCTTCAAAGCAAAATAACTTTCTAACAATTTACAATGTGTATTGCCTAATCTACACGTGTTAAACAATCATGATCTTGATCACGATCCTTGACAGGAATACAAAGAATCTAATTAAACTATTACCTTCAACCACATAAGCAATAAATACAGGAAAGATAGTACACCGACATAGTGCTTACCTTTTAATATCGTTTAGTTTTGTAAATGATTCCCAAGTAACCAATCCATAAATGAGTTTTAATATCCATTATCCAATAATTACTGGAAGTACAGAAAAGAGTACTCAATTCCTAATCTAGATATCCAATTCCCAACTTCAAGGATGGGATTCCCAATTTCCGGATTGAGAATCCCAATCCGAAGGTTAATTGGGATTTCCAACTCGGAAGGTGGGATTTTATTAGGATTCCCAACTTTCGGATTGAGATTTCCGACCCGAAGGTTGGGATTCCCAACTTTCAGTTAAGAATCTCATCCTAAATCCCATCGGAGTTTAAGATTGCCAACCACCAGGTTGGGAATCTCAATCGGAAGGTTGGGATTCCTAACCCGATAGTTCAGAATCACAATCTGTTTGAAATCACAATCTAAAGGCTAGAAATCCCAACCTCTAGATTGGGAATCCCTATCTGGAGCTTACAAATCCAAACCTCAAAGTTGACAAATATCCCAATTTGTAAACCAACACAACCCCAATTAGTTATCCAACGAAAACCAAACCTATAGGTTTAAATTCAATCCACTGTTTACAATACCCATAAATGACACCACGAATGGAATCGCTTACAATCAATAATTTTAACGACATCAAAATGTAAACCTACAAATAACCTGCTATCACAAAACCTACTAGAATAAAAACACCCCATAAGCAATGTGTTCTTATTGTGAAGTTTTTGTTTGGCTGCCGCAACTCTCACTCAGCTTTAACTTGTTGCTTCTTCTTCCTTCAACTTTTTGCCTCTTCTTCCTTCAACTTGTGCCTTCTTCTTCCATCTTATTCTTCTGACAGTTTCAGTATAGGGACCCACCCCGAATTCCCCTTGCGAAACCCGAAGAGAGTCCCGTAGCACCTTGATAGAACTCAGTCAAACCTCACTCTGCCTCGAAAGGGCCCGTGGAGGTACCGCTCTCATGTTAAATTTATTTTCTAGTGGAAATGAATGAAAATTTTTTCTTTTTAGTATACGTTTACAAAACAGGGTTATTAAAAATTATGGCAGTACAACGACTATTTTTCTAAAATTCCACCTTACAAAAATTTATAGAAAATTTATACACTTCTATAGTAACCAAATTCTCAACTTCTAGGCCTCAGGCTTTTTTTTTCTTTTTCCACAATCATGTTTTCAATTTAAAATACAATTTGAAAATCATTTAATTTACACAAAAGCATGATGTACACAATATTCTTCTTTTAAAAGATAAACTACAAAAGTATGTACATCTTTCAAAAATAGTATTTACAAAATATACATCAAATCTTAAGTAGTTATGCATGCACATGACATTTCAAAAATAAATAAGTGCAGTAACATCGTGTCCTCAGCCCACTTACATGTCCGACAGAGTGCCTTCCATTTGATGGCCCAAACTTACACCGAGGGAGGATTTGTTTCAAAAACATAAAAATAGTGGTGAGTAATTACACTCAATGAGTGAGTAACTTTCAAAGTATAATATTTATTTTATAATTATATATATATCCTCCCAAAATAGGTTGAAAAACTAATAATTTCTTTCTAATAGTTATAAAACTGTAAAACTGACATAAAACATATAAATATTATTGCTTGAAATCTAATAATAAATTTCATAAAACATAAATTTTCTTGTTTTCTAAACTTCACATCAAATGACATGTTTTTCTTTCTAAAGCTTGCCTTACAAAATAACCCAGGGAAACTCGTTCTTACGTGACGATACGTATACATGTCACTAGAACTAAGGAATGCTACCATATATAGTCGCATATGTGAGAACTCCGAGATCGCGATTCCCCTCAACATCAGACAGATCTACACTACCATACACATGCAGAGTGACACACTGACTCAAAACCCTCAAAGTTAGTGACTCTCCCTACCTTTTATCATATACGCATACGGTATTTCGATTGGGTAAACTAGAGGCATTTAAAATCCTTTCAATATATTTAAAAATCTTACATACACTAGGCATGAAAATATATTGATTTAACTTGAAAATATTATTTTCTCTAGTATATGGTTTGCAATCAAAATAATTTCTTTCTAAGGCAAAAACCTTAAAACTTTACAAATACTCTTAGCATGTCTCTTTTATACATATACTTTACTCAAACATACCAAATTGCTTTACTACTAAAATATATACATTTATAATGTAAATTTAAAAACTTACATGTATCATAAAAAAAATGCTAACATGTTAAAAGTTTAATCAATTCAATTATAATAAATTGAATACTAAAATAAACATTTGAAATTATCAATTGATAAAACTCATAAAAACTTTAAAAATAACCACACTCACAACTTGCTATCCAAACTAGTGAACCACTCACTTAAGCTCTTCTTTAGCTCTTCACTCTTCCTACACTTTAATACAAGCACAATTTTCACTTAGAACTAATACATGCATCAAGCTATTAAAACTTAAATTATAACATAAACCATAACCGGATACCTTAGCAAAAGTTAGGGATATATATATATGACTTTCCTTTTCATTATTCTTGATTTCAATCAACTTAAACACATATAATTAAGCATGAAATCTCTATCAAAATCATCAAACATAATTTGAACCAAAGAATATACATATGGTAAAAAATTTTTACTTGATGAGATACAATCATTTTTCTTTTATTTTCTTGGCATATAATTATCTTAAATCATGTAAGATTTTTCCCTAACACTTAAACATAACTCAAATCCAAGTTTAAGCATAGGATTAGTGTGCTCACCTTGATACAAGCCACTTGAATAATTTTTTTGTTGAACTCCTCAAATCTCATGTCCAATTACGATACAAATAACCTTACAAACATGCCAAGAGTTCAATTAATAATTTAAACTAGAAAACCAAACAAAATTCATGAAAACCCATAAAATCCTAACCTAAAAACTTACTTATTTCTTCACTTTTTCTTGCTCAAATTCATCTCTTCACACTCTTGAACACTTTTAATGAAGACAAGTGGAAGAGATGATGAAGAATCACACCTAGATTACTTAGAATGACTCATAGCAAACTTAATTTCTTCTTCTTCTCCTTGGTCTGCCGAACTGCACGAGAGAGGGCTGAAAATCTGGTTTCATTTTCGCTGGGACATCATATTTATACCTCCTTTGATAGTGCTAAATGACCAAAATGCCCCTTGACCATCATTTAATACAAAAATCAACTTTTACATGTGTTACACATTAATTTGCTCTCTTTAATGACTTACCAATCCACTCACCATTAATATAATTAAATTTAACACTTAAGAAAAACATATGATTGATCCTTAATATGAGTCATACTTCTACTAATTAATATCTTCATGCCAAAAAATCCATTTTGCCCTTTAATGCATTAAAGTCACATTCTTGCCTAAATAAATTCTAAAAATATTCTATGGTAATTAAATTTTCAAATTGACCAATGTATATTCTAATTAAATATAAAATCTCTCAATTACATGCTTGAAAAAATTTAAATGGGTGTAAAATCATTAATATCTATTATTTTCAAAAAAGGACATTTTTATCCAATAAACTTTGGATTAATTAAAACCTATTCAAATGAACTCAATTTTGATCCATTTCAATTTCTTTTAACTCTAATACTTATTCCGAAGCTTTTGATTTGCAAGGTCTGCTTTTCAAAAATCACTATTCACACAGACATTATTCATTCAAAAATACTATTCACCGAAAAAAATTATTTTTCACAAAAATGAAATTTTGGGTTTTACCTTCGGATTTGTAATGGAGATACGTATGGACTTTGGGTGGGTGGAGGAGAGCTGAGAGT
Source organism: Dimocarpus longan (assembly GCA_022984855.1). Classification (NCBI taxonomy): domain Eukaryota; kingdom Viridiplantae; phylum Streptophyta; class Magnoliopsida; order Sapindales; family Sapindaceae; genus Dimocarpus; species Dimocarpus longan. The sequence continues at coordinate 20,668,889 of CM041019.1, read as the reverse complement.
CAACACTGAGAGCAGATTTGATAGTGGATGGGTTGGCTTTTGTTCAGAATCGGACAGTGGCGGGTGGAAGAGATGTGAGGTCGACGGTGGGTTAGGGATTCTTAGAGAGAGGATGATAGAAAAAGGTTACATAGAGAGAGAGTGAATGACAGTGGGTAGGTCTAGTTTCTAATGTTCAATGTTGGCGTTCGAATGGTGGTGGGTGGAGGTCGGCAATTGGTGAGATGCGATGGTGAGGAGGCTCGATAGTCAAAGAAAAAGGTTGGATACTGTGAGAGTGAAGGCTCAACAAAATGGAAGGCTACAAAATGGAAAAGAGTCTGCAATCAGTAGGAGTGAGAAGAGAGTCAAGGATGCATTTTAGCTTATGACTCCTATTTCATTAAGGGCATTTTTGTCCATTCAAGCTTTAATATGTAAGAATAAAAAAAGAATGGTTATTTTTGAGATTCACCTTTCCAAATGGGTTATTTTATGCATTTTCTCAAACAAAAATTGCACTTCTGAAATAAAATAAAAACATATTTAATATATATTTTACCCTAAGTAATTTATAGGAATGTCTATTCTCATGAAAAACATTTGTTTAAAAGCCATTTCACTTTATCAATTATTTTATTCCATATGACAGTCCACATCTAATTGATAATCCAATTTCACAAAGAAATTGTAATTCAATATCAAATATTGAATACTTGGTGTCAAGATTAACCTAAAAACTTGTAAGGCCTATAAAGTGATGTTTACTCTTATTAATATTAATAAGAGTCATGATTCTGTACTTATAAATATATGTTTTCTATACTTAATAAATTATAATACCAAACTATTGAAAAACTTAGGTCATATCTACCATCACCCATTGATAGCTCAAATATTACAACTTACAATTATAAGTTGCCACTATAAAAGGGTGTTATGGTTGAGCTTGCTGTTGCCTGTTCTGTTTGGAGCCACGATGGTAAGGCATGACCTCCACACTCGTCGCCGCAAACCCACCTTGATTTCAATGTGATTTTTGGAAGGCAAATTCGTCTCAACATCCTTTAGGGTTTCCACATTATAAATACTCAATATTTGGATGTGAATAGTAGCAATTGGCATAGTTTTCTCTCAAAAGAAAACTACACAATTCTCAATTGATTCTTGAAGTTCATATCACTCAATTGAGGCAGCGACAAGGCACAAGGAAGGAGACGATTTCAAGAAGCATTAAAAGCGATTCTAATGGCAGATTGCCATTTATTTCTTCCAATTTTCACTTGTGTTTGTTTTCAATCAAAGATGTGTAACTAAACCATTGTTAGGGAATCAATGTTGTCAATGTTTTTATTATCTTTTATGTAATTTAGTTTACCATTTATTCATGTTTTTATTGTGAATTCATTATCATGATTTAGCAATTCATTGTTTAACATTGATAGTAAATTGTTTGGATGTTGGTAGTATTAGGAGACATCTTAATATTGCTAAATAGGCTAGTGAATGAATGATTAACCTAATTATGCATGACCATTTATAATTAGGTTAAATAAATATATTTAATAGGCTTCTTAATTAAACATGCAAAATGACCAATACAAGTGTTTTTGGTTGAGAACTTAGAATTCATACACATGGACCAAATTGGTAGGACTCTCTATTACATATTAGTAGTCTAGTTTTTAATTGGTTTTCTAAGAACAACATGAAATAACCAATACAAGTGTGATTTGTTTCACATGACCGAACCAAAAGTTCCTGCCAATTAGAATTAAGTGAATTAACTTAATTGTCAGGTTTTAATTGATCAAAATTGACATAGCATTGGTCACTTAACATTTTAATCACATCACTTGTTTCTTTTGAAGATTAGTGTTTAATTAGCTTTGCCATAATTTTCATTAGTTTAGTGTCATTTTTAATTAAATCAATTTCAATTCTTGGTTTTAATTTCCACCACTCATCGCACTAAGAATTTAATATGGTTCATTAACATGACTGAATCGAAAGTTCCCATGAGAAAGAAGCCTCAACCCTACATTCAAAGGGATCTTAAATCTAGACCTACACTCCTCAAGCTCAGCTAGTGTCATGGTCAAACCAAGGTCCTGACAAAAGTTAGTCATTTTGGTGAAGCTAGTGTCAGAAGAGTCAAAATCGACGAAGACCATCTTAGACCCACAACCACTACGAGTTTGGCGACGGTGACAACTAGTAACATCGGAACCTACTTCCTCTATGATAATAAGGAAAGAGCTCATGCCCAACCTAAACCTAGGGACTCCCTTAGAAGAGGTCGAGGCTCCCTCCGCGGAAAGCCAACCTACCCTAAAAAGGGAACCACCTACTTAGGACCTAGTGGGCTAATCCCCATTAGGAAAGGGGTTAGTGGACGGTAGTGGCAAAGACCCTTGAGATTCACTAGACATGGCTAAAGAAGTTCTAAGGAAAGGATGAGTAAGGGAGAGAAGACAATATGACACACTACTGCACCGGTAAAAAGAGAAAGAGAAAAAAAAAAAAGAACAAATGAGAAATTCGTAAGTTAATATGGAAAGCTTAGGCTGGGCACAAGAAGAAATAAAGATCGAGAAAGAAATGAGAATGGCAAGAAAGAAGAAGAGCTAAGGAAATAAATTAGCTACAACCCAAACACTCTCACCTGAAGAGACGCGGTCTAAGCAAGAAAAAGGAAAAATAATTAATGCAGCAGACAATTGGCCTTTGACCAATGTGTTAAAGTGAGAAAAGTGACACGCATAGTTCCTTACCTTCAAAACTGTAGCATAAAAGGCGGTATGTAGCTATCATGTTTATCACGTCAGTTATGGAAAGGCCACAGGATGAGAAAGGAAAGGAAGTCGGCTCAGGCAAACCTGACCAAGTTACTCAAGCAGGTCTAGCAAGAGAGGTTCAGTTAAAAAAGGAGAACCTCAAAAAAAAGATAAAATAAAAAAGGGAGGAAGACAGGCTTATCAAGGAGCGTAAAAATCAGAAAACAAGACAACGGTCAATTTTGAAAATCAATAATCCAATTCATACCAATGCACTTCATGTTTGGTTTTATACCCTAAGAGCTTGTAATAATGTAAACGGTTTTATAAATAATAAAGTATTCATTTTATTCAATTTATATATTTTATAAAAATTGTATATATCATGAGAAATATTCTTGATTACTAATGTAATTTCAAACTAAGTATATAAGTATTTTATGCAAGCAGATTTAGTTTGAAATAAGTAATCTAAGGAGCCCATAGAAAGTAAATAAAATTGGGTACTTTATTTGTGGTAAATCTACAGTTGCGGTCCATTTGTATTCGGTACAATAGTTTTATCCGAGATTATTCATATAGTGACATGAAAATAGAGACACCTATATAATAAAGATTATATATGATTGGACCACGATAAATATAAGTCTCTTATTAATATCCGTTAAACTTAGAGATTTATATTTATCGACCAGATAATCATATATGAATCGATCTTAATCCTGAGTGTATTACGGATTCCTGTTTGTTGAGTTATATCACTTAATTTACATGGGTGAGATTAGTGTAGATGTTTGGTCAATAACTTTGTACATTAGGGATATGATTTAGTAAGTAGTTGAGAACATTATATACAATATTGAAATCCATTCCTTCTTGCGAGAAGTATAAAAATAGTTTCCTTAAGGGTTGATTCAGATCTTGAACAATAAGAGCACTCAATTTTTCGTTCATATATAAATGGAAAAATAAATTTATAAATTGTTGTGGATATATTGTTCATTAGAGAATCAATGGTACTTAAAGATCAAGAAATAATTAAAGGGGTAAAACGGACATTTTGACCTAGCTCTAATTATGAACTATTTGTTGAGGGTCAAATCATATGTAGTGATTAAATCAATGGATACTAAAAATTTTAGATTGTATAAAAATATTTATAGTTTTGAGAGTGTAATATTAGATTTTTAGTATAGTAACTTTAAGATTAATAATAGTGAATTATTAATTAAAGAGTTTAATTAATAATTTCGATATTATTGGAGCTCAAAACTTTAGGTCCATCAGATTCCCTTAATAGCTCATTTCATTATAAGAAACATATATTTAGAATATTATAATTGGACATTCCAATTACAATTGTTACGTAAGTAACAAAATTTGTGTTCACTTGGTATTTGAATAATATTGATTATTCAAATTATTTAATAATTAATTAGTTAATTATTAATTATTTAATTAATTTTATAAAAGGTATTGAATTTGATTCTCAGTAGTGATTGGGTATAAATTAATTATGAATTAATTAGAGGTCACAAGTTCAATTTCAAAATACAACATGAATTAATTTTGAATTAATTATGTTATATGAGGTAAAAGTTTAATTTTAATAAACATGGGGTTTAATATTAATTTTGATTAATTAAAACCCTAGTGGGTGCATATAAATAAAAAAGAAATAGTCTTCTTTTTGATATAGAAGTTATTTTTGGTTTTACTATACATTATTTGAAACAGAAAGAAATTTTTTTTTTCTACAGCATAATATAGAGAAGAAGAATCTATATCTTTCTTCTCTATATAACCAAAATCAAATACTCACCTCTTAAATATATATTGTTTATTCTTTTTGGAAAAGAAATCAATATAAAGTGAGCACAATTCTATATAATTGTGCTCACTCATTTGTTTCTTGGTGTAGAGATATATCAAGGCAGACAAGGTGGTGAACAATTCACAAAGATCAATATATAATGTAAATATCTGGTTTTTATTTCTTTATATTATTTTATTTCATTATTTTATGGATCTAAGGTTCTTGAGTATTCTAAAAATTTTTAAAACTCAGTGTTCCGTAAAATTCTTATTTTTAACAAAAATAATTATTGTTTTTCCCTTCAATTGGTATCGGAGCTTGGTTTCAATACAATAGTGATTTTAAAATAATATGTTTTGTATTGATTTATATGTCATTGAGTAGGCACTGTTATAAATTGTTATTTTTTTATTTGCTTATGATGTGATATATTTTGTATTCATATTTGATGAATAAAGATTGCATTGTATGATCGTTAATTGTATGGTTATTTGGTTATTTAATTTAATTAATTTTGTAAGCGGATTGTAGCATTTATTTTTCTGTTGTAATTCGTGGAATTAGAGTTTTACTTTTTTTAAGAATAAAGCACAGAATAGATCTGATATTGGCTGTTGTATTTTGGGCATGAATTGCTATTCAAATCGGAAATCTAATTTGAGCCTGTTCAATATGCAGACGGTGTAAAATGTTGCACCCAGTTTAGCGTTCTAGTGATGCATGCGATGCGGAAACACACTGAGCGCATTAGATGCGCAAGCGGTGCACCAAACTGCTCATTAGATGCGTGATAAGTGGAAATTTTGTACTAGTTTTGGTGCTACAAACACCAAACAGTTTGTGTGCATAAAGATGCGCAGACGGTGCTTGGTCTGGTACCATTTAAAGTGCGCATGCGTGATGCACCCAATTAATTGCAAGGCTACATGATTGCAAGAATTGTTGCAATTGTTTATTGCATAAAATTAAGTGCAATTGTTGCACTGATACAAAGAAAAGTCAAAATTGCAATTGTTTTGTGTTATGCACAGAAGACAAAATATGGTGCAGAGAATTAGTGTGTCATGCAAAAAGACAAAATTGCAATTGTTTGTGTGGCTTGCACAAAAGACGAAATCATGCAATTTTTGAATATATATATTTTTTGTTTATACGTTAATGTCTTATCTCTTATGCACAAGAGACAAAAACATTCAATTGTTAATTTTGTTTGTTGCACGCTTGTGCACGCGACACATGTGCATTATGTGCACATGATTGATGATGCACAATCCGCACATGAATGCTCTTATTTTGCAGCTTATTCGATCATTATTCTTGGGTCTAAAAATAAAAAAATGGGCTTAAAGTCTAATCCATTAGATAGATGTTCTTGATTATTAAATTGGATTTAATTTTAAACCCACGAAAGCCTATAAAGATCTTTCAAGACCATGAAGACTACAAGTGAAGACTAAGGAATACCTTAGTTAATTGATGTAATCTTGAAATTAGATTTAGGTTGTCAAAACCAAAGAACTTGACCATACACATATTGTTTATTTAAATATTTATTATGCAATGATTGAATAATTTGTTGATAACATAACCATGCATAAAATATGTCATATAAAATAGAGAGTGCCTATTCACTACATTATAATATAACATGCATCATATGTATTATTTTATTTTACTATTAAATTGTTTATTAGTGTAAATAGAAGAATAATATATAGAATGTCTTTTAATAATTTGAATTGATTTTAGTAGAAAATCATAGGTTTCAAATTAGAAATTTTGATTTTAATAATTGGCATTCATAATGTAGATTAGATTTTAATTAGTTAAAATAAGATAACTTCATATTCAATCTTGTCTTTATAATTTTGATTATTTAGATTAGATTTATAAATTGAATTAGATTTTTAAGTGTTAAAAATCTGGTAATTCATTAAGTGTTAATAACTTTTCAATTTTAGTAACTCACAAATCCTTAATAATTTAGATTATCTTCTTAATTGTTAAATAATCTAAGACGATGACTAGGAATATTAAATAGAAAACTCTTATCCTAAAATAATGAGTGGGAGAGTGGTATATGACAATATATCCCGCGATTTTTATCATTAGTTCAACACCGTAAAACTTAAATAGCACCTGGAGACGGCTTTGTTATCATCCCCCTACAGGTGGTGTCCATTTAAGTTGATAAAGGTTGACTTCCTAATGGATAGAATTATTAAATGTATTTTAGGATTAACCTACCCTATGACGACAATTCTCGAGTTAAGTCCATGGAATCCGAAATAATGGGTTACACTCACAAAGGAAAAAATTAATTGTTAATTATTTTCCTGAAAGAAGAACGGTAGTTAAATAAAATAGGAATAAGAGTTATTTTGTTATATTATTTAATTAAGAATGTCTCAGTCTAATATACAAATATTTGAAATACCCCACGACGGTACTTATTTGTGAAATGCTAGATTATTGTGACATAGTAATTATTTACTAGAGTATTTTCTAATTCATTATTCGTGTATCATGCATCACGTTTAATTTTATGCCAAAATATCATGATATTAATTTTTGCAAATTGATATTAAATGTTTTTATTTTATTTATTTTCAGCAATAGTATCTCGGTTAATTTTTATACTTACTAATGATAAATTAAACGGGAAAAATTATATCAAATGAAAAAGTAACATGAACGCAATCCTGGTCTGTGAAAACCTTAAGTGTGTCACGACTTAGCTTTGTCCTCCCCAGCCAGTAGAAAATGCTGGACATGCTATATGCGACGCTTATCAAAAATGGGTCACAGCCGATGAGAAGACCCGCTGCTACTTGTTAGCAGGGATGTCCAAGGTGCTTACTACTAAGCATGAGGTAATGACAATAGCAACTCAAATACTGGAGTCATTGTAGGGTATGTTTGGATAGCCTTCTGAGCAGCAACGACATGAAGCTGTTCGTGTTATTAGGACTGCTAAAATAAAGGAAGGTACATCTGTTCAAGAGCATGTCTTGAAAATGATGACCCACTTCAACACGGCTGAAAGCCATTGTGGGGTTATAGATAAGCGTAGCCAAGTGAGTATGATACTAGAAACTCTTCCGAAGAGTTTCATGCACTTTAAGAGTAACTATGTTATAAACAAGTTAACTTACTCACTTACGTAGTTGCTTAATGAGCTCACTACTTATGAGTCTATAAGTAAGGACAAAAGTAAGTCCGGTGAAGCAAATGTTGCTGAGACTTCTTCTTCTAGTAAAAACAAGAGGAACGGAAACACCGAAAAAGCTAAGGCTAAAGTTAAGTCCAAGAAGCAAGCTACTCAGAAGAAAAGCAAAAAGGGCTCCAAGGTCACCAAGCCCAAAGGAAAATGTTTCCATTGTGGTGTTGATGGACATTGGAAAATGAACTTTCTTAAGTACCTTAAAGAGCTCGAAGAGAAAAAGATGAAAGGTAAATGTGATTTACCAGTCATTGAATCTTGTTTAGTGGAGAATGATTCATCCCCTTGGATAATTGATTTAGGAGCCACTAATCATGTTTGTTCTTCTATGCAATTGATTGATTCATATAGGCAACTTGATGAGGGTGAGTTCAACATGCAAGTCGGGACTAGAGAAATCGTTTCAGTAAAGGCAGTGGGAGAAGTTAGACTTCATTTCAATAATAATTGTTTTATTGCATTGAATAATGTTTATTTTATTCCAGGTTTTAAGAGAAAATTGATTTCTGTATCTAAACTTTTGGAATTTAATTATTCTATTTCTTTTTATAATAAATCAGTTATTATTTCTAGAAATTGTTTGAAAATTTGTTTAGGGATGCAAGAAAATTATTTATATGTGTTAAGACCATTAAAGCATAACCCACTGCTTAATATTGAAATGTTTAAAGTTGAAAAATAAAAAACAAAATGACAAAAGATTTCTCAAAACGATGGCATATATCTTTGGCATCTAAGACTTAGTCATATTAACCTTGGCATATTAAACATACTTGTAAAGAGCGGATATTTAAACGAGTTAAAGATCGGTACTTTACCTATTTGTAAATTATATCTATAAGGTAAAATGACCAAAAATCCGTTTACTGGAAAAGGGCTTAGAGTTAAGGAATTGTTGGAGCTTATATATTCGGATATCTGTGGTCTTATAAATGTTAAAACTAGAGGTGATTATAAATATTTCGTCACTTTTATTGATGATTATTCAAGATATAAGTATGTTTACCTAATGCAATGGAAGTCAGAAACTTTTGAAAAGTTCAAAGAGTTTCGAGCTGAAGTTGAAAATCAATTAGGTAAAACATCGAAAACTCTACGATCAGATCGTGGAGGCTCGATACAGAGTTTGAGGATTACTTGCTTAAGCATGGGATTTAATCCTAACTGACTGCTCTTGGAACACCTCAACAGAACGGTGTTGCAGAAAGGAGAAATTGGACTCTTTTGGACATGATGAGATCTATATTTAGTTTTTCATCATTACCTAGTTTATTCTGAAGATATGCATTGCAAACTATAATGTATATTTTGAATATTGTGCCATCTATGTCAGTTCCAAAGATGCCTTTAGAGTCATGGAAAGATCGTAAAGCTAGTTTACGACATTTTTACATATGGGGCTGTCCAGCACATATGCTAAAGAACAAGACTGGGAAGCTGGAACCACGTTCAAAAGTTTACCTATTTGTAAGATATCCCAGAGAGACTAGAGGTGGACTTTTTTATAGTCCTGAAGAAAACAAAATGTTTATGTCAACAAATGCTACTTTTCTTGAAGAAAACTATATAAGAGATTACAAACCTTGAAGTAAAGTTGTACTCGAGGAGTTACTTCATGGGTCGAACAGTATTCCGTCTGCAACAGTTGTTGACAATGACATAATACAGACCATGTCTGAACGTCAGGTAGATTCTCATCATAATCATCTACTACCTCGTCTTAGTGGGATGGTTATTAGACCACCAGTCCACTACAGAAAGATTGGAGAGGCATAAATTGCTATCTCTGATGAAAGTGTTGATGATCCATTGACATATCATGATGCAATAGAGGATTCTGATAAGGAGGAATGGCTTAAAGCCATGAATCTCGAGATAGAGTTTATGTACTCCAATTCTGTCTGGGAACTTGTGGATCAACCAGATGGGATAAAACTCATAGGTTGTAAGTGGATCTACAAGAGAAAGAAAGGAGTGAATGGAAAGGTTGAGATTTTTAAAGCTAGATTAGTGGCAAATGGTTATACCTAGAAAAAGGGAGTTGCCTGTGAGGAAACTTTCTCGCCAGTGGCTATGCTTAAGTCCATTCGGATTCTTCTTTCCATTGCCTCATGTCTCGACTATGAAATTTGGCAAATGGACGTCAAGACTGCATTTTTGAACGGTAATCTTGATAAAAGTATCTATATGGTACAACCAGAGAGATTCGTGTCCCAAGGTCAAGAACAAAAAGTTTGCAAATTGCAAAGGTCCATTTATGGATTTAAGCAAGCATCTCGATCTTGGAATATAAGGTTTGATACTTCGATCAATTCTTATGGTTTTGAGCAAAATATCGATGAACCTTGTATATACAAATGGATAATCGATAAGAAAGTGGTTTTCCTTATACTTTACGTTGACGATATTCTACTCATTGGGAATGATATTGGAGTATTGTCAAACATAAAGAGCTGGCTCACTAGCCAATTCCAAATGAAAGATTTGGGAGAGGCTAGTTATGTCCTTAGGATCCAAATAACATGGGATCGTAAGAACAAACTGTTAACACTATCTCAGGCATCGTATATCGATAAGATTCTTGTGCGGTTTTCGATGCAGAACTCCAAGAAAGCTAATTTACCTTTTCGTCATGGAGTTCATGAAAGGACCCAACCCAGATTAACCTTGTAGAGATCCGAGCGGAGCCCTCCCGGCACCCCACTGAATCCTTATAGTCTTTATACAGGTGACTAGAAATGACTCTGTAAAATAAAGCCATAAAACAGTTTCATTTCTTAATCATTTAAAATTTAGGGAGGAGAAATTTCGGCAGCACAACGGCTGTTTCTCCGATATTTTCAACCTTTTTAAACACCTGTAAAATAATTTATTAACATTTCTAAATGCATACATTCATTTTTCACTTCCAAATGGGACCTCAAGTCCATCTCAAATCAATGTTCAATCACAATCAAGTATTCAAAACCAAAACCATTTCAAATTTAAAACATTCCATATGCATGACATTGTAATCGTTATTAGAAAATTTAAACATGTACATCACAGTAAATCCGTTATATATCAAAACAGTTACTTTAATTTCATAGTGATGGTCGTCTGATAAGCTCGCCTATTCTTGAACTGGAGATTTACCGTTTGGAGGACTCGCACCTGCGCCTGAGGAGTTTTCATAAAATAACAAGAAAATAATGAGCTAAAAAGGCTCAGTAAGTGCTATGCATTTCTAAATAAGCTTTCCTTTCAAAAATCCTTTATAAATTTCTAAGTTCTGAAATGAGTTGTTCAAAACATGAATTTCATATTACTATATAATCATTTATATACATGTCTGCTTGAAAACAGGATTATATGCATCAAAAACTTTCATTACGTAACATAACTCATTTAAAATTCATTCATAAAATAATCATAATTTATACATAAATTCATAAATCATATCCTCAATCATAAAACATGTATCCAATGGGACCCAGGAAAATCATGATCACCGTCCCGTCCTAAGACACCGGTGGTGGGGACGGTCAATCTCAATCATAACCACTATATCGTGGAATGTTACCTCGCTGCACATAGGGCATCAGTCATAATAGTACCTTATATACGCGTAGAGGGCGACATGATAGACTCGATCCTCCCATAGTTATTGGACTTTCCCCTATAGACATGTCATACGCGCAATAAGGCACTTCGACCGCATAATAATCATATTTCAGTCATATAATGGGGATTGGATAGCCATCGGTTTTGAAATATATTTACATGCTAACATAATTGTTGTATAACATATTTCTTCGATTAGAATTCAAAACATAAAAGCGTATTTCAATAATAATTTATGCGATCACTATTGCTTTAGATGCATTTATAAAAACATTTATAAGCGTACATCGTTCATATAAATTCATTTAAATATTAAAAACATTTCAATCTTTCATGAAAGCATAGTAATCATAGTGCATTTATCATTTTATAAAACAATTTACACTCACCGATTTCTAACTCATGGAAACGTCCGGATTTTCTACCTTGCGTTACTTCTTCAACTTCGTTTTCCTCCGCCTTATTGATGCCTATATAATATAACATTCTAAAATAAGCATATCGTAACTACACTATCTGAATCTAAAGTAACATCATCGAAGTCACATTATCATGGATTCAACAAAAATGATAATCGAATCTAAACGAATAACGTAAAACTCACGTCATTTCGATGATTTACCGCGGATTATCACTTTTAGCGCTTCGCACGATTACTTCGATTCTAATCAAACTTATCGTTAATACTATCGTTCATACTACTTGTGACTATACTTAAATCATGGAAAATGAATCTTCAAACACTTTAAAACACAACAATGAAAATCATGACAGCAAGTTAAACGATTATTCATTTTCCAATTCGACTCCGAAAACCAACGATTTCTTATAATCGTGCACAACGAAACTATCCGATTGAGTCTATTATAATTCAAACTATCCTAATGTCAACATTTATCATCCTAAAGAGCTTAATAACATCGATGGCAGCTTGCTAATCGTCAATTACATTTCCATATTTGACAACGAAACTAGCAACTAACTAACATTCGCATTCGCGGAAAACTTATTCGAATCGCTCGAAAACGATTTTTCAACATCCGAACGATTATTCGATACTTAAAAACACACCAAAATGCATCATTTTTCATGTTAACGAACTTGAAAATAAAAGCATGACATAACAGCCCTTAAATCACATCATAACAGCCCTTATAACGAAATTTTCATGAAATTTCAACATCGAAAATCAACTGTCAATACAATGAAACAAAATCTAACGAAACAAAATCGAACGAACCTTCACACTAATGAGGTTCTAAATCCTAAAACTCAATCAAAATGTTATCAATTTTCATCCAAGATACAAGCAAAATATTTCTAACGAAGTAACGCTAAAAAAAACACAACTTACCTCACGAATAACAATCGACACGCTTCGAAACTTACATGCGAAGAGCTGTCCGTTATCCGATGATTAACCGAACCTATAACAGCCCTTAACATCAATTCCTCTTCATCAACTCAAGCACTTAAACTACGCAAATCATCACATTGATAGCAACTTACCTTAAAGACTATGCATGAAAGCCAAATCACTCAAAACAACTTTTAAAATCACAAAGAATGGGCTGTCCACTCTCCGATCTGTACTAACACTAATTCGAGTTGCTAAATGGGCTTAAAATACTTAAAATTAGCTCTCCAATTTACTCACAAGTTGCTGGAAATATAATTTCAGTCACTGACCTGCTGAAAACCGAGTGGAGATGGAAAAACGATGGCTGTTCTACTCGGGTTGCACTGACCAGCACACCTCCTCCTTGCTGTAGGTCACGGACAACTTGGATATCCCTTTCGGCAGCGACAGCAACTCATGGCAGCAATAACAACACTTCTTGGCAATAGTAATTCCAACGCTCGGCAGCAACAGCACCTGGCAGCAGCAGGTCCAGTGCTCGGCAGTAATAGCACCTGGCAGCAGTAGCACTTCCATCCTTGCTTGCATGCAAGATCAGATCTTCTATCTGGTTACTTGGATAGCACATGCAGTTGCTGGTGCTACTCAAACTCCTTCACGAGATCCTCTCTTTCTCGATAGCTCCCTCACTCACTCACTTGGAGTTCACTCGGTGATGTCATCCCTTTTTCTCTTCTCTAAACGAGCTGCACTTATTTTCTTTTTGGGTCTCGGTTTATGCTTGAGAGAGGACTGAGCTTGCTTCTTGAGTTTGATTGCTTTCTTCCTCTTCCTCAATCTCTCACTCTCGGTCTCTTACTCTCTCAATCTAATGAGCTCTCAGCTTGGGGAGTTAGAAGAAGAAAAAGATGGAGGCTCTCGACTTTCTTGAGAGAGGACCGAATGGGATGAGTTTCTTCCTTTAGAGTTTGCTTTGACCGAATATCTATTTATCTCTCTCTTGGATTACCTTACTTCTCGGTTTTGAAAGCTACAAAGGCAATGGTAACCGTGAGAACATCTGATGTTTTTCATTTATCAATTTCTTTTGTTTAATGCTCATATGCCAAGTGTCACATTCTCCTTTTGTATGAATGCAATTTTTCTCGCTTCTATTCTTACACGATGACACATGTCCTTCATGTGCGGATTTCGCTCGCCACTTGCTTTCCATGCTTTCCATTCCACTTTCAAAATTTCAACTCGTTTTCGTCCGTCCAAAAATCCATTTATAATTCGATTTCGCACATTCGGACTTATTTTAAAATTAAAAACTATCCCCGATCCTATCCGGGAATTTCATAAAAATTCAATTACGCATTTGAATCCGAATGAATAATTAATTCTATTATTCCTTGATCAAGAACAAAACTTATACATTCAAGGCTATCTGAAAATCTTATTAAACTCTTCGTGGACAATCCTGAAATTTTACCGAGACTTAATTTATCCATTCGAGTTCTTCGAGAATCTCGATAAATCCTTTATGGATGCTTTAAAAATTTTACTAATCATTCTCAGACGATCCAAAAATTTTCTTAATCACCTTTAGACACTTTAATTTATTTTATTACCTCAATAATAAGGGCATATAGCATTATTCCGCACATATCTCGTACTAGAATCAGAAGGGTATGTTACAGTTCATTTGTCTAAGGAACAGTGTCCTGACACCTCAAGAAATTGAGAATATGAGACGGATTCCCTATGTCTCTGCAGTAGGCAGTTTTATGTATGCTATGTTATGCACGAGATCGAATATATGTTATTCAATGGGAATAGTTAGTCAGTATTAATCTAATCCAGGATTTTATCACTAGGTGGCCGTAAAGCATATTCTCAAGTATATTCGGAGAACAAGAAACTATAAGCTAGTGTATTCTTGAGAGGATTTGATCCCATTAGGATATACAGATTCTGATTTTCAATCGGATAAGGATTCTAGAAAATCCACATCTGGATCAGTATTTACTCTTGTTGGTGGAGCCATTGTATGGAGGAGTGTTAAGCAATCGTGCGTTGCTAACTTCACTATGGAAGCCGAATATGTTGCAGTTTGTAAAGCACCTAAAGAAGTAGTATGGCTACGTAAATTCTTGATTGATCTAGAAGTTGTTCCAGATATGGATAAACCATTTGCCCTTTATTGTGATAATAGTGGTGCAGTAGCCAATTCCAAGGAACCAAGAAACCAAGAAACCACAAACAAGATAACCATATAGAGAGGAAATATCATCTCATTAGGGAGATCGTACAAAGGGGAGATGCGAATGTGATGAAGATTGCATCACAAGATAATCTTGTTAATCTGTTTACGAAGACCTTAACAGTTAAAGTGTTTGAAGCATTTAGAGGGTTTAGTATTACAAGATATGTCTCATCTGCTCTAGGATAAGTGAGAGATTGTAGGGTTTTTTGCCTTAAAAGCTTGTAATAATATAAACGGTTTTATAAATAATAAAGTATTCATTTTATTCAATTTATATATTTTACAAAAATTGTATATATCATGATAAACATCCTTAATTACTAATGTAATTTCAAACTAAGTATATAAGTGTTATATGCAAACGGATTTAGTTTGAGATAAGTAATCTAAAGAATCTGTAGAAAGCAAACAAAATTGGACTTTATTTGTGGTAAATCTACAGTTATTGTCCATTTTGTATTCAATACAATAGTTTTATTCGAGATTATTCATGTAGTGATATGGAAATGAAGACACCTTATATAATAAAATTATATAGGACTGGACTACGATAAATATAAGTCTCTTATTAATATCCGTTAAACTTAGAGATTTATATTTATCGATCAAATGATTATATATGAATTGATCTTAATTCTGAGTGTATTATGGACTCTTGCTTGTTGAGTTATATCCTTTAATTTACATGAGTGAGATCAGTGTAGATACCCGGTCAATAACTTCGTACTTTGGAGATATGATTTAGTATGTAACTGGGAACATTCTACACAATATTGGAATCCACTCCTTCGTACGAGAAATAGAGAAGTAGTTCCCTTAAGGGTTGATTCGGGTCTTGAACAATAAGAGCGTTCAACTTTTCTTTCATATATAAATGGAAAGATAAATTTATAAGTTGTTATGGATATATTGTTCATTAGAGAATCAATGGTACTTAATGATCAACAAATAATTAGAGTGGTAAAACAGATATTTTAACCTAACTCTAATTGTGAATTATTTGTGGAGGGTCAAATCATATGTAGCAATTAAATTAATGGATACTGAAAATTTCAGATTGTATAAAAACAATGGACAGTTTTGAGAGTGCAATCTTAAATTTTTAGTAGAGTAACTCTAAGATTAATAATAGTGAATTATTAATTAAAGATTTTAATTAATAATTTCCATATTATTGGAGCTCAAAACTGTAGGTCTAACAGGTCCCCTTGATAGCTTATTTCACTATAAGAAACATGTATTTAGAATATTATAATTGGACCGTCCAATTACAATTGTTACATAAGTAACAAAATTTGTGTTCACTTGGTATTTGAATAATATTGTTATTCAAATTATTTAATAATTAATTATGAATTAATGATTATTTAATTAATTTTATAAGAGGTCTTGAATTCGATTCTCAGCAGTGATCGAATATAAATTAATTATGAATTGATTAGAGTTCACAAGTTCAATTTCAAAATACAACATAAATTAATTTTGAATTAATTATGTTATATGGGACAAAAGTTTAATTTTAATAAACATGAGATTTAATATTAATTTTGATTAATTAAAATTTTAAGTGGTTGCCTATAAATAGAAAAGAAATAGTCTTCTTTTTGATATAGAAGCTATTTTTGGTTTCGTTGTATGTACTTTGAAACAGAAAGAAAAAGTTTTTTTTTTACAACATAATATAGAGAAAAAAAATCTGTATCTTTCTTATTTGTATAACCAAAATCAAATACTCACTTCTTAAATATATATATTGTTTATTTTTTTTAGAAAAGAAATCAATAGAAAGTAAACACAAATTTATATAATTGTGCCCACTCACTTGTTTCTTGGTGTAGAAATATATCAAGGAAGATTAGGTGGTGAGCAATCCACAGAGATCAATACATAAGGTAAAAATCTGATTTTTATTTCTTTATATTATTTTATTTCATTGTTTTATGGATCTAAGGTTCTTGAGTTTTCTAAAATTTTTAAAACTCAGTATTCTGTAAAATTCTTATTTTTAACAAAAATAATTATTGTTTTTTCCTTCACTTCATTCCTTTGCCCGAAGTGAGGGGCTGTTGTTTGGGGAGAAATTAACTCCTTGTCAATTGAATTAAGCCCATCATTGAATTGATTGGTTCTCAATTCAACAAGGACCCAAAATCGAACCCTTATGGTAAGTCTCTTGAAAAACACAAGCCCAATTAATTAGAATAAATGAATAGAAAAGGACGAAACCACCCTTGTAAAAAAGCGGGAAAAAGTGCCTGCAAAATGATCAAATCTGTCTACTTTGGACTTGCAAAGAGATAAACCTTATCCCAAAAACTAGAAAGTAAAAAAGAAAACAGAGCAAAGAAAGACTTGACCATAGTTTGCAATTTGTGATTCATATTCAAGAACATAAAAAACATGTCCAAAAGAAAAATAAAAAGCACCGACTACTTTAAACAGCATGGATCATGAACAGAGGAAGAGACTAGTCAATAGTCACTAAGCTGGAGTAACAAATGAACTCAATTATAGAGGAGAAGACATTAGACACACCATGTCACACTACAATATCTAACAAGTGACAATCTTTTTCACAAGTGTTAGAGGTGGTTCTAAGGTCTCACTCATAAAATCCCCTAAACTCTCCTCTACCCCATTATATTTCATTCACCTTTGGCCAATAGCCACGAGAACTTCTCTACGAAAATCTTGCTAATTTAAGCATCAGAGGGTTTTTGTCAGTGGAGCACCCAGTGACCCCTTGACCTCTGTTTTCTGTTTTATAGGCAGCTAAAGGGAAGAATGGTCCACCCGAGGGATAAAACAGACTAGCCAAACGGATTTCACTAGATTCCCTTCTTTTTTGACATTGTGTACATTTTGTGATTTCAATGTTATAGTTGGTGTAACTGAAGTGAACAATTTTCGCATCAACAATATATATATATATATATATATATGGGATAATTTTCAGCGAATCGGATCACATGCCATTATTGGTTTCAAGTCTTTGTCAGCGGAGGAGAAAACTTCATTTGAGTTAGTGGGCTTATTCTAATCATATCATGTAATCAATGAATAATTTAATAGCTCTGAACCAACATTGTTGGGAGGAGATGTAACTTAAATCGAGACACTTGGCTGCTTACCATGCACGGACAAGTTTCCGTGTGAAGATATTGCTTTGTTAGTGAATCGCAAATTGTGAAAAGTAGTGAATTTTAACATACAAATCTACCTACATTGAACCTAAAAAGAAATGAACCTTATCCCAAAAACTGAAAAGGAAAAAAAAAACGAAAAGAAAATGAAAGACTTGACCATAGTTTGCAACTGGTGATTTCATATTCAAGAACATAAAAAACATGTCCAAAATATAAAAAATAAAAAGTATTGACTACTTTAAATAGTATGGATCGTAAACAGAGGAAGAGACTAGTTAGTAGTCACTAAGCTGGGAGTAACAGATGAACTCAATTATAGAGGAGAAGACATTAGACACACCATGATACGACGTAATATCTAACAAGTGACAGTCTTTTTCACAAGTGTTAGAATTGATTCTAAGGTCTCACTCATAAAATCCCCTAAACTTTCCTCTGCCCCATTATTTTCTCATTCCCCTTTGGCCCAATAGCAACGAGAGCTTCTCTTTGAAAATCTTATTGACCTGAGCATCGAAATATCTTCGCCAGTTAAGCACCAGCGACCCCTTAACCTCTGTTTGATACTTTATAGGTACCTAAGGCAATAAATGGTCCAGTCAAGGGGAGAAACAGTCTAGCTAATGAGATCTCGCTAGATTCCTTTTCTCTTTGACATTGTATGCATATGTGATTTCAATCTTATTGTCGGTGCAATTGAAGTGGACAATTTCCGCATCAACAATATATACATGTGGGGTAATTTTAAGCGAATCGGATCACCCGTCATTATTGGTTTCAAATCTTTGTCAGTGGTGGAGAAAACTTCATTCGAGTTAGTGGGCTTATTGTAATCATATCATGTAATCAACCAATAATTTAATAACTCTGAACCAACATCGCAGAGAGACGCAACTTAAACCGAGACACTTGGCTGCTTACCATGCATGCACAAGTTTCCAGATGAAGATAGTGCTTTGTCAATGAATAGCAATTTGTGAGAAGCAGTGAATTTAACGATTAAAAATCTGTCTATTTGGACTTGAAAAGAAATGAACCTTATCCCAAAAACTGAAAAGCAAAAAAGAAAAAGAGAAAAAGAAAGACTTAACCATAGTTTGTAACTGGTGATTTCATATTCAAGAACATAAAAAACATGTTAAAAAAAAAAAAAAAGGCACTGACTGCTTTAAACAGTATGGATCATAAACAGAGAAAGAGACTAGTCAGTAGTCACTAAGCTGGGAATAACAGGTGGACTCAATTATAGAGGAGAAGATATTAGACACACCATGTCACGCTGCAATATCTAACAAGCGACAGGCTTTCTTTTTCTCTCCCTTTTTCTATTTTTTTTTTTAATTTCCCCTTTTTCGTTTTTGGGATCAGGTTAAGGTTCATTTCTTTTCAGGTCCAAAGTAGACAGATTTTTATCTTAATTTATTGCTTTTCACAAATTGGGTCTCACAAATTGCAGTAAAGTCTTCTCGACCCTTTGGACATACTTGTGCCTGGCTGTAGCATTTATTCAAGTTCACTTTGCTTGTGGGGTCAACATTAATTGCTTTGCACTATGTACTACTGGACACTAGTTGATGAGTCATTGAAATTTCTTCTTCGCTTTCATTTCATCCCTCTCTCTAACTAGAAGTTTTACACAGAGATTATGTTGATCACTCCATTGATTAATTGACATTTTAAAAATAATGAAAGGACTGTTTATTCTTTCAAAGTATTGAAATTGTAGATTAATGTATTAGAGTGAGAAATATAAATAATTACATATATTTTTAAATTGTTGATATTGATGTATACTCTTATGAACATACATATATATATATATCAGTGATGACTAAAAAGATTTTGAATCATTTAAAAGTTAATTTGTTTTCATCAAAAGTATAACTATTCAAAACTCAGAGGAAAGATCTTTGTTCGTACTCTCAAAATCCTTTCAAATCATGCATTCAAAAGCAAATAGATAAGTAGACTCTCTTAAGCAATTTTGCTTATAATAATAATTTTTTGATTACTTGAAAATTAATTTCTGTTTTTTTTTTCCACATAAAAATTAATTTACATACCGATTTACCGCCTTTTTTTTATTTTTTTTTTTCCATTCGCTATTATTTAAGGTTAAATTTGAAATTTATATAATAAACTAACATTTACAACTTATGTTTTTATTGATTTATGTTACCATACAAAGCCAATATTATAAGTAATAACCATTTAAAATTGCCTTATTGTTCTTTTTACTTTCTCATTTAATTGTTTTGTTGTTTTTAGTATTTTCCTAATCTAGGTTTCGAACGTTAATAAAATTAGCATTGTAACACCCCTCCCTCGACTCTCATTGAAATGAAAATCGAGACGAAGGGTATTACCTTTCTTACTAAAATTCATTTAAATCATTTACAAAAATTCATTTATTCTTTTATTCAATCGTTTTATTTTACAGAAAATCCGATAAAGTGTTGTCTATTTTTCTGAATACCCAACTTCCATTTCGAACCCTTCGTCCGACTCCAAAATCACTTCACCACACAATATACATAAACATTTATTTCTTTACATAAAAGTGTCATATTCATAAAAATAAATATAACTCAATTCACAACTATTATTTCAGTTACAAATCTCACTTGAATACAAAACTTCACAACTTTTAATAAAAATCGTATTAATAAAAGTAAATGTCAATTAAAAAAAAGTAATAAATTTATTTACAAAATCAATTTATAATACCAAAATCTTTGATACTATTTATATACACTATCATTTATAAAATCTCATGAACATATATTGGTACACATAGATATTTACATGCGTATTGATATACTTTAACAAAAATACAAAGTGCCCAAAAGAATAACTACGTTAAAGATGGAGAGATGTGATTGGCAGAACACGCTACAGATGTCTTCTCATCTGTCTTTATTTACAATGCCCAAATATTAATCTAAGCGTAGAATATCCAACGCTCTAAGTATATTTCTACTTAGCGGGTGTATACCAAATTTAAATGTCATCATTTTCTCAAAATACAAATTTGTAAGGCGAGATTTCATAGTTCTCAAATTTTTATAATAAATCATAAAGAGATCAATTTACTAATAAATATACACACATAAAATACATACAAGTCATTTTTCAAGTATGACCTTACAAAACCAAAAGTTTATCATTTTCAAATATTGGTAATAAAACACAATGAAATTTAATCGCTAACAAATACATACAAGCATTTGTGCCATGCAACTTTTGCATATAGAAATACACAATTTTCCCACAAGACTTTCAGCGTTTTTCGTGAATTGCCATATTTTTGAAAATACTAGTTAGAAATCAATATTTCATAAATTTTCAAACTTTTACAAATAAATTTTATAGAACTCAAATTTCAAATTAATGCACACATAAAACTTAACAATTGTCATTTTTAACCATATCAACATGGTTTTCTTTTATATTTTTAAGCACTTTTCGTAAACACTGGCACGATATCTTAGACTGGCAAACGGGTCTTCTAACACCAGCCACTCAGTGGCTACCCACCAGAATCAACAACGTTCTCGATATCGACCACTCGGTGACTACCCACCGGGTTGCATATCACAATCAAGTCTCCTAGCATTGACCACTTGGTGGCTACCCGCCAGAATAAACAACGTCCTTTGCATCAGTCACTCGATGACTACCTACCGGGTAGCATATTACAATCGATTTCGACTTCAGGATCGGACACCTAATGCCTCCCATAATCCATCCGTCGAAAACTGTGTATCGGTATAACGGCGCAATACTGCCAATCTACCTTATTGGCATGCCAATTTTCAGTCCCGACCTACCAATGTTCAGGTTTACTCAGGCCCTTGTAAGTTTCATTTATTACAAAAAAATTAACAATTTCCATTTTCAAATAAAATTTTCGTTAAAATCACAACATATCGGATTTTAATCATTCTTTCTCATCGTTTCATCACAATATCGAACGTACATCATAAAACATCGTTTTTCATTCAATGATTCATAAAAATTAGGCAAAAATCACGTTGCCTTCACCCAATATACATTCGGTCAAAATACTAAACACGTCAATTTCTTTCCGATCTTTTCCGTTTCCATTTGAAAGTCATTAAAATCATATGCAAACAATTCTAAATCACAAATTATCCAAATAATTTCACAAACCCTCTATATCCATATTTGGCCATAAGAGGTCATTTTTAAAAGTCTCTTTTCAAATCAATAATTCATCATATAAATCATTAAAATATCATCTAATTAACATATAAATAAACTTAAAATGACAAAAATGGCCCTAGATTATTCTCTAGGAAGTATTCAGCCTAGGGGTCAATTTTTTTTTTTTTCAAAATTTTTGTTCCAAATTGTTTTTCATCTCAAAATTCATTCACAAAGCATCAAAATAATATATAAATATCATTCATATATGTTTCTCACATCAAAGAAACAAAATCATCAAATTTCCAAAAGAAATTCAAATTGCAAGCTTACTAACAAAAGTCACTGTTTAAGATAAGTGTACACCAACAAGCCACAATTTAATCTAAACTTATCACATACTAAATTCTTTTGAAAATAAAACCAATCCACTTAAATTTAATTACTCCTACTACTACTAGATTAATAATACTTTCCAAATCAATCCAATTCTCATCCAAATAAATTCTAACTTTATTTTCCTTCCCTAATTCAATTTCATTCAATTCAAGGTCATCCAATTTCACATAAAACATCATCAAAACCATATTACTCATAAAAATCAACTCAACACATACAAATTCCTACACTAACCAAATTCATCACCAAGCTTTCCAACCAATTCCCTTTCATTTTCTTCACACAAACTAACTCAAATTCACTTAGATTTTCATATAAATTAATCAAACATCAAAAAGCTACAAAATCACTACCATCAAACGCTTTGGCCGAACACTAACACACATACCATTCATTCCTTTTTCACTTCCACCAACATCAATCACACTCAAAACACTCCAAAACTCATTCAACACCTAAAAATCAATTCAAATACTAAAATCCATTCAAATACTCAAATTTTTTGAAGTTATACACATACTAGAACATGATCAAATCAATTCATCCTCTTCATTTCAAACTCAAAATCACATCCAAACATATCAAATAATCATCAAACATTCAACTAAAACCTTAAACTCAAAAATCAATTAATTTTCAACTAAAATCATCTCAAAACCCTAACTCATACTTTACTAGTTCCCTTGACCCAAAGCTCCTTGATGCTTCCTTTCTCTTCTAAGCTCAATTTGAAGTTAATCTAGATCTAATCAAACGATAAATTCAATCAAAAACCCATTAAATCACTAAACCTTAAAAACCCATGAAAATCACTATCAATTGACATCAAAATAATTCAATTTCACTTACCAATTCTTCTTCACTTTTTCTTGCTTCATTGTGGATGACAACAAGGGTCAAAAATAGGTGAAAACCCCCTTGAATCCATGGTCTATTCTTTTTTTTTCTTCTTCCTCTTCAAGGCCTCACTTTTTTTTTTTTTTTTCAGCTCTCAACTTTCCCCTTCATTTCACGTTTTTTCTTTCTTTTGCTGACCATCCCTCCTCCTTCAACTCATTTAATGCTTCTTATTTATATACTATCACTCAAATGACGATTTTGCCCTTAAAACTTTCTCAAATTAACGAAAATATCATCCATTGAATCTTGACACGTGTCCTTATCCCTATCCACTATGCCACGTATCACATTTTCCTTGATTGCTTGCCCCACAAGTCTATCCATTCTTATCTCTTTTGATTTTGACTTTTCTAGGATGCCCGGATTCGGCTTTTCCGGGACTTTTTCGAAATTTTTTCAAAATTTACTGGGGCTTATGTTCGGACTTTCTACATATTCCTAGTAACCTTGGTAACCCTTAAAAGTCATTTCATGCCCCTTTTTGGCTCTTTATAATTCACTAAATCGCCTTTGACGATTTTCGGATTGATTTCATTTCAATCCAAATCTCCTTCGGAATGGTTATTTGGGTCTCAAAAATACTTTTTGAGTATTTTAATACTTAGCTCGAAACTTCTTTTCTCCTTCTTCTCCAATATTCTCTAATCGTTTTACAGCTACCATCTTTTCCCCCTCATTTATAATCCTTTTGTAGACTGCTCCAGAACTACCTGTTGTCAACTTTTTGTTAAACCCACCTGTGGCTTGCATGAGCTCATTATAAGAAAATGTTTTAAGAGTAGTGAACTCTTGCTTCAGACCCAATTTTGAATTTGCAGGAAGCCTTTTATACTTATTAACTCGAAGTTTGTATACAAGATAACTATAAATTGCTAGCAGGAAACACAAGAAGGTGATAGTGCCCAAGCTTGCTTCAAGATTTTTGATAAGGTCTTTCTTGCTTTCCACCACAACTTGCGATGTTTTAGACAGAAACTGTGGAGGCCTATGTGGTGGAATACTAAGACTGCCATTTTTGGAACTACACTTGATAAAGACAGTACCAGACTCATTTTCACCTTTCATCTCAAACATAAGCGGTAGTCTGAGTTTGCCACATTTCCCGTTGGCATGATAAGCAGCTCCACAATAACAATCTTCAAGGCAAGACTTTTTGTAGTTTTCCTTATTCACTGATAGAAGAGAATAAGACACTCCGCCCAACTTTGTCTTCTCCATATTAGCAATCTTATAAAACTGTGCTGGATCATTTCAATAACATCCTTCATTGTCAAAGAAGTTTCTTAAGCAGCCCATGGACCTCATGCGAGGGTTGATGTAATCAAACCCATCAAAGCAGCAACAATTTGCTCGGTTGTTGTTACTATCACAAAAACTATTAAACCCACAGAAACCATTCACTTCACATTGGTTCTGCAATGCAGACCACTTAAGGTTCACTTTGGAGCTACCATTAGTCTTAAAGTGATGCAAGTAGTGTTGGATTTTATGCCCTAAGAGCTTGTAATAATGTAAATGGTTTTATAAATAATAAATTATTCATTTTATTCAATTTATATATTTTGCAAAAATAGTATATATCATAAGAAACATCCTTGATTACTGATGTAATTTCAAACTAAGTATATAAATGTTATATACAGGCGGATTTAATTTAAAATAAGTAATCTAAAGAGTTCGTAGAAAGTAAATAAAACTGGGTACTTTATTTGTGATAAATTTACAGTTGCGGTCCATTTTGTATTCGGTACAATAGTCATATCCGAGGCTATTCATGTAGTGACATGGAAATGGAGACATCTTATATAATAAAAATTATATAGGACTGAACCACGATAAACATAATTCTCTTATTAATATCCGTTAAACTTAGAGATTTATATTTATCAACCAGATGATCATATATGAATTGATCTTAATCCTAAGTGTATTATGAACTCCTGCTTATTGAGTTATATCCTTTAATTTACATGGGTGAGATCAGTGTAGATGTCTGGTTAATAACTTCGTACTTTGGGGATATGATTTAGTTTGTAGCTGGGAATATTCTACACGATAATGGAATCCACTCATTGGTAGAAGTAGAGAAATAGTTCCCTTAACGGTTGATTCAGATCTTGAACAATATGAGCGTTCAACTTTCCATTCATATGAAAATGAAAAAATAAATTCATAAGTTGTTATGGATATATTGTTCATTAGAGAATCAATGATACTTAAGGATTAAGAAATAATTAGAGGGGTAAAATGGACATTTTGACCTAGCTCTAATTATGAACTATTTGTGGAGGGTCAAATCATATGTAATGATTAAATCAATGGACACTGAAAATTTCAGATTGTATAAAAACATCTATAGTTTTGAGAGTGCAATATTAGATTTATAGTGGAGTAACTCTAAGATTAATAATAGTGAATTATTAATTAAAGAGTTTAATTAATAATTCCGATATTATTGGAGCTCAAAACTGTAGGTCCATCGGATCCCCTTGATAGCTCATTTCACTATAAGAAACTTGTATATAGAATATTGTAATTGGACCGTCTAATTACAATTGTTACGCAAGTAGCAAAATTTGTGTTCACTTAATATTTGAATAATATTGATTATTCAAATTATTTAAAAATTAATTAGCTAATTATTAATTATGAATTAATAATTATTTAATTAATTTTATAAGAGGTTTTGAATTTGATTCTCAGTTGTGACAGGGTATAAATTAATTATGAATTAATTATAGGTCACAGGTTTAATTTTACAATATAACATGAATTAATTTTGAATTAATTATGTTATATGGGGTAAAAATTTAATTTTAATAAATTTGGGGTTTAATGTTAATTTGATTAATTAAAACTCTTAGTAGTTGCCTATAAATAGAAAAGAAAAAGTTTTCTTTTCCTAACAGAAGTTGTTTTGGTTTTTGCTGTACATTCTTTGAAACAGAAAGAAAAGTTTTTTTTTCTATAGCATAATACAGAGAAGAAGAATCTATTTCTTTCTTCTTTGTATAACCAAAAACATAAACTCACCTCTTAAATATATTTTTGATTATTTTTAGAAAAGAAATCAATAAAAAGTGAGCACAATTCTATATAACTGTGTCCACTCACTAGTTTCTTGGTGTAGAGTCATATCGAGGAAGGTTAGGTGGTAAGCAATCCATAAAAATCAATACATAAGATAAGAATCTGATTTTTATTTTTTATTTTATATTATTTTATGAATCTAGGATTTCTTGAGTTTTCTAAAAAATTTTAAAACTCAATATTTCGTAAAATTAATATTTTTCATAAAAACAATTGTTATTTTTTCCTAGAGCCTTAAAATTCCATCAGCATCAAGTGTTGCTCGATAAATCAAAGCCTCGTTCATGACTGATTTGTATGAGATATTGGCTATAACTCGTACGGTCAAGTTGCCTCTTGTAAGCTGTAAAACTCCATCTGTAAGATTCAGAGTTAGACCATTTGAATATTGACTTTTTATTTCCCAATAAAAATCCCGAGGAGTAATACGTGCATCAGTGTGGTTTGCAGGGTAGGCCAGTAGTCTCATTCGTCCTTCTAAGCTCTCTAATCCGAGATAAAATCGTCCTCTCGAGTGGTCAGATGTTGATTTACCTGAATTCAAGCGGTAGTACGACATGCTCTGCCCGCCTAATAGTGTGTCAGTCGGGCAGTGGAAGCTTTCCCAAATGACTTCAGAACTGTTGTTGTAGATTATAAAATTTCCCGAATCATTCATTGAAGCTGAAACACCTTTCTCATCATATGGTTTAGCAATGGTCTTTGTCGGATCTTCGTGTTGGCCTGTACGAAGAAGAAGCTCACCGTCTTTGGTGAATTCAATCGTAGAATTTGACAAGACTGGTGGATCATTTCTATTAGCAGTCCAGACCACAGTGATATTATCAGGATTATCAACCAGCCAAATTCCAACCGCCAACCCATTGCCTTGTGGATGGAAACCAAATGCAAAATGGCGAGAAGAGGAGAGCCATGAACTGCGGCTGGTGTTGGGTCGGAGTACAGATTCTCTGCTAATTAAACTTGTGCTTTGTGCTTCAACTTTCATGAGCTGAGAGAGCACAAAAAGTGATAAGCACATGATAAGTACTTGTATTGAAGCCATCAGAGAAATTTTGAAGAAATAATGTTTGTTACATTTACAAATACATTGTTCCAAATTTTAAAGTCGTTGAAGTCTGATATGAAAAAGTCACTCTTGACTTACCTTCAGTAAAGTAGACTTACCTACGTTTACCAAATGGGGCATTTTTAACTTAAACTAGTTTTAATTAAAGCTTTATCTTTCATGCTTAATGCGAAAATAATACCATCTGAAATTTCTCTCATTTTCACTCATGGCCTCAACATATGTTGTTTTAATATTCTTCATATTCATATTGCAATCCATAATAGATACTGCTCAACAAAACCAACAAAACCAATCAAACAGGATAGGCCTAGGATCTTGGTTGTCTCCCACCGCTGAACGCCAATGGACCTCACTTTCTGGCCGATTTGCATTCGGGTTCTACCAACAAGGCAGTGGCTTTTTAGTGGGATGCTGGTTAGTTACTCGTCCAAATGTTACTGTCGTTTGGACAGCATATCGAGATGACCCGCCTGTGCTAGCAAATGCTAGGCTTACTCTAACCATGGAAGGCAAGCTCGTTCTCACAACTGATAAGGATAAAGTCATTGCTCCTACGTCCGGGTCTGCCGATTTTGCTTCCATGAATGATTCCGGTAATTTTGTGCTCTATAATAAAAGCTCTGGTATCATTTGGTCAACTTTCAACTTTCCTACAGATACAATCTTGGGAGGACAAAATCTATATGCCAGGTCTGAACTGATTTCCAATCTATCTGAGTCCAATAGCTCATCTGGACTGTTTCGTCTGAAGATGCAAGAAGATGGAATCGTTGCTTTGTATCCCACAAACACCATAGATGATAAGGATACAGAGGCTTATTGGACCGGGAATTCAGATTATGACGAAGGAGAAGGACAGCTTCACTTATATCTTAATTATACGGGTGGTCTAGTTCTCCTCAATGACAGCATGTCAATCATCAGACTGTTAAAGGAGGATTTATCTTCATACAACAGTTCAATCATCTACCGTGCAACACTAGGTTATGATGGAATTTTTCGATTGTATTCTCATAATTTCTCTGAAGTTGGGAACAACACATCCATCAAATTTAGTGAACCAGAAAACAAGTGTGATGTGAGTACTTTCTGTGGTTTAAACAGCTACTGCGCATTAAATGATGATCAACCCATCTGTAATTGTCTTCCTGGTACTGAACGTGATGACTCTAATCAAAGGTTCGGCAGATGTCAGAGAAACTTTATTGATGAAAGGTGCGGAGGAAGTACAGAAGGTTATGACATGACTTCCATGGAGAAGATGACATGGAAAGATTATCCATATCTCGTAGAAACAATGTCAGAAGAAGGTTGCAAAACTTCCTGCTTGGAGGACTGCAATTGTGATGCTGTGTTGTGGTATTCATCAGAAAGCTGCCATAAACACAAGCTTCCACTGAAATCTGCTAGGAGAGATCAAACAGGAGAATCATCTTCGGGCAAAAAAGCTTACTTCAAGATGGGTTCAGAAAGTATCAGAAGAGACAATGGTTTCAATACAATCAGAGTCCTAAGCAAGAAGGCCATCATACTAATTCTTGTTATCACATTAGTGTTTGCGACCTGTTCGTGTGTTTTCCTTGCAACCTCTGGCTATTTTGTGTTTAAGCATCGAGTCCATAAATACAAGCGGCTGCTGGAAACAGGAAATTACTTTGGCTCAAGTGAAGAGCTTTGTCTACGCTCATTCTCTTACAGTGAGCTGAAGAAGGCAACCAATGGATTCAAACAATTGTTGGGGAAGGGCTCTTTTGGTGCAGTTTACAAAGGCTCTTTTCAGAAAGGGGAAAAACTTGTTGCAGTCAAGAGGTTGGAGAAGCTAGTGAATGAAGGCGAAAGGGAATTCCAAGCGGAAATGCATGTAATAGGTCGAACACATCACAAGAACCTGGTCCGGCTGTTCGGCTACTGCGCTGAGGACTCAAAGAGGCTTCTTGTCTACGAATACATGAGCAATGGCTCCCTCGCAGACCTAATTTTCCGCTCCCAAAACTCCCCTGTTTGGAATGAGAGAGTGAGAATCACATTAGATGTTGCAAAAGGAATCCTCTATCTCCATGAGGAATGTGAAGCACCCATCATTCATTGTGATATAAAGCCTCAAAATATCCTCATGGATGAATCCTGGACAGCAAAAATCTCAGATTTTGGTCTGGCAAAATTACTAATGCCTGACCAAACAAGAACTTTCACATTAATCAGAGGGACAAGAGGGTACTTGGCTCCTGAATGGTACAAGAACACTTCAATATCAGTGAAAGTAGATGTTTATAGTTTCGGAGTGATGCTTTTGGAAATAGTGTGCTGCCGAAGAAACCTGGAGGTTGATACATCAAAACCGGAGGAAATAGTTCTGACTAAATGGGTTTACAAATGCTTCATTGATCAAGAGCTGGAAAACCTTGTACGTGGTCAAGAAGTGGACAAGAAGACATTGGAGAACATGGTAAAGGTAGGGCTTTGGTGTGTCCAGGACGAACCAGCACTTCGTCCATCCATGAAGAGTGTGGTCTTAATGTTAGAAGGCATCGCTGACATTTCCATTCCTCCTTGCCCCATTGCCCCTTCTATACTTTAATTAGTCTTTTTGATTACATCGTAATATGTTTGTTATAATCCCAAACTATCAATTTTCTTTTTTCGGTTTTCTGATTGATGTAAGAATTCTGTAAGATCATGTACTCTTGGAAGGGAAAAAAAAGCCAACTATAGTTTGCACTCTGTAATAATCTTAAAATAAAAAAATAAATAAAAGTCATATTATGTTAATATTTTGTTTTACCATTTATAAATATAATAATCCATGCAGTAGACGGTATAGGTTATTCACGCTGGTTAACTCTGTATACAAGTTGTAGTAAATACTTTCTCACTTGTAAAGTGGAGCAAAAAGTAAAAAATAATGGCACTGGTGAAGAAAGATAAAGCGAAGGCCAACTCAGGCGAGTCGAATAAGTCATCGGCCTCCACAAACAAAACAAACAACGATAATCTGTTGTATGGAATCGCTCAGTACCTCCATTTACTGTCGTTGTCACCATCCACGCACGCCAAGGTCAGTGCCAAGTCTGCCTTTATTGCAGGTCCACACGTACCCACTAGTGCATTATTTATTTTTCATTTTTTCAATTATTAATTCATAATTATTTTGTTTTCGTTTCAAAATTTAGATGTAAGTGATGAGGCGGCAAAGGGTGCAAATAGACGCGAAAACCAAAGACGGTGAAGCTAACACGACACTTCTTGATTACATGAGCTCGGTGAGTGCCATTTTTTTCTTTAATATTTGTTTTAAATTTTAATGCCAATTTAGTTATTTTGGTTGTAATTTAATGAATCTTAATTGTGTGTATGTATTTCATGTAGTTATAGAGAAATTATATCAGATATTGTTATTTGCATAATGGCTTAATTTATCATTTTAATTTTGAAGCTTAATCTTTAAAAACAAAAGAATCTTTTTTACAAAATGAATACCATCTGCTAATGCATCATAACAATATCAAAATCCAAAAGACTTTTGTAAAACTCTTATGGATCACTAAAGTTATGGTTCTTGAAACAAAATTAGCTTAATTGAATAGATGATTCCAATTTCTAATTCTTTTTAATTTTCTTTTCCAAAGAAACCTAAAATTGAAAAAACTCGAAGAATACTTTTCTAATTAAAAATATGAAAACAAATGTTTCTATTCTGATTAAACTAGGTGTTGTGGGCGGCCCATCCCACATATGGGTTGGCCAAGCCCATTAGAAAATTCTCCACATTAATTTTCCAAATAAATGAGTCCAATAATTCAATTTTTGACAATCATACAAAATCGTATAGATTCGAGATCAATCGGGCTATTTTATTCTCAAGCGAGTGGCGATATTTTCTTCTCTCTAAAATCGTACGTATATCCCTTTATTTATATATTTTTAATACTTCAAAATTATTCTTAAATTAATTCTTTTAGGGATACCCTTAAATTGAATTATTACCACTTTAATTAGATGATGTTGTTGATATTATAATTAAATTCAAATATTCTAACATTAAATCCGAATCAGAATTGTACTTAATGCTTTTAAATATATGTAAGAAAAGAAAAGAAAATTGTTTAAATGGATCCGTATGTATCGAGTATCTCGATGAAAGCAAGAAGGGCTTTGAAGTGGGGTGCTGTTTCAAACATGAATCTGATGTTTTGCGCCAACCATTAAATTTCGCCTTCATTTCCAGTGTAGACAATGATTGGAGCATTCTTTTCAGCGCCACCCCCAAAAGGTGTCATTGACCAAGTATTTTTGCTGAAACGTACGTTTGAGAACTCTGTGGATTGTAGTTGATCTGTGTGAAATACTTGGTTCTACATAGCTTATTTGTGGTGGAAAGAGAGAGCTGCTTCGGCGAGCTATAATTGAAGATGGGAATCTAGGCATAAAATTGGCGTGATGTGAAATAGCAGATGATGATATAAAGAAAAAAGAGAACAATAAAAATACGAAGCCAAAATCAAAATCCAGTGTTTCATGGTTTTGGAAATTGGAGAGAAGTGAGAAGTATCTTCAACTTTCTTTAGTTTTCAGTTGCCTGGGCGAGAACCAAATCACCAACAATCTAACACTCCAAATCTTCTTTTTGTGATGATTGAATAGCATGCGACGGTTCATGGATTTTGATCATTTTATCCGTTGCAACTTCGACTTTTTTTAAATGTTTCAATTTAGGGAGTTGTATTCAATATAAGGAGGGTATATTTAATCATGACTTTGAAATATTTTCATGAACTTTTTTTAGTGAATAACTTTTATAAAATTTCATAGACTTCTAACAACTTTACTGATTCAAACAAGACTCTTGTAGAATTTTATAAACTCTTTTTTAAAATACTTTCATTAACTTTGATAGACTTTTAAAAAAAATTATGATATATTTTCATAAACTTCCATAGACTTTTATAGACTTCCACATATTTTCATAAATACTTTCACTAACTTATAATATAATATACACTTTATAAGTTAATAAAACTATATTTATCATGTTAATAATGATAAAAAAGCATGACAAATAAAATAAAAGTAAATTCACCTCAATTACATAAACCGATAACTATAATATAAGTATTTTAAATGTTTCACTATTCACTCTATGTATTCTATAAAAAATAAAATCTCTAATGTTTTATCAATCATCCCAATATCGCTCTATATATTAACAACTATGACAACCCTCCATTCAATAATATACTCTCTTTGTTGCTCTTGAGTCTCAAGAAATTAGTCAATATCGTCCATTTCTTTAACTAGTAATGATGAAGATTTGTACATACTAATAGACTTTTATAGATTTTTATTTACTTCTAAAATAAAAATATATTCATTTGATAAGTTCGTACAAATTATACATATTGTAAGTTATATTCTCATCTCAATGAAAATATTTTCTTTTGATATAGTGTAAATGATTTGGTTAAAGACAATTACTCTATTAAAACTGATGTTTTACAAAATTTAAGCTAGTTAATTTTATGATATTTTATAAATATCAAAATTGATTTCTATACTAATCAAATTGACTAATCAAAATAAAAAGTTTAAGAAATTCCCCCAACAAGTATGTAATAGGAATAAAAGTTGAAAAAAATATCATATATATAGATATAATTAAATAATCAAATTTAAAAATTTAATTTTTTTAATAAACCATTGGCTAAAAGATCTCCATTTATATATATATATATATTTCTTTTTTTCTTTTTCTTTTTTATTTGAAATAGAGGTTTTTCCTCTTATTTTTTTAGTATAAAAAGCAAAGATTCTATTGATTAATTTTATCGATTTTAAAGCAATAAGATTTTTCATCTGTATATTTGTGAGTTCTATTTTCATTAGTTATACACAAGAAATGTTAAACTATTAGCTTACAATATAATTATTAATAATAGTTGTACTATTTATTATAAGAATAATGAAATGATTTGAATCAATATCCATCTAGACTTTTTTTTCTTTGGTATTATATATATATCAATATAAATTATAAGATATTTCCTTTTCTGAAATTTACTTTATTTAGATCCAACTCCTCAATTTTAATTTAAACTTAAAATCTTCTACAAAATAATAAATTGAAGTTGTGGAAAAAAATGGCCTAATAAGATTCAAAAACTAAAAACCTAACAATTTGAACATATGAAAAACATATTGACCATTATGATTCACAATACAATACGAGTGAAATATAATATATATATATATATATATATATTTGTGTGTGTGTGTGTTTGTGTATGTGTATTTTTTTTAAAATAATGAAATATTTTTATTTATGACTGTCACTGAGTTTGAAGAGATTCAAATATTAAAAAGATTGTGAAGTTTGCATTTTATAATCAACAACAAAAGTCTTTAAAAGCTTTTGAGGGGACTGAGAGAGAATTTGTGGAGTTTAATTATTACAAATTTAACATAAAAGTCTATCAAAATCTATAAAAATCTACCAAAGTCATTAAAATTTACACTTCTATAAAAGTCATTGATATTTTGAATGTCTCATAACTTCTATTATAAGTTTTTATTCTCGATTCTAGATTCCTTAGTGTTAGAAGCTAGACTAAATGATAAAAATGTTAAATTTCATCAATATCATCCTTATGGGTGATATTAGAATGTTAGTAAAACTTTTAGAAACTAATTAACACTAATAGTGAGATAAATGCAAAGAAGGGTAAAATGGTCATTTTATGAAATAAAGAGTCTCATACATGTGTGTAGAAGTGACTAGAATAACTAAATGGTATGAATTATGAAAATACATAGAAAGTAGTATGATGTTATCGTAATTATGCAAAGTTGGAGGACATTTGGATTAAATCTCAAATAGTGGCATAAATGTAATTAAGTGCCAAACTTCAAAGGCAATTATATATGTAATGCCTATATATATAAAAGTGTTAGTCACAAACACTTAGCAAAATTTTGAGCAAAAATAAAGAGGAAAAGAGAGGAGTGGACGACAAAGCAAGGAGAAGGCGAATAAGGTGATTTCAAGCCATTTTTTAAGTCTCCAACCAAGATTTTATTAAATTCCAAGCAAGAAGAGCAAACCCTAAGCAAATTTGAGGTAAGTTTCCATGAGTTTGACTTAGTTTGATGTTAGTTGGGTCTAGGTAAAGTATGGATAAATGGGTTAGTTTTGATATGAGTTTTGATGGGGTTTTGATTGAAATCAAGTGTAGAACTCTAGTTATGTGCAAAGGAAGCTTAGATTGCAAATAATAATACAAGAATGATAAGTTAGGGTTTATGGAAAAAATCCTAACTTGTGAATTAAGCATGTCCAAAGTAGTTGAAGTTGTAGATTAAGTGTTTGATGAATTGTTTGAGAGAGAAATACTAAGAGAATAGCTTGAGAAGTTGAAAAATGCAATGTGTGTGTGTGTGTGTGTGTGTGTGTGTGTGTGTCTGTGTGTGTATCACGGCCAAGAAGGCTTATGTGACACCATTGTGCTTTGATGCAAATAAATTTGAATTCATGCAAATTTGAAGTTAGAAAATCATATAGAAATGTTAGAATTGCCAAAAGGAAAAGTGTAGAGATGAGTTAAGAATGAAGAGCCTAGTTGAAGGGCATTACAAAATTTCACGTAAAATGCATTCTTTGATGTATGAAATGAATGTATTTGATCATAATTGAGTGAAAGAACATTAGATATAAAAGAGTTAAGCTTATTGTATATTTGAGGTAAAAATATGATGAAAAAATATTGAAAAATAGGGGTATTTCATAGGTTTCACCCCTCTATAGTTAGAATTTTTCGAAACCGTTTTACAGGTGACCTAAATGAGAGTTACGGATATATTGAAGAAAAAACGGAACGAAAAAAAACACGGGTTTGGCCCCTACATAACATTCGGCCAAAGGGGGTCTTAAATTTGAATTTTTCATTCCAAGTTTCTACAAGTTATTTCGAGCATACCGGGGTGTTCTTAGGTGAAAATAAGTGAGACTTAAGAAAAAAATCGGAATTAAAAAGTCTCGGTCAAATTAGAACCTAGATGGGGAGGTTATAATCAAGAGTTTTCAAATGAATGACTTATATTGAAAGCTTTCTTCATAGCTTTGAGTAATCAATTGTAGCATAATTTGAGTAAGATTATGTTATGCAGATGAGGAACGAGCAAGTGGAGCACGAGAGGACTGTCAAAGCTCTTAGACTGTTTTGGATCGAGGTAAGTGTTACATACACTTCCATTGCATTAATTGTGTTTGAATTATAAGATATTGTGTTTCAAAATGTTTTTGAATGAAATATCTTGAATAAAAATGTTTTGTCACATAAAAGGATCATTAGATCCATTTTAAATACAAATCGAGAAACAAAACTGTTTTTATGAGAATTAAGTTGAGAACGAATTGAAAAAATTTAAATGAGAAGAAATTTTGTGCCTAAGGCACTTAGAAGAAATGATTTTTAAAGACCATGTTTGTACCCTCAGTTTTACATGTTATTTGGCACTATGTGACGATGTAGAAAATTTCGCTTGTAGTTGCTAAGATTTTTAGAGTTTTTAGTGCTACGCTTACGACGCAGAAATTTTTGTACGTAGTCGCCTAGATTTATAGTTGACTTTGCAATGTGATACGATGCAAAGAATTTCACACGTAGTTGCAAGAGTTAGAGTATTAAGCATTATAATATGCGATACAGAAAATTCCATATGTGGTTGCTCAAAGTATAGATGATTTCACAGTACATTTTGGATGTAGCAAATTCCGCACATACTTGTCAAAATGTCTCAGCAGCGTCACGGTTCGTGTTAATTGAAAAATCGCCAAGTGACTTATCACATTGAACGGCATAGTTAGTCATTATGTGGTTAGATTTTTAGGGTTACACATGGTGCTTTTAGTAATAAAGTTTTACGTCAAACTTTATTAGCATTTAATAAGTTATAATTATTCATGCAACTATTATCATATTTTCTACCTTGATTGAAATAACACAAATGTTCTTTGTTGTAGTGTATAAGACTGTTTCAGGTACTTCCTACAAGTGATCAAGAAAAGGAATACTTCATTAAAATATAGGTGAGAGCCACTACAGATGCATTACCTGGATAATTAATGCACAATTGCTGTTGTAATTGAAATAACTAAATGATCGCATGTTTTGGAAACAAATGTTTGAAAACTTATATATTGATGTTTTGAAATGTATAGAGTTGTAAAGTTTCATATGACTTAGATCCATCGTATGATGTTTATCAATTAGGATTGAGGTATGAATAATGATTGAGATGCATGATTGTGAAATAAGAAGTTAGGTGGTGATTGAGAATAGTTTGAAGTGTATTTTCTTACAGGATAATTTTTGGAAACCTTAAAAATACAGCTATTATGCTGTCGAATTTTTATTAAAATTTGCTTTAAATCAAATTCGAAAATTTACACCAACCCAATTATAGTTAAAAAAATGAAATTGCTAAGTCAAGGCAAAGTAAACGAGCAAAATATTCTAGAGGTTCGCTACGCGTGTCTCTCTTAACCGTGAGTAAGGTTATGAGAGGTTCGTTGGAGTACTCGATGATACCCTCCAGATAAGAGCTTAGAGAGAATCTGGTTCGAGTATCGTCAAGTTGATATCAGAGCCCGGTGTTGTAAAAGTTTTGAGATAAAGTTTAGAAAATGCTTTAAAGTTATTTTATGCATAAAGCTTGAGTTAGTTTATGCATGAGTTATGCCTGAGTTAAAAAGATTTAAGTTAAGCATTGCATGATCTCTTAAGTTATTTCATGCATTGTTAGTATTCTAATTCAAGACGAGGAGGGCAGTCGTAGAGGCACCCGCACCAGAGGAGGAGCATGTTGACGAGTCTGTAAATGTGCTAGCCAATTCCTCACATCCAGAGCCATCACAGCCTGTAGGATCAGAGCCTGCTATAGGAAATATAGAGCAGATGGCACAAATGTTAGTAGTGGCACTTCATCAGCCGTGAGAGATCGGGGTATCGATTGAGCGAGCCCGTATGCTAGGCGCTAAGACATATCATAGGGACTGGCGAGTCGAAACGTGCCTTGTCATGTAAGACAAATAAAGAAATATTTCAGGTCATGGGGTGCACAAAAGAGCAGATGGTGACTTTCTCCACTTTTTTGTTAAAAGACCGTGCAAAAGATTGGTGGAAGGTGCATTAAAGAGCGTATCCAGATGGAGTCTCATGGGCTAAATTCAAAAAAGAATTCACTGACAAGCTTTTTCCTAAGAGTTACAAGGATGCAAAGATCGAGGAGTTCTTTAGATTTGAGCAGAAGGCCCTTACAGTGACAGAAGATGAGAGAAAATTTTCAGAGTTAGCTCGTCTTGTCCCCTTCATTACGGAGAATGAAAAATAGAAGATGAACAGGTTCACCATAAGGTTGAGTGCGAGAGTCAAGACATATGTCATTTCAGTGATACACACTCAGTATGGGGAGTTGATGGAGGCAGCCACTAGAGTTGAAAAGAGTGCAGAGACTTTACCTAAACCGAAGTAGCAATTCAGTCAAAAACGTAGCTGGACCGACATTAACAAGGAGACTCCAGTAAAGTGGCCAAGAGTGAACAAAAATCTTTCTGGTTTGAAAGCCGCAAGCAGAGTTAGAGGCCCCAGACCAGTCAGAGTTCATTACATTCGTCCGATGGATCTAGAAGTAAGCAGTATTAGAAGTCATTGCCTGTCTGTGGCAAGTGTGGGAGATCACACCCAGACGAGTGCCTTCAGGGTAGGACCGAATGTTTCAAATGTGGTTAAGAGGGTGACTTCATGAGAGACTATCCTAGTGTAATTGCTTTGAGTTCAGCAAAGGCTAGATCTACCGTTTAGGGGCAGTCGAGTGGGGGTCGTGCACCTGAGAGGGGAGGCGCCCAGGGGTAGAAGAGCTACAATACCGACTCTAGCCAGTGGTGGACCTAGCAGAGTTATGCCACCCAAGAGATAGCCTGGTAGACCCCGTAGCCAAGCAGTTAGAGTTTATACAGTGACACAATAGGAGGCTGACGCAGCTGCAGAGGTTGTCACAGATATTCTTACATTATTTGACTTTGATGCACATGTGTTGGTGGATCCAGGAGTCACTCATTCTTTTGTTTCTGGGGACTTTTTGGGTAGAGTTAGAGTAGAGATAAGTCCTACGAAGTGCAGTATGATCGTGTCACTTCCTACGGGCGATACACTTATGGCAACTAAAGTTTATATGGGAAGTAAAGTGATTATAGTAGGGCAAGCATTTGAAGCAAACTTGATAGTGCTTGACATTCATGACTTTGATGTCATTTTGGGCATGGATTGGTTGTCTAAGCATCGGGCCATAGTTGATTGTTACAAAAAAGAAGTTAAATTCAGCAAACTTGAAAAACCAGATGTAGTATTTTGTGGTGTGAAGAAGATACTCTCCATAAGCTTGATAAGTGCATTAAAAGCTAATAAGATGCTTAAAAAGGCTTGTGTCAGGGGTACTTGGTCTATGCAGTGAAATCAAAAAGTAATGAGTTAAAGCTGCAAGAGGTTCCCGTAGTTAATGAATTTTAAGATGCCTTCCTAAAAGACCTTACAGGGCTACCACCAGACAAAGAGATAGAGTTCAAAATTGAACTAGCACTTGGTACAGAGCCCATTTATATAGCACTATATCGGATGGCACCTCCAAAATTGAAGAAATTGAAGGTCCAAAAGGAAGAGTTATTAAATAAAGGGTTCGTTAAGTCAAGTACATCACCATGAGGAGCTTCAGTATTGTTTATAAAGAAAAAATATGGGAGCCTTCGATTGTGCATTGACTACAGGCAACTCAATAGGGTCATTATCAGAAATCAGTACCTATTGCCAAGAATAGACGATCTATTCGATCAGCTTCAAGGAGCCAAAGTATTTTTGAAGATCGATTTGAGATCGAGCTACCATCAGTTGAAGGTGTGTAGGGGGCCCTTAGGACTCGCTACGGGCATTATAAATTCCTAGTGATGCCATTCGGATTGACTAATGTCCCAACAACTTTCATGGATCTGATGAACAGAGTCTTCAGGCCTTATTTGGACAGGTTCATGATTTTTTTTGTAGATGACATCTTGGTATATTTTGGTAGCCAACAGGAGCATGCTGAGCACCTGAGGGTTGTGTTATAAACTTTAAGGACGTATAAGCTCTATTCTAAGTTCAACAAGTGCTAGTTTTAGCTAGATAGAATAGCATTTCTGGGACATTTAGTTTCCGTCGAAGGAATATCTGTAGATCCCTAGAAGATAGAAGCTGTACTCAATTGGAAGCCACCCATGAACATGACAAAGGTCAGAAGTTTCTTGGGCTTAGCTGGCTACTACAGAAAGTTTGTGGAAGGGTTTTCGAAGATTACTACTCCTTTAACGAAGTTGACCAAAAAAGAAGAAAAGTTTATCTGATCAGATGAGTGCCAACGCAACTTTGATGAGTTAAAGAAAAGGTTGACCTTGGCACCAGTGCTCACACTTCATTCAGGAAATGATGGGTTTATCATGTATTATGATGCCCCTAGACAAGGTTTAGGTTGCGTATTAATACAACACGACAGAGTGATAGCATATGCTTTGAGACAGTTGAAGAAGCATGAGAACAATTATCCAACACATGATTTAGAGCTAGCCACAGTAGTGTTTGCCCTGCGAATATGGAGACACTACCTATATGGAGTACCCTGCAAAATCTTCACTGATCACAAAAGTTTGTAGTACCTGTTTTCTTAGAAAGAGTTGAATATAAGGCAAATAAGATGGGTTGAACTCATCAAAGATTATGACTACACTTTTGAGTACCACCCTAGCAAGATAAATGTAGTAGCATAAGCATTGAGTAGAAAGCCTACCAGTTCTTTAGCCCAGCTAAAAGCAGAATACTTACCCATGCTAGTGGAGTTAAGATCTATAGGTGTCAGGCTAGAGACAACATATTCAGGTGCTTTGTTGACAACATTTCATGTTCGTCCAGTTTTAGTAAACTGAGTTGGAGAGCTTCAAACCCAAGATCCATATTTGATGAGGCTCAAGAGTGAAATAGAAACTGAACAATAGAGTAGCTTCACTTTAAGAAGTGATAGAACGCTGGTTTTGGGGCAGCGATTATTTGTGCTTAATGTGGGAGATTTGGAGAGAGAGATCATGGAAGAGGCTTATTCATCCGCTTATGCCATGCATCCAATTGTAACCCCCTATGTTCAATTTTACGTTTTATAGCATTAGAAACTAAGTTGTCGAATAAAAAGGGTAAAGTAGTCAACGCCACCCTTTGGAATAATGTCAAAATGCAAATAAATGTCATAATAGTAAGAAAAAGTCGATAAAGGGAGAAATAGTCTTTTTATAACTAAGAAATATATATATATATAGGTGGCAAAGTTGTAAAACTTATTATGAGAATTAAACATTTAAATTATATAAGTAATTTCACCAATTACTTAAAAACCAAATAAAAGTTATTAGTACGATAATATGACTAAGGGCAATGTGGTAAATTGAAGTCATTAAAAGCCATATAAATAGATAAGTGTTAGAAAAATCCCAACACTTAGCCATTTTTCACAAAAAAAAAAAAAGTTGAGAGAGTAAGGGGTGTTGGATGGCAAATGGGAAGAGAAAAAGAAAGGGGAGACCAAGGCTTTCCAAGTCACTTTTGAAGCTCCAAACCCCATTTTCAAGCAAACCCAAGTTAGAATAGCAAACTCTAAGCAACCTAAAGGTAAGTTATCATCACCTTCTTCAAATTTCATGTTAGTGGAGATTGTATAAAGGTGGTTGGGTTATGTGATAAGATGATGGATTTGAGTGTTTTCCTAGGATGTTGTTAATGAGCTTGTGATGTGAATCCATAGTTTAGTGAGAGATAGATAAAAAGAGAGCTTGAATTTCAAGTAGTAATGCAAAAATGGTAGGCTAGGGTTTATGGGAGAAACTCTAACTTGTGACTTAAATATTGCTCAAAGTAAAATTAGATGTAGATAAAGTGTTTGATGAATCATTTAAAAGAATTATCAAGCAAAAATCTTGAAAATTAAAAGAATCAAGGCGGTGATGCATGTGTGTGTCATAGCCAAAAGTAGTGTGTGTAAGTACTATTGTGTTTTGATCTCTTTGAGCTCTAAATCATGCAAAAATTAATGTTAGAAAAGCATATAGGAGCGTTAGAATTGAAAAAAGACACTAGATTGGATTGTTTGTACATTTCGGCTTAATGAAGGGCATTAGCTTATGCATGTGTATTGTTGGTGTTTATGATGTATTTAGGGTCCTTAAAACATGCATGAATGAGTAGGAATCAAGGTAATTGAAATGGATATATATGGGTGCATGAATGACATACAATATAGTAAATAGTGAAATGATAATAGAACGAAAGAATAGGCATTTGGAAGGGTTACAAAGACCTGCATTATTTGGGCTGAATTGGGGTTGTTTTAGACTTTAAAACATGCATAAATATCATAGCAAATCATAGAAATTTGAAGGGAAAAGTTTAGATAAAAATTGAGTAAGTTATAGCTTAGATAGTGCACATATGTGGTTGAAAAGATAAGTTGAGAATGAAAATGCATTCCTTGATGCATGAAATGGATATATTCGATCGTAATTGAGTGAAAAAACACTAGATACGTAAGAAATGACATCATTGCATGTGTGATGTAAAAATGTGTATCAAAAAGTGTCGAAAAATATGTGTTTTTCATAGGTTTCACCCCTTGATACTTAGAATTTTTTGAAATCGTTTTACAGGCGACCTAAATGGGAGATAGGAAAGTGATCTAAATGAAAACAGAAGCTAAAAAGCCCATGAATAGGGCTGGGTATACTATTCGGGTTTGGGGGGTCAAAATTTGTAATTTTTTGTTCCAAGCTTCCCACAACCAATTCGAATGTACTGAGGTGTTCCTAGGCAAAAATAAATAGGGTTCATGAAAAGAAACCGAAAATTTTAAGCCTTGGTCAAGTTAGAACTTAGATGGGAAGGTTGTAGGGAAAAAGACTTTCAATAGAAAACTGTTATTTAAAAGTTTCGAATAGCTTGATTGAGCAAAGTTTTAAGATTGTGTTATGTAGGTAACAAGCAGGCTAGCGAAGCATGGGAGGCTCGGTGAAGAGTATAGCTCGCTTAGTGAGGTAAGTATTCTATCACTTACGTTATTTCAGTTCTTCATTTAAATATATATATATTGTTGTAGCTAGATGATTTCAAAAATAATTTTCAAAACTACGAGTTAAAGTGTGTAAAATGATCCTTATGTCGAATTTAGAAAAGAGAATTTGAAAATGAAATGTTTTCAAAAAGAAAGGAGTAAAGAGACTTGTAAACCATGTATATACCTTCAATCTATATAGGATTTAGCATTACGCGGTGATGCATAAAATTTCGCTTGTAGTCACTTAGTTTTTCAAAATATCTAGCGCTATATGTGCGATCCAAAAAATTCCGCACGTTGTCGTCTAGATTTACAGTTTTGGCATTATGTTGCGATGCAGCAAATTTCGCTCGTAGTTGCCCAGAGTTATAGCACTACAATTGTGATACAGAAAATTCCACATTGTGGTTGCTCAAATTTGAGATCGTTTCACACTACATTTACGATGCAGTAAATTTTCCATCATAGTGGTTGAGATATCTCAGTAACTGCATGTTTGACATTTGTTGAAAATTGTCACGTGATGGTTCAAGTACATAAGGGGTATACATGGAGTTTTAGAAAGAAAGGTTTTAAAATTTAAAAATTTGATACCCGAACAAAATTACAAATTGTGATGTAATTATATCTTGATGTTATTATCAATTGTAGAACTAACCTTTTCACCTTTCTGTAGCTTGTATATTGAAATAGGTGTTTGTACAGGTGATTTTGCATTTAGAAAATCTCATCGGATATTTTAAGAGGGTATCGACTAAATGTATTGGATAAACATTGAACAAAATTTTTGGATGTGTAAATATTATAACAAAAGGATTGCATGTATGGAAATTTGTAGTCCGTATTTTAATATGTATATATACATAATTGAACACATGCACATGATACACATCTATTACCTGATATATCTATGTATATATATATATTGATACATATATGTTAGCATTTAAAATATTTATGATAGTGCATGTTATGGAAATTATATATTGAGCAAATGTGTGTTATGAAATGAAATGAGAAAATGCATGTTTGTTGCTAACAAAAAAGAAGGTGATTAATATAGTTCAAAGTGTATTTCTTTTACAAGTAAAATTTTGGAATGTTAAAAATACAATTGTTATGCTGTCGAATTTTTCTTAAAATTTGTTTAGAATAGAATTCGAAAATATTTACACCAACCCAATTATTTAAAAAAAAACAAGTTTCAATTTAAGTAAAGTAAAGTAAACGGGCAAGATTAAGGGATTTGCTTCGCGAATCTCTTCTATCCAGCTAGTAAGGTTACGGAGGTTCATTGGAATACCCGACGA
Source organism: Dimocarpus longan (assembly GCA_022984855.1). Taxonomy (NCBI): domain Eukaryota; kingdom Viridiplantae; phylum Streptophyta; class Magnoliopsida; order Sapindales; family Sapindaceae; genus Dimocarpus; species Dimocarpus longan. The sequence continues at coordinate 20,624,631 of CM041019.1, read as the reverse complement.
GATCCTCCAGATAAGAGTTAAGCTAGAGAATCCAGTTCGGGTCTTGTCACAGTGAGTACTAAGATGTACCGGAATCTAAGAGACCACTACTGGTGGAAAGGAATGAAAAGAGAAATAGCAGAATTCGTTTCTAAGTGCCTAACCTACCAGCAGATCAAAACAGAGCACCAAAAACCAGTAGGTTTGTTACAGTCTTTGTCAATTTTGGAATGGAAGTGGGAGAGGATTATTATAGATTTCGTGGTTGGACTTCCACGAACTCAGAGTAGGCATGATGCAATTTGGGTGATAGTTGACAGATTAACAAAGTCCGCTCATTTCCTCTCCATCAAGAATACTTATTCCCTGGAGAGATTAGCACAATTATATGTGGATGAGATAGTGAGACTGCATGGCGCACCCATGTCCATTGTATTAGATCGGGATCCTTGGTTTACCTCCAGATTCTGGCCGAAGCTACAAGAAGCAATAGGCACCAGATTAAGTTTCAGTACAGCCTTTCACCTTTAGACAGATGGCCAATCTGAAATAACCATCTAGACTCTGAAGACATGTTGAGTGTAATATACCCTCCCCATTTTAGTATTGTATACGTATTGTACACGTATGTCTCATTTATGAAACGAAAAAATAATTTAGAGTGTCCAAATGCAAAAGTGGATTATGATGAAATTTACGGATGCGATTTCGAGCACAAGAAGTGGTAAAATAATTGATTTAGAGGTATGAAAATGGTATTAAAAGAAATATTCAAGAAATGGTGAAATTGAAAAATTTTATGAAAATTGGGTAAAAGTGCAAGGACTAAAAAATTATATTTTTAAAAGTTTAGGTTAAAATCATAATTTTTAAAAAAGTTGAGGGCGCAAATCATAATTCAGTCGGATTATATCATCATCTTCTTCCTCCAGCCAACTCATTTTCTCTCTCTCTCCCCAGATTTCCAGCCGACTTTATTCTCGCGAGCCCAACTTCTACCTCTCGTTTCGACCACAGTCGACCTCCATTTTGGCCAATCTTGGTACCGTTGGAAAGCTCATGCGACGTATATTTTATATGTACCAATTTTGTCAATTTTTATTATCGTTTGGGTCTTCGTTTCAGTAGAGGAAATTAGGCCATTAACCAACTTTAATTTTTCTAGATTCCGGCGAAACAAAGCGATTCCGACTCCAATCGACCTCATTTTCATGACAAGTGCGTCGAGAACAACAAAACTCACTTAGCCGCACCTCCCACCACCAAGGTCATCAGAATCCGAAGCCGAAAAGTCACCGTCGGCCACCAAGTACGGCAAAGGTAAGTTCTCCGACCTCCGGAACTCGAAATTTAGCTCTCGACAGGTCCACGAACTCGTTTTTAAGTGTATAATTCATTTTTTAGGCTTTTTTTTTTTATCGGGCAATCGTATTAAAAATTTTTACATATTATATTACTTTGTAGATTTAATTTAGAACGGCAATAATTATATTGGGAATCGAGGGAACCCGAAAACGTGTGAGTTCGTGAATCAATAATTGGTGAGTGTTATTCAAAATATTTTGGATGTGATGTTTTAAATTTTGTGTTATGATATGTTATAGTTTGATTTTGAAATAAATGAAATTGTATAAAAAATATTTTGCATGGACTATAAACGATTATATGAGATGTGGATTTTCTAAATTTGAAAAGTTTATACGAGATAAGTATTTATGGTGAAAAATTATTTGATGGAAATATATATTGAACATATGGTATGCTTAGTAGATGCTACAGTTATTTCTGGTTGAGGTTAAGTACCCGAAACGTGCATTAGCAGCGTTGAGAGTGTCTGTCACTCACAGCGGGCGGAAACCCGCAGGGGAGGATTGTGTCGAGTTATTGGTTCAGTTTAATGTGTTGCCTAATGCACATATAGGGTATATTATTAGTTAGCTTCCACCTGAGCGAGGAAAAATACCGCTCCGTAGCGAAGTAAAAATTCTGCTACGTAATACCGGATAGATGGCCTGAACGAGGAAAAAATTCCGTGAAGGCCGAAGCGAGACCAAATTCTGCTCCATACCTAGGATACCATGTGGTATGGACTATTAGTGGTTGGCTTGTTTTATTAAGAGATTTTTCAAAAATAATAATGCCACCACTATTTACATTTTATGCAGAGAACTGAAATTATACTATAATTTATCGTATCCTTTAGTTTTATAATGGAATTGAATGATATTTACATAAATAATTTATCCATGCATTTATCTGAAAAATGGTTTTAAGAGAAAAATTGATTTTTCATATTACAGTGATAAAAGGTTTTATAAAATATTTTAAAACTAAGGGGGGAATTTTTATAAAGATAAAATGAAAATAAAAACTTACAACACTCACTGAATTCGTGTAGCTTACACTGTTTTATGTTTTACAAACAAAACCTCCCCAGGGCAAATGCAGGTACAGGTACAGGTACATCAGGATCAGAGACTCCAGCCTAGGACTAGGCAGATTGAGTCGGGAGTGTTTTGTATTGCTGTGATTGTATAGATGTATCTTATTTTGGAAAATACTTAGTTAATTGTATTTGACATAATATATAAGTTTTTCTTATTTTTGAACATGTATAAATAAATATAGATGCATGACGTATTGTTTTGTGTTTTAAATTATTTTGAAATTTGATGACATGTTTGTGGTTGTTTGTGAATTGATGAATTGAGGGCCTGAGGCCCAGAAGTTTGGGGGAAACCAATTGATTTTAGAAGTGTTTAAAGTTTTTACCAAATTTGCAAGGTGGCAATCTTAGAAAAATAGATTTTATGCTGCCCAAATTTTTACTAAATCTATTATATAGATGTGTAATAAAAAAGAAAATTTTTACACCTGTCTTTATCATAAAAGAAACTTTTGAAAAGGTTTTCAATAGGGAAAAACGGCTTAGCTTCACGGGAATCTTTCAGTCGGATTACACATAGGCTGGAGGGTTACCGTGGGGTTGCTGGCGGGCTGCTGTCTTTACAAAAATAGAAGTGCAGAAATGGGGCCTGTCATGTTGGTATCAGAGCGGGGTTTTGAATTGAGATCTCATGCGTTAGGTTTTAATTGATTAAATTAATTATTTTACTTTATTTTATAAATAAAGCAACCCAAACACGTTTCGGTTATTTTATTTGGCATGCATATGATTTTCAAAATTTCAAATGTTTCACGATCTTGTTTTTATGGAAATCACAGCACTATGCACCGACGGGGTCATAGGGGTCCCCGTAGAGCCACTTCAGAGGCTCCCGTACCTGAGTTACCGTCTGCCCGGAGGGTAGAGTATGCATCGGGGTCGGTAAATGCCCATATAGATCAGAGCCGTCCGGGACCGTCGGCACCCATAGAACCAACCGATCGGGGTTTTAATACAGAATAGGTCGCTCAGATACTAATGGTGACAATGCGTCAACCGCAGGAGGCCCCCGAAGAATCGAAACGCTCGATAGAACGTGCTTGTAAGTTAGGGGCAAAGCCATTTGACGGAAGTGGAAACCCAGAGAGTGCCTTGGCATGGTTGGATCGGGTTACAGAGATTTATAGAGTGATAGGATGTACAGATGAGCAAAGAGTTCTGTTATCCTCTTTCCTCCTAGAAGACAGAACAAAGGATTGGTGGAAAGCCTTGGAGAGGCGACATCCGGGAGGAGTGACATGGGAGATATTCGAACGGGAGTTTACAGACCGATTTTACCCGAAAAGCTACAAAGATGCCCGGATGGAGGAATTCTTTAGATTGGAGCAGGGCTCGACATCCGTGACCGACTATGAAAAGAAATTTTTCGAATTGGTCCGGATTGTCCCTTTCATCTCAGATGACAAGGAGCAAAGATGTAAGAGATTTATGGCAGGCCTGAATCCCAGCCTCAGAGTTCATTTGTCATGGGTTCCTCAGATGCATTATGGAGAGCTGGTGGAGGCTGTATTGAAAGTAGAAAAAAATGTGACAGCCGCAACTCAACAAGGAAAACCAGAAGGCAAGCGTAGTGGATCCAATCTACTATAGGAAGGGCCCAGCAAGTTCGCCAGAAGACAAAGTAAGTCCAGATGGGTTAGTGGTAGGAAGATGAGCCGAGGAGCATCATTTAGTTAGGGGTCAGCTAGACCATCTGCAATGCTTGGAGGCTCTCGTGATACCAGGAGTTCGATGTCAAAGTGTAGTATATGTGGGAGGAGACATCCAGGCGAGTGTTGGATGAGGAGTTCTAGCACAGCTTGCTTTCATTGCGAACAGGAAGGTCATTTTATGAGAGAGTGTCTGCAGCTAGCCACCTTAGCCAGTTTAGAGGTTAGACCTTCAGCAGCATCTTCACAAGCCAATGTGGGCCAGAGACAAGGAGGTAGAGGCTCTCAGACTAGAGGACGTGGTGTAAAACCCAAAACCTCGTTCGTCGGAGAGCGAAATATTTTTTCGATGGATCGCGTTCGATCGAAAAAATATAATTATCGAGTTCGAAAATATTCAGAATAATTATTTTAGAATAATATAATAAATTCGAGTTAGTGAGACTGATTCGAAATTTTAAAATTTCGAAGACGAAATCAAGTCATAAACGGATTCCCGGACGGACGGACGAAGATGGATTTGATTTCGGAATCAAAATGGGAGAATGCATGGAATGTAAGAATGAATGCATGCGTGACACGTGTTTCATGCATGAAGAGGATTGAGACAAGTGTAAAGTAAATATGGTAGATTGATGACAAGTGTGTGGCAAGTATGATAACTTAATGACAAGTGGTGTGAGAACATAATATATGTACATATATTGCAATTAAATGAAAAAAAAAATGATGAGAACAAGAAAAGCAACTCAAGTACTCGGTAATTTGAAGCAAAAACCGAGAAAAGCAATAGTTATTGACTTGGTCAAACAACTAAAATGAGAGTGAGAGGGAGAGCACTTTCATTTGGGGATAAAAAGCAAAAACAAACATGAGAAAGAGGGAGATTCATTCTCGGTCGAGTAAAGCAAATCAAGAGAGAGAGAGACTTCAAACAATAAAAAGCCGAGAGACATTTTGGAGAGAAAAGTTATGGGTGTGTGTGTAAAACCTTCATGAAAAAGTGAAGTAAGTGAAGCTCAAGACAAATCCCATTCGGCCTCCATTCTTCAACCAAAAACCGCGAGCCAAGCTCACTTGTCAACTCGATTTCCAGGCTAACCAAAAGTTGTGCAGACCGAGAGAGTGATCGAGAGAGATAGAGAACGAGAGAGGGAACGAAAGATGAAAAGAAGTAGTGAGAGTTGTTATCAGACCGAGATGAAGCAAGCTGAAGGAGAAATTCAGATCTGAAGCAAACTGGATGCATGCAAGGACAGATCTGAGAACTCCAGCCCGTGCATGCAAGCTAGAAGGAGAGCTGCCATGATCAGAAGGGCTGAAACCATGAGTTGCTGCCTTAAAGCTGCAGTTACTACCGTGAAGCTACTGTTGGGGCCTTGAGGAGCTGCTAGCTTGAGGAGGACCGTGAGTTGTTGTAGCCATCGTGAGGAGCTGCTGCCGTGAACTGTCGCTGTCCCGAGCTATTGAACTATTGTCGTGCTGTTGTCGCAACTGCCATGGAGAGCTGCTGTCATGAACTGAAGTTGCTGCCCGTGACCTGCTGCTGCTGCCGAAGGTAATGTCCAGTTGCCCGTGACCTGCAGCAAGAAGAAAGTGAGTTAGTGAGTGAGTTGAATGCTGTCAGGTGAAGTTTTGAATGCCATCGAAATAATTTCAGCTTGATTGTGTTGTGTTTTTTGAGTAATTTTTAAAGCGTGCATGTGAATAAGAGTTGAGATATGGATTAAATTGATATTGTTATGATTGAATTTTAGGATTTACAACCTCGTTAGTGCGGAGATTCGCTCGTTATTGTTCGATTGTGTTTTTGGAATGATATTGTCATCGATTGTGTTCGTTGCGTTTTATTTATGGGCTGTTATAGGAAAGTTAGGGGCTGTTATGTTATGCTTTTAGTTTCGAGTTCGTTGTCATGGAAAATGGTTAGTATTGGTATGTTTTAAAGTATCGAATAATCATTCAGATATTGAGAAATTGTTTCCGAGCAATTCAGATGAGTTTTCTGCGAATGCGAATGTTTTTAGTTTGTGATTTTCGTTGTCAAATGTGAAAGTTTTGATGATGTTATCAAGTTGCCTTGAGACGTATTTAAGCCCATTAAAGTGTTAAAGTTTGATGTTAGGATATTATAATAAAGTTGATCGGATAGTTTTTATTTCACGCGAAATCGTTAAATTGTCGAAATTCGGAGTTGAATCGGGAAATAAATATTGTTTAAGCTTGCTGCCATGTTTTTCAATTTTTCTGTGTGCTTTAAAGTGTTTAAATATTTGTTTTTCATGATTTAAGTAAAGTCGCAAGTAGTATTGATGATAAGTTAGATTGGAAACGCAATAATCACGCGAAACGCTAAAGTGATAATTCGCGATAACTAATTGTAATCGAGTAAGTTTTATGTTATTCGTTTGGCTTCGAATCTTCTTTTTATTGAATCCCTTAGAGTGTGATGTCGATGATGTTACTCTAGTTTCAAAGGGCATAGTTATCGATTTTATAACAGTAGAGTTTCGAGTAGTTTATGTCGCGATAACGATTTGGTTTGTGATAGTCTCCGCGTGCGAACATTAGTTTCCCGTATTATTATCGTGTGAGGTTAATCGCTTGAATTGTCGAGATTAGAAATCCTCGTGTGGATTAAATTTTAGTTGCGCACGAGTTGTATTTTAACAAAAACTAGATCAAAACCAATCGTAGGTGAACCGACGAGCGGATGAGAGCTATAACAAGAGTGGTTGATCAGTTATTAGAAGCAAGTTGTGAGTGTGCATTTTATAAAGCTTTCGCGAATTCTGTTATATGAAATTATTAATGCGATACTATTTTAGTTTATGATTATTATGTTATTCAAGTAACATTTTAGAATATTATCGCTTTCCTTATAATGCATGTATAATTGCATATATGTATTTAGTTTATCTTGACCTCTAGCATAACCCGATGCGTGTATGATAATAGACGGGGGGAATCGTAATCCCACGTTCCCATATGCCTAATAGACGGGGGGAATCGTAATCCGAAGTTCCCGTACGGCTTAACATTCGGGGGGAATCGTAATCCCAAGTTTCTGTATTTTCTGATGTTGGGGGGAATCGTAATCCCAAGTTTCCGCATCTGAGCACACGCAAACAGTAAATTTCTAGTATTTCATGTCAGATAGATATTTGGCTTAAGAGTTTAAGAAAATGAGTTTTTCTAGAGTTACCCTTCTAAGTGAGTAAAGATATGAAATACGTCAATAGATATCAGTTTAGAATAATAAGAAAAGTTTAATTACAAAAAGTTATTAAAAGAATCTTTTGCTTAACTAAGCTGTATTGTTTTCACATAATAATGAAAGTAGAATTTATTATTAAGTACACTCACTAAGTTATTCTCACCATCGTTTTTCCTGTTTATTTAAAATCCTCCCTCGGTGTAGTTACGAGCAGCGAGACAGAGGCATCTCCATTGGACGTACAAGCCAGCTAGACACACGACCACGCTGCACTCGTTTCTAGACATATTATCATGTATTGTATTTATTATCTTTTCCAGATTCTTCAAGTTTTGTAAATATTATTTTAGGTTAAGGATTTTATGTAAATATCATGCATGACGTTTTAAAATTTTTAAGCAAGTTACTTTCTGCATCGTTGAATGATTATGAAATTGAAAAAGGGCCTGATGTCTATTAGTTACAGAAATGTTTAGAAATGAAATTATACAGGTTTTATAAAGTTTTTACAGGGTGAAATTTTAGAAAAACAGTCATTATGCTGCCGGATTTTCGAAAAATTCTATCTTCATAAAGTTATTTTCAACGAATAAAATTCCTATCCGTTTTCAGAAATAAAAAGGTTTTCAAGTATTTTTCAGAAAGGAAAGAGGCTTAGCTCCATAGAAACTTTCCAGCCGGAGTAGATCTCTACTGGAAAGTCACCGTGGGGTGCTGAACAGGTCACCTAACTAGTATAGTTAGAAAAAGGCTTGTCATGTGGCACTTCAGTCTCAGCTACAGGTGCAATGGGTAGAGGAGTGTCTTCAGCGGGTCAGCCAGGTAGACCCCGCATCCAGGCTCGAGTGTTTGCTGTCACACAAAAAGAGGTAGACGCCGCTCCAGAGGTTGTTACTGGTATGGTTTCTGTTCTAGATCATGATGTATATACACTGATAGACCCTGGACCCTACATTCCTTTGTGTCCGTACCATTTTTAGCAAAGGTTAGAGCGAAATTACAGCCCTTTGAAGATAGTATAGTAGTTTTCATCCTGCTGGAAATTCCTCATTGGCCAAGAAGGTGATTGTGGATAGCAAAATCGTGATAGAAGATAAAGAGTTTCTAGCTGACCTGATTGTATTAGATATTCGGGACTTTGATGTGATATTGGGGATAGATTGGCTATCCAGATATTGGGCCACAGTCGATTGTTATGGGAAGGAAGTCAGATTGGCCAGACCAGGGGAATCAGAGGTGGTATTCCACGGAATTCGGAAAGTACTTGACACTAGTACGGTCACCACCATAACAGCTAGTAGGATGTTTTGTAAAGGATATCAATGATATATGGCTTATATGGTTGAATAGAAGAAGGATGAAGTTCGATTGGAAGATATTCCGGTGGTCAGAGAGTTTCCAGATGTATTCCCGAAGGATCTCCCAGGTTTGCCACCAGATAGGGAGATAGAATTTGAGATAGATTTGGTTTCGTGAACTGAACCAATCTCGATTACTCCATACAGGATGGCGCCAACTGAGTTGAAAGAACTAAAGGTATAGATGGAAGAGTTATTGGAAAAAGATTTTGTAAGGCTAGTCATTCACCATGGGGGGCTCTAGTTTTGTTTGTGAAAAAGAAAGACGGGAGCTTACGGCTGTGTATTGATTATAGACAGCTGAATAGGGTGACAATATGTAATCAATATTCGCTCCCGAGGATTTGATGATTTGTTTGACCAGTTACAAGGATCCAGGGTGTATTCGAAGATTGATTTGAGGTTAGGTTATCATCAACTAAAGGTTTGGAAGGGAGATGTTCCAAAGACTGTATTCAGAATCGGTATGGGCATTATGAATTCCTAGTCATGCCATTTGGGTTGACAAATGCCCCAGCCGTGTTCATAGGCCTAATGAATAGGGTCTTCCGAGCTTATTTGGATAAGTTCGTGATTGTGTTTATTGATGATATTCTGGTATATTCAGGCAGTCATGAGGAGCATGCAGAACATCTCAGGATTGTGTTGCAGACCTTGAGAGAGCACCAGCTGTATGCGAAATTCAGCAAGTGCCAGTTTTGGTTAGAGAGAGTTGCTTTCCTAGGTCATGTCATTTCAGCTGAAGGGCTTAGTGTGGATCCCCAAAAGATTAAAGCTATCACGAACTAGAGACCGCCTACAAATGTGACTGAAGTTTGGAACTTTCTCGGGTTGGCAGGCTATTATAGAAAGTTTGTTGAGGATTTTTCCAAGATAGCAACCCCATTAACCAGACTGACGAGAAAGGAAGAAAAGTTCGAGTGGTCAGAAGCTTGCCAGCAAAACTTGGATGAATTGAAGAGAAGATTAACGTCAGCTCCTGTTTTGACATTACCAATAGGAACAAATGGATTCACGGTATATAGTGATGCCTCGAGATAGGGTTTAGATTGTGTATTGATGCAAAATGATAAAGTTGTACTTATGCTTCTAGACAGCTAAAGAAGCACGAGCAAAACTACCCTACCCATGATTTGGAGTTGGCAGCAGTTGTATTTGCATTGCGGATTTGGAGGCATTACTTATATGGTGTTCCCTGTTGGATCTTTACAGATTATAAGAGTCTGCAATACCTACTCACTCAAAAGGAATTGAATATGAGGCAAAGGAGGTGGCTAAAGCTGATTAAAGATTATGATTGTACGATAGAGTACCACCTTGGAAAAGCAAATGTAGTGGCTGATGCTTTGAGCAGGAGGCCTACGATCTCCCTAGCACGATTGAAGACTGTGTATCTTTCGTTTTTGGTGGAACTAAGATCGTTGAGAGTAAAATTAAATGTGGCAGACACCGGGGCATTGTTAGTTACTTTTCATGTTCGCCCCATTTTGGTGGATTAGATAAGAGAATTACAGAAATAGGATCCCCAGTTGGTCAAATTAAAGACAGAAATCGAAGATGGAAAGAGAACAAATTTCGCTATCAGGAAAAATGGTACAATGATGATGGGACAGCGCTTATGTGTACCGGATGTAGAGGATCTGAAAAAGGAAATCATGGAAGAAACTCATTCCTCAGCATATGTCATGCATCCGGGTAGCACGAAGATGTACCATACTCTGAAGGAACATTATTGGTGGAAAGGGATGAAGAAAGAAATAGCAGCTTTTGTATCCCGATGCTTCACCTGTCAACAAGTCAAGGCAGAGCACCAGAAACCAGCAGGACTATTGCAACCTCTCTCTATTCCTGAATGGAAATGGAAGAAGATCACCATGGACTTTGTAGTAGGACTTTCATGCAGTCAGAGGGGGCATGATGCGATATGGATGATAATTGACAAATTAACGAAGTCCGTCCATTTTCTGCCCATCCGGAGTGATTACCCCTTTAGCAGATTAGCACAGCTCTACATTGATTAGATAGTTAGACTTTATGGTATGCCTGTTTCTATTGTTTTAAATCGTGATCCCAGATTCACATTGAAGTTTTGGCCCAATCTATAGAAAGCATTAGGAACTCAGCTAAATTTTAGCATAGCCTTTCACCTGCAGACGGATGGTCAGTCAAAGAGGACGATCCAGACACTTAAAGAGATGCTCAGATCATGTGTTCTGGAATTCAAGGGGAGTTGGGATGTACACTTACCACTTATGGAGTTCGCTTATAATAACAGTTACCAAGCCAGTATAGGTATAGCCCCATATGAGGCACTTTATGAAAGGAAGTGCAGGACTCCAGTGTGTTAGGATGAGGTAGGTAAGAGGAAATTGATAGGTTCCGAGCTCCTTTAGATCACTACAGATAAAGTTAAAGTTATCAGGGACCGACTCAAGGTAGCAGGCGATCGGCAAAAGAGTTATGCAAACAATCGCCGTAGAGACATTGAATTCGAAGTTGGAGATAAAGTATTCCTCAAGATATCCCCCTGGAAAGGCGTACTTAGATTTGGAAAATGTGGTAAGGTAAGTCCGTGCTATATTGGGCCGTATGAGATTACTGACAGAGTAAGATCAGTAGCGTATAGGTTGAAGCTGCCACCACAGTTGGATAAAATTCATGACGTGTTTCACGTGTCCATGCTTCGAAAATACATCCCAAATCCCTCCTATATACTTAGAGAGCAACCTTTGAGCTTAGGGAAAACTTAGCTTATGAAGAGGAACCGATTTAGATTTTAGATCGCAGCGAACAGGTTCTACGTAGTAAAGTCATTCCCTTAGTGAAGATATTGTGGAGGAATCACGATATAGAGGAGGCCACATGGGAGCATGAGGATCAAATGAAACATAAATATCCCCAATTATTTCAGTAGGTGTCGATGAGTTTTGTAAATTTCGAGGACGAATTTTTTTTTTTTTTTGGGGAAGAAATTGTAATATACCCGCCCCATTTTAGTATTGTATACGTATTATACATTTGTACACGTATGTCTCATTTATGAAATAAAGAAATAATCTAGAGGGTCCAAATGCAAAATTAGATTATGATGAAATTTACGAATACGATTTCGAGCTTATGAAGTGGTAAAATAATTGATTTAGAGGTATGAAAATGGTATTAAAAGAAATATTCAAGAAAGGGTGAAATTGAAAAATTTTATGAAAATTGGGTAAAAGTGCAAGGACTAAAAAGTTTCACTTTTAAAAGTTTAGGTTAAAATCGTAATTTTTAAAAAAGTTGAGTAGCCAAATCATAATTCGACCAGATTATATCATCATCTTCTTCCTCCAGTCAACTCATTTTCTCTCTCTCTCCTCAGATTTTCAACCGATTTCATTCCCGCAAGCTCAACTTCGACCACATTCGACCTCTGTTTTAGCCAATCTTGATACCGTTGGAAAGCTCGTGCGACGTAAATTCTATAGGTACCAATTTTATCAATTTTTATCATCGTTTGGGTCTTCGTTTCAGTAGAGGAAGTTAGGCCATTAACCAACTTTAATTTTTCTAGATTCCGACGAAACAAAGCGATTCCGACTCCGATCGACCTCATTTTCATGACAAGTGTGTCGAGGACAACAAAACCCACCTAGTCACACCTCCCACCACCGAGGTCGCTGGAATCCGACGTAGAAAAGTCGCCGTCGGCTACCACGTACGGCGAAGGTAAGTTCTCCGACCTCCGGAACTCGAAATTTAGCTCTTGACACGTCCACCGACTCGTTCTTAAGTGTAGAATTCATTTTTTGGGCTATTTTTTTTTATAGGGCAACCATATTAAAAAATTTTATATATTATATTACTTTATAGATTTAATTTAGAACGGTAATAACTATATTGGGAATCGAGGGAACCCGAAAGCGTGTGATTTCGTGAATTAATAATTGATGATTGTTATTCAAAATATTTTGGATGTGATGTTTTAAAATTTGTGTTATGATATGTTATAGTTTGATTTTGAAATAAATGAAATTGTATGAAAAATATTTTGCATGGACTATAAACGATTATATGAGATGTGGATTTTCTAAATTTGAAAATTTTATACGAGATAAGTATTTATGGTGAAAAATTATTTGATGGAAATATATATTGAATATATGGTATGCTTGGTAGATGTTACAGTTATTTCCGGTTGAGATTGAGTACCCGAAACGTGCATTGGCAGTGTTGGGAGTCTCTGTCACTAATAGCGGGTGGAAACCCGCAGGGGAGGATTGTGTCGAGTCATTGGTTCGGTTTAATGTGTCACCTAATGCACGTATAGGGTATATTATTAGCTAGCTTCCACTTGAGCGAGGAAAAATATCGCTCCGTGGCGAAGGAAAAATTCCGCTACATAATACCGGATAGATGGCCTGAATGAGGGAAAATTTCGGGAAGGCCGAAGCGAGATAAAATTCCGCTCCATACCTTGGATACCATGTGGTACGGACCATTAGTGGTTGGCTTGTTTTATTCAGAGATTTTTCAAATACAATAATGTCACCACTATTTACATTTTATGTAGAGAACTGAAATTATACGATAATTTATCATATCCTTTAGTTTTATAATGGAATTGAATGATATTTACATAAATAATTTATCCATGCATTTATTTGAAAAATGGTTTTAAGAGAAAAAATTGATTTTTCATATTACAGAGATGAAAGATTTATAAAATATTTTAAAACTAAGGGAGAAATTTTTATAAAGATAAAATGAAAATAAAAACTTACAACACTCACTAAGCTCGTGTAGTTTACACTGTTTTATGTTTTACAAGCAAAACCTCCCTAGGGACAGATATAGGTACAGGTACAAGTACATTAAGATCAGAGACTCTAGCCCAGGACTAGGCAGATTGAGTCAGGAGTGCTTTGTACTACTGTGATTGTATAGATGTATCTTATTTTGGGAAATACTTAATTAATTGTATATGACATAATATATAAGTTTTTCTTATTTTTGAACATGTATAAATAAACATAGATGCATGACATACTGTTTTGTGTTTTAAATTATTTTGAAATTTGATGACATGTTTGTGGTTGTTTGTGAATCGATGAATTGAAGGCCTGAGGCCCAGAAGTTTGGGGGAAACTAATTGATTTTAGAAGTGTTTAAAGTTTTTACCAAAGTTGCAGGGTGACAATCTTAGAAAAATAGCTATTATGTTGCCCAAATTTTTACTAAATTTATTATATAGATGTGTAATGAAAAGAAAATTTTCCACTTGTCTTTATCATAAAAGAAACTTTTGAAAAGGTTTTCAATAGGAAAAAACGGCTTAACTTCTCGGGAATCTTTCAGCCGGATTACATATTAGCTAGAGGGTTACCGTGGGGTTACCGACGAGCTGCTGTCTGTACGGAAATAGAAGTGCAGAAATGGGGCCTGTCATTGAGAGCATATATGATGGAGTTCAAGGGTAGTTAGAATATTCACCTACCTTTGATTAAGTTTGCCTACAACAACAGCTATCAGTCCAACATTGGCATGGCACCATATGAAATGTTGTATGGTAGGAAGTGTAGAACCCTGGTTTGCTAGGATGAAGTAGGTGAAAGAAGATTGATTGGCGCAAAGATTGTCTAAGCTATAATAAAAAATATCAACGTGATTAGAGAAAGGTTGAAAATAGCCAGCAATAGGCAAAAAAGCTACGCAGACAATCGAATGAGAAACCTAGAGTTTCAAGTGGGTGATAAAGTATTTCTATGGATCTCACCTTGAAAAGGTGTTTTAGATTCGGGAAGCATGGAAAACTTAATACACAATATATAGGATCGTACGAGATAGTGGCAAGAATGGGTAAGGTGGCGTATCGTTTGAAGCTGCCACCAGAATTGACGTACATTCATGATGTGTTCCATGTCTCTATACTTCGCAAGTATGTAGCCGATCCTACACACATCGTGAAAGAGCAACCGGTGCAATTGAAAGAGAACTTAACCTACGAAGAATAGCCAGTGGAGATTTTAGATCATAGAGATCAAGTGTTGCGCCACAAGATTATTCCACTGGTGATGGTATTGTGGCGAAATCATGGATCGAAAGAAACTACATGGGAATCTGAAGAACAAATACACGCTCAATATCCGTGCTTATTTAGACAAGTATGTAGTTTAAAATTTCGAGGACGAAATTTTTAGAAGGAGGGGTGAAAATGTAAGTTCTTATTCTCGATTCTAGATTCCTTAGTATTATAAGCTAGACTAAAAGATAAAAATGTTAAATTTCATCAATATCATCCTTATGGGTGATATTAGAATGTTAGTAAAACTTTTAGAAACTAATTAATACTAATAGTGAGATAAATACAAAGAAGGGTAAAATGGTCATTTTGCTAAAGAAAGAGCCTCATACATATGTGTAGAAGTGACTAGAATAACTAAATGGTATGAATTATGAAAATACATAGAAAGTAGTAGGATGTTATCGAAATTATGCAAAGTTGGAGGATATTTGGGTTAATCTCAAGTAGTGGCATAAATGTAATTAAATATCAAACTTTAAGAGCAATTATATATGTAATGCCTATATAGATAACAGTGTTAGTCACAAACACTTAGCAAAATTTTGAGCAAAAATAGAGAGGAAGAGGGAGGAGTGGACAGCAAAGAAAGGAGAATGAGCGTAAGGTGATTTCTAGCCATTTTTCAAGTCTCCAACTAAGATTTTAGGAAATTCCAAGTAAGAAGAGTAAACCCTAAGCAAATTTGAGGTAAGTTTCCATGAGTTTGATTAAGTTTGATGTTAGTTGGGTCTAGGTAAAGTATGGATGGATGGGTTAGTTTTGATATGAGTTTTGATGGGGTTTTAATTGAAATCAAGTGTAGAACTCTAGTTATGTGCAAAGGAAGCTTAGATTGCAAGTAATAATACAAGAATGATAAGTTAGGGTTTATAGGAAAAACCCTAACTTGTGAATTAAGCATGTCCAAAGTAGTTGAAGTTGTAGATTAAGTGTTTGATGAATTGTTTGAGAGAAATACTAAGAGAATAGCTTGAGAAGTTGAAAAATGCAATGTGTGTGTGTGTGTGCCTCACAACCAAGAAGGCTTGTGTGACACCATTGTGCTTTGATGCAAATAAGCTTGAATTCATACAAATTTGAAGTTAGAAAATCATATAAAAATATTAGAATTGAAAGAGGAAAAGTGTAAAGATGAGTTGAGAATGAAGAGCCTAGTTGAAAGGCATTATGGATATTCATATAAAATTCATTCTTTGATGTATGAATGAATATATTTGATTAAAATCGAGTGAAAGAATATTAGATATGAAAGAGTTAAGCTTATTGCATGTTTAAGGTAAAAATATGCATGAAAAGGTGTTGAAAAATATGAGTATTTCATAGATTTCACCCCCCTATTGTTAGAATTTTTCGAAACCGTTTTACGGATGACCTAAATGAGAGTTAGGAAGATGACTGAAGCGAAAACGGAACAAAGAAAAGCCCAGGGTTGGCCCCTACATACCATTTAGCCAAAGAGGGTCTTTAATTTGAATTTTTTGTTCCAAGGTTCTACAAGTTATTTCGGGCATACCAAGGTGTTCTTAGGTGAAAATAAGTGAGACTTGTACAAAGAAATCGGAATTAAAAAGCCTTGGTTAAGTTAGAACCTGGATGGGAAGGTTATAGTCAAAAGAGTTTTCAAATGAGTGACTTATATTGAAAGCTTTCTTCATAGCTTTGAGTAATCATTTGTAGCGTAATTTGAGTAAGATTATATAGGTGAGGAACGAGTAAGGGGAGCACGAGAAGGTCGTCAAAGCTCTTAGACTGCTTTAGATCGAGGTAAGAGTTACATACACTTTCATTGCGTTAATTGTGTTTGAATTATAAGAAATTATGTTTCAAAATGTTTTTGAATGAAATATCTTGAATAAAAATGTTTTGTCACATAAAGGGATCATTAGATCCATTTCGAATACAAATCGAGAAACAAAACTGTTTTTATGAGAATTGAGTTGAAAACGAATTGAAAGAGTTTAAAAGATAAGAAATTTTGTGCCTAAGACACTTAGAAGAAAACGATTTTCAAAGACCATGTGTATACCCTCAGTTTTACATGTTATTTGGCATTATGTGGCAATGCAGAAAAATTCTGCTCGTAGTTGCTAAGATTTTCAGTGTTTCTAGTGCTACACTTATAACGCAGAAAATTCTATACGTAGTTGCCTAGATTTATAGTTGACTTTGCAATGCGATGCGATGCAGAGAATTTCACACGTAGTTGCAAGAGTTTGAGTATTGAGCACTATAATATGCGATGCAGAAAATTCCATATAGTTGCTCAAAGTATAGATGATTTCATACTACATTTTGCAATGTAGCAAATTCCGCACGTAGTTGTCACAATGTTTCAACAGCATCATGGTTGGTGTCAATTGAAAAATCGCCACGTGACTTATCACATTGAACGACGTAGTTAGTCATTATGAATTAGATTTTTAGGGTTACACATGGTGCTTTTAGTAATAAAGTTTTACGTCAAACTTTATAAGCATTTAGTAAGTTATACTTATTCATGCAACAATTATCATATTTTCTACGTTGATTGAACTAATGCAAATTTTCTTTGTTGCAGTGTATAAAACTATTCCAGGGACTTCCTACAAGTGATCAAGAAAAAGGAATACTTCATTAAAATATAGGTGGGCGTAACTACAGATGCATTGCATGGATAATTAATGAATAATTGTCGTTGTAATTGAAATAACTAAATGATCGCAAACAAATGTTTGAAAACTTATATATTGATGTTGTGAAATGTATATAGTTGTAAAGTTTCATATGACATATATCCATCGTATGATGTTTATCAATTGGGATTGAGGTATGAATAATGATTGAGATGCATGATTGTGAAATAAAAAGTTGGGTGGTGATTGAGAATAGTTCGAAGTGTATTTTTTTGCAAGATAATTTTTGGAAATCTTAAAAATACAGTTGTTATGTTGTCGAATTTTTATTAAAATTTGCTTTAAATCGAATTCGAAAATTTACACAAACCCAACTATTATTAAAGAAAACGAAATTTTAAGTCAAAGTAAACGGGCAAAGTATTTTTGGGCTTGACTCCATGGGTCTCTATTAACCGTGAGTAAGGTTATGAGAGGTTCGTTGGAGTGCCCGATGAAACCCTCCAGATAAGATCTTAGAGAGAATCTGGTTCGAGTATCGTCATTTATAAACTTTCAAAAGTCTTGATTGAATATAATATAACTTTTATAAACTTTTTAAAATTCATATAAAGTATATATCAGATATCACATAACTTTTATAGAGTTTTTAAAAATCTAAATTCAATACACTTGAACTTTTAAATTCTATGGAAGTCATAAAAAAATTAAATTGAATACACCCCGCTAAGTTTTTAATGACTTCTATAGAATTTAAAAGTTTAGGTATATTCAATATAGATTTTTAAGGACTCAATAAAAGTCATGTGGTATTTAATATAGACTTTTAATGACTTTAAAAAATTTATAAAAATTATGGGATATTCAAAATGTCAATGATTTTTATAGAATTTTAAATTTTAATGACTTTAGTAGACTTTTATATTAAATCTCTAATAATCAAACTCCACAAATTCTTTCTCACTCCCCTCGAAAACTTGTATAAACTTTTGTTGTTGATTATAAAATGTAAACCTCACAATCTTTTTAATATTTGAATCTCCTCAAACTCGATGATAGTTACAAATAAAAATATTTCATTATTTTAAAAAAATGCACATACACAAACATACGCACACAAATATATATATATATATTTCACTCGCATTGTATTGTGAATCATAATGGTCAATATTTTTTTTGATATGTTCAAATTGTTAACTTTTTAGTTTTTGAATCTTATTAGGCTTTTCTTTTCCACATACTTCAATTTATTATTTTGTAAAATATTTCAAGTTTAAATTAAAATTGAGAAGTTAGATCTTAATAAAGCAAATTTAAGAAAATGAAACATCTTATAATTTATATATATATATATATATATAATACCAAAGAAAAAAAAATTGGATGAATATTGATCAAAATCATCTCATTATTCTTATAATAAATAGTACAACTATTATTAATGATTATATTGTAAGCCAATAGTTTAGCATTTCTTGTATACAACTAATAAAACTCATAAATGTACAGATGAAAGATCTTATTGCTTTAAAATCGATGAAATTAATCAATATAATCTTTGCTTTTTATACTCAAAAATAAAAGGAAAAACCTCTATTTCAAATAAAAAAATATAAAAAAATAAATATATATGGAGACCTTTTAGCCAGTGGTTTATTAAAAAAATAATTTTTTAAATTTGATTATTAATTATATCTATATATATGATATTTTTTTTCAACTTTTATTCCTATTATATACTTGTTGGGGGAATTTCTTGAACTTTTTATTTTGATTAGTATAGAAATCAATTTTGATATTTATAAAATATCATAAAATTAACCAGCTTGAATTTTGTAAAACATCGATTTTGATAGTTATCTTTAACCAGATCATTTATACTATATCAAAATAAAATATTTTCATTGAGATGAGAATATAATTTACAATGTGTATAATTTATATGAACTTGTTAAATGAATATATTTTTATTTTAGAAATAAATGAAAATCCATAAAAGTCAATTAATATGTACGAATCTTCATCATTACTAATTAATAAAATTGACGATTTTGACTCATTTCTTGAGACTCAAGAGTAACAAAGAGAGTATACTAATGAATAGAGGGTTGTCATAGTTGCTAATATATAGAGCAACGTTGAGATGATTGATAAAACATTAGGGATTTTATTTTTTATAGAATACTTAAAGTGAATAGTGAAACATTTAAATACTTATGTTCCAGTTATCAGTTTATGTACTTGAAGTGACTTTACTTTTATTTTATGTGTCATGCTTTTTTAACATTATTAACATAATAAATATAGTTTTATTAACTTATAAAGTACATATTATATTATAAGTTAGTGAAAATATTTATGAAAATACGTGGAAGTCTATGGAAATTTATGAAAATATATCATAATTTCTTTTAAAAGTCTATCAAAGTTAATGAAAGTATTTTAAAAAAGAGTTTATAAAAGTCTACAAGAGTCTTTCATGAATATGTAAAGTCATTAGAAGTATATGAAATTTTACAAAAGTCATTCATTGAAAAAAGTTTATGAAAATCTTTCAAAGTCATGATTAAATATACCATCATAATATTATTTATGTCTATTTTCTCATCCAAGTCTTTCACTTTATTTGTGCTTAATGCGCCTAATTAATTAGCCACTAATTAGGTGATTTGGTAACCATCATGAACTTGAAAAACAGATTTATATTGTTTAGACCCAAAGTAAAGTGACATGAATAACATGAAATATAAATATACTCTTGGTGTTTATGTAAGAATGAGTTACACGAAATCCCCCTGAGGTAATATCTAAAATCAAATGTAAACATATTTACCCTATTATTATACATTACTCCACTTAGTTAGTCAAGTTATTTTAAGGTTAGTCAAACTAATTTGACTTAAAGGTAATTTCATCTTTATATTTTTTATATTTTTTAAAATTTTAAAATATAAATAAAAAAAAGGAATTAAAATAATAAACAATTTTCTTTTTTTTTTTTTAAAAAAAAGAGATCTTTACCGTCCATCATGAGGATTAATTTAAAAATAAAATTTGATATCTATGTTTTTTTTTAAAAAAAAATTAATTAATTTTTAAAATTTACTCAAAAATAAAAACAGTGGATCTTCATCATCCATCTCTAAGATGGACAATGGAGATCAACAAATTAAGGAAAAAATATTTTGAAAAAAAAAAAAGCTATAAAAAAAGAAAAACTTGTGGAGATATTGGATCTCCACCATCAACCCCCATCATCATCATTGGCCTCAACCCTTGTTGACACTTATTTTTGGTCAACCCTGTTCTTCAAGCCCAATACCTGTGACACAACAAACCTCATACAATGCAAACAATATAGGAGCAAAACACACAGGACACAACAAGACTTTTACGTGGTTCGGCAAAAAACGATGGCCTACGTCCACGACAATTACCCTCTCTCGGTGTAATTGTATTTTTATTTCACTCTGTCTTTTACCCTAAATTATATCTCCTATTTATAATGGAGATGTTATAATCAGAATAGGCTTGAGAATCTTACAGATAAGGCAAAAAATAATATACATTAATTAAGATAATATCTTCTGAGATTATCTCTCGTATATAGCAATTTCCCAGAATGTAGAGATTCGATTTGCATACAAACAGGTAATTCGACTCCTTTCCTGTTTCGGATTGATTCTTCTTCCAGAAGGTCAACTGGTCAATTTAAGTGTTTCGCCTGTTCAACGATCAGACAGTAAATTGAGCGAGCAGATATCTCCGAGCAAACGAGCAGACTTATTTATCCTTTTGGCCGCCGAGCAGACGAACATATCTCCAGTCAGTAGGAATGTCCGAGCAGGTTATCTTTGTGCTTTTAACTTTCCTTTGACTATTTGACCAAGTGTCTTCTTGGCTCTTAATAAGTCACAATGGGCCTCCATTTTTGGGCCTTTTCTTATTGCACCAAAAAATACCCATAACACAAGCCCCCTTGTTTCTGGTACACTTTTTGTACTGGAAACAATGTTCTTGCGCCCAGACTTGCGCCCAGAAAACTTTTAGTGAGATGTGAACCGTTGCTTCTCTTCCTTTTTGCCATGTGTTAGTCCCCCAGGCGTTAGCTACTTGTCACTCAACTGTCGCGCTCATTACTGCATGTATTAAATGCGCGTCTTTTCAATAGTTGCTCATGATGGCTCTTTCGGTTTTTTGCGCCTATTGCCAAACTTTGGCGACGATTGAAATGTCTTGACTTGCCGATTGGGATTCCGAAGCGTCAGCTATATATTACCCTTTGTCGTTCTCTTTTCGTCTTCTCTCTTCTGCCTTTGCAAACCCTGACATTTTTGTCTGCTACCATTCTCCTACATCCTCAAGGTTCTTTGTCAACGCCATCTTCAAGGTAACTTCTATTCTTTTCTTCTGCGATTACTTTCTTCCATGATTACTATTTGCGTATCTGATGGCATGATTTCTTCTTTTTTTTTTTTTTTTTTAAAAAAAAATAGATACTCGTATTGTTGCTTTGAGTTGCTGTCTGTTTGTAATATCTCTTGCCCATCCAACTTTTCGCCCCAATAGCCCCCCTTGTGTTCATAGGAGTATCGTATCCGTATGTACTGAGTTCTGGTCTGCTTTCTGCGACCTGACACCCCTGTTGATTTTGTAGATGTCTGGTCGTAGTCGTCGCAGTCATAAGGTGGGATCCACTGATGCTGCCTCCGAGGAGGATCTTAGTGCTACCTCTCAAGGTGGTGGGGCTACTTCAGTCCCTTCTGAACACCATTCCTCCTCTGCTCGCGCACTCTTTTTTCATTATGAATCTTCCCTTGGCCTCAGCGACCTTGAAACCATCGCTGAGGGCTTCTCCTTACCTAAGGGCTGCCGAGCTATGGTGCCTAAGGCTTCTGACCATGCAGCTTTTCCTCCCAAGGGTTTCTTTGCCATTAGTCATCAACACATAGAAGCCGGTTTCAGGTTTCCGGTTCATCCTTACCTGGTCGCTCTTTTAAACGACCTTAACTTAGCCCCTTTTCAACTTACCCCCAACTCTTATGCTCATCTCACCGCTTTGGCTTCTATCTTTCTTAAAAACGACCTTCCTCCTCCTACCCCCGCGATGATCCATCACCTCTTTTTGTTTAGAAGTACTACGGGTCCGAAGGCTGATAAGAAGGATGGGTTTTATTATACTTCAGCCCGAAAATCTCCTTACAAAGTGAACCTTCCTCAAGGGATTGGAAAATCCAACGTAGGAGATTACAAGTCACGATGGTTCTACGCGTCGTGCTTATCATTGTCGGATTTAAAGAATTTTTCTTTTTGCCTTTCGCCCAGTAAGCATATTTGTCTCAGTTTTCTATCTTGTATTTCTGCTCGTTGCTAACATTTTTCTTTGTGCAGATGTCTCTAGGGGCGAGATTCCTCTATCCGATCAGGAGCTCTCTCTGTTAGATAAATTTTCGGATGTAAAGACACCATCCGACGATCAGACACCTTCCGAGCATCTGCTTCAATTTCATGGTCTCGCTCCTCCTGCCGACCAAGAATTATTGGACCCCGCTTCTGATTTAGGCTCTCGCGAGGAGAAAGAAATTCCTTCTGCTTTCGAAGCTTCCGGACAGGAAATTCCACATCCAGCGAATACTTCAGTTCCGGAAATGGTGAGGCTTCATTTCGAGCAGCCTTTACCCAGCCAGGCTCCTGCTCAGTCTTCTGCTCCCAAAGAGCCTGTTCAAGCGGCCGGAGGTTCAGGCTCTCCCCCTGCTGCTGAAGTCTCTCCAGAATCGCCTCCTCAACAGGGTTCTGTCGGTTCTCCTGCTCGCTCGGTGAGGCATAAATCAGTGGCGAGGAAATCTTCGAACAAGAGTGCTCGTCGAGGGGATATATCTCAGCCTGCTCCGCCCAGCAGTTCCCCATCCGCCCCTACTCAAAATGTCGACAAGGGCAAAGGGATCGCCGATTCAGAAACTGCGGAACCGCCTCATAAACGCCAGAAAACAGCCGCGGCCGGTTCTGGTGCTGAGGAGCAGTCCCAGGAGTTTGATGCCGGGGAATATTACAGCGATCTTTTAGATCGCGCGCCCCAATTCCTGGGAGCGAGGAAGCCTGCCCTGTACAAGGAAGAAATAACGGGCGAACGGCTCATCAACTATTTGGGCTTCCACAGTACGCTTGTAAGTTTTTACTTTTTTGCTGCTATAGTATCTCTTTCCATTTTTTTTTTTTTTTTTTTTTTTGTACTAACAAATGCTTTGTTTCAGGCGTCCATGGCGTACATGAAGCTTTTGCGGGAGATTGGGGACTGGCCCGAGGAGAAGGCCGCCATGGCAACCACCATCAATTCTCTGGAGGAAGAGAAGGCTAAACTGCAGAATGATCATGAACTAGAGCTGGAAAAAGCGCAGGAGGCACACCGTGAGCTGGAGCAGGAAATTGAGAAACTGAACAATCAGAAGAACGAACAGCGGGAGTCCTTGGAGAGGCAGGAAATACAGATTGCCTTTAGGGATAAAAAGATCGAGACATTGACGCATGATCTCCACTTTGCTCGGGAATCGGAGGAGAAGTTGAAAACTGAGAATAAGGAACTGAAGGGAGAACTGTCCTCGCATAAGCATAAAGCCGCGGAGGCCAAGATTGTTATGGAAGCAATGAGGCAGGAAACAGTTTCTCTCAAGGAACACATTGCTTCGGAGAAGGGACGTATCGAAGCCGCGGTTCGAGAGGCAGAAGAGAGGACAGGAAGTTTATTCCTGTATAATCTGTGGTTCAAGCGACCAGATGTGGACGTTTCGTTCTTTGGTCCAGACGCCGTGGCTGAAGTAAAGCTGTACGCTCAGCAGGATAAACTTAAAGCCGGTCCTTCAGCTTCTTCTGCTGGTGCTGCCTCTGCTGATATTCCCAGCTCAGAATCTCCCAGCTCTCCTCGTCCAATCAATATTGATGACAGCGACCAGAAAAATTTTCCTGTTCGATGATATTTTGTTTTGTACTTATTACATTTTTTAACAATTTTTAAATAAATCTTTATTCATCGTTTCTTGTTTGTATTTATGTTTGTTATTTTTATTTACTCGTGAATTGGATTTTCGACCAGTACTTATTTGAGCAGAGTAGGTGTGGGGACGGCCAACTTGCTGAAATTACCCTTTCAGGCCCCTTACCTCTGCTTGATTAAAACAAATTCCCAGCTTTCTTGAATGGCCAATTTCTCCCAGCTTTTAAATTTTGTTCGAGCAGAGTAAGTGTGGGGACAGCTAGTCATGCTGAAATTACCCATTTTTGAGGCCCCTTACCTCTGCTCGTTTGAACCTACAGATCCAATGTTCCTTCAAGATACTATTCGTTCTTAAGTTACATGGATCTTCCAAGGTTTACTAAGTCCACAGGCCATAAGCATCCCTTCCAGAGTCCTTGTACTCACAGGTTATGCTAAGGTCTTCCAGGACATATTTTTTTTTTTTTTAGCTCACAGATAATGATTACACCTTCCAGAGCCCGGCTACTCACAGGTGGTAATCACATCTTCCAGAGCATTTGCTTCAATCGAAACGCGAGTAGATCATCAAAAAACGATCAAGTATTGCCATTCAAGGAGAATCTGATTCGATTTTACTGCACTGAAACAAAATTGATAAATTATCGAAGCGAATTAAAACAAAAACTTAAACCAATTAAATAAAATATGGTCGCAGGTTTTCAGCATTCCATGCTCTGGGAACTAGGGCCCCTTCCATGCTAGTCAAGTGGTAGGCTCCGTTCTGCAAACTTTCCTTCACAATGTAAGGCCCTTCCCAATTTGGACCAAGTGTTCCCTCACCAGCTTTCCGAGCAGCAGGTAGAATAAGACGCAGAACTAAATCCCCCGTCTTAAACCTTCGGGTACGGACTTTTCTATTGTAAAATCTGGCCACTCGCCTCTGATAGACAGCAATCCTTATTTGAGCATCATCCCTCATCTCTTCCACCAGGTCCAGGTTAGCAACAAGCAAACTGCTATTATCTTCTGGGTTGAATGTTGTTCGGCGCTGACTGGCAACTTCATATTCTGCTGGAATCATCGCCTCCGAGCCGTAAACCAATGAAAAGGGAGTTTCCCCAGTAGTGTTGCGAGCAGTAGTTCTGTATGCCCACAACACTTTTTGCAGCTCGTCTACCCAAGCCCCCTTTCTCGCTTCCAGCTTAGTCTTCAGGTTTTGCTTGATGATTTTATTAATGGCCTCTACTTGTCCATTGGCCTGAGGGTGGTCCACCGCTGAGAAGCTCTTTTTAATTCCCAGATCCGTGCAAAATCTTTGAAACTGTTCGCTACTGAACTGGGTTCCATTATCTGTTACGATTTGTTGGGGGACTCCAAACCTGCAGATAATATTTTCCCAAACAAATTTTTCGACCTTGGTGGTGGATATTTCAGCTAACTCCTTTGCTTCTGCCCATTTTGTGAAATAGTCAACTGCTACAATAGCGTGCCTACACCTTCCTCGGGCTGTAGGAAGAGGTCCAATCAGGTCCAGTCCCCATATGGCAAATGGCCACGGACTGATCATTTGTTGCAAAAAAGTTGGAGGGGCTCGAGGTATCTTGGCAAATCTCTGACACTTGTCACACCTCTTGACCATTTCAATTGAATCTTTTTTCATAGTTGGCCAATAGTACCCCTGTCGGAGGGCTTTCTGGGCCAACGATAGCCCCCCGGCGTGATTACCACAATGCCCAGCATGTATCTCATTTAACACGACTTGACAATCTAGACCGTCAATGCACCTAAGCAACGGAGCTGAGAATCCCCTCTTGTATAATTTATCATCATAGATGCAGTATCGAGCAGCTCGCGTCCGAAGGCGGCGAGATTCTAGCTTTCCTTCAGGTAGCTTCCCATCTTGCAAATATTCTACCAAAGGATTCATCCAGGAGTCCTGTGCTACCACAATTGCCATTATCTCATCTTGCGATTCAGTGCTAGGAATGGGCAATACCTCTATTGGCACAACTCCCATGAAATCTGCATGTTTTGCAGTGGCTAAACGAGCCAAAGCATCCGCGTGAGAATTTTGAGACCGAGGGACATGCTGCAGCTCATATTTCTCAAACTTTGTCAAGAGTTCCCTTACTTTCTGTAGATAAATGGTCATTTTTGATCCTTTGGCCTGATATTCTCCCCGGACTTGACCTACAACAAGCTGGGAATCACTGTAAATCCTTATTCGTTCTGCTCGCACTTCTAAGGCCAGTCGCAATCCTGCCAGCAACGCTTCATACTCAGCTTCATTATTAGTGGCTTTGAACTCGAATCTTAAAGCAGACAAGATTTTGTGTCCTTCCGGGCTGATCAACATTATTCCAGCCCCTGCTTTCTGCTCGCTGGAAGAACCATCGACATATAATTCCCAAAATGGACCTTCAGAAGACTCGGGCTCATCATTACTTGACCCCGTGAACTCAGCAACAAAATCGGCCAATACCTGCCCCTTGATCGCCGTTCGAGGCTTAAATTCTATTTCAAACTGGGCGAGCTCAATAGCCCATTTCAGCAAACGACCAGAGGCATCAGGTTTTTGCAAAACCTGTTTCAGAGGATATTTGGTCGGGATTTCAATTGCGTGGGCTTGAAAATAAGGACGAAGCTTCCTGGAAGCTACCACCAGGCTGTATGCGAGCTTCTCCATAGGTGTGTATCTGGTTTCTGCATCAATCAACCTTTTGCTTACATAATACACAGGAAGCTGCCTTCCGTCTTCCTCGCGAACCAAGGCCCCACTGAGAGCGTGCTGGGAAACACCCAAATAAACGACCAGTTTCTCCCCTTCTACTGGTTTGGATAACAGTGGAGCTCGGCCCATGTATTCCTTTAGTTGCCGAAAGGCTACTTCACATTCTGCAGTCCATTGAAAGTTCCTAGCCTTCTTCAACGCATCAAAAAATGGAATGCATTTATCTGTCGACCTGGATATAAACCTGCTCAGGGCAGCGACTTGGCCGTTCAAGCTCTGCACTTCCTTGATCTTAGTAGGCGACTTTAAGTCAATAAGAGCCCTGACTTTTTCGGGGTTTGCCTCAATCCCTCTGCTGTTGACCATGAACCCCAAAAACTTGCCCGAAGCAACTCCAAACGCATATTTCAGAGGATTTAACTTCATTTGGAATTTACGCAAGATTCGGAACATCTCTCCTAAATCTTGCACATGCCCACACGCCTGTTTTGACTTTACCAACATGTCATCAACATACACTTCCATTATCCCCCCGATGAGATGTTCGAACATCATGTTCACCAACCGTTGGTAAGTAGCTCCTACATTCTTTAATCCGAATGGCATCACCTTATAACAATAAAGTCCCCGATCAGTAATGAAAGACGTGTGTTCCTCATCACTCGGTTCCATTGGGATCTGATTATACCCTGAGTAGGCGTCCATGAAGCTAAGGAGCTGATGCCCAGCAGTACCGTCAACGAGTTGATCGATCCGAGGCAAAGGAAAACTGTCTTTCGGACAGGCCTTGTTCAAATCGGTGAAGTTAATACATGTCCTCCATTTTCCGTTTTTCTTTTTCACCAGAACAGGATTTGCTACCCACACAGGGTAGTGAACCTCCCTGATAAATTTATTTGCTAGCAGTTTTTCCACTTCTTCCCTGAGCGCCTCATATCGCTCTTCTGTCATAGGTCTCCTCTTTTGACGAACCGGCCTATGGAGGGGATCAATATTTAGCCTATGCGACATTACTTCGGGACTGATCCCCACCATATCCTCATGAGTCCACGCAAAGACATCCAGATTTTCTTTTAGAAACTGAACGAGCTGCTCTCTGATGTCTGAGGGTAACTCTCTCCCTATCTTCAGGCACCGTCTGGTATCCTGCTCGCTAACTTGTACTTCTTCCAATTCTTCTACAGGGCCTGCCGTTCGATCTTCATCCACTTCTCTTGGATCCAGATCTTGACTAACTCCTGTACTACTGGCAGGTTGTTTCTTCTCCTCGGTCACCATACTGATATTTTTTCCTTTAACCCCAGCCTTTACAGCGTTTTTATAGCACTTCCTTGCCACTTCTTGCTCGCCCCTAACACACCCTACTCCATTGGGAGTGGGAAATTTAATGGTGAGTGTTCGGGTGGATATTGCTATATCAAGATCATTCATAGCTGGTCTCCCGAGGATGGCATTGTATGCCGATGGACAATCAATAACTAGGAAGTCGGCCATTGCAAGAGCTTGTCTGTTCACGTCTCCTATGGCGAGGGGAAGTTTAATCTGCCCCAGCGGTACAATTGCATCCCCAGTGAAGCCAAAAAGAGGTTCTGGGGATGGAGTTAACTGCCCAATTGTTAAACCCATGTGCTCGAGACAGCCCTTGTACATCACATTTACTGAACTGCCTGTATCCATCATTATCCTTCTTACCTCAGCACCGCCAATCCTTGCTCTGATGACCAGTGCGTCATTATAGGGCCAATGCAAGCCTTGAGCGTCATCTTCATTAAACAACATCCCGCCTCCAGCAACTCTGGCCTTCTTACATGGCCCTTCTCTTCCACTTTGACCTGTCAACAAGACTCGACCAGCCTCCCGCACATAGCGCTCCTGTGATCGGTTGGATGTCCCTGCGATGTGCGGTCCTCCATGAATAGTAAAGATAGTCCTCACAGCGGGCTGGTGACCTTGATCAATCAGGCGCTGTGGTTGTTGTTGAGGAAGTTGCTGAGGTATATTAGGATGTTCTTGTACTGGCTGATTTCCCTGCAGAGGATGATGACTTTCAGGTTGCGCCACATATTCCCTCAAACGACCCCGTCTGATCAATTCTTCAATTGCATCCCTAAGTTCTCTGCATTGAGAAGTATAATGCCCGTTTTCTCTATGGTAAGCACAATACTTCCTTAGGTCTTGAAACCTTCTCGGGATGTTTGTGGGACTTGGCTTTCCGAAGTTCTCCCGTCTTTTTTCTGTTTCAAAGATCCTATCTTGTCTGTCTGTCAGGACGCTGTAATTCTGGTAACGATCTCTGGGTGGAGATGCCTTCCTCCGAGACTCATTTTTTGACCGCTTCGCTACCTGATTACTGGAGCGATGTTTGTGACCGCTCTCTTCATTTTCGCGCTGGTCCCTCTTTTTTCCTGGTCGCGAACTGCTCGCTCCTTTTTCTTGTTTGCTAGGCTTTTTCTGTCCGAATGTGTCTTCCCAGCACATCTCTTTTGCTGCACGGTCATAGAACTCTCCCAAACTCTTCACAGGATTACGATAAATGCTTTTGTAAAGCTTTCCATCTTTTCGCAGTCCTGCAGAAATTGCAGTTAAGACACTTTCATCAGAGGGATTTTGCACATTGTTTACCTCGCGCCTAAACCTGGCGATGTAATCTCTTAAAGTTTCCTCCCGCTTCTGAAAGATAGTCGCTAAGTGACAAGTCGGCGCGAGCTGCTTCCTCAGCGCTTTGTACTGGTCCTCGAACTTTCTCTGGCACTCATCCCAGCTGTTTATACTTCGGGCCGGAAGACTCCTTAGCCACGTCCTTGGAGTATTCCCCAGTGTTGCTGGGAATACCCTACACTTGACCAGAGGATTAGAGGTCTGCAGGTCCATTTGCACGTTGAAAATGTCCAGATGATCATACGGGTCACTATCTCCATCATAAATTGGGATGTTCGGGAGTTTAAATCTTGGAGGCAGCAGTTGCGTTTCAATCTCTCTTGAAAACGGGGTTCTGTCTTGCTCTCTGTCCTGGTTACGGTGTCCGGGTCTAGTCTCTAACTGTCGCACCCTCTGCATTAGTTCCTGTACCATGGGATCTTGCCGCTCAATCCCGTTCGCAGGGACTTGTCGATTCCCCCGGCTTTCTCCTGCTGCTGAGAGACGGGTTTGTGACCTTCCTCGGTCCAACGACATCCTTTCACGTGATCCACTCCTCCTGCGAGAACTTCCTGCATGGGGTGTCCCTTGTCTATGTGAACGTTCCCTTTCGCGCTGTCGACCCCTTCCATGATCAGAGTTATTTTCCCCTCGGCGATTATTACCCTGACTTGTTCTAATCCTCTGATTGGAAGGATGCGGAGCCACTTCTTGATGAGCCGGATGCCTCTCCCCTTGTGGGCGCAGATTTGAGGAACGAACAGAAACTGCTGGTTGCTGTCTGTCCCTGCCAGCCTCTCCTCTCCTAACTGGAACGGCACTCACAGAACGGGGCTGGTGGTCTGCGTTCCCTGGAACTTCCTGAACTCGGGCCTGTGTCAAGGCTCTGATGGTTTCTGCCAATTGTGCTACCGTATTTTCTAAAGCCTCCTGACGTGCTTCCTGACGACGCTGCCAAGCTGGCATAACACCTCCGCCACCATCAGTTGGTTGAGGAGGCAATGGTGGCAAAGCGGCAGAAGACGTCCCTGCTGCCTGACCTTGACCTTGGTGCTCCTCCAATTGATCGGTTTCCGATGCTACAACCCTGGTTGTCTTGACCCTAGCCATGTCAGCCGTATCACAACCAAAACAAGTTTGTTAAATCACAGTCTGGGCCCTCCTTCTAGCGCCAAAAGATGTTGACACTTATTTTTGGTCAACCCTGTTCTTCAAGCCCAATACCTGTGACACAACAAACCTCATACAATGCAAACAATATAGGAGCAAAACACACAGGACACAACAAGACTTTTACGTGGTTCGGCAAAAAACGATGGCCTACGTCCACGACAATTACCCTCTCTCGGTGTAATTGTATTTTTATTTCACTCTGTCTTTTACCCTAAATTATATCTCCTATTTATAATGGAGATGTTATAATCAGAATAGGCTTGAGAATCTTACAGATAAGGCAAAAAATAATATACATTAATTAAGATAATATCTTCTGAGATTATCTCTCGTATATAGCAATTTCCCAGAATGTAGAGATTCGATTTGCATACAAACAGGTAATTCGACTCCTTTCCTGTTTCGGATTGATTCTTCTTCCAGAAGGTCAACTGGTCAATTTAAGTGTTTCGCCTGTTCAACGATCAGACAGCAAATTGAGCGAGCAGATATCTCCGAGCAAACGAGCAGACTTATTTATCCTTTTGGCCGCCGAGCAGACGAACATATCTCCAGTCAGTAGGAATGTCCGAGCAGGTTATCTTTGTGCTTTTAACTTTCCTTTGACTATTTGACCAAGTGTCTTCTTGGCTCTTAATAAGTCACAATGGGCCTCCATTTTTGGGCCTTTTCTTATTGCACCAAAAAATACCCATAACAACCCTGTTACTGATATGCCCTAGAACCAATCAACCTTAGGTTGTATTTATGCATATTTCATTTTAATAAAACGACAATATTATTATTCAGTTTATATTCTTATATTCAACTGCGTAATAAAGTCTCCAGTACATATAACACAGTATAAAGGAAATCATGAAAGAGTTTATGATATGAGATTTCTGTTACATGCAAATGTGTTTATACTTAAATATCTCTAGTCATAGTATTAATGAGACGGGACATCATTAGTACGGATAGACTAGCACGTGTTATACTCCTCGATTGGCTCGAACAGTAGTTCTTATAAGCCGATGGCATATGAGATGCCTGAAATTGTTAAACAAACAAGTTGGACGTATGCTGACGTCATATGTCCGTTCTTGTTGAAAGTTAACAACTTAAGATGTTGCTTTAACGTCCAAGTTGTTAATCTAACAACTTTGATGTTCATATCAACAAGTTTAGTCACCCAAGTTGTTAAGAGTAACGTTGAAATTGTTAAACAAATAAATTGGACGTATGCTGACGTCTTATGTCCCTTTTTGTTGAAATTTAATAACTTCAGACGTTGCCTTAACGTCGAAATTGTTAATCTAACAACTTGGGCGTTTATGTTAACAAGTTGACATCACACAAGTTGTTAAACGTAATGTTTAAATTGTTAAACCAACAACTTGGACGTACGCTGACGTCATATGTCCATTTTTGTTGAAATTTAAGAACTTCAGACGTTGCCTTAACGTGCAAGTTATTAATCTAACAACTTGGACGTTCATGTTAACAAGTAGACGTCACCCAAGTTGTTCAGAGTAACGTTGAAATTGTTAAACCAACAACTTGGACGTATGCTGACGTCATACGTCCGTTTTTGTTGAAAGTTAACAACTTCAGACGTTGCCTTAACGTTGAAGTTATTAATCTAATAACTTGGACGTTCATATAAACAAGTTGACGTCACCCAAGTTGTTAAGCATAACGTTGAAATTGTTAAACCAACAACTTGGACGTTTGCTGACGTCATACGTCCGTTTTTATTGAAAGTTAACAACTTCAAACGTTGCTTTAACATCGAAGTTGTTAATCTTAACAACGTTAATCTAACATCTTGGACGTTCATGTTAACAAGTTGACGTCACCCAAGTTGTTAAGCGTAACGTTGAAATTGTTAAACCAACAACTTGGACGTATACTGATGTCATACGTTCGTTTTTGTTGAATGTTAACAACTTCAGACGTTATCTTAACGTTGAAGTTGTTAATCTTACAACTTGGACGTTCATGTTAACAAGTTGACGTCACCCAAGTTGTTAAGCGTAACGTTGAAATTATTAAACCAACAACTTGGATATATGCTGACGTCATACGTCCGTTTTTGTTGAAAGTTAACAACTTCAGACGTTATCTTAATGTCGAAGTTGTTAATCTAATAACTTGGACGTTCATGTTAACAAGTTGAAGTCACCCAAGTTCTTAAGCGTAATGTTGAAATTGTTAAACCAACAACTTGAATATATGCTGACCTCATACGTCCATTTTTGTTGAAAGTTAACAACTTCAGACGTTGCCTTAACGTCGAAGTTGTTAATCTAATAACTTGGACGTTCATGTTAACAAGTTGAAGTCACCCAAGTTGTTAAGAGTAACATTGAAATTGTTAAACCAATAACTTGTACGTATACTGACTTCATACGTCGTTTTTGTTAAGTTTTAACAACTTCTGACGTTATCCTAACGTCCAACTTGTACATCTAACAACTTCGACATTGATTCTAACAAGTTGATGTTTTTGAACTTGTTAACTACAATGTTGAAGTTGTTATATAAACAACTTTCACATTAAAGTTCTTTTCTAACAATAAAAAAATATTAAATTAATATAATATTTATATTATATTTATATTATTTTATTTATAATATTAAATATTTTATTTTTACTATAATCTAATAAATCATTATATTTATATATTATTTTATTATTAAAATATTATTTTAATATTTTTTATTAAAATAAAATTTTTTAAATTTGCAGCAACAGATTGAAACCGATTGCTGCAAGTTTGAAAACTTTGTTTTTCAAATCTATTTGTGTAGTACAAACAATAAAGTTATTTGTACCATAGCCATTCCTCTTATATTTAGTTAAAAATGTCACAATTGGTAAACCTTGGTAAGTCTACTTTACTGAAGGTAAGTCAAGAGTGACTTTTTCAAAATTTTTTCATAAAAATCAGGCTTCGAGGACTTTAAAATTTGAAGTAATGTATTTGTAAAAGTAACAAACTTAATTTCTGCATAATCTCTCTGATGGCTTCAATACAACTACTTATCGTGAGCTTGTCACTTTTTGTGCTTTCTCAGCTCGTGAAACTTGAAGCAGAAAGCACGAGTTTAATTAGCAGGGGATCTTCACTCCGACCCAACACTAGCCGTAGTTCATGGCTCTCCCCTTCTCGCCATTTTGCATTTGGTTTCTATCCACAAGGCAACGGGTTTGCAGTTGGAATTTGGCTGGTTAATAATCCTGATAATATCACTGTGGTTTGGACTGCTAATCCAGATGACCCACCAGTCTTGTCAAATTCTACGATTGAATTCACTAAAGATGGTGAGCTTCTTCTTCGAACAGGCCAACATGCAGATCCGACAAAAACCATTGCTGAATTAAATGGTAAGCAAGGGGTTTCAGCTTCAATGAATGATTCTGGAAATTTTGTAATCTACAACAACAATTCTGAAGTCATTTGGGAGAGCTTCGATTACCCAACCGATACACTATTAGGCGGGCAGAGTGTAGGTGAGCGATACAGCTGGTTAACTTCAAGTCGATCGACATCTGACCACTCATATGGACAATTTTCTCTCCAATTAGTTAACTCGAGAGACGCCTTAGTGGCCTACCCTGCAAACCACACTGATGCAAGTGTACCTCTGGAAATTTATTGGGAAATAAAAAGTCAGGAATCTAAGTATGATCCATATTTGTATTATCGTCTAAGTCTGAATCTTACGGGTGGAGTTTTACAGCTTACAAGAGGCAACTTGACCCTAAAAGTTATAGCCAATATCTCATACAAATCAGTCATGAAGGAGACTTTGATTTATCGAGCAACACTTGATGCTGATGGGATTTTAAGGCTCTACTTGCATCACTTCAAGATCGATGGTAGCTCCAACGTGACCCGTGAGTGGTCTGCATTGCAGAACCCATGTGAAGTGAATGGTTTCTGTGGGTTCAATAGTTTTTGTGCTAGAAACAGCAGCGGAACAGGTTGTCACTGCTTTGATGGGTTTGATTACATCGACCCTGGTATGAGATCCATGGGCTGCTCAAGAAACTTCTTTGACGATGAAGGATGTTATAGAAATGATCCAGCACAGTTTTACAAGATTACTAATATGGAGAAGACAAAGTTGGGCGGAGTGCCTTATTCTCTTCTATCAGTGAATAAGGAAAACTGCAGAAAGTCTTGCCTTGAAGATTGTTATTGTGGAGCTGCTTATCATGCCAACGGGAAATGTGGCAAACTCAGACTTCCGCTTATGTTTGGGATGAAAGGTGAAAATGAGTCTGGTACTGTCTTTATCAAGTGGAGTTCCAAAAATGGCAGTCTTAGTATTCCACATCATGGGCCTCCACAGTTTCCGTCTAAAACATCACAGGTTGTGGTGGAAAGCAAGAAAGACCTTATCAGAAATCTTGGAGCAAGTTTGGGCGCTGTCACCTTCCTGTGTTTCCTGATAGCAATTTATAGTTATCTTGTATACAAAGTTCGAGT
The DNA here is from genome assembly GCA_022984855.1 of Dimocarpus longan. NCBI lineage: Eukaryota > Viridiplantae > Streptophyta > Magnoliopsida > Sapindales > Sapindaceae > Dimocarpus > Dimocarpus longan. The sequence continues at coordinate 20,589,314 of CM041019.1, read as the reverse complement.
TAATAAGTATAACAGGCTTCCTGCAAATTCAAAATTGGGTCTAAAGCAAGAGTTCGCTACTCTTAAATCATTTTCTTATAATGAGCTTGTGCAAGCCACAGGTGGGTTTAACAAAAAGTTGACAACAGGTAGCTCTGGAGCAGTCTACAAAGGGACTATAAATGAGGGGAAAAAGACGGTAGCTGTAAAACGATTAGAGAATATTGAAGAAGGAGAAAAGAAGTTCCGAGCTGAAATGGCTGCAGTTCGACAAACCCATCATAGGAATGTGGTTCGTTTGCTTGGATTTTGCATAGAAGGCTCAAAGAAGCTTCTTGTTTATGAATACATGAGTAAAGGATCTCTTGTAGATTTCTTATTCAATGTAGAAAAGCGTCCTTTTTGGAAAGAAAGAGTGAGAATCGCACTAGATGTGGCAAAAGGAATCCTCTATCTTCATGAGGAATGTGAGGTTCAAATAGTTCATTGCAACATTAAGCCTGAAAACATACTTCTTGATGATTCTGGAACTGCTAAAATTTCCAATTTTGGCTTGGCAAATCTTTTAATGCCCAATCAAACTGAAACCATTTCTGGCGTGAAAGGGACTAGAGGCTACATGGCACCTGAATGGCAAAAAAATGCTTTAGTATCAATAAAATCAGATGTCTATAGCTTTGGTATTGTGCTTTTAGAGATCATATGTTGTAGAAGCAACATAGAGATAAATGTTGCAATGGCAGATGAAGTGTTGCTTTCAACTTGGGTGTACAGGTGCTTCATCACAGGCGAGTTGAATAAGCTTGTCCAAGAGGAAGAAGCAGACATGAAAAGCCTAGAAAGGATGGTGAAGGTTGGATTGTTGTGTGTTCAAGATGATCAAATTCTTCGTCCTTCCATGAAAAATGTGATCTTGATGTTAGAAGGCACTATGGATGTAACTTTGCCTCCATTTCCCAGTGCTCGTGCTAGTACTTAATGATTCATGGCTTTCGTAAAATGACATGGATTTGATTAATTACTATGCATGTTCCTACTCATTTATGTTAATTTGCACATTCATTTCATGTTTTTGGTTTTCCAAAACATGCATGGATAATATTTGTTTTGATATTGTACATTAGAGTGGTATAAATATATGATAACAATAAGAATGATGTATAATGAGACATATCTGTTTATGTTTTCACGGAAACTTCAGTTATGTTTTATTCGCTAAATGCATAAACTACTTTGCACAATTGATGTTTCTTTGTAGGATTAATCCTCCTAAGCCTGCTCTATATATACTCATATGCAAAAACTTTTATATATATATATATATATATATATATTTGAATTTGATTGGTGGTTTTAACGATTGTTAAGACCACAAATAAAATTCATCAATTGTATTTTCTATCATAAAAAGGTTTATCTCTCATATTTAATTTTAATGCAATGGATGAATTTTATTGATGGTCCTAATAATTTAAAAGTTAGAATGCATTTACTATAGAAGCTCTGAAGATATATATATATATATATTCATTCAAATATAAGCATATATTTTTATCATTTTGAAAGAGATAGCAATGGAATAAACTCAAAGGATGGGGAAGGGGAGAACAAATATATATGGTTAATACACCTTGTTATAATTAACAAAGATCTTTCCTCTGTGCTCTAAATAGTCATATTTTGATGAAAACAAATTAACTTTTGAATAATTTAAAATCTTTTTATTCATCATTTATACGTATTCTTAAGAGTTTATATTAATAGTAACAATTTAATATATATATATAATTATTTATATTTCTCACTCAAATACATTAATATACAATTTCAAAAGTATGAAGGAATAAACTGTCCTTTCATTATTTTTAAAATGTCAATTGATCAATGGACTGATTAACACAATCTCTGTGTAACACTTCATTTCCACGTTCAAATAATTCGGCTAGTTTAATTAAAAAAAAAAAAAAAATAGTTCAGTTAGCTGGGATAACTCAAATAATTTGTGGGACCAATTTGTGAAAAGCTGTGAATTAAGATAAAAATTTATCTACTTTGGACTTGAAAAGAAACAAACCTTATCTCAAAAACTGAAAAGGAAAAAAGAAAAAGAGAAAAAGAAAGACCTGATCATAGTTGGCAAGTGGTGATTTCATATTCAAGAACATAAAAAACATGTCCAAAAAAAAAAATTAAAAAGCACTGACTACTTTAAACTGTATGGATCGTAAATAGAGAAAGCGAACAGTTAGTAATCACTAAGCCAATATCTTTCTTTTAAAGCAGACAAGTCATTATTATGTTTAAAGCAGTTAGTGCTTTTTATTTATGTAACGATCATAATGGAATTTTTTTTGAAAATTTTCCCTTAATCAATAGGTTGAAATTAAGGGGAAGACAATTTTCCATTACAATCTTAAAATTTTGATTGATATAAAATTGTCTTCCCCTTAATTGCAGCCTATTGATTAAGGGAAATTTTTAAAATTTCCCTTAATTGTCTTCCCCTTAATTGCAATCTATTTATTAAGGGAAAATTTTCAAAAAAATTCCATTATAATCATTAGGCTGCAATTAAGGGGAAGACAATTTTCCATTAACCAAAATTTTAAGATCGTAATGGAAAATTGTCTTTCCCTTAACTCCAACCTGTTGATTAAGGGAAAATTTTCAAAAAATTTCCATAACAATTATTACGATGGCCTATTGAAATATGGAAACTTTTCAAAAAAATTTCTATCACAATCCTAAAATTTTAATTGATGGAAAATTGTCTTTCTCTTAATTGCAGTAGATTGATTAAGGGAAATTTTTCAAAAAATTTCTATTACAATCATTACAATCTACCTCATCACTTTCGTGACTTCATGTGAATGATTTTTGTCTTGTGAAATGATTTCCATTACAATCGCAATGGAATTGTTAGTTCTCTTTTCATGTGAATTATTTTTGTCTTCTTGTGAGTGTATCACGCATGACTTTATGGCTTCATGTTGGCTTGACACATGGCATGGAATATGGCTTAACTTTTGCATGGCTTGGCTCGGCTCTTCCACGGTTCACGGCATTTGAATCAAAGCATGCTTCATTAACATATTTTGTGCAAAACATGTGGGCCAAACAAACAAAACATGTGAATCAAAGCATGTGGGCCTTCTCACCCGCACAAAACTCGTGGCCGAAGACCGTGCCCTATGGCACACACACTTGCTTCTTCTAAAAGGTAGGGCTTATCTGTGACACCTCTCTCGTCCACTACACGCCTGGTAAATCACATGCTTCTTCTAAAAGGTGTGATTCACTCGTAGTTCCTGAAAAGAAGGTGTGTTCCTCCCACTAGCATTATACTACTTATAATTCCTATAATCCATTTCCTAAAAAACATAAATCAAGACCAAAAATAAACGAATAAAAAATAAATAAATGTTTGAATTAAGAAAATAATGACTGGATTTGCTTGAAAACGAGCAAATATTAGATTTGGGGTATTGATAATACTAAAATATATCATTATATGATTCCTATTTATCTAATATTTGTGATGAATTTCAAGTAAATTATGTTAAATATTTAATGTTTTTCTATTATTTTATTTAGGTGAGTCACCAGGATGTTAAAGAATAAAATGACAACTTTTCGAGGTAATAACAAGCAAATATTGAAGTCTGGGTATAATTGTAATTTTAAAGATTATGGGAAAAAGAGCAATTAAAGAAAAAGTTAAGGGCTCCACTGTAATTTACTAGGTGTACTGTGGACGAGAGGGGTGTGATTCGCGGATATTCCTCACCTTTTAGAAGAAGCAGGTGTGTTTTGTTTGTTTGTTTGATTCACCGTAATTTAATGTTTGATTCGCATGTTTTGTTTGTTTGGCCCACATGTTTTGTGCAAAATATGTTAATCAAAACACGCTTTGATTCAAATGCCGTAAACCGTGGAAGAGCCGAGCCACGGCTTTTTACTGGAAGAGCCGAGCCAAGCCAAGCCATGCAAGAGGTAAGCCATTCCACAAATGCAACTTTTTATCACGTGACTCTTCTCATACTCTATAATAATTTACACGAACCTGCAGTTGATACCTAAAAAATAGGTTTTATAAAAAAGTAAGCTCTAATACCCATTAAGTAGATCTAATTTTTAAAAACTAAATAAATCATTTCCTTTCGATAATAACTGACATAATATAACACAAGTAGTAAAAATAAAATCTTAATGATCCATATTCAATTATATCTGAAAACAATATTAAAATTACATCTATATCATTTCGTATCATAATAAATTGAAAATTTCTGTATGGATCATTTCTACATATTTATAAAATCTCAATCTACACCAACTAGTACCCAGGAGAATCTGATCACATGTAGTGAAGATACTCAATACATACATAGAACGATGGATAATATCTAGGCATACACATGCTGAGTAATTCTATGACTCCTCAGACATCTACCATACATATACTGGGCAACTTTCTAGGACTTTATATATGTGATGCTTGCCTGATTGTTATAGAGGAAGGTATAACCTTGACGTTCTGAAAACTATTTTTTGTTATTTTCTTTTTGAATCTTAAACCATTTATATGTACAAATACACATAATATTGAATAATACTTTTCTAAAAACATAAACAAACATTCTTTCGCAAAACATAATATGATATTACCAAAAATATTATAAGCATTTCTCATAATAAGTTCAAACTAAAAACATAAAAATTCGATTAAAAAATCTAATACATGTGCATATATATGAACACGTAATAAATTCTCTTTTCAATCATAAGGCATAATTTATAATCTACAAAATTAATTAACCAAACAAATAATTTATTTTCAATAAATAATAAAAACTAAAATATAATTAAACATAATTCAATCAATTTAATTAAAATAAAACTATCAACTCACATAACTCTTTTACTTATTTATGAGTATAATACGGGTTCCTGATTTCTCATAAACTTGGATCCACCTTATCTAGATAAATCGGACACCTAAATATTCAAATCACCTATTCTTCTATTTGTCTTCTCTTTCTTCTTCTTCTTTTTCTACTGCCCGAACCCACTTATTCTTTATATTTCTTTTTTGCTTCTAATTTTATAAATATACATATATAACCGCCTCTCTCTTTTATACGCCTCCATTCTTCATGCTTATCAAATTTGTGTAAGTGACACTTGTCCATTTTCATAAATGAAATATGGCCACTCTTATCTTTTTTTTTTTTTTTTTTTATCGCTCGGTCACCACCATTTTGTCTCATTCAATTTGTGTAAGTGACACTTGTCCATTTTCATAAATAAAATATGGCCACTCTTATCTTTTTTTTTTTTTTTTTCAATTACTCGGCCACCACCATTTTGTCTCATTCAATTTCCTTGTCTCTATTTTTGACATTTCAATTGGCTTACCATCCTTATGTACGTGACACGTCCTTGTTTTGTTTTTAAATAATAAACCACTAAACACTAATCAATCTCATAGTCTCTCAATCAATTGCTATCCCTTTATTTACTTACGTACTCAATTGCTTGTCATCATTCATCTTTTATGTTCGTGACACTTGTTCTCTCTCCTTTTTTTTTTAATGAAAAACAAGAAACTTTATTACCAGCAAACCAAACTTGTCCTCTCTTTGTCTCCAGCAAATCCACCAAGCAAATCCACTAACTCTTACATTTTCATTATTTTATTCTCATCTCATATTGTTAACTTTATTGTTTTGCTGTAAATTGTCCTCTTTGACCGTCAGTCACTTTCTTTTTCAATGCAACTCCATTATTTTGTCTTTTCTTTCTTCACTAATTCACTCTCTTATTATAACTTTCTCTTGTTTGTCTCTAATCAAAGTTCTTGACTTTGCTTTGAAACTTGGAAGCCAAATATAAATTTGGCTTGGCTCGGTGCCCATGTCCATCCACTAATTTTTTTTTTTTTTCTTTTTTTAACTAAAACTTGGATTGGTGAGCTTCAATTGATCTTACCTGGATTTGGGCCTTACAAATAGAGAGGCTAAGTTGATAAATTTCTTAAATAAATGAGATTAACAACACATTCGTGAGTAAAAAAGTAATATATCAACAAAATATAGGGACTAAAGTAAATTTTTTACTTTGTTAAACTCTCGTGCAACAAAACACTTGTACACCCGACTAGGTATTCTCCAAACCCATAAAAACCAAGAAAGCAAGAAAGCAACGATAGTCTACTTTGATGTTGTTACTACCACAGAAAGTATTAAACCCAAAAAACGTTTCCCTTGGCACTAGTTTTGCAACGAGACCACTTGATGGTCATGTTAGAGCTACTACCATCCATCTTAAAGAGATGCAAGTAAATCACATCAAGTGTTGCTTGATAAATAACAGTCTCATTCATAACAAAACTGTATAAGATATTATTGGCTATAACTTGTAAGAATTAAGAACAACTTTTTGTTAGTTAACTGTATAACTCCAGATCCTGTATGATGGAGACTTATTTCATCCACAGCATTTGTAGTTTAGATATCCCAATAAATTATCATAGGTGCTTTTATATCAATATGGTTTACGTGATAAGCAGTTAAGTCTTCCCTTTGAATTATATTGAGATAAAAGGGTCCACTTGAGTGATTAGATGTTGATCAACTTGAAATCAATCCAGTCACTTTAGAATGTTATTGTAGATTACGAAATTACCTGAATCTAACATCAAAGCTAAGATGCCCCACTTATTAGATATAATGTTCACTACAAGAAATTTGGCCTATGGCAACGTGCATAGTACCTTGTCGTAGGTATTTGCGGAACGTTACTGATGAGCATGTTGCCATAATGATCAAGGCTTTGGCAACGCGCATTGCACGTTATCTTACTTCTTATAGCAACATGGACTGCATGTTGCAATAGGTTACAACAACTTGCAACTAATGTTTTTATAGAATGTAAGGCAACATTGGCTGCATGTTGCCATAGATGTGGAAGACAGCAAGATGCTATTGGTGCTTAAGGCAACATTGGCTGCACGTTGTCGTTAGTCAGTTACGGTAACCTATAATGGACGTTGCTGTTGATCTTAAGATAACATCAAGTGCACGTTGCCATTGACGTTTAAGGCAACTTTATCTGCACGTTGTCATAGGTTGCTTATGACAACGTCAAATGCACGTTACTAAGTATCATTTTCATTTTTTTTTTTTTGTAAATAATTTTTTCAATTTATACAAAATGCTCAACAATACTTTTTAGAGACTAATTATGAAACTTGTATTTACAAACTGAAATTTCATTGATATATATATATATATATATATAATGTTTACATCACTTTCATAATAACGTCATAATCACAATACTTCCAAAAAATATCTAAAACTTGTTTAAATCAAGTCTAATGTCACAACTTATGTCAACCTAATATCAATTAATCAAGAAGAACATCAAGTAACTAAAAACTCATGGAAGTTTCAAATCTATCTTTTTTTACACTAACTTGATGCAGTCTTTGATCCAAGCAACGGTACTTCCAATAGCTTGACTTAAAGTTTCATGCCCATCGGTTGGTCTACATAGTTTTATATCTTCAAATACCACTTCTACCCAAATTCTTTAATAACATTTTCCAAGAGGCATATTATGTATTGTAACAGAAGGATCTGTTGATGAAATCGTCCCTTCTACAACAACTTTATCTTCATCTTTAGTTGGATACCAATGTAAAATGTGGCATTTTGTATTCTCCAGTTGGAAGTTACTTTATGTTATAAGGACACTTCTATGTTGTGACTACAATAATAAATATAACATATTATTGATAATTTAAAAAATACAATTAACTAAAACAAAATTATTTAGCACTATTAACCTGAGTATATTCATGAGAAAGCATGTACTCAACCGGAGTATATCCACGAGAAGGAGTGCACTCATGAGACGCCATTGTATCCACCATTGCACATTTATTCAATAACTAAAAAATAATAATAATAGAAAATGTTTTCATTAAAACATATATTCTAATAAATATATATTTATAATAAAATAAGGTTGAAAATGCATATTTCTTGATTTTGTTTCATAACCATAGCCACCATCTCTTTAAGACTCACCACTTCATTTTCTAGTAATTTCATTTTTTGCCTGAAATGAACTTGTGCATCTATTCGTGATGGGGTGGCTCTAAATCCAAGACCTCTCACTTGGCCACATTTCTCTTTTCCTAATATTTTTGTAATAGTATCTTCATTCACTTTGTTATCATTCGGAGGGCATTCTGATGAGCACAACTCCTCAATTTCAAATTAATTAAAAGATTAAAACTTTTTTTTTTTAAAAAAAAAACAAAACTTAGAATGAGGGAGAGAACAAAATTATTAAAACTATATCTTACCAAAACATTTTGTACAACATCACCAATAGATTTGCCCTCCTTTATTTGATGTCCTTTTATCCAAACGTCAACTCTTGTTATACTATTTGGGTTTTTACCTTCATCTATAGCTTGCTTTTTCTACAACACAAAATTTGTACTGTATTATCTACTTAAAACAAAACTAATCAATTTTATTGTAATTTAATTGTAAGAGTTAGATAATGAAAAAAGTCTAACCATCATATTTTGCAAGCGAGCATAACCCCTTCTACCTATTATGTGTCGGAATTGTTGACTTAGACTCATATCATGAAATTGCTTACTCTTTGCCTATAACAAACCCAAACAAGTATTCTCAAACATAATAATTACAAAAACACAAGCCACATATAAATGAAGACATTAATTTTGAATACTTCAAGTACTACTCACTTCAAATGCAGCAGATGTTCTCTATTTAATAAATTTTTTCCATTCTTCTTCACTTGTAATGTTCTTCAGTTTAATTGATTGCAATTCACGTTTTCTTTGGGGTTTTGCATTTACTTCCTTAATTCTTCTAGTAATTCTACACTTGTATAATCTCTAAAGAGCATCCATCTTTCGAAATATGTAGTTTTTATGACAATCTAAGAGCTTGAAATATTGCTGCACAATTGACATTACAATTCAAGTTAAATAGAGATTTTCAAAGTTTAAACTTTAGAAATATAATTACAAACAAAGACTTATAAAAGTACATGCCAAAATAGATCACCATAACATTTCTTTTGTATGATTATCAAGTTGTTTCCAACTTAGAAGTGTAACGGGGTACATGCTCTCTTACAATAGTTCCAATGTAAGATGAAAGGGTAATTGAAGATCCATCAACTGTTTGACCGTGTATATTAACTTCCACTTCCATCAGTTCTTTGCCTTTTAATTTGGACATATGAGTAGATTCGCATTGCTTTGCTTTTTTGGCATTGTCATTGGGTTGACTAATTTGCGTACCACTTTGCTCATTTGGGGTGTTTGTACTACTTTGACCTCCAATCCTTGAATTTTTTTCTTCAATTGAGGTTCTTATCCCACAATTTCTATTTCTTCTTGTTGAAGCCAAGATTGCTTGTCGTTCCTTCAAAAATCTTTTTGCAACTTGTTTAGAAGACTTTTAAGAACAAAACACATAAATTAGGTACAAACACATAATAAAATATCAAAAATAGTTAAAATAAAAGTTAAACGAATAATGTTACTTGCCTCTATCATACTCGTGTTTGAAAGATAAGTTGTTTCTTTCTCAATCAACAAATCACCTACAAGTATCCCTATAAACAATACTAACATATAATAATCAATAACTCTTATAGATGCAAAATCAAAATTCATAAAAATTGTGCATGTAATCACAAATAATTATAATTAACTATGCCAACAAACATGACTTACTAAATTCAACATAACCAACAATCTTACATATAATCCAAACATCTCATCATTTCTCAATCTAGTGAATTGTTTTGCTCAAATGGTATAGTCAATTAATATAATATACTATCTATCTAATTCTCTACAAATATATATAAATAAATATAGAAATAAAAATAAAAATAAATATGGAAACTTAACTAGCCAGTGTCTACTTCTCTCACACAGACAATATACAACTTAAATGAAGAAAACAGTTTAGCAGTTTTTGTCCAAATAAATTACTTCCCTTAGGCCAACACATATACTCATGTAGTTACGAATGTTCTTATCAATATGTATTCAAATATTACACAGGAGACACACACAGAGAGAGAGAGAGAGCCTTGTGAAAAAACATTAATCACATAGAACTCTCAATTACATGTTGATGCGGTCCATCCTCAAAAAGTGATGATCCATAGAGTATAGACAGGCAACGATTTGAACCTCTATGCACAAACAAAAACACACAAAACACAATAACACAAACAAACAAAAAAGCAAGCAATAAAAAACTACCATTTCTATAAAAAAAACACTGAAACCCATTAGCCAACCATAGCTACTGCACCATCCAAAGCCCTAGCCAACTCTATCAGCAGGACCACCATTGCTACCAACCAATATTGGCCATTAGAATTGCTGCTTCTTTTATGACTAAGAACCAAACTTGGTTACCTATTATTAATTATTGTTTATGTCCTGTCCTGTGTATTACATAATAAACAATTATAATAGAACAACTACTCTACTAAACAAACATTCAAAAGCAATGGACCATGTACTCAACAAAGTCATATGTCCAAAAATAAATGATCCATTTTTCCTAGCAAGTAATGCAAACAAAGTTTCGGCATCATTTGGAAATCAAACATGTATGATACTCTCAAAGTAATCAAACAAACACAGATAACTGAACCCACTACCAAACATCAGGGGACCACTCAAAGCAACACACCGACAAAATATTTTGCAATCCTAATCAAAGTCACGAAAGATTATAGCAAACCCATATGTCCACACAAGACGCAATTAATAGGAAAAGTTATAACAAAGGATAGATTATATGTGATAGCCATTCCTTCACAGCAGTACATGAATATATATATAAGATCTTTATGGATCTTAATGACAGTGGCTACTATCATTTGGCTCAAAATAAAAATAAATATAGAAATAAAATGTTAAATTCACAGAGTGGTAGATACAAACATAATGGGAAGGAATAAGAGGTATTGCCGGGTTATATGAAAATTTTGTAGTAATATTACCAGTAACATGAAGCAGGTATTTGACAGAGTGCTTTGGTAATCATATATCTATAAAACGGAAATGCTATTACTTTCACCACAATATCTGATAACTTTATTTTTATAGAGTTATTTTATTTTTTTTAAACTTGAATTCTTACTTAGTTCTTGATATTTTTATTATTGTTAAGTAAATTATTTCATATTTCTTTTATTTTTATTTTCAGAATAAAATTGGTTAAAAAAGTGCATATGGACCCCACCAAGTGATATTATTCGAGACAAGATCATCGCTACAAAATGAATATAATTCGCAGCAAGTTCATCGCCTCAAGAATTACTCGATTTGGAGATCGCATAAATTTGGAGATCGCGGTTTAAAGATAGAGTATTTTAGAAATAAATATTATGTCATGCTGATGTAAGGAATGATGTAATCAAAATTATGATGTAAGTAATAATATAATATTAAAGTTGACTTGAATGAGGTAGGTGAACGATGATGCAAAATGAAAGTTGACTTGACTGAGGTAGGTGAACGATGATGCAAAATGGTGAAAAATTAGGAAACGATGATGCAATCGATGATGTAATTGGAGGTGAACTTGGCCTATAAATAGGCATTAGAATCACCGTTCCAAGCATTCCATCACAAACCAAAACAATAAGTAGTTTAGAGAAAGAGAGTAAGAGCTTGGAGAGGAGGAGCAAAGCAGAGGAAGAAATTCTACGGTGAAGCTTCAATCCACTAAGTTTTCCTATTTTTTGTTATGTTTAATTTTCTAGTTTTTGTAAAATCTATTATGGAATAGATTTGTTTTCTAAGGTTATGATGTAGTCTAACTTTGATGTTCCAAACCTTTGTTCAATTCAATTAAGAGTTTTCTATTTTGGTTGATGCATTTAATATTGTTCTTAATGCTGCTAAATAATTGGTCACTATTTAGTTGAATTGTTAATCATAATGATAGCAGAAGCTGATTTATATGTCTAGTTCATTGTATTTAATGTCATAAATTACATGTAGGATAGGAAGATACCTGCATGGTTTGTGTAGTCTATAAAAAAGATCCATAAATCTTAATGAATCCATTAATATTTTAACTTGTAAGGGGACATAGTAGTTAAGCTTTATAGGGTATTTTCCTTAGATCTTGGGAGGGGCTATGTGAATAATTCAGGGAATCTCGACTAGTAACCGGGTAATTAATTTTTGATTAAAAAGAACAAAGGGGAGGAACAGATTAGTTATGGTGAAATCATAATCTTAGAGTTTTAATTTATTGAATTAATTTCATTCATATTTATAGTTAAATTTAGTTTTAGTTATCAACTCTTTAAATCAAATTGCGTTTGCCAAATAAAAAGTGAGTTATTTTAATTTTTGGCATTAATTAACAACAATTCTCACGGAACGATACTTATCTTATCACTTTATTACTTGTTCGGCTCGTCCACTTGCGATTTTGCACAACAATATCCATACACATAATATTCATAGGAACTAATAGCACATTTTTTGTAACAAAGACAGTAACTTGAACAATAACCTTTGGTCTAACAGAGCAACTTGCAACGTTGTAGCTTGCGAATGTGGTGTGGTGGTCTAACAGAGCAACTTGCAATGTTTCTTGTGCTTGATCTTCTTAGGCTTGGTGTAGGACTGTAGGTCTTCTTTTTCCTTTTCTTGGCATCACCACGGAGGCGGTGGATGAGGTGGAGCGTCGACTCCTTCTAAATGTTGTAGTCCGCTAGGGTTATGCTATACTCTTCTTGCCGGCAAAGATGATGCACTGCTAGTCTGACGGAATTCCTTGCTTGTCCTAGATATTGGCCTTGAGGTTGTTGATGGTGTTGAAGGACTCTACCTCCAACCTTATGGTTTCCTGGTTTTAAGAAATTGAAAAATAAGAGACTAAGGAAAACAAAAAAATTGGGGGAAGCTTAAGCGACTGTTAAAGTTAAAGCGGGTTTGTCATTTTGTTTCCCGCTGTTTGGTTTTTAAGAGCTAGCCAAATAAGATAGCTAAAATGCTATAATATTCAAATTAAACTAGTAAATTCGTTAACTATTGTGTAGCATTGGTGGGATGCTATATTATTTCTATTAAAAATAATAAAAAATAAAGTGTTACTAACCATTCATTCATGATAGCATTTTATATTAAAAAGCAATTGTGTAAACCTATTTGCCATAATTAATGGGTAATTTCAACTTTGACAATAGAAGACACCTTGATTTATTATAAAAACATAATGGGCTAGATGTCTACAATATTTTTCGAAAATCAAATTAAATAACAAAATATAAGATAGAAAATTGATTGATTACTCTTTAGAATTTATTTTAGTATCTTTAAATATATATATTTTTATCATAATTATACTTTAATGTGGATACTTTACCTTGTGTTTCACAAAATATGAATTAAATTATATTCTTGTTGATCCAAAATAATTGATTTGAATGATGTCAAAATAATCTCTAAGTAACATATCTACAAATGGTTTAATTACATAAATTATTAATAAAAGAATTTCTAATTATGTAAACAATGAGATAAATAATCAAAGATATAATCATAAGATACAAGAAAAAGGGTATTGGCATGTAGAATATATAACATGATTCAAGAATCAATTAAATTTGGAAACTAATGAAATTGATTACATTATTTTTATTTATTTTTCAAGTGGTCAATAAAGAAAGCTTGCCCTGATCTGACCCGGTTAACCTAGCTGACAACATACATGTTGTAATTAATTCATAATTTTAGCCTATACTTATAATAATATATTTAAAAAAGTTCATTTTTTTTAATCTATTATAACGAGTTAAATGACAAAAACATAGCACTGCATCTTAAATATTATTCTACATTTTGTAATTAATTCATTATTTTAATCAACGATATTTTTATAACTTGTAATTATTTCATTCTGATTCAAAAGTAAAGTAAATAGCTCAATGAGAATACTACTAATTTCGATTCTGATTCCCATAGTTAAAGTAAATAATTTATTCTGATTTCAATACATACATATCATTCCGATTTCAAACCATTCCGATTCCGAATCCGATTCTTATTCCGATTCCTCTAAGTGAAGTAAACACACCATTATACTTATTACTTCAAATAACTTACTAATATATAATCACTATATTTTCATTATGATATTAAATAAAATTAATTTTAAAATTTAATTTATTTTTATCAATTTAATTATGTTACACGTTAGGTAAATAATTTGTATTTAATTTAAAGAATAATTGTCTTCTTATGTTTGAGATGAGATGTGATTAGTAATTATGAAATTAAATAAAATTAAATTAAAAATTACATTCATTTATATCAATTTAAAATAGAGATCTTTAGCAACACGCATGACTGCACGTTGCTAAAAACTTAGCCTTGCATGTTGCCATAATATGGGTTTTCGGTAACCTGCAATTATACATGTTGCCAAAAGTTGGTTTTCTAGCAACTTTCAACATTGCACATTGCCAAAATATTGGTTTTTGGCAACCCACAGCAATGCACGTTGCCATAATATTGGTTTTTGGCAACCCGCGAATATGCACGTTGTCAAAATGTTAGTTTTAAACAACGTTCAGCTGTCCACGTTGCCGAAGGTTACATTTTTAGCAACGTGCATCCTTGAACGTTGCCCAAAGCTAGATGTTTGGCAACGTGCTCGATCTTGCATGTTGCTATATGTCACTTACTTTCGGTAACATATGACTAAATGTTGTCATAGACTGCTTCCATAATGTGCAAGCCTGCATGTTGTCGTAGATGACTTATGGCAACGTAAATCTGATGTACGTTGCCTTTCAGACGTTGCTATAGGCAATATTTGTTGTAGTGGTTCCTTGTGTCTTAACCTTGGCTTGTTCGAAAAGCAAATAGTGATAAGCACATCATAATTTGTATTAAAGCCATCAGAAGGAGATTTCAAGAAAAACAAAATGTAATGTTATCTACTTGTACAAAGGCATTCTCAGTATTCTACACAAAAAACAGAAATTATAGAAAAGTAGAAGCTAGATACGAAGTAATTGTTCCCCTAATGTAGTCTTAGCTTCACTAATCATTTACAATTTAATACTTTGGAGTTATTAGAATTGACTAAACGTGACATTCAAGTTTTTCTCCTTCTTCAATTTAGAAACCTCAATAATTTGAAAAATAACACAATTAATGACAGGCCCCTGTTCAACTATACTAGCTCGGCACCCCACGGTGGCCTTCCAGTTGAGATATGCTCCGGTTGGAAAGTTCCCGTGGAGCTAAGCCTCTTTCTTATCTGAAAATGCTTGAAACTCTTTTAGTTTTGAAAATAGGTAGGAGTTTTGTTTGTTGAAAATAACTTTATGAAAATAGATTTTTACGAAAATCTGACAGCACGACGGCTGTTTTTCTAAGATTTTCACCCTGTAAAAAAATTTCACAAAACCTGTATAATTTCATTTCTATATATTTTCTTAAACTAATGGGTCTCAGGCCCTTTTTTTTCGAATACACAACCAGTCACAACATGCTTAAAAATTTAATGACATAAAGATTGACTTAATTAAAATCTTAAAACATCATACATGAAATTCACCATAGAGTCCATTATCCAAAATAATATTTACAATACTTGATAAGTCTGAAAACGATAATAAATGCAATACATGATAACTCGATTGAAACTAGTGTAGTAGTGTCGCGTCTCTAGCTTGCCTGTACGTTTGACGAAGATATTTCCGCTACCTTGCTCGTACTTGCATCTAGGGAGGATTTTTATAAAACATGAAAAATAGTGGTGAGAATAACTCAGTAAGTATGTGCTTTATAATAAATTATGCTTTCATTATTATTAATTTGAAAACAATAAAGCTCATTTAAGTGAAATATTATTTTAGTAAACTTTTCGTAAAGGAATTTTCTTATTTTTCTAACTTACGTTTATTGACGTATTTCATTTCTTTAACTACCTTAAAAGGTAACTCAGGGAAAACTTATTCTATATCTACTTGACATGAAATACTAGGAATTTTTTATTTGCGTGTGCTCAGATACGGGAACTTGGGATTACGATTCCCTCCGAATATTAAGCCATACAGAAACTTGAGATTACGATTCCCCTTGTCTATTAGGTGTACGGGAACTTAGAATTACAATTCCTCCTGTCTCTTGTCATACACGCATAGGGTACCTCGGCCGGGTTATGCTAGAGGTTAAGATAAACTAAAGACATCTAAAAATCTTTTAATACGCTTAAAACCTACGCTTAACTTATATTTACTTAACATTCAAGCATATTAATCACTTTTAAAAATATCTCATAAATCTTTCATTTTCTAGCTTACGGTTTAAAACTGAAAAACTTTCTTTCTAAGGCAAAAACTTAAATCATTTGAAATAACTTTCTCGTGTATCTCTATGCATGTATTTCATTTACACTTTCTATTTTCTTTACTTCAAGACTAAATACATTCATAATGTATATTTACAACTATACATGCATTATAAGGAAAACGATAACATTCTAAAATTTTTCTCGAATAACATAATAATCATAAAAAAAATGGTATCGCATTAATAAATATTCATATAATAGAATTCACGAAAGCTTTATAAAAATTCACACTCACAACTTGCTTTCAATAACGTATCAACCACTCATGTATAGCTCTCGTCCGCTCATTGGATCACCTACAATTGGTTTCGATCGAGTTTTTGCTAATAACGAGGCTCGCATAAATACTAAACTTAAATCACACGGGGATTGTGAATCATGACATTTCAAGCGATTATCCTCACACAATAACAACACGGAAATCATTTTGAGTCTAAACGAATAATATAATATAAAACTTATGCAATTTCAACTATTTATCGTGAATTATCGCTTTTAGCGTTTCGCGCGATTATTTCGCTTCTAAACAACTTAGCGTCAATAGTACTATTTATCACATTCCAGTCATGTAAAACAAGAATTCAAACACTTTGACACACAAAAATGAAAGTTATGGCAGCAAGCTAAACGAGGATTCATTTCCCGATTCAACTCCGAAAATCAACGATTTAATATAATCGTGCGCAACAAAAACTATTCGATTAACTTTAATATATTTCAATCCATCCTAATGTCAACATTTAACACTTTAATGAGCTTAATAACACACCAAGGCAGCTTGATAACCTCAATTACATTTGACAACGAAAATCACAAACGAAACATATTCGCATTCACGAAAACTTATCTGAATCGCTTGGAAACGATTTTTCAATAATCGAACGACTATTCGATACTTTAAAATACAATATTATGCATCATTTTTCACGTAGATGAACTTGAAAATGAAAACATAACATAACAACCCCTAACTTGCAATATAACTGACACGACCCTTCCCAGACCTTATCTATGCTCTTGTCTGGAGGATCCTGCCGGGCACTTCAACGGACTTATCGAACCCGACTCGTCGGATCGAATTAATCCGAGAAGCGAACCCTAACTTTCTTAACTGGTTTACTCGTTTAAAACTTAGTAACTCAGTTTTCTTTAAATTGGTTAGGAGTGAATTACTTGTATAAAAAAAATTCAGCAGCATAACGGCATAAAATTGAACATTTTCCAAATTTTACCTGTAAAATAAACACACTTCGAACTATAGAAATCACCAGCCAACTTCGATTTTTCCACAAACATGCAATTCACATTAAATTTCACATCCATACATGTCATATGACATTCATATCCAACCATTCACAACATGTATACATATTCCATGGGTATCACAACCTATACAGATATATCATGTGTATTCTGTAATAAGTGTGAATGTACAATTTTATATATACATATTTAAGTATAAGTTACAATCTGTCAAACATTCATATATCAAACATGCGATCATTTAGATAATAACATTTACAACAATCTCAAAATATATTTAATATTCACATAGTCCATTCATTCATCCCCACCTATAAGTGGAACGTCGCTTCCTCGGCCACAAAATCACCTATAATTATTCTGGATAAAACAAGCGAGCTACACGACAAAATAAATCGTTAGTTCGTTACATAATAATACAACCCTTTCAAGTTCATAGTAAAGCATAACTTAAAGAAATATTTAAAGGTTAATCTTTGCAAACTATTTCTTATGAAACAACCATGTGCATCTTGAAGCTACTATAGTATTTAGACCACTACGTGCGGAATTTACTTCCTCGCCCGAGTGGGGTAAAATTATCTCAGTTGTAAACATGTATAATGCGGAATTTCTTCATCGCATTTGCAGTACTAAATTTTTATAATTCTAGCAACTACATGCGGAATTTCTTCATCGCAACCATAGTGCCCATAAATCAGATTTTGGTGACTACATGCGGAATTTCTACTTCGCAATGTAATGCCAATAGCTCTCAATATACTCGACTACATATGGAATTTACTACGTCACAACGTATCGATATATACTCTAAGAATCAAGGGATTACACATGGTTTTTACAACTCTTTTTCTCTTATGTGCAAAAAGCACAAAATTTCCTTTCTTCCAAGGTTTTTACTTAAACCAAACTTACGATCAGAAAGTTATTTTATAAAACTCTTTAGCAACAATTAAAATAATTGAAATTACAATTGAACTAGTGTAAGTGATGTAATACTTACCTCAATCCGCATAAATGCAACGATCTCAACGAGCCTCTCGTGCCTCGCTTGCGTGCTCGTCACCTACACATTAATTTCCCATTATATTTTACTCAAATAAAACGTAACATTAGAGTTTTCAATATAAATCAACCTATTGAAAACCCGTTACGCTATAACTTTTCCGACTCGATTTTAACTCAACCGAGACTCTCAAATTCTAATTTCCTTACAATAGTCTTACTTTTAGACCCCTAGGAATAGCCCCATGCTGTCCATATAATTGTTAGAGGCTCAAAACGAAAAATCAAATTTTTAGGCTCAATCGATAGCCCATAACAGAATGCATGACAGCTCACTGCTCGGGGCTCCGTTTTCCTTCATTCTTTTTCCTACGGTTCACTTATCTCACATTCTGGTCACACGTCAAATTTCGTTGAAAAATTCTATCGTTTACTATGTCAAATCTAAGAAAACGCACATTTTTGGGCACTTTTAGTGTGCGTTTTATGCACTTTTTCGTTTCGGATTAGCTACGGTAGTTTTTCTTTCATATCTAAGCTTCATTTACCTCATTATGATCATCTAAACTTATTTCATGTAATAAAAATTTCATTCGCATAGTTATTTCACCTATCGACTCTCTAACGGCATTATTTTGCACATAACTTGCGCAATTTTTATCGGATTCAATCCGTTCCAAAACCTATGGTTTTCTATGACTCCTAGACATCATTTGAGGTGTAGAACATCCCCATACATGTCAGACTTGGTCAGGTTTTTTCTAGCTCATGGTTTGAGCTCGGGATTCCACTTTTACTCTATGACACTTTCTATGCGCATTATTTTGGCCATAACTTCGCCAATTTTTATCGGAATGATTCCATTCCAATTCCTATGGTTTGCTATGTTCCCGAGGCATGTTTTGAGGTCTAGAAAAACCCAAATTAAGCGAGAATAGGTCAGGTCTCACCAGACCCTTTATCAAGCTCGGGATTTCCAAGTTACCTCTATATTTCTCTCTTTGAAATCCTATCACTTCTACATGCTTTTCTAACATTTATCTTGCATGAATCTAAGCTTATTTAAGTCAAAACAACATGTTATTACACATCTCTCATATGGCCATGACCCTCACTTACACACACACAATCATAGTTTCTTTTAATTTCTCATGCTATTTATTATTTTTTTCCTACATCATTTCATCAAACACTTGATCTACAATAAAACTTTGACTATAACCATGTTTTAATCATCACTTTGATTTTACTTACAAAACCCTAGCTATCTTTATACACATGCCTAATTATTGTTTAAGCTTCCTTTTCATTTATCCCATACTAAGGCATGAAATTGCAACAAAATTCTATGAATAATATTCTAAAGAAACAATCCAATTCATCATCATGTCACAAGCCCAACATTACACTTTACACAACTCTAACTACCATCAAAACTTGTAGAGACATGGATATCTTACCTTATTTGTGTTTGAGACTTGATGTCTTAGTTTTGAATTAACTATGAAGATGAATTAGAAGCTTGAGAAATGATGAAAAATTGCTTGGTATCTTCCTTTTCTTGTTGTTGCCGCCTATTACTTGCTCTCTCTCAACTCTCTCTTTTTTTTTTCTTTTAAATTTTTGTTAAGTGTTACCCGTGTAACACCATATCCCACTATATTTATGGAAAGCTTTTAAAAAAAATGACCCCTATGTCCTTGTTGACTTACTTTTATTATCCTAATTTACCATATTGTCCTTGGTCATTTTATTTTCTAATAAACATAAGTGGTTTTTAAGTCATTCCTATTTCTCATAAAATTGAATTATTAAATTCACTAAACTAAAGTTTTACAACTTTGTCATTCATTTATATTTCTTATTCACTAAATAACCATTTCGCCCTTTTTATTTGATAATTTAATTTTCTAAAGCTAGGAAACATAAAATCGAATACAGGGGCTTACAATAACAGCCCTTACAACACATTTTTGCAACGAATTCAACATTGAAAATTCATCTACAATCACAACGAAACACAACCAAATAATATCGAACAAACCTCCGTACTAACGAGATTCTAAATCCTAAAACTCAATTATATCCTCATCAATTTAATCCATATCTCAATCATAAATATTTTCCATCCAAACGAAAACCAAAAAAATCAAAACTTACCTCTCCAAAATTGCTTTGAAAGCTTCGAAAATTACTCACGAAGGTGCTACCTATAACATTTCTATTATACGCGAGCTTCCTTCAATCCAAAATTGACATGCAAGTTTCAAAAACCACTCAAAACATCTTAACAAAGCTAATGGGACAGCACTTAGCCAATGAATGAGCTGTTTTTCTGTAACGCCCTTCGCCCGACTTCCGTTACGGTTAAAAATCCGAAACAGAGAACGTTACTTTCCTAATAAATTTGTTTCTGTTACTTTTGAAAAACTATTATCATTCTAAAACTCTTTACCAATAGAGGAATTTTTTTTTTTTAAACATAAATCCGGCAGAGTTTCCTCTGTTTTTCTGAAATCCCAAAATCCATTTCCTGTAATTGAAACTCTAACATTTCTAAAACGTCAGTTTCTAAACTCCTATTCAGACCTCCCGTCCGTTTCCAAAACATTTCATTACTCAAATATATCATAAACATTTATATGCATACATAACCAAAAGTAAACTTTTAAGAAATATACATAAGCTTTTATACAGAACTTTGTTATAATTAAGTGAAATACGATAATTTATACAAATATACATGTATCCCAAAAATGCATGATCATATGCAATATATCTATATATCTACCAAAGGTGTAGAGTGGATGGTGACTATCTGGGCCTTCGCGTACAAACTATTTATTCTGTCTGAAGATGGAGTCAAAGGATTCAACCTGCGCGCGGTAAATCAATGCGCTAAGCATAATTACTTAATAGGTATACACATAATCTAATTTCTCAATTTCAAATGTAATTTAATTCGTAACTAAAAGCATTCTAACTTTAACATTCATAAATATATATATATATATATATACGTTGCATAAAAATACTTAAACATATAGTTCACAATTTTTTTTTTTTAAAGCATTGAACATTTCATTTCACATAACATTTTCATTTCATTGCTTATAACATTTTTCAATGCCCTTAGTAAACATATATTCGATACTCATATATTGGTATATGGGTTTCCGGCATCGGACACGCGATGATTATCCGCCGGAATAATGGTAGACCTCGGCATCGGCCGCTCGGTGATCATCCACCGAGTCGTATATCATATCACATAATCGTTCAGGACCGGACACGTGGTGCCTCTCATAGTCCATAATGAATCGATTTAGTGTATGCAAATAAACGGTGCAGCTACTAAGTTCCCTATTGACATGTCAATTACCAATTTCCATTTATCGATATCTAAGTTTACAAGGGCTATTTATAACATAACGTTTGTATCACATTATACACTTTGATTTTAGTATCAAGATTTTCATAACAAATCAATTTCGCGTTTCATTTCAAGTATAGTCAAATACGTTTGTAAATGCATAATATTGAAATGATATAACAATCTCATTTAAGAAATTCATTTCACAATGAAAACACTTTCAAGTAAACTTTAAAGATAATGTGTATACTGACCTCAAACGGATTTGATCTTTGAATCGTATACTCCCTTACGCTTTACCTTTATCCTTTGGTTGAGAATCCGGTTCGCCGGGTTCTCCTTGACTTTTCAATAAAAATAAACGTAACGAAAGTTTATTTCATAAATTTCTAGCGTTACTTAGTGCATTTTAACTATATGTTCTTCTATAATGCATTCCAAACACTTCCGATGGATATCACTTCGAAACAACTCATAATATCCTTTTTATGACTGTCTTTACCGTATTGAAAATAATCTCAAAACAATCCATTAAAATAGCTTATGACAGCCCAACAATCAATACGAATATAGCATTCAAATAACTCAAAACAACACGAATAACGTTCTAAAAACAGCATACTACTCCTCATTTTTAACATCCCATAACTAGCATATTTATAGCTCATATAATAACACTTTAATAGTCATTTGTATAGCATGAAAACAGCCTTTAAACACTTCAAAAACAATCCTTAAACAGGCCAACAACTGTACACAATTTCCATGAAAACCGCATGTCCAAAACAACCCATAAATCGTCACATCGTCTTTCATTTACGCGAATTAATTCTAACAAACTATCATGAATTCTCTCAATCATTTTCGTCATAGATATTCATTGAATCACATTCAAATATCGTTTAACAACATGGCATTTTAATCACAATTCATTCGGCACTAAATCGCAAACTAACGCTTTTCGAAAACACGAAAAAACTCGATCAAAACACTTGAAAACAATCAAGTGATATTCAAATAACTTTTCAATACTCTAAAGCATATTGATGTGAATCATTTTTCATGCCAAAAATTCCGAAACGAAAAGCAAAACATAACAGCCCATGCTTTCCTAACACAACAGCCCTTATATGGATTTCACAACATAAATTCAACATCGAAAATCAATTGCAAAGGCGTCAATAACTTAATCAAACGAACCTCCACACTAACGAGGTTCTAAATCCTATATCCCAATCAGGTCATCATCAATTTAATCCAGAACTAAATCATAAATATTTTCACTGCAACCGAAATCCATAAATTCAGACTTACCTCTCTGAAATCAATTCGAAAACTTTGAAACTTTACGATACTCACGCGAACGGGCTGCCTATATCGATTCTCCCATCCGCGAGCTTCCTTCAACCCAAATGGACACCATTAACATTTCAACATCATTCAAATCATGATAATAGTACCAACGGGGCAGTAACTTACCTTCGCTTGAGCTGTTTTTCGTTTGAAACAGCTCTCGGGCAATTATGACAGTGACGACGACGATGCTCTCACGGCAGCAAGCTGTCTTCCCTTAATGATGTTCCACTTCGGGTCTGAATGTTGTTTTTAGCTTGATAGCAGCTGCTCGGCAGCAGCTTATGATGATAGCACATGGTAGCAGTTGGTAGGGACAGCGACAACAACTGATTCAGCTTACGGCAGCTCCGCACAACTTCAGCTCTTCAGTTAATGGTTCAATTCATGGCAGCAAGACAGCACCTGGTTAGCACCAGCACACTTACCAGACCATGGCAGCACCTGAGGACGACGACGGTAGCAGCACAGCCTCCTCACGCCAGCAGCGCCTCTCACTGCCAGCAGCTCACAATGACAACAGTAGGACTCGACGACAGCAAGGCAGCAGCTCAGCTTCTCACGGCAGCACTTCAACAGCGACGACAGCACTATCACGCCACCAGCAGCAACTTCATGCCAGCAGTAGTGGCTTCAGATCTCGATAGTACCACTCCACTAACTGGCAGCAGCAAATCCTCGGTCCTTGGTTGCATGTAAGATCAAATTCACTCTCAAGGATGCTTGGATGCTACATGCATCTACTGCACCTAAGGATTTACTTCTAGATTTAGCTGAATACCGAATGGGAGAGAAGAATGGTGAAGGTGCTTACCCGGATCAACTCTCGGTTCTGCTTTCTTGACCGAGTAGATCTTCCTCCTTACAATCACTCTCTCGTTCTCTCTATCATGAACAGATCTCTCTCTCTCTCTCTTTGAAGATACACTTTCGGTCTCTCTTCTACAGCTCTCACTCTCTCATTTTGTTTTTGGTTTGGATGAAATGAATGTTGACCGGAGATGGTTTTGCCCTTTTAAAATCTTGTTTGACCGAAAGCAAAGCTTTTCCTTCAATTTCATTTCCTTTCTTTTTCACTTTCACATTTTGCTTTTCAAATTTTATATATAATTATAATGGATTACTTGACATGTTGAACCCATACAAATGGGATTCTTGCCACATGTCTTGCTATCCATGCAAGCCACCACTTATTTTATTTTATTCCATGCATTCCCTTTTTATGATTTCGCTTTTCGCTTGGATTCGCTTTGGGTCTGCCTGAAAATATTTAATAAAAATTCAAATTCACATACGGGAACTTTATTAGATTCCGAATAAATTTAAATCCGAAAGCTCTATTTTATTTTACGAAATTGAATTAAATAATTATCCCCGGACCCGTCTGGAGAATTTTATAAAAATTTAATTACTCATCCGGATCCGAACGGATAATTATTTACATCATCCCTTAATATATAATCAATATTTAATAAATTATATAGACACCGAAACAGCATGTTACATTTTCACTTCCAACAGCTTTGAAATCGCTCAAAAAGCTAATGTCCTCTTCTCAACACTGAACTGCCTCTTCCTTGCTTGCATGCATGGCTGAAACCACTCAAAAATGGCTCTTAAACTCCTCCAATTGAATGCTGTAGCTACTGGTTGAAGACCCAAAATAGCCCTTCTTCCTCACAAGATTACTTACGGGTTGAGAATGAAGATGACTAAATGGAGAAGAAGGAGGGACAGGTCTGCACTTGCTCCTTTCAATTTTGGAACTGGAATAATGTGCATGCAGCTAAAATCACTCTAAAACAGCTATCTAATTCATGAATAATTTGCTAAAATTTCAAGACTTACTCTCAAACTTGCTGGAAACCGAATGGAGGGAAAAAGAAGACTGTTCTACTCGAGTTAGCTTGGGTGAGTTCACGGTCAGCACTTGGGCTTCTTGCACGAGCTCTTAATTCAGCTCTTAAGCTTCTTCTTCCTTTGCATGCACTTAGCTCTACTTTTAGATACCAGACTGAGCAGCTCCCTTTCTTGATTGACTCTCTGTCATTTGAAATAACTCTCGGGTCTAGGCTCTTTGGTGACCGAATGCATGCTCACTCTCATTTTGGCTCACAAGATGAATGGAAGAAGGTAAGCTCTCATTCTCACATTCATCCTTTCTCAGTCTGCACTCTTACCTTGCTTCTCATGGTCTCGTTTTTTGGATGAAGCTTAGACCAAGTTGAATATTTGCTTCTTTTTCTAATATCCCATGAGTTCTCTCTCTTTTGCTTTTGAAAATGGGTGACCGAATCCTATGGTAATTTTGCTTCCTCCATTTCTTTTTCAACATTAATTTATATAGATCACATGGTAACCCCACTTGTCACCCACACCCCATGAGTTCAAGCCAATTGTCTCCTTTCTTTCTTACATGCACAATACATGGTACACATGCATAAAGTTATTCCACAACCTCTTTTATGCATTCTTCCATTTCGATTTGAATTCGAATCCGTTTTCGTCCATTCGAAAATTCGCTTATAACTCAATTACACATCCGGAATTCCTTTTACAAATTTCGATTTCATCTCCACGTACTAAGAATTATTTTATTTTTCTAAAAATATTCTGTATGATCTAGAATCGAAAATATTTTTCCATCCGATAAATTTTCAAATCACTAGGAATTTATCTGAATGGATTCGTTTTCGATCCGTATCACTTTTATTCGACTCAAAATTAATTTTTGAGACTTTCCAATCACTTAATCCGTTCTTTTTTTTAACAATTATAATTCCTATGGATACTTTCTGATCGGAAACACGATTCAGTGGAAAATAATTCGTTTTGCGACGAACGAGGTTTTGGGTTTTACAATCAATGCTTTCTCTCACACCCATAATCTCACTTATGGCTTATGCTTGTGTTGTTTTATTGCTCTTCATATTCATGGTAGGATCTGATGTTGCTCAACAAAATCAATCAAATTTCATAAACTTAGGAGGCTCTTTATTGTCTCCTACCGATGAATTATGTACATGGATCTCACCTTCTGGCCAATTTGCATTCTGATTCTATTAATGACTCGATGGCTTTTTAGCTGGAAGCTGGTTAGTTATAAGTCCAAATATTACTATTATCTGGACAACAAATCGAGATGATCTACTCTTGCCATCAAATGCTAGGGTTACATTAACCATGGATGGAAAGCTCATTCTCATTGCTACTCAGAAGGAAAAACTCATTGCAAATAGAGCCCAATCTGCCTCTTCTGCCTCCATGCTTGATTCCGGTAATTTTGTGCTCTATAATAATAGCTCTAGTATCATATGATCTAGTTTGAACGGTAACAACTCTAGTTTGACATAAAAACTAATGAAATATTTAATCAACCACTTAAATCTCCAAACCAAAAACACAATTAAAAAATAATTCCACTAAACATTTAATTCAATAACATAAATCTATCCCAACATCCGATTGAAAGTCTTGAAAAACTCAAATCCTATAACAGAAAGTTTTTTTTAATATTTTCAATAAGTAATTAATTAAATTTGGTTGCCAATTTAGGAGTAACTGATGGAAAATTATATATCTTTCCTTTTAATTGAGGAGTAATGGAAGGAAAGAAATAATTGGCAAATATATATATATGTTTATATATTTTTCCTAATCACTAGAATTAGGGTTTGAGCCATATATATATGTGTGTGTGTGTGTGTGTGTTTTCTTTTTTCCTTTCTTTTCTCTCTTTTTAGCAGCCAAATTTCTCCCTTGAAAACTAACATACTCTATTAAAATTTTTCTTCTCATAAATAGAATTGAACCCTTAACTATAGCAAGTTCGGAGATTATTTTTATTTCTTTTTCTCTCTATCAAAGTTATGATTTGGTTCTAGAAGTATTAAAAGCTTATTTTGGTTCATAAGTTTTTAGCACATGGATGTGTAGGTTGGATTTTTGGACTTAGATAACAGCTAAGGTAAGAATCTATTTTACTAGGTTATACTAAACGAAAAATTATGAAACTTTACATTTGATTCTATTTATACGTTTACTGTTAATATATTAAATTTTGTAAATTTTCTGATAAGCATATTAAGAGAAATAAATTTCGGGTTAGATTGTCGTCGGAACTAAAATCTACATGACAAATTTTCGGTCAATGAGATTTTGACATTTTTGAGCATTCTAATGATGATGGAATGATCTGAAAGTGTTTCTATAGGTTATCTTATATGTCTTCTATTAGTATATTAACTGTCATGATTTTTGGATAACTATAGAATTTTTTAAAATTTCTAGAGTACACTATGGTCATAAATAATATTTTCTGGATAGACTGAAACAAATGAATGTTTACCCATGCTAACAGCCACGATTTAATTTGAAATGTTTACTGAAGGTTGTTTATTTAATGTCTCTAGAATGTCGATTTAAATTTTAGATTGATCAAAGACTTAAAGAATTATTTAAAAATGTTTAGGTCTGAAGTGTCAAGGCTAGTTGAAATTTCAAAGCAAAAAGGATAAAATTTATAGTTTATTACAATAAGATTATTTTTGTCCAAATAAAATTATTGGTGTTGTGTGATGACAATTTTTCACTTATAATTGAATAGGGCTTGATTGATTTTTGGACATAGAAATAAGTTGTTTTGGATTTGTAGAACCCTAGGTGTCATTTGAGTGAAGAATAATTTTTTTAATAAATAGTGTTTACGGGTGAATAGTATTAGTGTGAATACTTTTCAGAAAACAGACCCTAAGAACCAAAAGTCTCAAAATAGGAATTAGAGTTACTAGAAACTGAAATGGATTGAAAATGAGTTCATTTGAATACGTTTTAAGCAATCCTAAAGTAATTAACGAAAATGTCCTTTTTGGCGAATAATAGGAAATGATGATTTTATGTCTAATTGAATTTTTTTTAAAGCATGACATTAAGAGGTTTTATACCCAATTAGAGTATTACATGATCAATTTAATGATAGGATGATCATGGAATACTTTTGGAATTTATTTGAGTGTGAACGACAATTAATTACGTTAAGGACAAAATAGCCATTTTAAGTTCCAATAATACATGGATTTTGGTGTGAGCACTATATAGAAAGAACTTGAGCAAAAAACATAATCAATATTATGAAATCTTAGCCAATAGAAAAATTACACATCAAAATTGAATTATGAAATTTTTAATATTAGTTGTCATACACTATGAAATTTAATTTTTGGTTTAAATATTCAAGTTACTTTTTTGCCCATCAAATAGTCAAATGCATGTGAGATGTAATTAGGGGCATTATGGTAAAATAAACTAGAGGATTTAATGGTCATTTGACAAGATAAGGAGGGCCATTTTAGTCAAAATAAAATGGGCATTATATAAAGTGAAATGAGTGGACTTTTTCACATTCATTTGCATGGCAAAAAAGAGACCAAAAACAATTTCAGCAACCCCCTGTTTCGACCAACAAGAAGAAGAGATAAAGCAAGGATTTGATCCCTCCTTTTAAGCCAAAATCACTCAAGAAAAGTGTTAGAGTGAAGATTAAGCAAAAAAGTGGAGAAAAATAGGTAAGAAAATTGATTTTAGTGTGGATTTTGATGGGATTTTCATGGGTTTTGATGGTTGTGTGATGATTTGATTTATTGATGGAATTTTTAGTGTGATTAGAGGTTAATTTGTAAGTCCCTATCTGTAAATTCGGACTTCCTAGTATTAGTAGATAAATTATAGGGCGAAAATGCTAAATTTCATAATTACTATTCTAATAAGTGATCTTAAAATGTTAGTAGAGATTTTAGAAGTTAATTTAATCTAATAGTGAGATAAATTATAAAGAAGGGCAAAATGGTCATTTATCCATATAAGAGCCCTATATATATAAGTGTTAGTTTTCCACACTTAGCAAAATTTTCAAAACGAAATAGAGAGAGAGAGAAAGAGAGAAGTGGACGACAAAGGGAAAGAAGAAGAGGAGAAGAAGACCAAGCTATTTCCAAGCCAATTTCAAGTTCCAAATTAAGATTTTAGGGTGGATTAAGCTAAAAAATCAAGATCTAAGCAAGATCAAGGTGAGTTTTCATGGTTTTCCTCAAGTTTGATGTTTATTGAGTTTGTATGCATGTTAAGGATTAGGTTAGTTTTTGATATGAAATTAATAGGGGTTTTTATGTGAATCAAGAATAGAACCCTAATAAACAAAAAAGGAAACTTAACCTAAAAGAAATCAATCAAGAAATGCAAGTTTGGGTTTATGTAAGAGAAACTCTAGAACTTGATTTAAGCTTGGGTTAATTCAATTGAGTGGTAGATAAGGTGTTTGATGAAATGTCTAGGAGAATTGCCAAGTAAAAATCTTAGGAAATGAAAGAAATAGATTGGTGTGTGTGTAAGTATAAGTCACGACCATAAGGATGATTATGTGAGTTCATTGAGTTTTGATGCATATGAACTTGAATTCATGCATGTAAGATGTTAGGAAATCTTATGGAAGTCTTAGAATTGAAAAGGGAAGAGAAAGCATTCAAATGTGTTGTCTAAGCTAGATGAAGGGCATTGATGACTATCATGTAATGTCATTCCTCTTTGCATTTTTATGTCATGTATGATCCTATTTGAGTATGTATGAGTCTAAGAACCCTAATAGATAGAGAATTGAGCTAGGAATGTGAAAAGGGAAAGTTTTGACATGAAAAAAATAGTGAAAAATAGTGATTTTTGGCTAAGAACATCCATCCGGTGGTTGTTTTTTTTTTTTTTCAAATTTGTGTTGTGACTGACCTAAATGAGAGATAGGAAGATGATTAGAGTGAAAACGGAAGGAAGAGAAGCTAGGGATTTCTCCCTACAATAGGTTCAACCAAAGGGGGTCTAAAAATGAGATTTTTCGTTTCGAGCTTCAAAAAATTATTTCGAGTGTATAGAGGTGTTCCCAGGTGATAATAAATGAGATTCATGGAAAAAAAATCGAAATTTTAAAGCTTCAATTAAGTTAGAACTAAGATAGGAGAGTTGTAGTGAAAAGGGTTCTCAAATGTGTTAGTTACATTGAAAGCTCTATTTATAGTTTTGAGTAGTTTATTTTCGTATATTTTGAATGAAGATGTGATGTGCAGGTGAAGGGCAAGCAAGTGGAGCCCAATAAGCTCATTGAGGTTCTTTCACAAAGCTTTGGGTTAAGGTGAGTATTACTAACTCATACTATGAATGATTGTGTTGCATAATGAAATTGTATGAGTTATTAATATGTTTATGAATGATTTATCTTATACAAGTTCTTCATTCGATTAAGAAAATTATTGTATATGTTCCAAAGTAATTTCGAAATAAAGTAGCTTTTATACGAATTGAGATTACAAGCTTTAACCAAAAGTTTCAA
Organism: Dimocarpus longan; assembly: GCA_022984855.1. Classification (NCBI taxonomy): domain Eukaryota; kingdom Viridiplantae; phylum Streptophyta; class Magnoliopsida; order Sapindales; family Sapindaceae; genus Dimocarpus; species Dimocarpus longan. Next base: position 20,558,500 of record CM041019.1, on the reverse strand, counting down.
AAAAAAAAAAGTTATTGTATAATAAATGACATACAATAACTTTATTACTATATAATAAATGAGATTCATAGAAAGAAATCGAAATTTTAAAGCTTCAGTTAAGTTATAACTAAGATGGGAGAGTTGTAGTCAAAGGGTTCTCAAATATGTTAGTTGTATTGAAAACTCTATTTATAGTTTTGAGTAGTTTATTTTCGCATATTTTGAATGAAAATGTGATGTGTAGGTGAAAGGCAAACAAGTGGAGCCCGAGAAGCTCATTGAGGTTCTTTAATAAAGCTTTGGGTCTAAGTGAGTATTACTAACTCCTATTATGAATTATTGTGTTGCATAATGAAATTGTATGGGTTGTTAATATGTTTATGAATGATTTATCTTATACAAGTTCTTTATTCGATTAAGAAGATTATTGTATATGTTCCAAAGTAATTTCGAAATAAAGTAGCTTTTATACGAATTGAGATTACAAGCTTTAACCAAAAGTTTCGAAAAAAAAAAGTTATTGTATAATAAATGATATACAATAACTTTATTACTATATAATAAATGAGATTCATAGAAAGAAATCGAAATTTTAAAGCTTCAGTTAAGTTATAACTAAGATGGGAGAGTTGTAGTCAAAGGGTTCTCAAATATGTTAGTTGTATTGAAAACTCTATTTATAGTTTTGAGTAGTTTATTTTCGCATATTTTGAATGAAAATGTGATGTGTAGGTGAAAGGCAAACAAGTGGAGCCCGAGAAGCTCATTGAGGTTCTTTAATAAAGCTTTGGGTCTAAGTGAGTATTACTAACTCCTACTATGAATTATTGTGTTGCATAATGAAATTGTATGGGTTGTTAATATGTTTATGAATGATTTATCTTATACAAGTTCTTTATTCGATTAAGAAGATTATTGTATATGTTCCAAAGTAATTTCGAAATAAAGTAGCTTTTATACGAATTGAGATTACAAGCTTTAACCTAAAGTTTCAAAAGTAAAGTTATTGTATAATAAATGATATATAATAACTTTATTATTGTATAACAAATGAGATTCATGGAAAGAAATCGAAATTTTAAAGCTTCAGTTAAGTTATAACTAAGATGGGAGAGTTGTAATCAAAAGGGTTCTCAAATGTGTTAGTTGCATTGAAAACTCTATTTATAGTTTTAAGTAGTTTATTTTCATATATTTTGAATGAAAATATGATATGTAGGTGAAGGGCAAGCAAGTGGAGCCCTAGAAGCTCATTGAGGTTCTTTCACAAAGCTTTGGGTCAAGGTGAGTACTATTAACTCATACTATGAATGATTGTGTTACATAATAAAATTGTATAGGTTGTTAATATGTTTATGAATGATTTATCTTATACAAGTTCTTCATTTGATTAAGAAGATTATTGTATATGTTCTAAAGTAATTTCGAAATAAAGTAGCATTTATTCGAATTGAGATTACAAGCTTTAACCTAAAGTTTTGAAAGAAAAATTATTTTGTGCTTATCGCACTTAGTAGAAAAGAGTTTTCAATGGTCATTCGTATACCCTTAGATTTTCAGATTATCTTGCGCTACGATTTGCGATATAGAAAATTCTGCACGAAGTCACTAAGATTTATAGATTTTCTCGCACTATGATTTGCGATGCAGAAAATTCCATATGTAGTTGCCAAAGAGTCTCAGTAGCATCACGATTGGTGTCAGTTGAAAATTACCACGTGACATACCACATTGAGCGGCAACAGTTTAGTTGTCGTGTGGTCAGAATATATAAGGGTACGAATAGTGCTTTTAGAAAGAAAAAACTTATGTTGAGATTTCATGCATATTAAAGAAGTTTATAATTGTTTATTTAACCATCGTTAAAATTTATTTAATTGTTTTGAGATTACATTCTGTTCTTCATTGTATTGTAAAATCCCACTTCAGGTACCAACGCTGGTGATCAAAGCAAAAGAATTTCTTCGTCAAAATATGTGGGCGCTCGATGGATGCATCACATAAACCATATTGCATTTTTGTTGTAATTGGAAACCAGACACTTGCATGAATCAATTTTGCGCCTTTTGTGATAGCCATTGAATACTTGTATTATTATATTTTATGATGTAAATAATTGTAAAGTTCCTTATGATATGAAAAACAAATGATCATCATTTATGCTTTTGTGAGAATGATTGATGAAATGCATGTTTGTGGTAAGAAAGAAGTTGGGTGGTGATTGAAAATATTTGGGAGTGTATTTTCTTTTACAGGAAATTTGGAAACCCTATAAATGCAGTCGTTATGCTACCGAATTTTTATTAAAATGATTTTAAAAGTTGAAATTTTAAGAGTCACTTTTATGGTTTTAGTTCAAACTTCAACTTGGTAAGTTGAGGTTAAAATAAACCAACCCAACTAGTTTCAAAACCATGAGATCAATTTAGCTTTGAAGTCAAGTTTAAACGGGCAAGTTCAGGGTTTGCTCCATGGATTTATTTTAGCCACCTAATAGGGTTAAAGAAAAGTCCATTGGAGTGTCAGGCGAGGCCTACCAGATACTAGCCTAGATGAGATCTAGATTGGATCGCCTCAAGTTGGTATCAGAGCTTGATTTTGTATAGTTTTGAGATAGAGTTTAAAAAGTACTTTGAATTTATTTTATGCATGAGACTTTTTCAGATTGCATGAGTTATACAGATTCCAGTTTAGGCATTGCATGATTCTAGAGTTATTTCATGCATTATTAGTATCCTAACTCATGCATTTCATGACTTGTCATGCATATTTTATCAAAATAGAAACATGCAATGTCATGTTCGCCCAAGAACGAGGAGGGTAGTCGTAGAGGCCCCCACATCTAAGGAGGAGCACATTGGGGAGTCAGTTAACATGCCAGCTAGTTCCTCCCATCCAGAACCTCAAAAACCCGAGAGACCAGAACTTGCACAAGTAAATATAGAGCAGATGGCACAAGTTTTTACAATAGCACTCCATCGGCTGCGGGAGACAGGTGTATTCATAGAGCATGCTCGTAAGCCAGACGCCAAGTCTTATGATGGAACAGGTGAACTAGAACTTGCCCTGTCATGGATTGAAACAAATGAAGAGATATTTTAGGTGATGGGTTGCACAAAGGAGCAGATGGTTACTTACTCAGTCTTCCTACTTAAAGATCATGCAAAAGATTGATGGAAGGCACATTAGAAGGCACACCCAGATGGAGTTTCTTGGGTGGATTTTAAGAAAGAATTCACAAATAAATTCTTCCCCAAGAGCTACAGAGATGCAAGAATATAAGAATTCTTTAGGTTAGAGCAAAGGAACTCCACAACAGCAAAATATGGAAAGAAGTTTTCAGAGTTAGTTCGCTTGGTTCCATTCATTGTAGAGAATGAAGAACAGAAGATTAACATATTCATAGCAAGCTTAAACTCCAGAGTCAGAATATATGTGACCTCAGTTGTGCATACCCGATATAGGTAATTATTGGAGGCAACCACCAGAGTTGAGAGAAGTGTGGATTTCACCCCTAAATCGAAAAAGTTTGATCAGAAGCGCAACTAGACAAGTAGCCAACAAAGGAGTGATAAGAAGCCCTCATGGTCTGAGAGCCAACGACGAAGTCAGGGGGCCCAAACTAGTCAGAGTTCAGTCCAATCATCTAGTAGGTCCAAAAGTAGATAAAGTTGGAAGACATAGCCCATTGCAGTAAGTGTGAGAGAGCGCATACAAGCAAGCATCTGAATGGGAAGATAGGATGTTACAGATGTGGTTAAGAGAGCCATTATATGAAGGACTACCCTAGTATAGTCGCATCAAGCTCACCGGAAGTCAGATCAGTTGTTCAGGGGCAAGCTAATGGGGGTCATGGACCAGAGAGAGGAGGCCCCTAGACTAGATGAGTTGCAGGTTCAGGGCAGCCCAGTGGTAGACCTAGTAGAAGCATACCACCCAGAGGACAGCCTGGTAGACCTTGTAACCAAGCTAAAGTTTATGTAATGACATAGTAGGAGGCTGATACAGTACCAGAAGTTGTCACAGGTACCATTTTCTTATTTGATGTAGATGTTCATGTTTTGATTGATAAATAATAGGAAATGATGATTTTACATCCAATTGAAATTTTTTTAAAGCATGAGATTGACAAGTTTTATACCCAATTAGAGTATTACATAGTCAATTTGATGATAGAATGACCATAAAATATTTTTGAAATTTATTTAAGTGTGAATGACAATTAATTACGTTAAGGATAAAATGGTCATTTTAAGCTTCAATAATACATGGATTTTGGTGTAAGCACTACATAGAAAGAACTTGAACAAGAAGCACAATCCATGTCATGAAATCTTAGTCAATGGGAAAATTACACATCAAAATTGAATTATGAAATTTTTAATATTAGTTGTCATACACTATGGAATTTAATTTTTGATTTAAATATTCAAGTTACTCTTTTGCCAATGAAATAGTCAAATGCATGTGAGATGTAATTAGGGGCATTATGGTAAAATAAACTAGAGATTTAATGGCCATTTGACAAGATAAGGAGGGGCATTTTAGTCAAAATGAAATGGGCATTATATAAAGTGAAAAGAGTGGACTTTTCCACATCCATTTGCATGGCAAAAAAGAGACTAAAAACAATTTCAGCAGCCCCCTACTTTGGCCAGCAAGAAGAAGAGAAAAAGCAAGGATTTGATCCCTCATTTCAAGCCAAAATCACTCAAGAAACTTGTTAGAGTGAAGATTAAGCAAAAAGGTGGAGAAAAATAGGTAAGAAAATTGATTTTAGTGTGGATTTTGATGGGTTTTGATGGTTGTGTGATGGTTTGATTTATTGATAAAATTTTTGGTGTGATTAGAGGTTAATCACCTTGTATTCGAGCTTGAAATTGAAAGGGGATTCAAGGGAATAGATTTGTCAAGCATACTAGTAAGGTTAATGTGAGGGTTTGTGTGATTTTTGTTGAAAATTTCAATTGGGTTATTATTATGATATTAGATTATTAGTTTGTTGATTTTGATGTTTTTATGACTATGAAATTGAAGAAAATATATTGGATGTATTAGGGGTAAAATTCGGCCAAAACAAGCTTTTTATGTGATTGGATGGATTTTTGTTATTTGATGAAATCATATGATGTTTGGTATAGTTTTGAGTTGATATGTATCATTGGAATGAAAAGAAAAAGCTTGAATTTGATTTTTGCATAAGTTCGGCAAAAATGGAAATAATGTGCACATGACTTGCTTGTGACATTTTGAGGTAATTACATGAAGTTTAGCAAGGTTCTAATGTGTTTTAAATCAAGAAATTAAAAAGAGAATTAATGGATTAGTAAGAAGGTGTGTTTGGGTCAAGGGGGGTAATTAATGTACAAATGGTTGTTTAAATTGTTGGATGAGTTTTTAATGTGTGTATAAATGTAATTGAGTAAATTCTAAATGGGAATTATATTATACTAAGTTTCGGAGGAGTTCGGATTAAAGAAAAGAGAAGGAAGGGCTTGGAAGAGTGGTATTCTAGTTTGAGAAAGTTGTGAGTGTGGTTTATTTTCAAAGTTTTTATGAATTTATAAGTTGATTATTGATATTTACAAATGTACGTTTTCAAGAAATTAAAAAGAGAATTAATGGATTAGTAAGAAGGTGTGTTTGGGCCAAGGGGGGTAATTAATGTACAAATGGTTGTTTAAATTGTTGGATGAGTTTTTAATGTGTGTATAAATGTAATTGAGTAAATTCTAAATGGGAATTATATTATACTAAGTTTCGGAGGAGTTCGGATTAAAGAAAAGAGAAGGAAGGGCTCGGAAGAGTGGTATTCTAGTTTGAGAAAGTTGTGAGTGTGGTTTATTTTCAAAGTTTTTATGAATTTATAAGTTGATTATTGATATTTACAAATGTACGTTTTAGTATTCGAGTTACTTTAATACAACGTTTATTTTTATTATTTCAAGTTATTAAGTTTAATTAAATTTCTAGCATACCATTATATTTTAATCATGCATGTATAATTTTTAAAGTTATGTTGGAGTGTATTTATTCAAAAGTATTGTAAATTAGCAAGTTTATGATAGATATACATGCACGGAAATGATTTGATAAAGTTGTTTCGTAAGTATTTCGATTATAAAGTTTATATTAGAAAAGAATGTTTACTAGTGAAAACTTTATGCTTCAAGCGAATGAAAAGAAAGTTTTAAGTATATTGAAAAGTATTTTTAAATGTCTATGATTTACCTTAATCCCTAAATTATCGACCGAAGTACCGTACGCGTGTATGACAAGTGTGGTTGGGAGAGTTATTAACTTGAGGGGTTTTGAGTCAATTTATCGTCCTCTGCACGTATACGGTAGTGTAGATCTATCTGATGTTAGGGTGGGTATCGTGATCCCTGAGGTCCCCCATTGGCGACTACACATAGAGTATTTCCACAATCTTAGTGACGTATGCCAGTTTGTTACTATTATGTATGGGTACCGTCATGAAATGATAAGTTTACCTGGGTTACCAATTAAAAAAAGCACGTCATTCAACATAAGATTTAGAAAATAAGAAAAGTATATTTTATGAAATTATTATGAGATTTGAAGTATGTAAAAATTGAAAAGCTTTATGTTAGGATTATAGTTTTTAGCAAATAGAAATAATTATTATTAATTTTCAAAACTATTTTGGGAGGATAGATATATTTTGAAAAAGAAATTTCAAGTATAAAAGTTTACACACTCATTGAGTTATTACTCATCGCACTTTTTCTTGTTTTCATTAAAATTCTCCCCAGATGCAGGTACCAGCCAGCAAGTGGAAACAGCTCCGTCGGACGCGTAGGCTAACTAAAAACGCGACGCAACTGCACTAATCTACATTTTGAAAATTTTCATGTACATACATAAATTTATGATTTTATGCACGTTTTGTAGATAATATTTGGATGATATTTATATCCTCATAATTCGTATTATGTTTTAAGATTTTTTGCATGTGTATCATTTTATATAATTTGATGATTTTTCGAATGATTTTACAATCCGAGTTACAATTGTGGATTGCTTGTGGGAATAAATGTGGCCTAAGGTCTAGTAGTTGAGAACGAGAAATATTTTGAAGTGCACAAATTTTCTTTTATGTTTTACAAAATGGATTTTTTTTTAAAAAAAAAAAAAAACCAGTCGTTATGCTATCAAAATTTTTATAATCCCGTTTTGCAAAATTTTTATTTATTTCTGCTAGAAAAGAGTTTTAAAGTGATATGAGTATCTCCACGGGACCTTTCGAGCCAAAGTGACGGTTCGACTGAGTTCCATCGGGGTGCTCTGTAGGGACTCTCGCCGAGTTCAGTAGAGAGAGTTAAGGGCGAGTCCTTACAGGATTACTCCAGATAAGTAAATTTTTCATGATATGTATTCTATTGTTTTCTAGTAATAATTTTAGCCTTTACAATTAAATGTATTCTATTTTATTTACTGTCATTTTACGTTAAGCAAAACATATTTTATGTTTTAATTATTGTTTTCTAAAAATATTTTCAAGAAATAAATTTTGGACATTCTTTTACAAAATATTTGTAAAAGTTATGCATTTACTGAAGGGAAAAACAACAATTGTTTTTTTGAAAAATATTAATTTTACGGAACACTGAGTTTTAAAATTTTTTAGAAAACTCAAGAAACCTTAGATCCATAAAATAATGAAATAAAATAATATAAAAAAATAAAAATAAGATTTTTATCTTATGCATTAATCTTTGTGGATTGCTCACCACCTAACCTTCCTTGATATGACTCTACACCAAGAAACAAATGAGTGGACACAATTATATAGAATTGTGCTCACTTTCTATTGATTTATTTTCTAAAAAAAAAAAATCAATAATATATTTAAGAGGTGAGTATATGATTTTGGTTATGCTATAAAAAAATTTTCTCTTCCTTTCAAAGAACGTACAACAAAACCAAAAATAACTTCTATTAGGAAAATAAAATTATTTCTTTTCTATTTATAGACAACTACTTAGGGTTTTAATTAATCAAATTAACATTAAACCCCAAATTTATTAAAATTAAACTTTTATCCCGTATAATATAATTAATTCAAAATTAATTCATGTTATAGTTTAAAATTAAACTTGTGACCTGTAATTAATTCATAATTAATTTATATCAGGTCACTGTTGATAATCGAATTCAAGACCTCTTAAAAAATTAATTAAATAATTATTAATTTATAATTAATAATTAACTAATTAATTATTAAATAATTTAAATAATCAATATTATTCAAATATTAAATGAACACAAATATTGCTACTTACGTAACAATGGTAATTGGACGGTCCAATTACAATATTCTATATACAAGTTTTTTATAGTGAAATGAGCTATCAAGGGAACCCGATGGACATACAGTTTTGAGCTCCAATAATATCAGAATTATTAATTAAACTCTTTAATTAATAATTCACTATTATTAATCTTAGAATTATTCCACTAAAAATTAAGATTGCACTCTCAAAACTGTAGATGTTTTTATACAATCTGAAATTTTCAGTGTCCATTGATTTAATTACTACATACGATTTGACTCTCAACAAATAATTCATAATTAGAGCTAGGTCAAAATGTCCGTTTTACCCTCTAATTATTTCTTAATCCTTAAGTACCATTGATTCTCTAATGAACAATATATCCATAACAACTTATGAATTTATCTTTCTATTTTCATATGAATGGAAAGTTGAACGCTCATATTGTTCAATATCTGAATCAACTCTTAAAGGAACTACTTCTCTACTTCTCGTAAGAAGAAGTGGATTCCACTATCGTGTACAAAGTTCCCAGCTACTTACTAAATCATATCCCCAAAGTATGAAGTTATTGATCGGACATCTACACCGATCTCACCTATGTAAATTAAAAGACATAACTCAACAAGTAGGAGTCCATAATACACTCAAGATTAAGATCAATTCATATATGATCATCTGGTTGATAAATATAAATCTTTGAGTTTAACGGATATTGATAAGAGATTTATATTTATCGTGGTCTAGTCCTATGTAATCTATATTATATAAGGTGCCTCCATTTTCATGTCACTACATGAATAGTCTCGGATAAGACTATCGTACTGAATACAAAATGGATCGTAACTGTAGATTTACCACAAATAAAGTACCCAACTTTATTTGCTTTCTACCGACTCTTTAGATTACTTATTTCAAATTAAATCCGCATGTATGTAATACTTATATACTTAGTTTGAAATTACATCAGTAATCAAGGATGTTTCTCATGATATATACAATTTTTGTAAAATATATAAATTGAATAAAATGAATAATTTATTATTTGTAAAACTGTTTACATTATTATAAGCTCTTAGGGCACAAAACCCAACAATCTCCCACTTGTCCTAGAGCAGATGAGATATATCTCATAATTCTAGACCTTTTAGATGACCTTTAAATACTTTAGCTGTTAAGGTCTTCATAAACAGATCAGCAAGATTGTCTTGTGATGCAATCTTCATCACGTTCGCATCTCCTCTTTGTACGATCTCCCTAATGAGATGATATTTCCTCTCTATATGCTTCCCTCGTTTGTGGCTTCTTGATTCTTTGGAATTAGCCACTGCACCACTGTTATCACAATAAAGGGTAAGTAGTTTATCTATATCTGGAACAACTTCCAGATCAGTCATGAATTTACGTAGCCATATCGCTTCTTTAGCTGCTACATATTCGGCTTCCATAGTGGAGTCAGCAATGCATGATTGCTTAACACTCCTCCATACAATGGCTCCGCCACCAAGAGTGAATACTGATCTGGACATGGATTTTCTAGAATCCTTATCCGATTGAAAATCAGAATCTGTATATCCTAATGGGATCAAATCCTCTCCAAAATATATGAGCATATAGTTTCTCGTTCTCCAAAGATACTTGAGAATATGTTTTACTGCCACCTAATGATTAAATCCTGGATTAGATTGATAACGACTAACTATTCCCACCGAATAGCATATATCCAGTCTTGTGCATAACATAGCGTGCATGAGACTGCCTACTGCAGAGGCATAGGGAATCAATCTCATATCCTCAATTTCTTGAGGTGTCTTAAGACACTGTTCCTTAGACAAATGAACTCTATGACGAAAAGGTAAACTACCTTTCTTAGAGTTTTGCATCGAAAATCGCATAAAAATCTTATCGATATACGATACCTATGACAGCGCTAATAGTTTGTTCTTACGATCCTGTATTATTTGGATCCCAAGGACATAACTGGCCTCTTCTAAATCTTTCATTTGGAATTGGCTAGCGAGCCATCTCTTTACATCTGACAATACTTTAATATCATTCCCAATAAGTAGAATATCGTCAACGTAAAGTACAAGAAAAACTACTTTCTTATCTATTATTCGTTTGTAAACACAAGGTTCATTGATATTTTGCTCAAAACCATAAGACTTGATCGAAATATCAAACCTTATATTCCAAGATCGAGATGCTTGCTTAAGTCCAAAAATGGACCTTTACAACTTGCAAACCTTTTGCTCTTGACCTTGGACACGAATCCCTCTGATTGTACCATAGAAGTACTTTTATCAAGATTACCATTCAAAAATGCAGTCTTGACGTCCATTTGCCAAATCTCATAATCGAGACATGTAGCAATGGAAAGAAAAATCTAAATGGACTTAAGCATAGCTACTGGCGAGAAAGTTTTCTCATCGTCAACCCCCTCTTTTTGAGTATAACCCTTTGCCACTAGTCTAGCTTTAAAGGTTTCAACCTTTTCATCCACTCCTCTCTTCCTCTTGTAGATCCACTTGCATCCTATGAGTTTTATCCCATCTGGTTTATTCATAAGTTTTTAGACTGAGTTAGAGTACATAAACTCCATCTCGAGGTTCATGATTTTAAGACATTCCTCCTTATCAGAATCCTCCATTATATCATGATATGTCAATGGGTCATCTACACTTTCATTAGAGATAGCAATTTGTGCCTCTCCAATCTCTCTGTAGCGAATTGGTGGTCTAATAACCCTCCCACTACGACGAGGTGGTAGATGATTATGATGAGAATCTATTTGACGTTCAGGCGTGGTCTAAATTATGTCATTGTCAACAACTTTTGTTGACAGGGTACTATTCGACCCAGGAAGTAACTCCTCGATTACAACTTTACTTCGAGGTTTGTAATCTCTCATATAGTTCTCTTCAAGAAAAGTAGCATTTATTGATATAAACACTTTGTTTTCTTCAGGACTATAAAAGAGTTCGCCCCAAGTCTCTCTAGGATAACTTACAAATAGGCAAACTTTTGAACGTGGTTCCAGCTTCCCAATCTTGTTTTCAACACATATGCTGGACACCTCCATATGCGAAAATGTCATAAACTAGCTTTACGACCTTTCCACAACTCTAAAGGTGTCTTTGGAACTGACTTAGATGGCATAACATTCAAAGTATACATTGCAGTTTGCAATGCATATCCTCATAATGAATTAGGTAATGATGAAAAACTAAACATAAATCTCATCATGTGCAAAAGAGTCCGATTTCTCCTTTCTACAACACCATTCTGCAGGGGTGTTCTAGGAGCAGTCAATCAGGATAAAATCTCATGCTCAAGCAAGTAATCCTCAAACTCTATATAAAGATACTTGTCTTCACGATCTGATCGTAGAGTTTTCAATGTTTTACCCAATTGATTTTCAACTTTAGCTTGAAACTCTTTGAACATTTCAAAATTTTCTGACTTTCGTTGTATTAGGTAAACATACCCATATCTTGAATAATTATCAATAAAGGTGACGAAATATTCATAACCATCTCTAGCTTTAACATTCATAAGACAGCAAACGTCCGAATGTATAAGCTTTCATGGTTCCTTAGCTCTAAGCCCTTTTCCAGTTAAAGGTCTTTTAGTCATTTTACCTTCTAAACATGATTCACAAACAGGTAAAGTACCGATCTTTAACTTTTTTAAATGTTCGCTCTTTACAAGTCTGTTTAATCTGTCAAGGCTAATATGACCAAGTCTTAAATGCCAAAGATATGTGTCATTGTTTTGAGAAATCTTTTATCATTTTGTTTTTGGTTTTTTAACTTTAAACATTTCAGTATTAAGTAGTAGGTTATGCATTAATGGTCTTAAAACGTATAAATCATTTTCTTGTATCCCTGAACAAATTTTTGAACCATTTCTAGAAATAATAACTGATTTATTACAAAAAGAAACAGAATAATTAAATTCCAAAAGTTTAGATACATAGATCAAATATTTCTTAAAACCTGGAATAAAATATATATTGTTCATTACAATAAAACAATTATTATTGAAACAAAGTCTAACTTCTCCCACTGCCTTTGCTGAAACAACTTTCCCTGTCCTGACTTTCATGTTGAACTCTCCCTCATCAAGTTGCCTATATGAATCAATCAACTGCAAAAAAGAACAAACATGATTAGTGGCTCCTGAATCAATTATCCAAGGAAATGAATCATCCTCCACTAAACAAGATTCAATGACTAGTAAATCACATTTACCTTTCACCTTCTTCTCTTAGAGCTCCTTGAGGTACTTAGGACAGTTCCTCTTCCAATGCCCATCAATACCACAATGAAAACATTTTCCTTTGGGCTTAGTGGCCTTGAAGCCCTTTTTGCTCTTCTTCTGAGTAGCTTGCTTCTTGGGCTTAACATTAGCCTTAGCCTTTCCAGTATTTCTCTTTCTCTTGTTTTTACCAGAAGAAGAAGTCTCAACAATATTTGCTTTACTGGACTTATTTTCGTCCTTATTCATAGACTCATAAGTAGTGAGCTCATTTAGCAGCTGTGTAAGTAATTAAATCAATTTGTTCATAACATAGTTGCTCTTAAATTGGATGAAACTCTTTAAAAGAGTTTCTAGTATCATACTCACCTAGCTACACTCATCTATAGCCCTACCATGGCTTTCAGTCGTGTTGAAGTGGGTCATCATTTTCAAGACATGCTTTCGAACAGATGTACCCTCCTTCATCCTAGTAGTCATAACAACATGAATAGCTTCGTGTCGTTGCTCCTCAAAAGGTTGCCCAAACATGTCCTACAATGACTCCAGTATGTGAGTTGCTATTGTCATTACCTCGTGCTTGGTAGCAAACACCTCGGACATCTCTGCTAACAAATAGCAGTGGGCCTTCTCATCAACTGTGACCCATTTTTGATAGGCCTCACGCATAGTACGTCCAACATTTTCTGCTGGTTGGGGGGGACAAGGCTGAGTCGTGACAAATTTAAGGTTTTCACAGACCAGGACTGCGTTCATGTTACTTTTCCATTTGATATAATTTTTCTCGTTTAATTTATCATTAGCAAATATAGAAATCAATAGAGATACCATTGTTGAAAATAAATAAAATAACAAACATTTAATATCAATTTGTAAAAATTAATATCATGTAATTTTGGCATAAAATTAAACGTGATGCATGATACACGAATAATGAATTAGAAAATACCCTAGAAAATAATTACTATGTCACGATAAGCTAACATTCCACAAATAAGTGCCGCCGTAGGGTAAGTCAAATATTTGTATATTAGACTAAGACATTCTCAATTAAATAATATAACAAAATAACTCATATTCCTATATTATTTAACTACCATTTTTCGGTCAGGAAAATAATTAATAATTAATTATTTCCTTTATGATTGTAACCCATCATTTCAGATTCCTTAGACTTAACTCAACAATTGCCGTCGTAAGATAGGTCAATCCCAAGATACATCTAGAAATTCTATCCATTAAGAAGTCAAATTTGATCAACTTAAATGGACACCACCCGTAGGGGGACAATAACAAAGCCGTCTCGATGCGCCATTTAAGTTTCACGATGTTAAATTAATGATGGAGACCAAGGCATATATTGTCATATATCCCTCTTTCACTCACTATTTTAGGGTTAGGGTTTTCTATTTAATATTCTTAGTCATCGTCTTAGATTATTAATGGCTAAAAAGATAATCTAAGTTACTAAGAATTTGTGTGTTGTTAAAGTCTGAAACCTATTAACACTTAATGAATTACTAGATTTTTAACACTTAAAAATCTAATTCAATTTATAAATCTAATATAAATAATCAAAATTATAAAGACTAAATTTAATATGAAATTACCTGATTTTAACTAATTAAAATCTAATCCATATTATGAATGCCAATTATTGAAATCTAATTTCTGAATTGAAACCTATGATATTCTACTAAAATCAATTCAAATTATTTAAAAGGCATTCTATGTATTATTCTTTTATTTATACTAATAAATAATTTAATAGTAAAATTAAATAATACATATGATGCATGTTATGTTATAATGCAATGAGTAGGCACCCTTTAATCTATATGACATTTTTTTTTTTATGCATGTATATGTTATATAATTATCCATTCATCTCATGAAAATAATTAAATTAACAACATGTGTATGATCGGGTTATTTGGTTTTGACAACTTAAATCTAATTTCAAGATTACATAAATTAACCAAGGCATTCCTTGGTCTTCACTTATAGTCTTCATGGTCTTCAAATGTCTTCATGAGCTCTCTTGAGCTCAAAATTAAATCTAATTTAATAATACAAAATATTCATCTAATGGATTGGACTTTAAACCTATTTCTTGATTTTTAGACCCAAGAATAATTTTTCAATCAACTGTTAAAAGAAAATATGTGCAAATTGACCATCAATTATGTACACTAGGTGCACACTTGTCTCGTGCACAAATGTGAATCAAGATTCACACGTAAATACATTCAACAATTTCATGTATTCGTCTTTTGTGCACCACTCACAAATTGCAATTTTGTCCTTTTGCATGACAAAAAACAATTTGACTTTTGACTTTTCTATGTACCAGTGCAACAATTGCACTACTTGTTTTCATTTAAAAAAAATTGCAACAATATACGTGCAACATTGCCACCTTGAGTGCAGCACGCCAAGCCATACACCAAGTCAAGTCGCACACGTACCGAGCCTGCAGCAGACCTGCGCACATCAAAGGCAATAACCATGTGCTCGTTTTCACACAGTTGTAACTGCCTAGAAACACACAAAAATAGCACGCTGCTGTCTGTTGTCGTGCGCTGCTGTCCAACTATATTCAATCGCACAACAAACTGGTTTGAAACCAGTCACCAGACCGCATACGCAACTGGTTCAAAACCAGTCCATAATCGCAACTGCCCAGAATTTCAACGGAGTTTTCACCCATAACAGCAGCAAAACTTATGATAAAATTCTGCGCTTAATCATGACATATGTTATCTTTGCCCTTTACATGTGTGTTGAGTATCTTCATAATGTATGAGAGATTCTCCTGAGTACTAGTTTGGTGTAGATTTTCAAGTTTCAGATATTACACACTAAGTTTGATCTGCATAGTACGTGATTTACAAAATACTTTTTCATACCAAATTTACAAAATGAGAGTTCCAAAAAAATCTTTCAGATTATAGATTTTTATATTTTATATTATTAAAGTTATAAAAATAATTTATATAAAAGTTTACAGTTTTACAATGATATAAGATTTATATTCAGTTTATTTCCAGATATAATTGTCTATGAATCATTAAAATTATTTCTTTTTACCAATGATAATCTTTATATTTTATTTAGAAATATTTTAGAAAATTTTATATCTATTCACTAGGTTTTAGCACTCACTTTTTTATAAAACCATTTTCTAATATATCTGCCGCTAGTTCGTGCATATTATTGTACATCGTGAACAAGACCACATGATGATAAATAGTTGAAATTGTGTATATTATTTCCCTATTGACCAAATTTCGTAACTATAATTCCAAATAGTTTTTCAAATTAATAATTATTTTACAAATACTTGAACAATATTTTATGCAACGATTCAAATATCTGAATAAATAGTATGTCAAACGGAATAATGATTCTTGAGTATCGAATTCTGAAAAATTAGTGAAAGTGAAATTTTTGATGAATAGTGATTTTAGATGAATAGTATTTTCGAACTAAAAACTGTCCATGTAAATAGTGATTTTTAAAGAATGGGTCTTGTTATGGATGAAATAGAGATCAGAATATTCAAGTCCAGACGGATCTACAGTGCAAGCCCAATGGCCCAGAAGCCTAATTATTCACTATCACTCCGGTCCATTCTTCTAGAAAAGGGGTCCATTAGTGGGCGCTTATTGTGGCCGCTGACCGCTATCGTCCAGCCTGACCACTCATTCTGATCGAAGACCGCCTATTCCGTAAGCTGGCTGTGACCGCTATATTCTCCGTCATTCAGATCGTCATGTTCCCCTTTAGCCTTATCTGTTGAGGTGGACCGTTGGTCCTTATCGCTGATCGTTGGCTCTGGTCCCTCAAGCCTACTCGCCAGAATGTCCGCCATCCGTGACAGCTAAGCATGCTCGCCAGACTATCCGCCACGATTGACCGCCTGCCTGTCCGCCATTCCTGACCGACTGGGATATCCGCCAAGAGGAGCCACCCGTCAGAAATGTCCAACAAGTCCTTCTCGCCCAAGACGGCCTGAAGAGCTGATCGCTGATCTCTGAGCGTGGCCGCGTACCGGCTCCTTCACCCGGGACGTTGACCGCTTCATCGCCATGACCAGCTGCGGACCCGCTGACTCACAATCCGCCCCATCGACTCTCTAGGTAGCTAGACTTATCAGAGATTCTCTTGTTCTCCCAACCGACTCGAATCTCAGTCTACTGGAAGATCCGTCTCTGCCACGCTTCTAACAACCTCGGGTCAGCAGAAGTCAACAGTGCCATGCAGAGTACTGTTCTGAGACTTACCATGCACGCTACATCCGTCAGAAGCTGTAATCTCAACCTCGACAATCCATCATTGCGTATCCGACCCAGTCAGCGGAAATCTCCCTTGGACAGACCTCGGATGCGATGGATTCGGCCGCATTTAATATGTTTTCGACCACATTTAATGCACTGACAGCCGCATTTATTGAGATCCCGGCGCATTAAATGCTGTCTGTCAGTATAACTGTAGTTAACTGTTTACTTTTGTCTTATTCTGTTTACTGTAGCATGTCCACTTCCTCTATAAAAGGGGACGATTTTCACTGTAAAAATGATGGAATTTTTGAGTGTCGTTACTCTGCCAAAATAGTGAGAGAGTAAACAGTGGACGTAGGCATCTTTTTGGGCCGAACCACTCTAAAAATCTCCTGTGTTTCCTCCTCCTCGCCTCTAACCTCCCTTTCTGATTCTCCTTGTTTTGCTTGCATTCCACTGACCGTCCAAAACTAAAGCTTGGGCCCTAAAACAACCTCGTTGACTAAGGAAAACCATTTTTCGATGTTAACAGGTCTAGTATATTAAGAAGTTCTGAAAATTATATTGAAGTTAACGAGAACTTAAACAGATAAAAAAAATTGAAGGTTTATTTAGAATCAAATTATTATGGTTATTGATAATTAAATGAAAGCAAGGATTTTAGAATAAGATATTTTGAGATGAGATGATAGCTAAATTTTGGGGATGAAAT
The DNA here is from genome assembly GCA_022984855.1 of Dimocarpus longan. Taxonomy (NCBI): domain Eukaryota; kingdom Viridiplantae; phylum Streptophyta; class Magnoliopsida; order Sapindales; family Sapindaceae; genus Dimocarpus; species Dimocarpus longan. The sequence continues at coordinate 20,540,966 of CM041019.1, read as the reverse complement.
TTTATAAAAGGAGATGAATTGCAAGGTCTCAATCTAACTTAATCCAAGAGATTAACTGAAATCTAATTTATTATAATTAATTTAGTCCGGTTCCAGTTTTAGAAATACAGAAGTTCGTAAATAATTATCCAATTAGAGGATGTTTTTAAAAGAAATTAAGAAATTTGGATTAAAAGGAAAAAGATCATAGGGTGTAAAATGAAATTTATCAATATTGCTAATAAAGTCAAAATTAGTGGGCTGGGATATTTTTGTTTTAATAACAATATATAATTATAATGGTTGGACCCATTTGAAAAAAATAATAATTATTAAAAAATATATATATGTTGGCAACCGATGATAAAAAGAAAGAAGGAAGGAAAAAAAAAAAAAAAAACTAAACAAATGAGGTGGTAGAGAAAAGAAGAGAGAGGGGGGAGTTGTAAAAAATATATATATATATACTGTCGGCACAAAATCAAGAGAAACCAGAGGAAGCAAAACAAAACCAAAAGGAAAAAAATAATAATACAGAGAAGAGACGGAGGAGCAGAGAAGAAGAAAAGGAAAAAGAAAAGTAAAGGAAAATATTTTAGGTGCTCAATTTATTCATGTAAGTATGTTTATTTTAATAAGATTGAGATTTTAGAAAACTTAGTTTATTTTTCTATAAGTTATAAATTGAGTTTTATATAATTTTAGAATGGATCCAGGATCATAAGAAAATCAAAGGGGAACACGTTTTACATCCATAAATAGTCAAAGAGTTATATGAGTAGATAGCGTTATTTTTAATTAAATTGATTGAGTTATATTTATTTATATTTTAGACTTTATTATTTATTTCAAATAAATAAACTGTTAAGTCAGTTGATTTTATAGGTTATAAATTATGTTTTACGATTGAAATAAAAGTTTATATATGTTACGAATTTTATTTATTTAAGTGTTATTCGAAGAAAATTATTTAAATAGTTTATTAATTTATTGATTATGTATTATAATTTATGATTTGAGTATAGAATATGTATTTTGATAATTATTTTATATTTAGAAATCGAGTTATACAAATTCTGCATATAAAATTATTTAATATTTGAAAATGATTAAAATGAGATTTTTAGTACGTTTACGTATATTTTCAGTGTTTATTATGTATTAAAATAAATTAATTATTTCATAACTTGTGTAATATTGTTAGTTTTTTTTTTTTATTGATTTAATTTTATGTTTATGTGAAAATCATAGTATAAATAATTTTGTGACATTATGTAATGAAAAATAAAAAGTTTGAGAAATATACATGTTTTGTTGAAAATAGAGATTGAGTGTATTGTGAATTATTTTGATAAATTATAATAAAAGTTTGTTAAACTACAAAGGCTTTGATCCCAATGATGGAATGAGTACGTAGACGTTTGAGATGATATCTTAAATTCAAGCCCAATTAAAATATAATAATAAGAATAATAATAATTTGATTCCATAGACCGTATCCATATTAGGGAATAACCTATAGATATTTTTGTCACTTCAATCTTATTTATGTGTTAAATCAATGATTCTTGAATGCTTTATGTAGTGAAGTAACGTGTGAAAAAGAAAAATTTTAAAACTCATTCTTGGGCCGAATGTATATTATTTTTGAAATTCAAGAGTATTTGTGTTATCTTATGTATAATTATATAATAATTTAAAAGAAAAATAGGGTGTTATTATACTTTGATGTAAAAACTAGGGTAAAATAGTAATTTGAAATAATCAGGATTTATGTTTTGAAAGCGTTCGAAAAGTTGTTGTAGATATGTAATTGAAAATTTACGCGATTGAAAATTTATTCTTGATTTTGAAGTACGTAGTATTTTTCAGTTAAATCGTAAGGAGGGATGTTTAAATATGGTTTTACTAGATTACGCATGAAAACGGAAAAGAAACAGAAAGAAATAAAAAGAAACGGACAAGTTTAGTGTTTTGACTGAGCATATATCGGAAGAAAGACACGGACATATCGGAGAAGATATGATAAGATAATTGAATGAAAACATGGTTTTACGATGTTTATATTGATAATTTGATTAAATGAGGGAAAAATGGTGAAAAAATGGTGATTGAAATTGTGTTAATCGCGTTTTAAATGAAAATGTTATGAAAAGATAGAAGTTATTAGAAATATAAAGTTTTTGGTAAATAATCAAAATAAAGAAGGCCCTGAGTAAACCTGAACATTGGTAGGTAAGGATTGCTAATTGGCATATGAATAAAGCAGATTAACAATACTGTACCGTTACACCGATATGATACAGTGTTTGACGGATGTATAATGAGAGGCATTGGGTGTCCGATTATGAAGTTGAAACCGATTGTGATACGTGATTGTGATATGCGATCCGACGGGTAACCACTGAGTGATCGATGTCGGGGGTGCCATTGATTCTGGTGGGTAGCCACCGAGTGGCCGATGCCAGGAGGTCCGATTGCGATATGAGACTTGGCGGGTAGTCATCGAGTGGCCGATGCTGAGGACGCCGTTTATTCTGACGGGCAACCACCGAGTGACTGATGTCAGAAAATCTATTTGCCAATCTATGATACCGTGTCAGAGTTTGTGAAAAGCACTGAAAAATATAAAGGAAACCGAGTTAATATGGCTAAAAATGATAATGATTGCATTATATGAATGGGTTCACTTGAAATTTGTGATCTTTGAAATTTATTTACTAAAGTTTGAAAATTTGCGCAATATTGATTTACAACTTATATTTTGAAAAGACTAATATATGGTGAAAATTGTATAAATATAAAAGAAAAAGAATAAGTTTACGTATTTTGTATGCGCAATTGTTAGTAAATTGATTATGTAGTAAATTTTTGATACAAAGTCTAAAATGGCAATTAACAGTGACTTTTAAATTTCACTAGTGATTTGTTTTTTTTTTTTTTTTTTTATTTTGTTATATTATGAAATTTGAAATATGTGGAAAAATGTGAGCTTATGTTGTTATACAATAAAGTTTTGTAACCTTTAAATAAAATATACACCCGCTGAATAGAAAAACTTAGCGCATTGGATTTACCACGCATAGGTTAAAATTTCTTAGTATAGATAGAGACATCGAGAAAGCGATCATTGTGCTTTCCGCCAGTCACATTCATCCATACATGGGTAATAATTCATTTGGGCACCATACATTATTGTTTATACGGGTTGATATGCATGTGTGTTTATATATATATATGTATATATAAGCATATATTCATGAAGTTGTGTAATTGATAATGCATATAAATGGTATAAAAGATTTCGACGTTGTAAAGTGATTTTGTAAGTAAATTTATTTTTTTTCATTTTAAGTAATAATTATATTTATCAATATGATTTTATTAAATGTGTGACTATAAATGATTGGGTGGGGATGGATGGAAAGTTCGAAAATGGAAGTTGAGAAAGTGAATGTATTTTAGAAGAGTTTCTTTTGAAATCTATAGATTTTGTAAATTTTGGGTTTTCAGAAAAATAGAAGAAACTCTATCCGATTTTCGAAAAATTATAAATGAGAAAATGAATTAAAGTTTTTCAATATTATTGAAATTTAAAATAAAACTTTTAATGGTGATTCCATTTCTTTTAGTAGAAATATTTGAAATAAATTAATAAATGAATTTTGGTTCAGAATCGTTATGTGTTTTCGTTTACTAATAAATGAGTTTTCGTTTTCTGATTTTTAATAAGGAAAATAACTTTCATAACAGTTTAAATAAAATTTGAGTAAAGAAAGGTGACATCTTCCGTCTGGATTTTCGATTTGTACGGGAATCGAGTGGAGGGGTGTTACATTTTATATGTTTAGTTTATAGGTCCAGCATGAGAAATTTAAAAACTTTAGTTTTGTTCAATTTACATTTCAATTAAAGTGATTATCAGAATTATGATGATTATTTTAAAAGATTTTCAGTAAATCCAGCTTTTAATCAAGAAAATCTCAGTTTTCATAAGGTCCTCCGGGACTCGAGATAGCAGTCGGGATGGGTCTTGTCACATAGTTTCATACTTTTCTATCGAAAGAAACCTACACAATTCTCCATTGATTCTCGAAGTTCACAGTATTCATGTCGAGACCCGCACCACATTCACTCTTTCGGGGCTCCTAAGATCCCGTTGGGCACTTCACGGAACCCTTATAGATTCTAACTCACTATCCAAATGCACTCCATGAAGCGAACCCTTAAATTTTTCTAATTTACAAAGCTATAAATTTATGAAATTCATTTAAATTCTCTTTTATAAAGCTTAGACTTTTTTTTTTTCCCCTAAAATTTTAGGCAGCACAACAACTGTATTTTGATAATTGTCAAAATTGTTGTTCGCCTGTAAAAATTCAAAAATACTTCTATAATCTCATTCACTTCTCAATTTTCAAATCCTGGACCTCCAGCCCATTTCAATGCAATCCTTAGCCATAGATTTTTTTCTAATTCAACAAATCAATTAAAATTCAAAATATATTTTTCCAACCTCAAATACAAGTAAAATATTTATAGCCATGTTCATTACAAATCTGAAAACTAGAAAATTCTCAAAACATTCTTTTACATTAATTTACATTATAAATCTCACCCTTTCAACTTTGATGACTTTTATATATAAATTTACATTATTTACAATTCAAAATTATTTTTACATGACAAAATCTCAAATTGATTTCATGTATAAATACATTCATAGAGGCATTTAGGAAGTCTCGCCATCCACTCCAAGGTAGGTGTTTAAGCCCCCTGGTCACCCGCACTTGTACCTGGGGAGGTTTTTAAGAAAATATAGTTCACAGAATAGTAAGCTGCTATGCCCAATGAGTGTATAAGATATTCTAATCTCATTACTACTAATAAAATAACCTACCAAAAACATTTATAAAAATTTCAAATTCTTTAAAATTACTTTCAACTTTAAAATTGTAACCTTTAAATAATTACAAAAAGCCCTCCAACCGGGTCTAATCTGAATCTGAATAACTAGGCAGTCCATTGGCAACTAAAAATCCTTTTTTTTTCTTCTTTTGCAAAGATAAAACTTTATAAATCTTTGTATCATTAGTATAAAATACTAACTATTGTTTTCTCATAAATGTCATGCATAAACATTCCTTCTCCATGCAAAATCATATAGTTTCACTTACTAAAATAATTGGAGAGGAATTATTTTCATTGCATTAACACTTCAATCATAATAATAAAAGCTAAAAAAATTTTAACTAAACACTTTTAACAATTTAAAATCAATTAACTCTCACTTGATGTTTTGTCTTTCAACTCACTTCTTTTGGTCGTTTTGCTACACCTCCACCTATATTACATATTTAGGTTTAGCAATCAACAGTAGTTCACTCGAATTAATGTCTAACTCACTTAAATCAATTTAACTCATTTTAGTCTACACTAAATTTCCATTTATTCAACATAAATTTTTTTAATCACCCTAACATCTCTTTTCTTGTATTTTCTTGATATATCTTCATCCAAATACATGCAAGATACCTTTATAACACATCAACCATTTAAATAAAATGTTAACATAATCTAACCTCCCTTTTGGCCAATATACTAGTCACTACTTAAACCACCCATCTAATGATTTCTTTCTCAATTTCTTGGTTTGCATCACTTTAATATCATCTTATACACTAATAGAACTCATTAAAACAATTAATCTCTATCAATCACATAATGCTCTTCAACTTAACGTATTCTACTAAACCATTCCTTCACATTTTTCTTTGATTTTTCTTATTTCGATCACTCTAAAATCATGCCTAAACTTCATGGAATTCATCAAAATAATTTTTGAACAAGTCACTACGCACAATACCCCTTTAGCCGTCCACCCCTTCCATGTACTCCACTTTCATTTTTTGAGTTTCCTATGATCAAACCTTATCAAAACAATCAAATATATTCTCTAATGTCCTAGCATGCAATTTATTTAAGTCCCAACTCAACATTACACAAAACCCAATAAAAATCACACCAATCTTTACACTATGCCTTACTAATTTGTCAACAAATTTTTCCCTTCAACCGCCTTTCCACTTCTAAGATAAAAAACCAAAGATTTAACATAAAATTACCTCAAAAATATCATCACATCAGCAGCACATGTCCAGCTCTAAAAATCATCCAAAAACTTCATTAAACAACATCAAAGCTTATCTCTTTTACTTGATTCTTGCTCTAATTTCTTGCCTTGATCTCCTTGGATGATTTTCTTTTGATTTTTGGCTTCAAAAGTGATCAAAATGTGCTTGAAATATGGTTTGGATGGTGCTGCACGAGCTACTGGTCTTCTTCTCCTCTCTTTGCCTTTGTTTCAACCGAATTGATATCTAGACATTTCATTAATCTTCTTTTATTTATTGATCACTTTTCCTTGACCATTTTGCCCTCATTTAATAGCCTAAATACCCATCACAGCCTCATCAGCAAATGACTAAAATGCCCTTTTTTAAACAAACAAAAACAATTAATAGAAAAATGGGACAATTTGGTAAATTGAATTTAATGTCATTAATGCTACAATTAATGTTATAATCCACTTGGTCCCTCTCTCATTGGTCAATTTAATATCACATGGATTGTGCTTCTCCCTTAACTTCTTTCCATATGGTCACTCACACCAAATCCAAACACACTAAAGTGAAATGACTATTTTGCCTCCCCTTTTTTTTTCGTTAATCCCAAATAAATTTAAAAAATATTCTATGGTCATCTAATCATCAAATTAACCATGAAATACTCTAATTGGGTGCCTAACCAATCAATCTTAAGCTTCGAAAAAATTCAAACAGGCTTCGGATCATAATTACCCTTAATAATACAAAAATAGTGTTTTAGTAATTTATATTTATATCGTTCAAAACCTATCCAAATGAACTTATTTTTTATCCATTTTAGTTTCTATTAACTCCATTACTCATTCCGGAGTTTTTGAATCTTAAAGTTCATTTTCTGAAAATTACTAGGCATCCGGTCACTATTTATTGAAAAATACTATTCACCCCCTAAAAATTAAGGTTAGGGTTTTACAATTTAATTGAGGCAATAGCAAGGCATAAGGAAGGAGACGATTTTAAGGAGCATTAGAAGCAATTCCAATGGCGGATTACTATTTATTTCTTCCAATTTTCACTTGTGTTTGTTTTCAGTCAATGATGTGTAATTAATGCATTGTTAAGGAACCAATATTGTGGATGTTCTGATTATCTTTGATGTAATTCAGTTTATCATTCATTCACGTTTTTATGGCGAATTCATTACTGTGATGTAGCAATTCATTGCTTAACATTGATAGTGAATTGCTTGGATGTTGGTAGTATTAGGAGGCGTCTTAACATTGCTAAATAGGCTAGTGAATGAATGATTAACTTAATTATGTACGACCATTGATAATTAGGTTAAATAATTATATTTGATGGGTTTCTTAACTAAATACACGGACTGACCAATACAAGTTTGTTTGGTTGAGAATTTAAAGTTCATAAACGTAATCAAATCTCTAGGACTCACTATTAGATTTTTATTTTTTAAATAGACTTACTATTAGGTATTAATAGCCAGTCTCTGAAAAGTTTTTTAAAAACTATATGGAATGACCAATATAAGTGTAGTGACTATAGTAGGTTCATTCACATGACTAAATCAAAAGTTCCTGCCAATTAGGATTAGGTGAATAATATTACTTGCAGGGTTTTAACTGATCAAAACTGACATAGCATTGGTGAATTAACATTTTCATAACATCATTTGTTTCTTTTGAAGATTAGTGTTTAAGTAGCTTGGCCATAATTGTCATTAGTTTAGTGTCATTTTTAATTAAATCAATTTCAATTCTTGGTTTTAATTTTCTCAACTCATCACGCTAAGAATTTAATAGGAGTACCATGATCTCTCTGTAGGACAATCCTACATCCACTATGTTATAAGGGGTATATGGATTTATAAATTGTTTATAGAATTTATTTTGTATATATTTTTTGTGATTTTACTTGGTATTTTATTTTTGTTTTGCGATTAGTGTATGCAAGGTAGGAGATCTCAAGAGTAGGAATTAGTGCTGCTTAATGACAATATCTAGAGAAGATAAAGATCTCGTACGTGCAGAGAACCTATGACAAGAGAAACAACTCTTAGTTGTAATTAATTTACTTGACATGAGCCACTTTGTTTTTCTTTTTATTAATAAAAAAAAAAAAAAAAAGTTTGTATATGGAATGTTGTCCATTACTTTTGATTTTGGTTTGAAATATGGAATGTTTTTAATATCATATTATTAAATGTTTTATTGGTTTTACTATATTCGTAATTATTTTACTATGAAATTATGACTTTATTTTTACTGTAAAATTACTTTATAAAATTAAGATATATCTTTCCTATTACATGATATATCATAGTGCATTTATCTATTAAGTCGACAGTTAACCCCTCATTTCTACTTTTTTCATATATTAGTAAGCTTTATTTATTTTGAGGGATGAGTTCAAGTTATGTCACTAGTTAAAAGATTTCAATTTCAGTGTTGATGTTATCTCTCTTGCTATTATTTAAAAAGCATTTAAGTTCATTTCATTGTTAGAACTTATATGTAAAAATTGATTTTGAATGGATTTGAGTTGTTTAAGTCTTTCATTGAGGTGTTGGGATAAATTCTTATTATTAAATTAAATTTTTAGTGGAGTTATTCTTTAATTATGTTTTTAGTTTGGAGATTTAAGTTTGCTAATTAAACATTTCATTAGCTTTTATGTCAAATTAGAGTCGTTACAGTCGAAACCGGACCATATGATACCAGAGGTATTGTTACAGAGCAGAAAATTAGCGGAATCAAGCATGGAGGCAGAAGAGCGAGATTGGGCCGTATTTGCAATGAGTAATATTTGGACTTGTGACTAACCAGCTTCCAACTAGAAAGTCACTGACTCGTTGGTAAAATCCGACTGTAGTTTGGCCAGAAGGTCAGATCCATGAACGTAATTCATCGATGGGAGACAATAATAAAGAGCCTCCTAAGCTTATGAAATTTGATTGATTTTTTTGAGCAGCATCAGATCCTACCATGAATATGAAAAGCAATAAAACAACATAAGCAGAATGCATAAGTGGGATTGCGTGAGTGACAGAAAGCTTTGATCGTGTTATTTTCAAATTATTGAGGTTTCTAAATTGAAGGAGGAGAAAAACTTAAATGTCACGTTTAGTCAGTTCTTATAATTCAATTCAGAAGTATTGAATTATAATTGATTAGTGAAGATAAGTCTACATTGGGGGGACCAACTGCATCTTGTCTTTCTTCTACTTTTCTATAATTTCTGCTTTTTGTTAAGATTACTGAGACTGCCTTTGTAGAAGTAGATAACATCACATTTTGTTTTTCTCCAAATCTCCTTCTGATGGCTTCTATACAAGTTATGATGTGCTTATCACTATTTGTGCTTTCTCGTCTGATAATATCTCAACCAGAAAGCACAAATTTGATAAGAAGAGGATCAAGACTGCAACCCAACACTAACCGCAGTTAATCGCTCTCCCATTCAGGCCTTTTTGCGTTTGGTTTCTATAAACAAGGCAATGGGTATGCGGTTGGTATACGGCTGGTTAGTACTAATCCTGATGATATGACAGTGGTCAGGACTGCTAATCAAGATGACTACCCTGTCCCCTCAAATTCTACAGTTCAATTTACCAAGTGTGAATAGCTTGTTCTTCGAACAAGCCAAGGCCGAGACACAAGGAACAATATATCTAATGAGTGGGGTGTCTCGGCTCTGATGTTAGATGCGGGTAATTTTGTAATCTACAGCAACATTTTGAAGTCACGGTATTGACTTCAAGTCGATCAACATCTAATCACTTAAGTGGACAATTTTGCCTCAATATAATTCAGAGGGGACGCTTAGTTGCTTATCCTGTAAACCACACCGATATAAAAGCACCTGAGGAAATTTATCGGGAAATCCAAACTGCAATGTTTATGGATGAAGTAAGTCTCCATCTTACAGGAGCTGGAGTTTTACAGTTAACCAAGAGAAAGTTGATCTCAATTCTTACAAGTTATAGCCAATATCTCGTACTGTTCTGTTATAAACGAGACTGTGATTTATCGGGCAACACTTGATGTGGATGGGATTTTAAGGCTTTACTTGCATTGCTTTAAGATGGATGGTAGCTCTGACATGACCATCAAGTGGTCTGCATTGCAAAATCAGTGCCAAGTGAAAAGGTTTCGTTTAATACTTTCTGTGCTAGTAACAACATCGAAGTAGACTATCACTGCTTTCCTGGTTTCGATTACATCGAACCTCATATGAAGTTCATGGGTCGCTCAAGAAGCTTCCAGGAAAGTTTTACAACCCAACGGGTTTGGAGAGTACCAAGTTGGGATAAAACTTCTGTTGCAGGAGAGTTGAATAAAACAAAAATTTTACTGTTGTCCCTATATTTTGTTGAAATATTACATTTTTACTTACGAAAGCATTTTTAGTTTCAATTATCCTTAAAGTTTAAGAAATTTATCAAATTAATCTCTCTATTAGTTGACCATTTTGGAAGGATATTTTGGTTTTTGTCTTCCACTAAATATTTAAAATTAATTTAAAAAAAAAAAAAAACTTTAAATACTCCTTCATCCATCAAAGTTACGACAGATGGTGAAGATTTAATGAGAAAAGATTAAATATAAAAATTTGAAAAAACTAAATAAAATAAAAGTAAAAAAAAAAAAGGATAAATTTAAAAAATAAAATTGAAGAAACCAAAGAAGGAGATGGAGTGGATCACTTAATCTCCATTTGAGATAATAATAGCACCCGACCCGACTCCTATCTCGAGTTCGGAAAGATCCTATGAAAACTAGGATTTTCTTAACAAAAATTTGAATTTACTAAAAATCCTTTGAAATAATCTTCATAATTCTAATAATTACTTTGATTGAAATGTAAGTTGAACAAATATAAAATGTTAAAATTTCTTTTGTTGAACTTATAAACTAAGCACATAAAATATCTTTCAAATCTTTGTAAAATGATTACTAATATGAAAAACTATTTTGGAATTGCACTTACAAAATTTGGTAAATAGGGAAATAATATATACAAATTCAACAGTTTATCATCAAATGACCCTTCTCATGATAAGCAATAATCTACACATATCTACGGGGATATCGAAAAAAATAATTTTATAAAAAAGTGAGCGCTAATGCCCAGTGAGTGGATATAAAATTTTTTAAAATATTTCTAAATAAAACTTAAAAATTATCATTGGTAAAAAGAAATAATTTCAGTGATTCATAGACAATTATATTTGGAAATAAACTGAATATAAATCTAATATCATTATAAAACTGTAAACTTTTATATAAATTATTTTTATAATTTTGATAATATAAAATATGAAAATTTATAATTTGCAATAATATAAAATATGAAAATCTATAATTCGTAAGACTTTTCTGGAATTCTCTTTTTGTAAATCTGATATAAAAAGATATTCTATAAATCTCATACTATACAGATCAAACTTAATGTGTAATATCTTAAATCTAGAAATCTACACCTACATAATACCCAGGAGAATTTGTTATACGTGATAGAGATACTCAACACATAAGGAGAGGGTGGAGATAACATTTGTCATCCACATGTTAGGTGACTCAATAACTCTCTCTCTCAAATCCTAATGACTTTTCTGATTTCTGCACTAGCATGTGTTAGGAGACTATCTTGGGCTCACTCACGTGATGCCAATCTGACCGTTAGAGAGGAGAGTGCAATTTTGGTGTTTTAAAAGCATTTTTAATTTCTTGAAAGTATACTTCCAAATACATTTTGTAAAACTTTCCATATGATTTCAAATATATTTTGTAAAACTTTTCATATTAAAAATTTAGTTTCCAACAAAAATCTTATTCATGTATATGTATACAAGAAAAGTCATAATTTCTTTGAAATATATAAATCATACTATAAAATTCATAAATCAAATAATTAATTTATAACTATATAATATAGTTTACTTTGTTAAATCATAAACACAATTGAAAACTCAACACGAAATACAAAGTTCACAATTCATCAAACACATTTTAGAACCACTAAGAGAATAGTTTCTAATTTTGTAAACCATAAGGTATACTTTTAAAATCATAACACATAATCTTACATCCATAAATTATAAAATATATTCTAAGATTTTAAAACAAAATACATACTTTATAAATCACAAATCATATCATAAAATTTATAAAACATAATCTAAAGTACATAGGTTCTAAGTGTACTTTAAAAATTGCAAAATATACTCTAAAATTCGTACTTCATAAAACATATATTCCAACCATAATCCATCTTTCACAATTCATGAAACATGTTTCAAATTCTTAAAATATATTTTAGAATCTTAAAACATGCTTCAAAATCCAAGGATCATAAAACATATTTGCTCCTCAAAATTTATTTCCATTTAAAAAAAAAAAATCATTTTTTGTAATATATATATATTTTGTCTTATTTATGGACAAAATAGTATTTAACCAAAAATCTTGATCAACTATTAAAGTTTATGGAAGTCAACTAACAACATAAGGACTTAGTGTAATAAAAAAATAAATATATTTCCGTTTGGTTTTAAACATATTTTAGGGCGGTGTTGTGCAATTCATTCATTTGTGTAATCAACAACTAGTAATCTATGCTTAATGAACTAGACTTAGTTAATCCTCATGGGAATATATTGGTTAATTAAGATTAGGTATTTCCAATAGACCATTGGAAAAAGCATGTGAAGAGAATAGGTATTAGGCAATTAATGATTTGGTAAGGATAGATTGAAAATGATAGAAAAAATAGGTTGCGTGAAATTATTAGGTGAAATTGTAACCCTGGAGCCTTAACTCCATTGGATAACTTGTACACTTTATTTAGCTATTATATTCTTAAATTTGGAAATTCAACTCTTCAGTAGTTTGGATAGGGTTAGTTTTAGGACAATTTTAGTATTTAGCAATTTGATCTGCAATCCTCATGGGAGCAATCTCGAATTACCACTATATTATTTGTAAACCGTATATACTTACACAAGATTCTTTTATGTGTGGTTTTTGTATATGTCATGTGCATAAAAAAGTTATCAACAAGTTTTTAACGTTATTTGCTAGGGATTGAGTTGCCAATTTTGTTAAATTAACACCAATAAAGATTAGCCTTACTTCAAACTGAATCTTGAAAATATGAATAGGAGGGTTACTAGATAGTTTGAAGCCTTAGGTATTGTTTGGATTCCTTTTTTAAAAATGATTTTTTATTTTCAAAAACAAAAAATGAGTGAAAAGTGTTTGGTTAGCTATTTTATAAAATATGTTTTTAAAAATGGAAAACATATTTTTAAAAATGATAACTAAAATTTCAAAAACAACATTTTTATGTTTTTCATCATTTTCAAAGCATATTTTTAAAACAAATCAAACTTTTCCCTCCAAACAACTATTTTACTTATTTTCAAAAGCAATGCCAAATACATTGCATTTTTAAAATATGTTTTTCATTTTTAAAAATAGTTTTCCAAAACATCATTTTAAAACTATTCCAAACGTGCCTTTAGTGTTTAACCTATTATCTAAATCCTAATATTTAATAATCAATTTGTTCCCCTTTTTTTTTTTTTTTTTTTTTTAAATTCTTGCTACACTTTTTGTTCTCATTCTCATCTCTCTTCTACGTTAGTTTATTTCAATTGTAAGTTTTATTCAATTTGTTGTTTCTATTGAATTAAAAAAGAAATAAGATTTAAGATTCGATCTCCATGAGAATGATACTTCTTACTCTTCTAAACTATAATATAATTGATTCATGCACTTGCGAGGACAATAGGACTTCCTCTAATGACTTTAATAGTCGCTGATTAAGGCTTTGGCGATGGATCAACTCTCCATCACAATAATAGTAGTGATCATCACTGTTATTTTTTATTTTTAATTAATTAAAATTAAAAATAATTTTATTTATTTATTTATTTTATTTAATGAAAAAATAAAAATAAAAAAAATTGGAGAAAAAATAAAATAAGAAAATAAGTTTAAAAAAAAACTACATTTTAACAATCATGTCCACTTTAATAATTATTATTTTTTTTATATCAATCCATTTTAATAATTTTATATAATCACTTATAATTTATCAAAAGCATTTGTCTTACCTTTTTATTAAATTGGTTATTAAAAAAAGCTAATTTATCAAATATTTATTTAATTATATTTAAATTATTTCATAAATTAAATTATAAATAATTATTTAATAGCAACCCTAACCATAAGCTTAGTAGAATCCGCTCTTATAAATATATTAATCAATGTCCCTTCAATACATATATCAATGACAGCTATTATACAAGCCACATGGCAATGGGTTATTGCTGATTCTCACTAGTTAATTCTGTATACAAGTTGCAGTAAATACATTCTCATTTTCGCAGCGAAAACAGAAGAAAAAGCCATGGCACCAGCGAAGAAAGGGAAAGCGAAAGCGAACTCGGGCGACTCGACTCAGTCATCGACCTCCACAAGCAACGCAAATCTGCCGTCATGTATTCGTTCAGTACCACCGTCTTCGGTCGCCATCACCATCCACGCCAAGCCCGGCGCCAAGTCCGCCTCCGTCACTGGTTCGCACGTGCTTGTTTGTGCATTCGTTTTGTTTAATTAAAGCATATTTAATTTCGTATTTGTTAATATGTAGATGTAAGTGATGAGGCGGTCGGGGTGCAAATCGACGCGCCCGCCAAGGACGGTGAAGCTAACGCGGCGCTTCTTGATTACATGAGCTCTGTCAGTTCAAAAAACTCATTTGATTTTTCTCTTTTTCGGTTATTATTATTGTTTTAGTGCTATGATTTAGGATTTATTAATTGTGTTAATTGCATAATTTTTGTCCAGTAGTGCACCCTTGGTTTCCATGGAATTGAACTGCCTATGTTGAGATGGGCAGAAATATGTACGTTGACATTGGTGGGACTTTTAGTAACAACATAACATATGATATAACTTTTTAAATAAAAATGAATGTTGTTTTCTTTTCTCAAAAAAATCTTCACATAAAATGTTATGTAACGTGTCACGTTGTTATTGAAAGGCCACAGCAACGTGAGCATACCACACCAATTCAACGTTTTATGGAAGGTTTTCTTCAAGACATGAGATAGTTATTGTTAATAAAACCAAGTTCATGCTTTTATGATTTTTCTTGACAATGCAAATGGTAGAATTCAGTATTCTAATCTAAGCAATAGCTTATAAATTTGTTATTGTGAATGAAATTAAAATTTGTTGTGGTGTACCATTTTGCATTTTGTTTTTCGTAAATTCCTCATTTCGTTTTAGATAGAGGAAAGTAATTTTCAGTGTGGAAAAAATTTCTAAGATAATTGTTTGATAATAACAGGTTCTAGGTGTGAAGAGAAGGCAGGTATCCATAGGTTCTGGCTCTAAATCAAGAGACAAAGTTGTGATTGTGGAGGAGGTAACTCCACAAAATGTTTATAATGCTTTGGACAAAGCCTCAAAGGCCTAAAGTAAGAATAGAATTACAAGCGCGATGTTGTTTAGTATCTTTCTTGGTGAATCTGCTACTAGGAAGAATCTGCTACTATGGGATCATACGAGTTCTTCACTTTGGAATTTGCTGTTCTGATGATCAAAATTCCTCAAATCAGGTATTGTTGATCAAATTTAAACTTCAAGCAGTTTTATTTAGAGCTGTAAGTAAAACAGCTAAAATTAGTTTCTTTTTGTAGATTATCATTACAAGTGAATGGTATTTTATAGTATTGTACTATGTACTTAAATTTTTAACTTTTACTGTCATCTGCAGTTTTTATCTATGCAGTAATCGCAATCCTGTTTGTGATAGATTTTGAGTAAAATAAAAAATGAATCACCATATGATGACTGTTGCTATGTTTCAATTATTCCCAATAAGCTGTGGCAATATCGTACAACTTCATCTTCTATATGCTTCAAAACAATTACGAATAACCTTTTCTTTTTAATCATGATTTAACTATTTAGTTAATTTCATTTGTATGCTTCTTGAATATATTAACTTAATAGCTAGTTAGAAGAATCTTAGGCCCTATTTTTTGGCTAATAAATTTGTCTGAGAAAAGAAATGATACATGCATAACCTTATTGATATTTTAATTTTAATTCTTAAAAAGTCTTTATGTCTGTGTTGTATTTGTAAGTGCAGGAATCAAGTATAATATAGTTTAGAAGAGTTTTGCAAGTATTGTTCCTAGTTCCTACAGATTCAATGAAAACAATATGCTAATTAAATTGCAACAGAGAATAAACTAAACAAAAGGAGATGAGAATGAGAAAAGGAGGTCATGAATAGGAAAGAACAAAACAGAAGAATCAACTTTAAGATTCAATCTTAGACTAAACATTAAGGCATACTATCCACCAACCTATCCACCAACCCTCCTATCCATGTCTTTAAAGTTCTAGGACATTAACTAGCTGAAACTAATGAAGAGATGTAAAACACACGAGATTTAACTCTAAAACAAAGCAAGAAATTAAGAAAGGTGTAAATCATATGAGATTATAGAGCTATCAGTTTCAGTTTTCCAACCAAGCTTGGAGTCAAAGGTTTTTCCTTTTTGGACATATTATATCACATCAAAATAGGCTGATAGCTATATCTTTATAAACAGTTGTAAACTGTAATCTTTCTGCTTGTCTCTTTCCAATGATAATGATGTAGACCCAATTACAAAATAATAACTCAACAGAAAATTAGGGTTTAGAAATGATAGAAATTAGAGGAAACAGGGGAAAACTAGACAAGAAAGAGAAGAAAACTAGAGGAATAACAGAGAGGAGACATTAGGAGGAGAATTCAGATTACAATTTTCTAATCATAGTCTGAAAATGTGAAGGAATCTTAGCCTTTATTTATAGTGGCCAAAAGACAACCAAAGGAGATGATAATCTACATTCCAAAATCAAAAAAATTGTAATGAAAATCAAATATGCCAATCAATCAATCAATGTAAATGACAGTCAATCAATTAACATCAAATCATGTCAATCAATCAATTAACAAATTAAAAATCTTAGTAAATTATATCAAATTAAAACCATAATCAATTCTTCATTAGATATATTCTCAACTATGCTCAACAAATCTATCCATTAGTTAATTTTATTTTGTCCATGCATACTTCTTAACATCATGTACATTTTACTATACTATGGTATAATTTTGGCTTGGGAGTGCAGGCATCAGATAGTGATAGAAGTAGAACTCTAGACATTTACTTATATATATGCTGATTTTTTGGATTTTATCAAACTACAATGCCTGTTATCCAAAGTCATTTCCATCTGAACCATCACTGCTGATGGTTTGATATATGAACTATTGATGAATTATGGTCCATTAAGTTCAGATGAGGCTTAGCTTTTGATTGAAAATAAGTTAACAGACGATGGGGAATTCACAAACCCAAAGTGACTCTTGTTGCACGCTATTTTTGTCATATATTATGCAAATCCATAGAAGCAACTTTGTTATAATTGTTTTTTTATAGTTAACTGTGAAAACATTTATACAGAAGAAATATTAGGGGTTGTTGTTGAGCTTCTTTTTCAATTGAAAGCAAATCTTAACAGCCAACTTCAATGGAAACTAATTGGAGCAAACCTTAAGTTATAAACTTGTAGAATAAGGGGATAAAACGGGTTCACACTATTACAATTAAATGCACATTACAAATTCAAATCGTGAAAAATATAGCAGCAAAACTCAACCCATTAACCATTGTATATATTGAAACAAACGCGCGTGCACACACCCATCTTAATTGGCACCAGGTAAACAAAAAGGATTGGGAGGTAGTGGGATGTCTATTATGTCTTCCAACATCAGTAAAACCTTTTTCATTGAAGGACGGAGTGATGGCTCATACTGGATGCACCAGAGTCCCACTTTGACCGTTCTATCTAGTTGGCCCGTGTCAACCTCTTCATCACCCACAACTTTCTGCAGCTCACCAGACTGGAAACAATGGTAAACCCATTTTTCAAGAATAGCTTCTTCCTCAGAAAGGTTCCAGTCTACAGTCTGTCAACAGCAAATGATCTCTAGTAGAACAATCCCAAAGCTGTAAACATCTGCTTTGACTGTCACAGGCATTTTCCTATGCCATTCGTGGGCAACATACCCACTCGTCCCTCTAATCCCTGTATATGATTTAGTCTGGTCGGGGTTCAGTAGTTTTGCCAATCCAAAGAGGTTTTATGTCACAGTGGATAATCTGGGTCTCCCACTCTTCATGAAGATAGACGAGACCTCTTGTTACATTGCAAGCAGTATTCATGCGTTCATCCCAACTAGGTTGTTTGTCATGTGTAAAGAGTATGTCTGCTAGTGAACCGTTGCTCAGATACTCATATACCAAGAGCCTATTAGGCCCATCATGACAATAGCCAATTAATCGAACTAAATTTCGATGATGAGTTCTCCCGATAACTTTCATCTTGGTTTGAAATTCTCTTTCTCCATCAGTAGAAACTCTTTCCAGTTTTTTAACAGCTACAACCTTCTGGCCATGAGATATTTCACCCTTGAAAACTGTCCCAAATGCTCCCTTGCCTACTTCTTCACAGAAATTGTTGGTCACATTCTGTAATTCTATGTAAGTAAATGATTTTGGAGCAACTTCCTCATCCAATCGAATGTTAGTAGCACAAGATATCATTCGATATGTATGAACTTAAGACTGCTGTAGACAAGAACTCCAGAAATTGCTAGAATAATCAATGCAAAAACACTAACAATTAGGAATTCCAACTGAAGCTCTTTCTTTTCAGGTGCATCCTCTTCTCTGGGGACAACTGCAGATGTTGAAACGCCTACTTTGATAAGAGCTATGTTTGAATCACTCATTAATCTTCTTCCAAATCTCAAAGGAAGCTTTTGCTTGCTGCAAATTCCATCTTTAAACAATGCAGCTTCGCAGATGCAGTCCTCCAGACTTGCTGCTTCACGATCTTCCTTGGTTGCCGGTGACAGAACGGAGTATGAAGTATTTTCCCATAAGGTATTAGCTACTGTTTCGATGGTGTATTTGCTATTGCTATCTTTTCCTTGGCAACTAAACTGAATCTAAATTCCTTCCACAGCCAGAAGCCCAACTGCCTTCTTCAGTGTGTGCAAATCCTGGAAGACATTTACAGTCAATGTCTTGAACTATTTGAATACAATACCCATTAAGACCACAAAGACCTGTCGGTGAGCACCTGTCATTCATTGAGGCCCGCATCACCGACCTATTACCATTCTGATTTAATTTATAAGAATAGAGTCGCAAGATCTACCATTCTGATTTAATTTATACGATTACAGTCGCAAGATCCCGTCTGCATCAAGTTTCATCAGATAGATTGTTTCTCTTGTAGAATAGCCCCCCAGTGTTACATCTTTTATGTTGAAGCCTGAGGAATCAAGCAGGTAAAGATGGCCATCTACATCAAGTTTTAGCGATGCATTATAACCCAATCCATCTGTATCAGATGCCCAATAAGCATCTGTGCCTGCATTTGGAGCTTTGGGGTACTGCACAAGGTTTCCATCATGCTGCATATTAAGACGGAATATCCCTGTTGATTGGTCTGTTTCTGATACACTGGAAAACAGCTTTACCCCTGCCACGAGACGTTGACCGTGTAATAGTGTATCAGTTGCTGCATATTAAGATGGAATATCCCTGTTGATTGGTCTGTTTATGATACACTGGAAAACAGCTTTACCCCTGCCACGAGACGTTGACCTGGTAATAGTGTATCAGTTGGATTGTCAAAACTCTGCCATATTATCTCCTGATCAGAACTGTAAAGAATGAAATTCCCTGAATCAAATATGGATGCTGTGGCAACCGACACGGAAGTATCTAGGATGCTTGTTTCTTGGCCTTCTGCTGATTGGAGGATGAGTCTTCCATCACCTGAAAGAAGCAAAGTGATGTTGTTGGGAACTGGAGGGTTGTCACAGTTTGCGGTCCATACCAGAGTCTTTTGAGTAACTCCTGCAAGAAAGATTCCAACAGCAAAGCCGCTGCCTTGGCGATAGAATCCAAATGCAAACAACCCAGAAGGTGACAGCCAGGAGGCATTAATGGTGGGTGTTGGAGAAGAGCTTGGATTTATATTCGAATGCTGTTGTTGAGCTTTAGCTATATAGTTTGCAGAGAACAGAAGAAGGAATAAGATAGCAAACCTATTTGGACAGCAGGCCCTTTGCTTCCTAATTTCCCCTTTTTTGTTTGAGCAGAATGAGTTAGAATTTCATTTGTGACCAGTGGAGGAGATAACTATTGATGACTAGCTATAGGAGGAGATTGGAAATAAGATGCGGCTCATTTTGAATCGCATGTTCAGTAATTACCGTATTGGATTTGCTCTAGTAAGACATAAGAATAATGACTTCCAGCCCTCAGGGAATTTGACGTCAAAGTCTTTTTTGTTTATTCATTGTGAGATAAGAAAGCAGGGAAGATTGAGAAAGTGGATTGGCTTTGTGGTTAAGCTTTTCCCTCTTGCCTTTCATCTTCGAGTGGTAGATTTTACTAACCTCTCACCACTTGTGTGGGTAATTTTTTCATCTTTATGTGAGCAGTCCTCTCCCATCTTTTGGGAGAAGAATTTTAGGTCATGCTTTAGAGTTCAATTTCAGTTAAAAATTTTGGGTCATGCTTTAGAGTTCAATTTCAGTTGGTCTCGACGTTAATATTATCCAATGCCAGGTGGCAAAAAAAAATTAAAAAAAAGAAAGCAGGGATGATTTGTCAATGATTTGGTGTAGCTTTTAGGAATTGACATGAAATGAATGAGATATATGTTAGAGTAAATTTTAATCTACTAAAGTTTCAACAATTCTTAAAATTCAAATATTATTGTGGGTAATTTTACGATCAAACTAGTTGGGCTGAGGAAGGCTCGCGGTATAGGCCCAATGACCCGAAGACCCGAAGACCCAAGAAACCTAGTGGACAACCCATTTATCTGTTCGTGCGTTTAATCGTTGACTTGTTCGTTTTTCTGATCGTTACTATGTTCGTGTTCCCAGTCTTTTTGGTAATCGCTAACTTGTTTGCTATTTGAACTCGGTACCCTGCTCGGTACCTGTCCGTCCTTATGCTCGTTCTTCGGATCGAATGGAGACTCGTTTGCTTTGATCGATCAGCTGCTTGTCAACTCCTGCTTGTATTCGCTCACCTTCTCATGTTTGAAACCGTTTGTTCGTTGAAAATGTCTGACCGCTTGAGAGTTCGCCAATAATCCGCCTTTGTGGCCTCTAGGATGCCTAATCTTCTTAAGTTTTATTTGCTCGCTAGTTCGGGGGGCATTCTGTTCGCTGCAAAGGTTTACCTCTGCCACATCCATCAAATCACATATCAGTAGAAATCATAGCTGTCAAGTGGATAACAGCTCAAGGCGTGTCGTTCACGCCAATTGCGTTAGAGATTACAGCTTGAATTATGAGAATCTCACCTAACCCGCGTGGGTTATCCGCTTAAACTTATGCTTTGAACAGAATAAATCTGACATTGTCAGTTACATTAAATACATTTCAGGTGCATTAAATGCAATCCATTATCATAATATTTGTTTATTGTACATTATTTTATTACATTATGCTGTAGCTCTTCCTCTTCTCTAGAAATATGGGAGGATCCTCATTGTAAAGAGGGAGATAAATCTTTTGAGTGTCGTTATTTTGCTAAAATAGTGAAAGAGTGAACAGTGAACGTAGGCATCAAATTGGGCCAAACCACCTAAAAATTTCTTATGTCTTCTCCTTCCTCTTCGACCTTATCTTTTTTGCTCCTTACTTTACTCATTTAACAACATCAATCCAATACTGTGGTTTGAGCCTAAAATACGAACCTTGTTGACTAGGATTCAAATTCGAACGTCGATAAATATGAAGTCAATCCACATAAACTTAAAAGAATCTTCCATCATGTAATTTCACCAAAATAAACAAATTAAATCATAGGTCAAAATATCGATAGTTATAAACATGAGTTGTCAGTAATGTTTAGATTGAATTATCAATTACCTTTAGTGTTATGCATTTTAGCATTTTAATGTGGGACAAAGAAAACTATTTTGTGTTAAAAGGTCCCAAAATCTTAAATTATAGCTTTCTAATTTATAGTGACTTGAGTCTTCGCCGGCGTTCAATAATTCATTAAATTTAGGGGAAATTTTAATTTAATCCCTAATATTTGGTAAAATATTACTTTTTTACTAACGTTTGTATTTCGAATTTCCGTAATCTTTAACGTTTCAAAAATGTGCCAATTTAGTACTTATGTTAGTAAAATATTAGTTAATCTTAATAGAAAGAGGGCTAGTTTGATCATTTTTAACTTAAATATATTTATATATTTTTAATATAATATATATTTTTATATTTTTAATTTAATATATAAAAATATTTTGAAGTTAAAATATATATATCTCCATGGGAGATCAGAAAACTGGTCTCCATCGCCGGAGTGGAGACTAGACCAGACCGCAGACCAGAACTTCATATCCGGCCTGGTTTCCACACTAGAGACCTGGTTTTCAGCAATGGCGACCATTTGTTGGTATCCTCATTAGAGACCTGGTCTCCACCGTCAGAGATCAGTCTCTAACGGTGGAGACTGATTGCAAATGGTGATGTTATATCCAATTTTTTTTAATAAAAAAAATTGCATTAACTTTTTTTTTTTTTTTTTTTAATTTGCATTTTTTTTTTTTTATTTTTAAGATTTGAGAGATGTTTGGTTTGATGTTGATATTAAATTTGAGTAACGTTGGTTTGATGAAAATGATGGAGATGATGATTTTGATGAATGTAAAAGATGAAATTACAAATGAAAAAGATGATGAGAGGTGGATGATGATGAAGAATTTTTTATTTTTATTTTTATTAAAAATATTATTTTTTAATTAAAATATTTATTAACAATAAATTGAATTTAAAAAAATGATTTAATGATGTGTTACAATTTGATTGGGAGGTGGTCAATGAGGATTTTATAATAATAGAAATGGTTATTTTACAGTAGAAGTTTTTAAATAGGTAATTACGTTATTTTAACTATTTTAAATTATATCAAGAATAAATCTATGTTTTTGTAATATTTGTCACGTTTGACTGTCATGTTTTTTGTCAGAGAGATTAAATTAATATATTTTCGAAACGTTAAGAATTGTGGGAATTCGAAATACAAAAATTAATAAAAAAAATAATATTTTACTAAACGTTAGAGATTAAATTAAAATGTTCTCTTAAATTTATATAACGATGGTCTATGTTTTCACCATTTAACACTCTGAAAGTTGTTTGAAAAATAAACTCGTAATTTTTGTCAAACCCAGCCTTCACAATGGGGAAAGCATTTAGTTGTAGTGAATGTTATATTTATTCATATTGAAGGGGAGGATTTTTATCTTTTCCTTTTTCTTTTTGGACGTTATTTTTTAAACATTTTTGAAAGGTACAATAATCATCTCCTAAGGACAGTCATAATTTTATATAATTAGTACAAGTTTTGAAGTATTAATTAAGTACAAGCAAATAGATCTAATGGTTGATAGCGAATAAAATGATAATAATAAAGTCAGTCCATCCTAAGATTGTAAGGTATTGTAAAGCTTTTAAAGTTTATTTATGAACTCTATTTTGGGATACTACTGATATCAAAGTGACTTACAAGGCAAATGGACTATACAAGTAGAAGGTCCTATTGGAATGCTTTTTAATTCAAATTTGATTAGGGGAAAAATCATTTGAGTCCCTAACTTTTAAGAAAGTGTCAATTTTTTAACTATGTTTTTCAAAAAGACGAAATAAACCTTAACTTTTCAGAAAAGTGTCAAATTAGTCCCTTCCATCGGTCAACTAACGGTCAAACTTAACTGATAGCATACTAAATGGGGGTAAATTTGATATTTCCAATTATAATGGAGGAAGATGTAAAAGGAAGATAAAATAAGGGAAAAAAAATCATTTAAAACAAATGAGGAAAAAAATTCAAAAAAAAAAATCTCGTTCGACAAAATTATTTAAAAAAAAAAAAAATCATTTTGTTAAATATGAATATCATCTCAAAGCATATACCAATTATACCATAAATATGTGGATTTCAAATATATAATATTATAGACTGAAAAAAATTAATAGATGCAACAAAAATATTAAACAGATGGAGCAAGAGCAGAAACTGTAAAAATATTAAAAGCTAGAGCAAAAATTTTGAAAAAAAAAAAAAGCAAAAATTACAAGCTAAAGTAGAAATTAAAAAAAAATAAAAATAAAAAAATCACACCCATGAATAAAGATTTAATGAAAATTTTTAATTATAAGGGTAAAATGGTAATTTTATAATTAATAAATATACATAAGATCCTCAAACAAAACTATGTCCGGTCAAAAATTTTGTAAGTGTAAAACTGTAACTTTATGAAAATTATATGCAATTCATTAATAGTATTTTGATAATTATATATTATTATAATATTTTACTTTATTTGAGGGTATAATGATCTTTTTATTTGTTTTAATAGTGTCTAGGGTTAAATTAGTCTTTTCATGTTTTTCATTAGGTTTGACCGTTAGTTGACTGATGAGAGGGACTAATTTGATACTTTTTCGAAAAGTTAAGGTTCATTTTGTCCTTTTAGAAAACATAGTTAAAAATTTGACACTTTCTCAAAAGTCAGCGACTAAAATGATTTTTCCCCATTTGATTATTATAGAATGAGTGGAAATACGACAAGGGAATTCTTCATATTGAAGTTAAAGAAAAATTTTGAAATCAAATAGTAAAAGATTGATTTTGTGCCAAATTAAAGGAATAAAGTCATGAGTTAAAAGAGAAATTTTGTTATTAAAGGGTAGAAGTTTAATAATGTACAATCTAATGAATAAGTCGTTGGTACAACCTTGGGAATTTCTATTTGTTCTACTATATTTGCACCGGTGCCCCGTTCAAAGTCTATTTTGTCTTTATAGCTTAGAAATAATCAATTAAAAATTAAAACCAGTACTTCAATTAAACGTATTTGAAAAATAAAAAATGATTAACTTACCTCACCCAGGCTAGATTTGGAGACCCAATGGGCTGTTTGTTGTTCAAGTTTTTAAGTTTTCCTTTTCTTTTTTTTTTTTTTTTTTTTTTTTGAATATAGAGCACTTATAGTACACCCTTGTATGGTATTGTTGAAGTAAAAAATCGGTCAAATAAATGTGGATAGAAGATGAATAGTGATTGAATTCATGTAATTAGAATGAATAAACAAAACACTAAATATGCAAGAAAATAAATAAAGAGACGAGAACTTTTAGCGTGGTTCAGTCATTTGAATGATGTTTACGTTTACAATTATATTATATATGGAGGAAAATGTTGTGTTTTAGCAAAGTTTTTGCTAAGGGGTTAGTAATGAAGTTGTAGTGTGAGTTATTTACGTGTGAAAGACCTCTTTATACACTGTCAAGGTTTCTTGTTTACATAGGATTTGATCACCAAAATACGAAAGATTGAGATCCTTCGTCTTATATTACATAAAACTGCAATTAACATTTCTATATTCGAATCAAAATATACTTCTGACAGCTTTCTATTTGAAGAGATTTTTTATATATTATAGGAA
Organism: Dimocarpus longan; assembly: GCA_022984855.1. Classification (NCBI taxonomy): domain Eukaryota; kingdom Viridiplantae; phylum Streptophyta; class Magnoliopsida; order Sapindales; family Sapindaceae; genus Dimocarpus; species Dimocarpus longan. The sequence goes on along the minus strand of CM041019.1, from coordinate 20,515,225 downwards.
TCTTCTAGTTTAATGGAATTCTATTTCCTTTTTCTAGAGATTCACTGAATAAGGAAATTTACCAATTTTGATTGACTATAGAAAGCTTTCCGCTTCTAAAAACTTGCACTATTTAAGCAATTGCAAGTTGATAGCACATCGTAACCTATTATACCAACACGCTCTCGAGCTGTCTTCTATGCAAGCTAGTTAATTCAGGTCATTTCATTGCCTTAGCATAATTGAACTTGTTAAGCATTTTGCTGATATGTCTTGCGATTAATATGTTTGAATCATGTCACTCCCTATTTGACTCTTTGGGTTTGTTGGTTTATTGGGCATTAATAGACTTTCGGGCTAGGCATTATTTTTGGGCACAACATGTATCCTTAGTACAACATTAATAATTTGAGTTTTATTAGCAACTAAAATGGTTCTTGGACAAAATATCCCTAAAAATTGTGTTTCCACCGACAAATCCCTCTCTCCTCTAATCTCTGTAAACTAAAACCTAGAAGACAAAGACTAAAAATTCTGAAAACCAAGTAAAAGAAAAGTAAGAGAACTGAATCCAACAATTTTATTTCCTCCAAAGATACCATATGTGAAAATTCATCATATCCACGAACATCATATTTGATAAAAATAAAATAAAAATAAAAACTACAAGAAAAAGATGAAATAAATTTATAAACAAAAAAGTGGCAAAAAAACCCAAATCATAAACGAAAATTTTTTAAAGTATGTTATGGATAATTTAGCGATCAGAATAATCGGGCCCAGAAAGATCTACAGTGCAGGCCCAGTGGCTCGAAGGCCCAATAATCCGCCTTCATGACGGAGAGCCCTTTTGTGATCACTCGTCATGACCGCTGATGGCCTACGCTCAGACTGACCGTTGATTCTGACCGCAGGCGCCAATTCTGAGCGCTGGCTTTTACTGCTATCTCTACCCTCTATTCTCACCGTCAACTTTACCCGTCAGTCGATCCGTCAGTTTTGTTTGTTCAGTCTGACCACTGGTCCTGATCGCTGACTATTGGCTCTCATCGCTTAGACTGACTGATGACCGCTGGCTGTGTCCGCTAAGCCTACTCGCCAGATTATCTGCCATGATTGACCGCCTGCCTATTCGTCGATTCTGTCCGTGCGAGATATCCGCCAAGAGGAACCATCCATCAGAAATGTTCAACAAGTCCTCCTCGTCCAAGATGATCCGGCTAAACTAATCGCTAATCTCCGAGCGTGGCCGTATATCGGCTTCTTTACTTGCGATATTGCCCGCCTCACTGTCATGACCAGCTGCGGACGTGTTGACTCGTAATCCGCCTCCTCGACCCTCCAGGTAGCCAGACTTATCAGAGACTTATTTATTCTCCTAACTGACTTGGCATTTCGTCTGTTGGAAGATGCATCCCCGCCTTGCTCTTAAGAGTTCCAAGTCAACAGAAGTCAAAAGTGCCATGTAAAGTACATTTCCAAAACGTGCCATGCACGCCATATCCAAACCAGTCACCAGAAATCTCCTTTGGACAGACCACAGATGCAACGGATTCGACTGCATTAAATGTATATTCGACTGCATTTAATGCGCTGTCAGCCGCATTAATTGAGATCCCGGCGCATTAAATGTTGTCCATCATTGTAACTGTAGTTAACTGTTTACTTTTGTCTTATTCTGTTTTATTGTAACATGTCCCCTTTCTCTATAAATAGGAGACGAATTTCATTGTAAAAGGGGGGGGGGGGTCCCCGATTCTGAGTGTCGTTACTTTGCCAAAATAATGAAAGAGTGAACAGTGGACATAGGCATCTTCTTGGGCTGAACCACTCTAAAAATCCTTCGTGTCTCTTCTTCTCGCCTCTGATCTCTCATTCTCATTCCTTTTGTTTTGCATGCATTCTACTGAACATACAGAACTGCAGCTTGGGCCCTAAAACAACCTTGTTGACTAAGGAAATCATTTTCCGACGTTAACATTTTTGGAGTTAGAAGGAGAGGCTCATCTTTGGTTTCGTCACCTTTCTACTCTTTAGCTTTCAAAGCTTTTTCTTTGTTCGCCATGGTCAGAGGGAGGATTCCCAGAGACTTCAACGCAATAGAAAACCGCCAAAAAGCTTTAGACCAACAGCAGGCTATATCTACTGGAGGGATATCCAATGCTGGTGCAGGGACATCCAATGTGCCTGTGATGAGGGACGCTCAAGGTATACCTCATCTCCCAACCCGCTAACCTGTGCCTAATATTGCAGGGGGAGATGCAATGCAGGTGTTGCAGCAGCGATAGGAGAGGCTAGAAAATATAGTCGCGTAGTTCATTGGTGAGGTCAGGACTTTAATCCGAACGCAAGCCCAGCCTTCCCAGGTTCCTCGAGGGAGGCATGCAGAAGACCCTGACAAGATTAGGAGGGACGTTAGGGAACCAAGGTGAGAGGGATCGGTCCATTCTTCTAGTATGCATTCCAGTGCTCGACTTTCACGGGCCCATAATGGACACCGACAGGAGCAAACTGGCCACAATCACGACCGAATTTCGGCCTGCATAGACAAAACGGGGCCAAGACCTGATGCCGAAGGACAGGGGGCCAGAGACAATCGATCCCCAAGCAGAAGGGACAGACATTCCGCTATTGGAGGAACTGAGACGCGGGGTACATTAGTTGCAGAACTTCTCTAAAGGGTCCGTCAGCTAGAAGCACGGTCCATGGTGCAGAAACAAAGGGGCCAAATTGGAGAGAGAACCCCGTTCACTTTAGAGATTAAGTTGGAGATGCTCCCTCCAAGATTCAAAGTTCCCAACATCCCCCAATACAAAGGGAACTCCGATCTCTATGATCATCTGGACGCTTTCAATATCCAGATAGACCTCCAGACGACGAGTCCGCTTGTGAAATGCCGTGTATTCCAGGCCATGCTCGGAGATATTCCGTGAACATGGTTTAGAAGCCTCCCCCCCACAGCATCAACAATTGGGAGGAATGTTAGCAGAAGTTCCTGAACTAATATAAAACGTTGAAGAGGCGACTTACGCTACCCTGTCACCTTTCTACCATTTGTCAACGTCCAGGTGAGTCTCTAAAAGAATATATTAATAGGTTCAGACGCGAGGTAAGGAATGTGGAGAACCCTACGGATGAAGGGGTATTATCAGCCATCTCGTCAGGATTAATAAAAGATGGGAAGATATACTAGAGCATATATAGGTCCCCTGTGAAGGACCTGGGAGAATTTTATGAGCGGGTCGAGAAGAAAATCTGATGGGAGCAGGTAACTAATCCCAGGAAGACCAGTTCTCAGAAGGACGAAGCTGGTAGTTCCAGTCATGGAAGAAAAAGGAGCAATGGAGGAAGCAACCCTGAGGGACGAAGAGAAAATCATTAGGTTGTCAAGAAGGCCAGAAATTGGCGAAGACCGGGGAGCAGTCAGGGATAGGAGCGACCTCAATACCAAAGTCGTTACAATACATACAGTGCCATGTTAAATACCCAAGACCGAATCTATGCAACTGAGAAGAATAGGGAGAATTTCGGGCAGCCGGCTCCCCTTCAAGGTTCCGAAGGACGAAAAGACAGGAACAAGTTCTGTGCCTACCACAATGATATAGGGCACAATACCTCGGACTGTTGGGCACTCAAGGATGCCATTGAGGAGATGATCAGAAATGGTTATCTAAGGGATTACATTGTAAGGTCCCCGAGGCGACCATCCCAGCAGCAACGCCCCCATCAGTGTTCAGAAGACCCGCTAACCCAAAATCAGCCAGAGACGTATTCTACTCAAGGGACTTTTGTCAGAACTATCCATACCATCCATGGAGGACCCTCGGCAGTAGGAGAATCTAATAGGTCTCAGGAGCAGTTTGTGCGTAAAGCCAGACGGGTCCAACCTGTAGGGCAGAGAGAGTCAGGAGGACCCGTCAAGAAAGCCAGAAAGGTATCAGAAGACATCGTGTTTACTGATGAAGATGCGCGGGATGTCTGTCTCCCTCATAATGACGCCTTGGTAATTAGAGCGCGAATCGGTAACTCGGTGGTCAAAAGAATCATGATTGATACTAGGAGTTCCGTGAACGTGATGTACAAGGACTACTATGATAAGATGGGGATTGGTGACGATCAGTTAAAACCATCCCCTAAACCCCTTTATGGCTTCACTGGAGATTCGGTCGTCCCAGTTGGACAGATTAAATTGCCCCTAACTCTCGGTGACGCCACACGCCAGTCCACAGTGTTGGCAGACTTCCTCATCATCAACTCTCCTTCAGTATACAATGTGGTAATGGGGAGACTTGTAATGAATGATCTTGACATGGTCGTCTCTACCAAGGCCCTCGCGGTGAAGTTCCCAACTCCCAACGGGATAGGATGTGTGCAGGGCGAGCAATCTCTAGCTCATCGCTGCTACGTAGATGCAATCAGAAAGAGAGTCCAGGGAAAGAAGGTAGATGCGGTCCCGAAGCGGGAGTTGCAGACGATCACTTCGACAGGGGTCAGCCATGATTAAGATCCTAGGAAGTTCGATGCATGTCAGGGTAATGGCCCGGTGGAGGAGCTTGAAGACGTCCAGGTCAGTGAAGCGGATGTAACAAGATGTCTCAAGCTGGGCAAAAGCTTGACTTCGGAGGTAAAGGCCCAGTTGGCAAGCTGCCTTAAGATTAATGCAGATGTGTTTGTTTGGAACCATGGAGATATGGTGGGGATTGATCCGAATGTGATGACCCATAAGCTGAATGTCGACCCCCATCATCGGTCGGTCTACCAGAAAAGGAGGCAAATGAACCAGGAACGCAGCGAGGCTCTGAAAGAGGAAGTGGACAAGCTCCTGGCTAACAAGTTCATCCGAGAAGTCCAATACCCAGACTGGGTAGCTAACCCCATGCTGATAAAGAAGAAGAACGGGAAATGGAGGACATGCATAGACTTCACAATCTGAATAAGGCTTGCCCGAAAGATAGCTTCCCCTTACCTAGGATCGATCAGTTGGTAGACGCGACAGCAGGGCATGAACTCCTTAGCTTCATGGATGCTTACTCAGGCTACAATCAGATCCCCATGGACCCCAACGACGAGGAGTGAACATCATTCATAATTGACCGGGGGCTGTACTACTACAAGGTGATGCCCTTCGGTCTGAAAAATGCAAGGGCTACCTACCAGAGATTAGTGAACAAGATGTTTGAGGAGCTAATTGGGAAGAGCATGGAGGTATACGTGGATGACATGCTTGTCAAATCTGAGAAAGCTGCTGATCATGTCCAGGACCTTGAAAGAATGTTTCAAATCTCGAGAAAGTACCAGATGAAGCTCAACCCCCTCAAATGCGCTTTCAGGGTTTCCTCAGGTAAATTTTTAGGTTTCATTGTGAACAACAGGGGAATAGAAGCCAACCTAGAAAAAATCCAAGCTCTACTGGACATGAGATTGCCAAACAATGTGAAGGAGATTCAGAGTCTGAACGGCCAGATAGCGGCCTTAAGCAGATTCGTGTCTGAAGCCTCCGACAGATGTGCTCCATTCTTTGAGGTGCTGAAGAAGGCTAGGAATTTCAATTGGATTGACGAGTGTGAAACAGTCTTCATACAACTGAAAGAGTACATAGGGCACGTCTCGCTGCTGACCAAACCAAAAGAAGGAGAAACTCTGACCGTCTACCTGAGGGTATCCCAGCATGCTCTGAGTGCGGCCCTGACAAGGCAAGAAGAAAATGGAGCACAGGTTTCGGTTTACTATGTTAGTAAGAAGCTAGTAGAGGTGGAAACCAGGTACACCCCGATGGAGCTGCTTGCTTACTGTCTGGTAATGGCTTCCAGAAAACTGCCCCCCTACTTCCAAGCGCGCAAGATTGAAGTTTTAACCAGATATCTATTAAAGCAAATCCTTCAGAAGCTAGATACCTCCGGTCGACTCATCAAATAGGCCATTGAGATTGCCCAGTATAACATCGAGTTCAAGCCAAGACCAATGATCAAGGGGCAAGCACTGGCGAATTTTATTGCTGAGTTTATCGGACCCGTGGACGATCAGGCTAAAACTTCTGAAGGACCGTATTGGAAACTCTTTGTGGACGGATCCTCCTGTGAAAGGAGCGCGGGGGTCGGTATTCTGTTAATCAACCCTGATGGGGGTAAGTTTCTCTACGCCCTTAAATTTGGCTTCAAAGCGACTAACAATGAGGCGGAGTATAAAGCACTGCTGGCAAGGCTCCGCCTAGCCAGAATGATGCAAGTTGAGCGACTTAAAATATTCAGCGATTCGCAGTTGGTGGTCTGCCAAATAAAAGGTGAATATCAAGTCAAGGGATCAAAAATGGTAGCTTATCTACAGGAGGTTCAGAGGTTACTGGGGGCTTTTGAGACATTCGAGTTGAACCAGATCCCCTGCGCCCAGAACTCTCATGCAGACACACTGGCTCGTCTGGCGACCGCTCAAGATACAGACTACACCGAAAACATATCTGCGGAGTTTTTGCCTAAGCCAAGTACTCAATCCGGCGTGGAAGTGATGGCTCTGACAGTGGTGGTTGGATCATGGATGAGCCAACTGGTCGATTACTTGCAAGAAGGGAGACTGCCAGAGGATAAGATGGAGACGTGCCGTCTACGCATAAGAGCAGGCAGGTACTGCATTTATCGTGACGTTCTATACAAAAGGGGCCTCTCAGCCCCCCTGCTCAGGTGTATTGACGAGCCGGAGTGTACCGTGTTGATGAGAGATATTCATGAAGGGCATTGTGAAAACCATGCTGGGGGACTCTTCCTGGCTCAAAAGACGCTCAGACAGGGGTTCTACTGGCTGACAATGAAGCAGAATGCCATTAATCTGGTGAGGAAGTGTGATAAATGCCAGAGATTTTCTAAAATTCCCTGGACGCCTCCAGCTTAACTCCGACAGATGATCAGTCCGTGGCCCTTCGCCATCTGGGGCATGGACTTGATTAGAGCTCTCCCAGTAGGTCAAGCAAGGTGCAAGTATGTCGTCATGGTAGTCGACTACTTCACAAAATTGGCAGAAGCAAAGGAGCTGGCCGAGATCTTCAACAACGAAGATTGAAAAGTTCGTGTAGGATAACATAATCTACAGGTTCGGCATTCCCCAACAGCTAGTGACAGATAATGGGACCAGTTCACAAGTGAACAATTCCAGGAATTCTACAGTAGTCTTGGCATCGTTAAAAGCTTCTCAACAGTCGACCACCCTTAAGCTAACGGTTAGGTAGAAGCGGTCAACAAAATCATCAAACGGATCCTAAAGACTAAGCTTAAGGCTAGAAAGGGAGCATGGGTTGATGAGTTACAAAAGGTGTTATGGGCTTACCGCACTACTGCCCGTAGTACTATAGAAGAGACCCTTTTCTCAATGGTCTACAGGTCTGAGGCCATGATTCCGACAGAATTTGAAGTCTACAGTTATCGAAGGGCAAGCTTCAACCTTGATGACAACAACCAGCTCTTGGCTGCCAATTCAGACTTACTTGAAGAATCAAGGGAAGCTGTTCGCCTCAAGATGGCTGTCTACCAACGGAGGATGGCCAAGCATTACGACAAAAGGGTCCGGGTACATCAATTCAAACCAGATGACCTTGTCCTATGAGAAGTCCTACCTGGTGCTCGCAAAGCAAGTGAAGGAGTACTGAGACCAAACTGGGAAGGACCTTACGTGATCCACGAAAGCCTGAAGAACTGAGCCTACCACCTGGCAGACATGAACGGGGCGATTCTACCAAGGGCTTGGAACGCCATTCATCTAAGGACATATTACACTTGAATGTTGTATTTTTATTTACTATTGTCGTTCTGTTACATATGTAAAACAAATCGTGTACATATATAATAAGAATTATCCATCAATCATTATGAATTATTACTGACATCAAATGCTCGTGTGTGTTCTTATTTAAGGTACACCACCATAAACGGCAAAGCATCAGCATGAAGCTCTAACATTTGATTACCCCACAAGGCAAGAGGGGCTAAAACGGCCATGAGCCTGCGCACCTAATCGCCGCTCGTTGATTGGCCTCCCCATCCACACTCGCGCACGAACAAAAAGTAAAGGCTCGATCGACATAACACTCAGCCTAACTCTCGCTGTAAATGCTCAGGTTTAACCTTGTGAGCGCAGCTGGAGAGGTTCATTTTATTACACTATAAATCAGGCTCCGGCCTTATGAGCGCAGTCGAGGTTTCAACCTCCATAACTCTCGTTGTAAATGCTCAGGTTTAACCTTGTGAGCGCAGCTGGAGAGGTTTATTTCATTACGCTGTAAATGCTCAGGCTCCAGCCTTGTGAGCGCAGCCGAGGTTTCAACCTCTACAACTCTTGCTGTAAATGCTCATGTTTAACCTTATGAGCGCAGCTGGAGAAGATCACTGTACCGTATAACTTAGGTATCGATCTTGCGAGAGCAGCCTGCTGTAAATGCTCAGGTGTAACTTTGTGAGCGCAGTCGGTTGTATATGCTCAAGCCCCTACCTTCTGAGCGCAACCCTTCATCAACTCCGACAGCGGTCAGAAAAACACATTAACAGCCCGTTTATTCCCCGTTTGATTTCTTCTCTTCTTCATCACACTTCTCATTATCTATATTGCCTTATATTGTGTATGTGTATATATTGGATACGTCACAACCACATGATAGCACGAGAACAGGACTACTTATTCACCATTTGGGTTAATTTCTACAAGCAAGCCAATTGGCCTACTATTTCTAAATCTGGTGGTACCTCTTCAACAGTGGAGGTCAGGTTATCTACCCATCTTTTGGGATTATTTTCTGCCCCCCAAGTTATTATTCGTATGGAGGGTCATCTACTGGAAAAACATCCGCAACCCGAAGTATGGCCTTCCTTATTGTACCTCCCCAAAGGTACATGCAAGGGCGATCAGCCCCTTTATTATTCTTATTTGTTGTTTATCTTGTAGGATATACCTGTTCGTAATCTACTCTGATTACACATATGTATGAGGATAAGAAAGCAACAGGATAAATTGAAGGAAATCCCACTGAGATAACGATAAAGCAATAATTACGAAGCATTCTGGAAATAAAGGAAAATAGCAACTATAACGATATCGATGTTCAAAGATAAGCCCTATTGGCAGCAAAGGAGAATGTTAAAATTATGTATCCGGAGGGGCTTTTGAAGAGCTGGCAGTAGTATCCTTCGGATTTTTCTGGCTGGGGGTTCCTTGAAAAGACGAACCTTGTCCTCCGCTCGGAACTGATTCGTGAGGAACTGAGGAGGGACCACCCTGGCTGGGGGTTCCTTGAAAAGACGAGCCTTGCCCCCCATCCTTTGCCAATCCTTAAGGAGCTGAGGAGGAGCCACCCTGGGTCGATGGAGCACCGGTTTGAGCAGACGAAGAATCAGAACCCTTATTCAAAGCTGGAGGAACTATCCCCTTCTAGGCAGCTAGTGCGGCCTTCATCTGGGCATCTCTGGCAGCACGGGCCACGTACTTCTTCACCTCCTCCACCGTTTCTTTCCCAAAGAATGAGAAATCCAGCTTAGGATGATGCAGCCACAAAGTGTACAGGAATTTGCTGCTCGTCTTATCGGTTGCCTCTTTCCAAGCTTGTCTGGACTGGATTTTCGACTTGCGATACGCCTCCCGTATCTGAGCAAGCTTATCCTCACCATGGTCAGGTCCTTTAGTGTCGTCTCATTAGTTTTCTCAGCATCATCAGCCTGTTTCTTCTAAAGGATGGCCTCGCGTGTGATCTTGTCTACGTCCTCGATGGCTTTTGCGAGCGAGGAGGAAGCAGCAAACCGAAGCTTCTTCTCATTTTTTGCGGTCTTCTTCGCATCCTTAAGTTTCTGCTCAAGCTCATGAATAGTTTTTTTATCAACCTCAGCCTCCTCCCTGAATTTCTTGTTCTCCGCCTCCAGTTTCCTATTTGTTTCCTCAAGTGAAGCCTTTTCTCCTACCAGGTCGGGGAAGTCCCGACGTATCTTCATCATAGCCAGCGAAGCCTGAAAGGAGAGCATGTAAGTAGTATGCATGAGCGTTAAGTACAAATACAAGGCAGGAAATATGACTTACAAGCACGTTGCAACGAGCAGCATAATCAACCAATTGGTCGTCGCGGATATGCTTCTGATAGACGTTGGCTTGTCAGGTCCCAATAATGCTGGCAGTCGGTCCAGCAAGTCGTCGAAGTATTCCTTTGCATTAGCCTTAGGGTTTGGTCTTCCATCAGTTCCTCCTATCATGGTCGCTTTCCCTTTGCCTTTGGACCTCAGATGTTTAGTAGGGGGCTCCATGGCCTCCTCTTCCTCACCTTCAAGGACAGGGACCCCTTTCTCAACAGCATCTCTTGGTGGAGGTATGTTCTTCACAAGCTTCCTCTTTAAGGTTTTAAACTTCATCACAGGTTGTTTGTCAGAAAGGCCAGCCATTGTTTGAGGTGGATCTGCAGCCTACGTTGGGGGCTCCTTCGAGCCCGTTATCTCCACCTCAGGCTCTCCTATTTTAGCTGTTGGCGAGGACGGGGGAGAGGTCATTTCGAGGTTTACCATTGTTTTGGATTTCTTGGGGACTAGGGAAATGCCTTCTCCGGGTCGTGTAAAGACAAATTTAACTTTCCGACCCTTTCGTACTCCAACGTCCAGGGCCAGTTTCAGAGGTGTGGTTTCAGCTCCAGGTGCGAGCCCATATTTTCCCAGAAAAAAGTTGGATGAAAGGTAATTGTCCTCGGGGTCCTTCACCTCGGCGAACCTTTTAATCGCCTCTGTTTCCTCGTCTGAAAGATTGATCGATCCCTTGATGAAAGTTGCATGCAGGGAGAGAAAATGTCAATAATAATGGGACATGAGGATGTGTGTGTATGCGCTCCAGCAGCGAGCAGAAATGTGCTCATTAGGATTGTTGTTAAAGTCAAAATTTACAAGTTTCAACAGGAACAGACAGGAAGCATAAAACCACCAGGACTTATAATCCCTTACATTTGATTTGCCAACTTTCTGTGGCAGAAGCGCTTTATAGGGAGAGCTACGAGCGGTTATGTAGTAAATGCCGTCTCGTTTTATGGCGTGAGGACTGGTAGTGAACTTAAAGAAGAAAAGGCTCTGGATTATATTCGAAGTTGGTGGCGGAAGTTTTGAGAAAGATGTAGGCCAGGGTGGTTATTTGGGCGTAAGAGTTTGGTGTCAGCTGGAAGGGGGCTAGTTCCAAGTGGGTATATTAAATTATTTTATTACTCCATAAATACTATATACGGTACTAAAATTGGAGAGAGTATTTTTGTCCAATAAACTTTGGATCACTTATAATCTCTTCAAATAGACTTATCTATAATCTGTCTCAGTTTCGTTCAACTCTAGTACTAATTTATGAACTTCTGATTTACGAGGTCCGCTTTTCGAAAATCATTATTCACACGGATACTATTAATGCAGAAATACTATTTACCGAAAAAATTTTATTTCTCTTAAGAAGAGGAAATTCTGGTTTTACGAACTTGAAAATCACTATTCATCGAAAAGACTATTAATATGAAATTACTATTCATCGAAAAAATTTTATTTTTCCTAAATAGAGAAAATTTTGGATTTTACACTCAATACCTCCATTTACCATACGATCCACGAGAAGGCCGACGCTAGGTCCGCCTCTGTCATAGGTCCTTAAGCATGCATTAGTGCATTATTTATTTTTTATGTTTTCAATTATTATGTCGTAATTGTTTTGTTTTGGTTTCATGAAGTAAATGTAATTGATGAGGCGGTAAGGGGTGCAAATTGACTCGGCAACTAAAGACGGTGAAGCTAACGCGACACTTCTTCATTACATGAGTTCAGTGAGTGCCATTTTTCTCTTTAATATTTGTTTTAATGCCAATTTATTTATTTTGGTTGTAATTTAATGAAGCTTTACCTTGTATATAGTTATTGATAAATTATATCCGGTATGTTATTTGCATAATGACTGAAATATTTTACAAAACGAATACCATCTGCTCATGCATGACAACAACATCAAAATCCAGAAGACTTTTGTAAAAATCTTATGGATCACTAGAAGTACGTACGGTTCTTGAAACAAAATTAGTTTAATTGAATAGATGAATCCAATTTATAATTCTTTTTAATTTCCTTTTCCAAAAAAAAAAAAAAAAAAAAAAAACTAAAATTCAAAAACTTGTAGAATACTTTTCTAATTAAAATAGGAAAACAAATGTTTAAATTCTCATTAACCAGGTGTTGAGAGCAGCCCATCCCACCTATGGGATGGCCAAGCGCAATAATTCAATTTTGGATAATCATACAAAATCATGTAGTTGGGGAACGATCAGGCTATTTTATTCTCAAGCTTCAATAGACTCAGTCCAAATTCAGTTAACTCTTAATTGATTGAATTCAATCTATTAATTTTAGTTTATTCCACTAGAAAAACTAAAATTACACTCCTAAAATAAAATGAAAACATATTTAATATATATTTTATTCACATCTAATGGATAGTCCAATTTCACAAAGAAATTGTAATTTAATATCAAATATTAAATACTTGGTGTCAAGATTAATCCAGTAACACCTATAAGACTTATAAGGTGATGTTTACTCTTATTAATAAAAATAAGAGCCATGATTCCATATCTATAAATATATATTTTCTATATTTAATAAATTAATTATAATACCAAACTATTAGAAAACTTAGGTCATATCAACCATCTCCCATTGATAGCTAAATATAACAACATATAATTATAAGTTGCCGCTAAAGTGGGACACTACGGTTGAGCTCACTGCTATGGAACCGTGATGGTGAGGCTTGACCGGCCCCGACCTGATTTTGACGTGATTTTTGAGGGAAAATTCGTCTCGACATCCTCTAGGTTTTCCGCGTTATAAATACTCAATATGTGGATGTTAACAGCAGCAACTGACACATTTAGGTAGACCCTAGTTTCATACTTTTCTATCAAAAGAAATCTACACAATTCTCCATTGATTCTTGAAGTTCACATTACTCAATTGTGGCAGCAGCAAGGCGCATGGAAGGAGACTATTTCAAGGAGCATTAGAAGCGATTCTAATGGATTTTCACTTGTGCTTGTTTTAAATAAATGATGTGTAACTAAAACATTTTTAGGGAACCAATATTGTGGATGTTTTGATTATCTTTTATGTAATTCAGTTTAGTATTCATTCATGTTTTTATTGTGGATTCATTATTGTGATATAACAATTCCTTGTTTAACATTAATGAATTGTTTGGATGTTGGTAGTATTAGAAGATGTATTAATATTGCTAAATAGGCTAGTGAATGAATGATTAACTTAATTATACATGACCATTGATAATTAGGTTAAATAAATATATTTGATAGGTTTCTCAATTAAATACGTGGACTGACCAATATATGTTCATTTGGTTGAGAATTTAGAGTTCATAACTCACTATTAGATATTAGCAGCCGAGTTTTTGATTGGGTTTCTAAGAACTACATGAAATGACCAATATAAGTGTAGTGACTAGAGTGAGCACATGACTGAATCAAAAGTTCCTTCCAATTATGATTAGGTGAATAAACTTAATTGCTAGGTTTTAACTGATCAAAACTGGCGCAGCATTGGCGAATTAACATTTTCATCACATCATTTGTTTCTTTTGAAGATTAGTGTTTACGTAGGTTGGCCATAATTGTCATTAGCTTAGTGTCATTTTTAATTAAATCAATTTCAATTCTTGGTTTTAATTTTCTTTACTCATCGCGCTAAGAATTTAATCGGAGTACCATGAGATCTCTCTATGGGACAATCCTACATCTACTATGCTATAAGGGGCATATGGGTTTATAAATTTTATCACTGACAGTAACAAAAAAAAAATTCAATTTTTGGCACCCAAAATTAAAAAAATTCAATTATTGGTGCCGTTACAGGGTAGGTTACGGTTACTTAATTGAGTTTTTGGTGCAACTGTAATTTTTGTAAAATTGTTTATAGTTTTTATTTCAAATTGGGGTCGTTAGAGTCGAAACTGGACCATATGATATCGAGCTATTGTTATAGAGCACAAAATTACAGGAATCAAGCATGAAGGCTGAAGAAGCAGATTGGGCGGTATTTGCTCATGAGTAGTAGGGAGAATAAGCTTCCCATCCATGGTTAGTGTAAGCCTAGCATTTGATGCCAAGGGTGGATCACCTCGATTTGCTATCCAGACAACAGTAATATTTGGGGATTTGTGATCAATCAGCTTCCAACTAAATGCCACTGACCCGTTGGTAAAACCCGAATACAAATCAGCCAGAAGGTGAGATCCATGAACGTAATTAATTGGTGGGAGATAATAAAGAACCTCCTAAGCTTATGAAATTTGATTGATTTTGTTGAGCAGCATCAGATCCCACCATGAATACGAAGAGTAATAAAATAACATAAGCAGAAGCCATAAGTGGGATTGAGAGAAAGCTTTGATTGTGTTTTTTTCAAATTATTGAGGTTTCTAAATTGAAAAAGAGAAAAACTTGAATGTCACGTGTAATCAATTATGATAATTGAAAAGCATTGAATTATAATTGATTAGCGAAGGTAAGTCTACTTCGGGGGACCAATTAAGTCTACATTGAGGGACCGATTACATCTTGCCTTGCTTCTACTTTTTATTTTTATTTTTATAATTTCTGCTTTTTGTTAAGATCACTGAGGATGCCTTTTTAGAAGTAGAGAACATCACATTTTGTTTTTCTCCTAGTTCTCCTTTTGATGGCTTCTATACAAGTTATGATGTGCTTATCACTATTTATGCTTTCTTTTCTGATAAAAGTTCAACTAGAAAGCACAAATTGTCAGATAAATCATTAATAGGTGAAAACCTATACCAAAAAATCTAAATATTTATATTAAATCATTAAGAACTATTGTAAAGAAAACATATTTGATTCCATGTTGATAAATTTGAGTAGGATTAGGTTTTTCACAGTCAAATCTCCTTAGTTGCTCTATAGTTTTCTTCTTGAATGGGGAAGGAGAAAGAGAGAGCAAAATATATTACGTTGATTTGATTTGAGGACCAGAACCCTTTATAATGTTCCTTATTTACTAATCTAATTAGATTCTCATTAACCTTAATTTTATTAGTATTAGGTTTCTACACATTAAAATTCATACCCAATGAATATCTCTAAAGCTCAATTAATAGATTACTTATTTAGTTTATTAAAATAGATAGTCCATAATATAATTATTATTTAATATATAAGTCCACAATAAGAAATATAAAAAATCCTAACAATCTCACACTTGGGCTACATATGTTTTCTAAGACAATTATATTATTTATAATCTTAAGTGTGTATTGAAAAGCTATCCATCTTAAAATATCCCTTAAGTTACAATCTGGTATATCTACTATATTAGTATGAGATCAAAGCGACCTTTATTACATTTATTCGTAACTAGACTCATCAATGATCACCATACCGACATATTCAATGACATAGATCGTGTATGGATGCGTAGCATGGAAATTACATGCAGTGTGATCTCAGACATATTTATTTTCAACTGGTCCTACTTTAATATTTAATGAGATCAAACACAAATAACGTTCAGAGTTTATAATTGAACCATATACTTTATTCTGCAGAAAATAAATATAAAATATGTCTATTATAAAGAACATCAAAATACTAACTCCCACTAAACATGCATATCATCAGTCAAAACAACACCCATATGAGCAGTGTGCTCATGAAAAACCTTGGGTGATAAACCCTTAGTAAGCGGATCCGCAATCATGGAGTTTGTCTCAATATGTTCTATAACCACCTGATGACTCTGAACTCTTTCTTTAATAACAAGAAACTTGATGTCTATATGCTTAGACTTCATAGAGCTTTTATTGTTGTTGGAATAAAGCATAACTGAATTATTGTCGCAATATATCTTTAATGGTCTTTCAATATAATCCACAACTCGTAGTTCCGTGATAAAATTTCATAGCCATATCCCATGATTAGATGCCTCATAATAGGCTATGAACTCAACTACCATGGTGGAAGAAACTATGAGTGTTTACTTAACACTTTTTCAAGAAATAGCTCCACTAGCTACTAGGTAAATATAGTCTAACGTGGATTTTTTACTGTCTTGGCATCCAGTAAAATCGGAATCAGAATACTCAATGATCTCTAAATGATTTGATCTCCGATATGTGAGCATGTGATATTTTGTTCTCTGTAAATTACGCATAACCCGTTTAGCTGCTTTCTAATGATCCATCCCTAGGTCACTTAAATATCTGCCCAACATTTCCATTATGAATGTAATATCTGGACGCGTGCATACTTGAACATACATTAAACTTCCCATAGCTGATGCATAAAGAATCTTTTGCATTTCTTTTTGTTCCACCTCATTTTTAGGGTACTAAATGAGACTAAACTTGTCTTCTTTAGCTACAGGGGTGTCTCCTGGTGCACAACCTTTCATGCTAAATCTATCAAGAACTCTTTCGATATAGCTCTTTTGTTATAATCCAAGGATACTTCGAGAGTGATCTCATTGTATTTGTATGCCTAATACAAAAGAGATGTCCCTAGGATCTTTCATCTCAAAATTCTTTGTCAGAAATCTCTTGGTTTCGTGCAATAAGCCTATATCGCTGCTAGCAAGCAGTATGTTATCGATATATAACACCAGAAATACGTATGTACTCTCACTGAACTTGTGATATACACAATCGTCAAGCTCATTTACCTCAAACCCATATGAGATAATAACTTGATGAAATTTGTAATACCATTGACGGGAAGCCTATTTGATAACATAGATGAATTTCTTCAATTTGCAAATCATTTTCTTTGGATCACCGGATACAAAGTTTTTTTGTTACATCATATATATTGTTTCGTCAATGTTACCACTTAGAAACACAGTCTTTACATCCATCTGATGTAACTCCAATTCAAAATGAGTCATAAGTACCATTATAATCCTAAAAGAGTATTTCGTAGAAACTGGAGAAAAAGTCTCTTTATAATAAATGTCTTTCTTCTGAATGAAACTCTTGGCAACTAGACGAGCCTTATACCTCTTAACATTGCCTTTTGAATCCCTTTTGGTTTTAAATATTCATTTGCAACTAATAGATTTTGCACCTTCAGGTAATTCAATGAGATCCCAAACGTCATTGTTCTTCATGAAATTCATCTCATTATTCAATTCATCAATCCACTTTTGAGAATTAGAATTTTGTTTGGCTTGATGAAAGTTGATAGGGTCATCTTCCACCACTCCTATATCAACCTTATGTTCTTAAAGATAAATTATATAGTCATCCAGAATCGCACTTCTTCTTTCTCTAGTAGATCATCTCAATGACATATCCTCTTGAGGTTATTGAGTTTGCACTTCAGGTATAATTTCTTCATTTTACATAGGAAGTTGTTCTACATTGTCTTGATATTCTGGATTTGCATTTTGAACAGTGTCAGGGATAGAAGCCTGATCATTATTAATAGTAATAGTAGGAAGAGAAACAAATTCCTCTTCAAAAACAATGTCTTTAACCTTATCTCCCCCAACAAACTCAACTTCCTTAAGAAATCTCACATTTCCTGTCTCAAAAATTGATCTAGTAGCGGAATCATAAAACTTGAAACCCTTTGACCGTTCAGAGCACCCAACAAAGTAGCAGCTTACAGTTCTTGAGTACAGTTTCTTTTCATTTGGCTTGTAAGGCCTTGCCTCAACTGGACATCTCCAAATGTGTAAATGTCTAATATTAGGCTTCTTGTCTGTCCATAGTTCATAGGGGGTTTTAGCTACCGCTTTGCATGAAAATTTGTTAAGAATATATGCTGCAATTTTTAGTGTTTATCCCCATAGGGATTCTAGTAAAGAAGAATGATTGATCATACTTCTTACCATGTCTTTAAGCGTTCTGTTTCATCTTTTAGCAACACCATTCATGTTAGGTTTGCTTGACATTGTGTATTGTGGGACGATACCGCATTCCTCTAAGAATTTTACAAAAGGTCTTGGACGTTATTCACCGGATTCGTCATATCTGACATAGTATTCTTCACCACGGTAAGATTTGACAGCTTTAATTTTCTTATCAAGTTGATTTTCAACTTCAACTTTGAAGGCCTTAAATATATTCAGGGCATGAGACTTCTCATGTATTAAATATAGATACTTATACCGTGAATAGTGATTTATGAACATAATAAAATACTGTTGATCATTTCAAGAGGCTGTAGGAAATGGTCCGTAAATATCAGTATGAATTAGTTGTAATACATCAGAATACCTGTTGGCACCTAATCTTATAATGTTTGACTATTTCCCTTTAATACACTCAATACATACTTCGAAATCTGTCAAATCAAGGGGATCAAGAATCCCGTCAAACACAAGCTTCTGAATTCTCTGTTTAAAGATATAACCTAAACGCTTGTGTCATAATGTGGTAAAATCCCTGTCAGTTAATTTTCATTTTGTACCTCGTGAATTTATATACAAGGTTTCATTAATTGAGATAATTGTATTCAACAAATATAGGTTATCATGTAAAGATAAAGAACTAGTACCAATAAAATTCGAATATTGAAAAAGACTAAATTTATTATTTTCAAATGAACAAGAATATCCAAATTTGTCCAAAACAAAAACTGAAACCAAATTCCGTCTAAAAGACGGTACCATATAAGTCTCCTTCAAATTCAAAAATTAACTAGTTTTTAATAATAACCTAAAAGTTTTGATAGTCTCTACTACAACTGTTTTGTCATCGTCTACATAGATGAATCTTTCAGCATCACTTGGCTTTCGGCTCCATAGGCAACCCTGCATAGGCACACTTATGTGAGTAGTAGCACCAGAATCTATCCACCAAGTGTGTTTAGGTACAGAAGTTAAATTAACTTCAGAACAAACTAGATTGAGAAACATACATTTCTTGACATACCGGTTGACGTATTTGGGATATTATTTCTTTATACGTCCAGCTTTTTTACAAAAGTAACAGGTAAACTCTCCATCCTGTTTCTCTTGCACCTTATGCTGTGGTCCCAATTGTAGCTTATTTTCCTCTTTTCCTTTTCTTGTCCTTAGAGATAGTTACTAAGTTAGCACTTTCAACACCTTCTCGCTTCAATCTTTCCTCTTCTTGCACACAGTGAGATATGAGCTCGTTAAGAGTCCATTTGTTTTTTCGAGTGTTGTAACTCACTTTAAATTGACTGTATTGTGCAGGAAAAGATATCAAAACTAAGTGCACCAGTAAATCCTCAGACAGTTGTAACTTTAGTGTCTTTTGTAAATCCTTATGCTCGATTTTAACCTTCCTAGCGTGAGTACAAAATGAAAGAATTAAATTTCATCAATGTTGCCTTTAGGAACGACATTAAAGTGTTAATAAATGTCGTAATAATAATAATAATCAATAAAGGGAGAAATGGTAAATTGTAACCAATGAATGCTAAAAGTACATGAGGTATAATATGGTTATTTAAATAGAGTTAGAGGTATAAACATAGATATATAAGTGATAGCCAATTAATTTGTAAATTAAAATTTAAACTAATAGTCAAATGAAGTCAAAAAGGGACATGATGGTCATTTATGAAAAGTTGCCTATATATATAATGAACACTTAGTCAATTTTTAGAAGAAAAGCAAGAAGCAAATTGAGAACATGAGAGAGCAAGAGGGACGACAAGAGGAGAGAAGACCAAAAGCTTTTCCAATCCATTTTTTGAAGCTCCAAACATCATTCCCAAGCAAATTCAAGTTAGGATACCAAACTCCAAGCAAAAAGTATGTGAGTTAACATCATTTTCTTTGAGATTTCTATTGGTTGTATGGTATGGATATGAAGTTGTTGTTGGGAATATGATAGGGCTTTGATTTAAATAGATTGTAAAGCCCTAATCTAGTGAAATGAAAGCTTGAATCTTAAGTAGATATTAGTGGGAAGATAGTTAGGGTTTATGGAAACAAAAACCCCAACTTGTTAGTGAAGTCTACCTAGACAAATTTATGGTAGTCAATATGTTTAATTAAATGCTTAGGAGAATTGAAGTATTAAGTTAAAAATCTTGAAATTTTAAAGAGATGACCAGTTGTAGTTACATGAGTGGTTTCGGCTATATGGTTGAAGGAGTGATTTCATTAAGTTTGATATCTATCAAACAAGTTACATGCATAATATAAACTAGAGAAAACTCATGGAATGCTAATTTTACAAAAATGAATGAAAAGAATAACATGTGTTAGTGTGGGTGTGTGTGTCATGACCCAAGAGAATATCTAGAAATTCATTGTGCTTTGATCCCTTTGAACCTAAATCAAGTCAAATTGATGATATAAAAACACCTAGAAGTGATAAAATTATAAAAGGAGAAGCATAGAGCTAAGTTGAGAATCCCGAGCTAGATGAAGGGGCTATAGAGACCTGCACCCTTCGAACTTATTTGGGGTTGTTCTAGACCTCAAAACATGTCTAGGGATCATAGCAAACCATATAAATTGGAAGAGAACGATTCCGATAAAAATTGATGAAGTTATAACGAAAATAGTATACGTATGAAGTCATAATGTGAAATAAAAATATAAATGCATTTTTTTATACATGAAATGAATGTAATTGATCATAATTAGATAAAAAAAAAAAAAAACTTAGATACGAAAAAAATGAAGTCGTCACATGTAAGATACCACAAATGTGCATAAAAAGTGTTAAAAAATAGGGGTTTTTCATAGGTTTCGATCCTCGATATTTAGAATTTTTTGAAACTGTTTTACAGGCAACTTAAGTGCAAGTTAAGGAGATAATTTGAGTGAAAATGGAGTGAAGAAAATAGCTCAGAAGGGGCCTAAATTAGTTTTGATTTTAGGAGGGTCAAAAACAGTAATTTTATGTTCCAGGCTTCCGGTGACCATTTTAAGCATTCCGAAGTGTCCCTAGATGATAATAAAAAAGGCCCGTGCAAAGAAATTAGAATTATAGAGTCTCGATTTAGTTAAAATCGTGTTGAAAAGGTTAGAGTATAAAGGGTTCTCAATAGAAAAATTATATTGGAAACTCTATTTTTAAGTTGTGAGTTATATAATTGAGCAAAATGATAATAAGAAATTGATATTTAGGTGACGAGCGAACGAGTGAAGCACGAGAGGCTTGTTGAGACGCTTGACTTAAGCTTGTGCGGATTGAGATAAGTGTCTTCCACTTACATCTATTTCGATTTCGATTTTAAACGTTGCTTAATGTTGTTAAACGAAAATGAAAATGATTTCCAAATCCTAAATCCAAGTTTTATGCATGTAAGTTTTTTATGGAATTCACAAAGTGAAGGAATCAAAACAAAGTCGATTTCAAAATGTTTGAATCGAGAAAACTTTTAAGCGTTAGAAAAGTAAGAGGTTTTGTGCTTTTGCACTTAGCGAAAACAATTTCGAAACCCATGTATATACCCTTAGTTTATATGAGATTTAGCGCTACGCGGCGACATAAAAAATTCCGTTCATGGTCGCTCAATTTTCAGAATATCTAGCATGATATATACGATGTAGAAAATTTCATACATAATCGTTAAAATGTAGAAAGATTTCTAGTGGTACATCGCGATGTAGAAATTCCGCATGCAGTCATTTAGATTTGTAGTTTTGGCACTAAATTGCGATGTAGTAAATTTTGCTCGTAGTCGCCTAGAGTTACAGTTTATATATAGTACTACAATCGCGATGTAGAAAATTTTGCATTGTAGTCGCTCAGATTTGAGATGGTTTCACACTATGCTTGAGATGTAGAAAATTTCGTATCATAGTGGTCAAGATATCTCATTAGCTTTATATTTTGCGTCAGTCGAAAACCGCCACGTGATGGTTGAGTATATTAGGGGTATACATGGAGTTTTCAGAAAGAAAGGTTTTAAAAATCGAAAAAGAAATTTTGATACAATTATATTTTGATGTTTTTATTAATTGTTGAACGAACCTTATTTACCTTAGTGCAGCTTGTATATTATATTAGGTGCTTGTACAGGTGACTTTGGGTTTAGAAATCATCATCATTTCACTTATAGGTGGGCGTCAAGTAACTGAATCGTATAAACATTGAACACATTTTGGCATAGTAAATAATCTAATTAAATGATTTCGTAATTGGGAAATTGTAACACATGTTTTTGATAGGTGTATATATACTAGAACACATGCACATAAAACACAATATTCACTTGATATAACTATGTTTATATAATATTACGTATGTGCAGTTCCAAAGCGTTTGTGACGAGTACATTATAGAAATTATGTGCTGTGAATAATGTGTGTTGTGAATTTGAATAAGAAAATACATGTTGTGGCCAAACGAAGTTGGGTGGTTAATTGACATAGTACGAAGTGTTTTCTTTTACAGATAAAATTTTGGGATTGTTAAAAATACAGTCATTATGCTGTTGAAATTTTATAAAATTTGTTTTAAAGAAATGCGAAAAATTCACACAAACCCAACTATTTTAAGAAAAAATGAGTTTTAACTTAAGTAAGATAAAGAAAATGGGCAAGATTAAGGGGTTTGCCCTGCGCATCTCTTCTATGAGACAAGTCGGATCAAGTGAGGTTCGTTAGGGTGCCCGATGAGACTCTTCAGATAAGAGTATAAAGAGAATCTGGTTTAGGTCTTGTCACCTTTAGTTTTGAAGCAATATGATACATCTCCATGATGTACTCCCTTATGTTCCCTTTTCCATTATACTTCATTGAAACAAGTTTCACCAAATAGGTACTTGTTTCAACTTTTTCGTTTTTCGCAAAACATTGTTTTATTTCCTCAAGGAACTTCTTAGTATTTTCCTCTTCGGACATAGAGCCCCTAAAAGTTTCTAGAATGGAACGTTTCATGATCATAAGACTCATGCAATTAGAACGATCCCACTTCTCCATTCTCTCCTTTTCATCAGTGGAACTATTCTCATTAAGAGATGCAGGTCGTTCTTCCCTAAATGTAAGGTCAAAATCCATGTAACCGAGAACAATCATAACGTTTTCTTTCTAATTCTTGAAATTTGTGTCATTAAGCATTAGAATGGAACTAATATTGTTAGATATTGTTGAAGCAGTAGTAACTAAATCGATAACTAAACCAAATACAATCTCACAGTCAATAATCATGTCATAACAAAAAAAAAAAATATACTCAATTAATAAATTCATACATGACATGACTAAACGATTCCCATAATGGTGGGCCCTAAAATAATATATCTAGCACAACATTGATGTTTTGTCTTTGGACAGAAATATCAACTGTAAGTGATACTCTCCGTGTAGTAATCAAATATTGATAATTAATCCTATCAAGTAGTAAGTCTTTCTTTGGACCGATTTATTACTCACATGAAAAACTTAATAATCGTTACATATTTATTACCACAGGTATGCCCATTATTTGGTCATACGACAACCTTCCTTTGGGCCGGTCATTATTCACATAAATAATAGACGTACACATATTAATATTCCAAAATAAACAAATTTATATTATAGATGTTACTTTGGTAATATATAATTTCAATTCAATTTATTTTGAAATATCAGACTTTTTTTTTAATTAAAATCAAATAATTCAGAGATTATAAGAATTTATCTAAATTAATTTGCATTCATATAGTGTATATATGTTACCTTAATATGGATTGACTGGCTACTTAAATAAATTGTTTTCAGGTAGAAAAAATGGTTTCTCCATTCCCATGTCCCCCTGCGGCTTCTAGTGAAGCAATATATATGTCTATTTACATCAAATTTCAATTGGAAACAAAAGTAAACAATTGTCGTCGAATACATATACTAACAACCAAAGTTCCATAATAATCCAAAACAAGAGTCAAACCTTGCTATGTTAAAATAATAATAATAATAATAACAATAATAATGATACTCATTCGAAATTCCATAGCAATTCAAAGCAAATAAATCAAACTTCTTAAATTCTCAAACTAGCACAAGGATAGATCATGACATGGGAAGCATACGGACCCAATCTTTTGATTGAAAAACAGAAGACAACGATTAAGTGCAAAACTGTAACACTTGACACAAATTACGATGCGTAGAAGTTTTGCATTATTGTCCGATTCCAAGTATATATGATGACAGTAATGAACCAAAGCATTAATAAACTATATATATATATTTAATGCAAAATTTTATCCAATCATATATATATTCTTGTTTTAATAAACCAAAACAGTACGAAAAACATCATGAAAATCTAATATATATATATATATATTTTTTTTTTCTTCATACTTCCAAGACAGCAAAATAAATCAAACCAATCAAATTCTCAATTATTCAACGTAAGTTGGCTCTGATACTATTTGTTAAATAAATCTTTAATAGGTGAAAACCTATACTAAAAAATCTAAATACTCATATTAAATCATTAAGAACTATTGTAAAGAAAATATACTTGATTCCATATTGATTAATTTGAGCAGGATTGGGTCTTTCATAGTCAAATTTCTTTAGTTACTCTATAGTTTTTTTCTTGAATGAGAAGGAGAAAGAGAGAGCAAAATAGATTACATTGATTTGACTTGGAGACCATAACCTTTATATTGTTCTTTATGTACTAATCTAATTAGGTTCTCATTGACCCTAATTTTATTAATATTAAGTTTCTACATATTAAAACTCATATTCAATGGATATCTCTAGAGCCCAATTAATAGATCACTTATTTAGCCCATTAAAATAGATAGTATTTAATATAATTGTTATTTAATATATAAACCTATAATAAGAAATATAAAAATCCTAACACAAATTTAATATAAAAAAAAAAAAAAAAGGATCTTCAGTGCAACCCAACACTAACCGCAGTTCATGGCTCTCCCATTCAAGCCTCTTCGCATTTGGTTTCTATTAACAGGGCAATGGGTATGCGGTTGGTTTATGGCTTGTTAGTACTAATCCTGATAATATCACAGTAGTCTAGACTGCTAATCGAGATGACTACCTGGGTCTCCTTAAATTCTACAATTCAATTTACCAAGGCGGACAGCTTGTTCTGCGAATAAGCCAAGCCAAGACACAAGGAACAATATATCTTATAAGTGGGGGGTCTTGGCTTTGATGTTAGATTTGGGTAACTCCATAATCTACAACATTCTGAAGTCACCTGATTGACTTTAAGTCGATCAACATCTAATCGCTCAAGTGGACAATTTTGTCTCAATGTAATTTAGAGGAGAGGCTTAGCTACTTATCTTGTAAACCACATTAATACAAAAGTAACTGACAAAATTTATTGGGAAATCAAAATTACAAATGTTGTGGATGAAGTAAGTCTCCATCTTACAGGAGCTGGAGTTTTACAGTTAACCAAGAGAAAGTTGATCTTAATTCTTACAAGTTGTAGCCATTGATCGGGTATTTTAAGAATGCCCTAGGTTACGTACAAATATACACAATCTACTTTGTAAATAATAACCAGTTCAGGTCAACCCACAGAGATGGATAAAAACATTTGCACTAAGTATCAAAATTAATTAAAAACAATTTTATCCAAACTATTGAAATTGATTTAATTAAATG
The DNA here is from genome assembly GCA_022984855.1 of Dimocarpus longan. Classification (NCBI taxonomy): domain Eukaryota; kingdom Viridiplantae; phylum Streptophyta; class Magnoliopsida; order Sapindales; family Sapindaceae; genus Dimocarpus; species Dimocarpus longan. The sequence goes on along the minus strand of CM041019.1, from coordinate 20,489,681 downwards.
AGAAAATTTAATTAAATTAAAATAGCAATTAAACTTTAACAGAAATTAACAATTGAATAGATCCAAGTATACAATTTTACTTAACTATTTCATTTAATTTATTTTTCTCAACCTAAAGATAATATTTACTTTGTATTCAATAGGACAATTCTATAGTATCTACAAGCCTCTCTCGATGGTCGGACAAACATACCCAAATTAATTAACCTGACCATATCTCTATGTAGATTAATTAACTTAAAGATTAAATTATCCTCAGACAATTACACAACTCATACAAGTATATCTCTATCCCTTATGAATTATATTATTCTATTGATTTCTAAACACATAATGGCTCTCTTGAATGTATAATAGACACAAAATCTAATCAATTAACATAACTAAATTAATTGACAACATTAAACACCAATAAAGTAGAATACAAAAATAAAAATCAATTATAAAAATATTCCTGAATCATTGAATAAATTAAAATCATAGTTAAGGTACATTGTAACCCAAATCCAAAAAAATTAGTTCAGCATAATCAAACAAAAGAAACAAATTTTACAAGAACAAATTCCATAGTAAAATAATAAAGAAGAAAAGAAATAAACTAATTTTCTCCTCCATTTGAATCTCCTCTGAAACTACTCTTGCATGAATCTGCCTCTACCTGAATTGCTTTAATTCTTCTCTATACTCTCTTACATGTGTTCCTGAATCTCTTGTTGAAGCTCTCTATTTATAGGCACCAAAGTCAAGTTGAAAGAGGATTCCTAAATTGGACTGAAAAACAAATGTGTAAATGCCTGTGTGTTCGAAGGTGTAGATGTTTGTGCCTATTACACCTTTGAAGGATATGCAATGTATAGAGAGGACATCTAATGGCTACGCTTTCGTTCTTGCGGTAAATACACTATAAAGGTGGCAGCTATAAAACCCACTGGTGGTAGCAATGCATAGGTGGCAATCGGAACTATTTCCTAAACTACGGGCACAGATGCATGGCCCCTCTGTTGTCTGAATGATAGGCATAGCTGGCTCCTCCTTTTGAACTATGGGCACAATTGGCTCCTCCTTCCGGATCCTAGGTACGGGTTTATCCACCCACATGCAATGCCATCAATTCGAGACAATAAAATTCAATTTCACTTCGCAATAGAAACAACACAAATACATTAAATTTTTTAAATAACTCAGGAGTGAGTCGACCAAATGGTGTTACAACTGGAGCATCAGTGTGAGAAGCCTTGAATGATAGAGATAAAGTATCAAAGGCCTTCTAATCATTGTCAATACCTTTAGTTCTCCACACATCCATGAAACTCTACATAATGGCGGTGATCCATTTGAATGTGAGAAGGCCAACAATGGAGGTCGCCAGCCTCCGACATGGTAGTTGCCGACCTCTGTTGCCATCAACAACAATGGATCAGTTTTTTTTTTTTTAAATTAAAATATTATTTTAGCTATATAAGATAAAATAATTAAAATATAAAATTTTATGAATAAAAATTAACATATCATAAAATAATAACAATTTATTTAAAAAATAATAGAAATTAACATTTAAAAGAGAAAAGGTGTAATAGTAATAGTTCAATCACTTAATATTTAAATTTAGGAATTCTAAATTAAAAAACAAATAAAAATCAATATCTTAATTATAAAGTCTTATTAAATGCTTATTTAAAATTTGGTTTTATAAGACTTAAGACAGAAAAGCAAACACTTAAATCTAAAGACATACTACTATGGCTAAGGTAGGCTCAAGCCTTCCCCTAGCCCTAATTTTTTTTTTTTTTTTAATGTTATATTTATTTTAATTTATATATCTCTCCTTTATTAATTTTTGGTGATATTAAAAAAAATATTTATTCCAAAGCTATTGAATGTATTTTCTTACTTATATTTATATTTATATTCAAATTTTATATATATAATAATTTTATTTCATATATTAAATGTAAGTTTTCCATATTTTACCTTTTTTTTAATCATAAGTTGCATGATTTATTATTTAAATTTAATATCTTTGGTGTTTCTTCTAACATACTCTTTAATTTGAAATGTGGTAATAATTATAAATTATGATTATGAAAATGTAGATTGTCTACGTTTAAAAAATGATTGTAAATGTCATAGCATTACCTATAATTCATATTTGATAAATTTATTATTTAAATATTTTATTCAATCATTTTACTTTTATTTTTATTAACATATTTATTTATAATATGAATTTTGAAGGGTAAAACATATTATATATCCTTTAACTAGGTATATCTATATATATTTTTTAATTTATAAAATGTTTTTATATTGTTAAAGTTTATTTAAAAAATTTATTCTAGCCCACTCTGATATCAAATCCTGAATACATCCTTGGTGTTATCCACACTTAAGTGGGCTATCATCTGAAAAATTTTCAAATTCAATTAGTGAAAGTTATCTATGACTTTTTGGTAATTTGTATTGAATGTCTTCTTTCGACATATTCTAGGAGGATTTGGATGCATGTTTGATTGACATGGTAACTATGAATATGTTGAAAATTTGTGAAATATTGCACCCTCCCAATGAACAACCTACTAAATATCTTGCCCTTGTTAATGCTATTTTAGAAGAGTTGAAGAGAAATTGGGAGGGAAACATATAGATGGAGATTGAAAGCACATTAAAAGGTAGTCTCGTTAGTTTTTTTTTTTTTTTTTATGCCTCTATTTGTAACAACTTTCTTTATGGTTCCATGCTTTAAGAGGAGTTGGATGATTTAATTTGGAAAATTTAATGTTCATATATACATTCTGAAAGATGGGAGGTGGTAATTGTTGCCCTGACAAATTAAATCTACTGTATTGATTGATTTATTTTGCATGTTAATTTGTACTTTTTTATTTATCACCTGTTTATGTTTGTGTAGTTTTGAAGTATTATGATGAAAATTATTCATACATCAACATGCAATCCAGAATACCACTTTAATAAATGATCAATAAAGAGAGAGCATGTTTATGCTTATGGACCATTCAAGATTTTTTGTTTTTTACGCTCAAAAGACTATTATTGGGCTGATATAAAACCGTGGACCTCTTGAATAAAGAATATATTCTTACTAGCTAATTAAATGCACCATTGACAAGCGACCAAACAAGAGAAAAAGAAGGTTGGGACTCAAATACACCCCAAAAAGAAGATATATGCTCAACTATTTACAATAACCATAGTGGACAATAAAAATCCCAATGTTCCAAAACTCACTACTCGAGACTCAACCAACAATCCAACAACCGACGAGTAATCGGCTACTCGATGAGTAATCAGTGAGTACTCGGAAAGAAGAGTTTAGGTGGGAAATTATAATTTTTGAAGTTTGAAATCATAAACTGACATTTTTATTAACATTAGGGACCATGTCAAATTATCCTCACTCTATTTAAAATTCGCCTACTAGTCAAACCATCATTTTCTCATTTCTCTCTCTTTTTCTTTATCATCCCTCTTCTCTCTCTAACTAATCGTCGCTGTCGTAGTCGAGTCAGTTGTCGTCATCGTCCTTTTGAGATCACGAATTCCCGCCATCGCCATCGTAGTCTCTGTATCCGTCTCCAAATCTAGTCCATTTTCATCATTATCAAAATCTCCTTCTCTCTCCTCTGCGTAGCCAACCGTTCAAGGCTCATTCTCTGCCAGTTTAAGTTTCCTTCTCTCTCCCTTCATGTCATCGACGTCTTCTTTCAAGCCGTCGTCATTGCCTTTTCCTTTCAAACGGCCATCGGCCGAACGGAGTGCAAGTGAGACTATGAGTTTCACTCACTTGTTTCTTTAATTTTTCTTTTGTTTATTGTTTATTTCTTCATGATTATTGGTTATTTGATGGGAGAATTGGATTTTAAATGTTTTTTTATTGTATTTGGGATAATTTCTGACCAGTTTATGATGAGTGGACTCATTAAGTTGACCAAGTTCTAAAGAGTTGGGTCGAGTTATGTCAAGTGTCTACCTCTGACGAGTAGGTCCTCCAATCTGATGGTTCTCAGATCAACGGAGTGCCCATCAGTGAGAAGAACCTAGTGAGTTCTTAGTGAAACTCGCCAAGTTTTTAAACAGTGAAAAATCCACATAGTAACTATTTATGTGTACAATATTCACAATCCTGCCTTCTGCTGCATAGTATTGTTCCATTGAGTTAATTTTTCGTATGATCATATCTCTAAGGCAGAGCACATTTACATCCTATTTAATCTTGATTTTGATATTGGCACCCAAATAGATGCAGTAGTCAGGGTCCTTAATTTCCAGCACAAGAATAGCTTGCATTTTTCATGTTACACCTAATATTCCCCACCAAAAAGAGTAACCAAGAACTTAGCTTGAGAGATGTTCCAAAAACTCAAAGTTATTGGCTAGCATTCTCTCAAGGAAGCAAACCCATCTCCCCAAGACATTCTCTCATTCTTTTTACAAGGAAACTGCCTTAGACTATCTAGAACTCTATTCCCCAAAAACTCCTCTATTTGCCTTAATTCAATTTTGTACTTTTTGAAAAAACTGCTTAGAAAAGAATCAGAAAGTGCAGTGTAATAATAGAGGGCCTTACAGAAGAAATCTACAAAGGACATTGATGGGATTTTTAAGAAGCTAAACAACTCTTCCTCTACTAAAACAACCATTTTAGGTGATAGCTTGGCCATATCACCTATGAAGGATTTCACTAATGAGAAGTTTTAGGCATGTGAAGCCGATGGATCGTACAGTTGTCTATCAGAGTTTCACCAATTTTGATCCCTTCAAAATCTTCTTCCTTATCCATTATCATTTGATCCAATTCAAAAAGAAAATCAATTGAGTCCACAAATTCTTTTAGTCTTCTTCCAGTCTTATAAACAATAACTTGATTTTAAGGGTCAGTGATGATGGCTATCACTCTGAGAGAAGCATCTTTCCTTGTTATAAGAACAACCATCAATGGTGGCCATTGAATTCCATCCATGATGCCAAAATCAATGACATGAATCTCTGAATCATCTTGTGTGACCTCTATGATTTCTTGGTTGACCGTAAAATGTGCAAATTTTACACAAGGGGAAAGTTCTTAAAGAATCTAGAAAGGAGACAATACTATTATTACCCTACTTAGAAACATGATCCTACATGATTCCAGGAGCATGATCTTATATAGTAGGTCTTGAGTGAAGAACAAAACCAATCTATTGAACGGTATCGCCATTTTCTCCATCAATCAAGAGACTTCTGAGCTTTATGATGATGCTTAAAAAGATAAACCAGTTTTGTGCTTCAACAGCTTCAGCTCCTATCAATAAGAGGGTGGTTACATAGCTGCCCTCCATTAATTCTTCTTGGATTCCCTTCAATGGAGAATCAATTCCTTCTTCTAATGCATGTACTTTCTCCTGTGCTTATTGAATCCTTTCATGTTTCGGTTCAGTACTTGCTTTGCATATTTTAGTACCCATCTCTGCATCTTGATTAAGGGAATCAAATTCGATGAGGTTTGTTTCTATCTGGAGCAATCTTTGCAAATATTGATCATTGCTCAAGATGTCATCAAGAGTGACGATGTTTAGGGAGATGGAATTTTCGACTTGTAAAGAAAATGTGGCTTCCAAGCTATAATCCTGGAAGAGTTAAATACACAAAACCTTTTTAAGGTTTGCTTTAATATAGACAGAAACACTTTTTCATTTTTGTAACATAAAACCCCTACATTAAGAGTCAAATGCATTTAAAGTTAATGTTTGACTTGGAAATGTTGCGTAATGACCAAAATATCTATGAATAATGACCAAAAGTTTATGTGAAGAATTAAAAAAATAAATTTAAAATGAAAACTAATTTAAAAGGTAAAAATATAAATTTGAAAAAAAAATTGTTGAAAAAAAATTATTGAATTTTGACCCTCCACTAAGACGATGGAAATTATTGTTTAAAAAAAAATTAATATATTTTAAAATTAATCAGACTAGATCTTCGCCATCCATCCATCCGGATGGACGGTGGAGATCTAAGAATTAAAAACAAAATCTTAAAAAAGTTAAAAAATAAAAGAAGAAAAAAAATATTTTTCTTTCTGTTTCTTCTTTGTCCCACTGCCTCTCTCTCTCTCTCTACTTCTTCATTCAACCTTCTTTATTCCTCTCTCTCTCTCTCTCTGTCTTTCTCTCTCTCTTACCACAGATCCAACACCCTTTATCATAAATAATAACCTAACAATTGTCGTCCTCCTCATCTTCATCTTTCTTCTCCATCATACTCATCGACCACCACCACAAACCACCCTAAACAACCAACATCATCTGGTTTCGCCATATTTGATTGATGCTAGTTTGATGTTCCATTGATGTTGGTTTTCGATTTTTCAAGTTTTTGTTTTATTTTTTGTGTTAGATGTTTTTATTTTTTCAAGTTTTTCTTTATTTTTTTTTTAAAATTAATTGATTTTGTTGGATGCCCTTAGTCTTTTTCTTTTTTTTTTTCAATTTTTTAATTTTTGAAATCAATGCAAACACTATTCTCATGCTCCTCATGATCTGGGTTTTGATGTTAGTTGGTCTGGATGTGTTTGAAGTTGATGTTTGTGGTTTTGTAGATAATATGGAGATGGAGATTTTTTGTTTTTGTTTGATGATGTGGAGATGCAGATAATGTGTTTGAAGATGATGTTGATTTTTTGTTTTGATTGATGTTGGTTTTTTTTTTTTTTTTTTTTTTGAAAAAATAAAAAAGGGAAACTATTATAGATTATTTCATGTTCCGGGTTCAATCATGTTCTAGGTTCGATTGGAACCCAAAACATAATGTTCTAGGTTGGAACCCAGAACATGAAAATCATGTTATGGGTTCAAATCAAACCTAGAACATGAATCATGTTCTGGGTTCAATCGAATCAAGAACATAAAGGTGATGGTAGATTTTGTTTTCAGAATAAGATGATAATGAAGATGATAAAATAAATCTAGGTCCAGATAGATAGATGTGTTGTACATGTGTTGAAGTTCAAGAAGAATGTGGGTGGCTAATGAAGTTGAAGATGGATTAATTGGTGGAGCCCTAAAAAACATATATATATTTAGATTTAAAGAAAACAATTTTTTTTTTTTTAATGATGTCCACTGTCCATCAACATGATTGACAGTGAAAATCATTTTAAGTTTTTAAGAAAATTATTAATATATTTTTTTAATTTTTAAAGTTTTTCATTTAATTTTCTAATTTTTATTTAATTTTTTAATTTATTTTTCACTTAATTTTTAATTTTTATTTAATTTCTTTTTTTTTTTTTCAAATTGTTCTCCACCATTCATTTTAAGATGGGTGGTGGAGATCTAATTAAAAAAAAATTTATTTAATTTATTTAAAAGTTCTTGAATTTATTTAATTTGATCGTTCCATTGAAATAATTAGTCAACCTTCATTTTTGACACCAGTTGACTGTACAGGGGACAGGGGGGGGGAGGGGGAGAGATAGGGAGGGTTTATGATGTTACAAAATATAAAATGTTCATGTGCTTGTATTAAGGCTAACCTCAGAGGGATTTTGTGTATTTAACTCAATCTTGGAATTCTTATAGGTAGTTTAGTTTAATGTGGCAATGGACTAAGCAATGAGGTGCAGATTACCATAACCATGTCATTGGATTAAAATATGACATCTTATATTTTAATCCAATGGAAAAACCACAATACCTCATCATATAGCTAACCTCAGAGGGATTTTGTGTATTTAACTCAATCTTGGAATTCTTATAGGTAGTTCAGTTTAATGAGGCAATGGACTAAGCAATGACGTGCAGATTACCTTAACCATGTCATTGGATTAAAATATGACTTCTTATATTTTAATCCAATGGAAAAACCACAATACCTCATCATATACCTAACTCTGTAATGACTTTTTCCAAGCATTCAGACCTGTTCCCAATATCTGAACAAAAGACCTTGTGGTCGAATATATTCTGATACTATGTTAGTAGTCACTCTTCATAAAATTCACAAATATAAGGATTTAACAATATTATTTAACCTTAAATACAGTCATCAATTTGGTTTCTTCTATAAACCTTGCTATCGATGTTTAAAAAGGATGCTTTGCGTTTGGTCAAAATAATCCAACCACAATTCTGTTGTTGCTCTGATAATTGAGTTTCTTGTATGAAAAGCCACAAAAATGACGAAGATAAAATATAAAGCAGAATCTTATGTAATATAATGTGACAAAAATTTGAGTGATGTGGAGCATATACACCCTCCCCAGTACTTGCATTGGCCTACTTATTTAATATACGATTGGTTAGGCACGTTGAGTGGTGTGCTCTTATTCTTAAGGGGCTTAAACAAGTGTTTTCCATAAAGTGGAAGTTAAGTGTGTAATGATTTATGGCTTTTTGAATCTTTTGTGTGATCGATTTTGCTTCTTTCACGCTTTTGACGGTTAAGAGGGAATTCTTTTCTACCCTACCAAATGCATAGTTTCTAACTCAATTTTCTTGTCAACTTAAACGTAAATTATGACTCAATGAATTCAAAATTTTTTATATCAAAGAATATTATAATAATGAATAATATCATACTTTCCAAAATTTTTCTTAAATTTTTTGTTAACAAGATGATTTGTAATAATCGTCTTAATTATAAGATGATTTTCATGTTAATCAGATTCTTATATCCATATCATATTTTTTTTCTATTTATATTATTTCCATATCGTATTATTTTTTATCTATATTATTTCCATATCGTATTCTTTCATATTTCTTGTTTAGGAGATTTGATTCTCTTTTTGGTTTAGGAATTTGATTATGTTTTGTAACCTATAAATAGGCTCTATTTTGTACATTATAATTATTTCTAAGCATTGATAAATTAGTTACAAATAAATTATTATGTCATTAGAGATCCATTTATATTAGATATAAAAATTACAGTTGAATAATAATACTTAATAATCACACATTTAAAGCATTAATTCAAATATTTCAGTTACCAACACAAATAATTGTGAGAGCAAAAGAAGTACATGATAGCTAAGAATTAATATTCAAATTTAAAATATGATAGTCATACACCTGAAAAGGACTTTATATACATATAATTTCAGATATAAAAATCTTGCAACTTACCGGACATTTCATGGTAGAATAATCAAGATCCACTAACATATTAGGTTAACAAGATCAACAATAAATGAAGAACTCAAATTAGAATCGTTACAATTTTATAAGACAAGCATAAAAATATAAAGAGTAGACAACACGTGGGTATAAAATGTAATTAATATTGTGGGTATAGTTTATGACCTAATAACTAATATATATATATATATATATATATATATATATATAAGGTTTAGATACGAAAAAGCAACAAAAAAGGAATGAAATTACAAATAGGGTACATGAGGGGCCACAATGCTGTACTTTGATCTCTCTCCAATGCTTACATTAATGAAGTTAATAGGTAGATGTTTCGATATTCTAATTGCCGCCAATTTTCAGGGCAATTTGTTAAATAGTGAATTCGTCATCTATATATATATATATATATATGTATATATGTATATATAAGTAATTTATTTATTATCAGTATTGATTAATTTAATTTGTAAGACTTTTTATGTTGTAAAAAAAAATTAGGCTCAATTAACTCATGCTCATAGCCATACTAGGACATAGAGAGAAGTTCAGTTAGTATTTTATTGTAGTTATAAATATGTGGGAATTTCAAAAAATAATGTAATTTTAAAAGAAAATTTCATTTTTAGCCCATTCCAAGTAAATTATATTTTTAACCCTTCAAACAAACTAATTACACCCTATGCCCCTTTTTCGCCAAATTACCCTATCACAAATTTACCCATATACCCTAATCATTTATTTTAAAAAAAAAAATACAAAATTGAAATACAAAACTACCAAAATACCTTCGCACATAAAAACCTCCATTCATCATGGTTTGACGTTCCATTCACCATTTTTCAACCTTTTCTTCCACAGATCGTGGGACCACCATGTTCATTAATCATTGCTGACCCTGCCGACCTTTTGCTTACCACTGTTGACCATCATCGATGTTGAGCAATGCCACCATTCTCCCCCATTCTAATGGTATGCATTCCATTCGCCATTTCTTAGATTTATCGTGCTTTTTTTTTTTTTTTTTGTAAGTTTTTTTATTTTTGTTTTGGTGATTGGGTTTTGACAAATAGGGTTCAATGTGGTTGATAATGTGATTTAGGGTTAGAAAATTGTGATTTTTTGTGAGATTAGGTTGTTATAAATTTGAATTTGATTTTAGTGCGAAACCAAGTTAAATCGATTGCTATAAGGAACCGGATAAAGAAGGCCATTTTTACTATTTCTTTAGTAGGAGAAGCACGGTTTACTACTAGGATAAATGGCCTCATTTATCCCGGTTTCTTGAAGCAACTGGGATAAATGGGCTCATTTAACCCGGTTTCTTTGGTAGCAGAAGATTGTTCTTCTACTACCATAAAAATCGGGATAAATGGCCTTGTTTATCTGGGTTACTTGAAGCAATCATGATAAATGAGGCCATTCATCTCGATAGCTAATGTGTTGCTGCATTATGGTTTGTTGGATAGGTTCAGTTAGGGCCCGTTAGAACGGTTTATACAGGTGTTGCATGCGTTGCAATTTATTTGCGTGAAGTTGGTTTTAGAGAGACAAGCTAGGAAGGTGTTATGTTTTGGTGCCCGAGAGGATGACATGTGGATTGAAGTTAGGGGGCGCCTATATAGGTTTGGTAAGGAGCTCCTCATACTAGTCACATGACTTCAGTTGAGGCAAATAGAGCCCGATCGCATTCGTGTGAACACGTAGTTGCTAAGGTCAAAAAGTTTATACGCGCGACTTTTGAACAGAAATTTGTCGACAGTTAAGGAAACATTGAATCTTCTCGATGCAGAGCAGTTTGATCCCATCGATATGTTGAAACTGGCATATGTTGTCATTGTCAACCATTCATTGATCAGGATGGATGATCGGACACCGGTGCATACTTGAGGCATATGGTAGAGGATTTTCTAGGAGTCATTCCCTTGTGGAACAATATCCTATATTATAACTCTCCACCACTTTCGTATGGTGATTACTAAGAAGCGACTTCAAAGAGAGCATGGATCGAGTAGCAAGATTTATGTCTTTATTTGGGTGTTTCAGATACAATATTTAGTATATGTTATTTATCATTAAGATAATTATAAGGTTTATATATATATATATATACATACACATATATATACATATATCTACATGTATGTGTATATATAAACGTATATATATACACATAATTGTAAGTATATGTTCGTTTTATTTTTAATTGTTTTTGCATTGTAGTGGTGGTTGGTCGAGGCATTCCTGCTGTTCGAGAGCAAATTAGGTAACAAAACCAGTAACAAAGTTTTGATTCCGAGGTGCTTGAATTGGTTGTGTAAAAAGAAGCCATGCGATAGATAGTTGGATGTCTTTCCCTATGTAAGTGTCTAAATATATATATACACACACAATTTAAGTATATTTTTGTATTATTTTTAATTGTTTTTGGATTGTAGTGATAGTTGGTCAAAGCAGTTCTACTTCGAGAGCAAATTATCAAAAAGAACTAGTAATAAAGTGATGCATATTTTCGGTATTACACTTTACTCATAAAACCTTGTGCAAGTATACACGGTCTCTATGCAATATAGTGACAAATTAATGTCAATCCCACAGAGATTGTTCAAACTAGAACTAAGTATTGAAATTTTTTTACATGAATTTATCCAGACTATAATTAATTGATAAGAAAATTTAAATACGTTTCATTAAACACTTAATTGAAATCTAGGAAAATTCAACTTCACTCAATATTTCACTTTTCTTATGTCATTTTCTATCAACAAAATTTATGATTTCATATCATATTTGATCAGGTATACTATTATATTCATGAGTCTTTTTCGAGTACATCACATGTATGTTCGTATTAAACACCTAGTTGTATTTCTATACTGGATCATTAATATAGAATTATTACGATCAAATACCCACACATGATATATCATATCACACTTAAAAACTAGATATATTTATATTCCAATTCTCAAATGCCATTTTACCGAGTTCTAAATATTAATATATTTTTCAAGCATACTAATATCATAAAATCATTCAATTGAGTAGACCTATAATAAAATGAAAACATTAAGTATTAGTAAAACAGAATACTCATCCGTGAAATCATCCATTAAAGCATAAAAAATCATACATAAGAATATATCTACATCAAGCTACATTGAAATGCCTAGAAACAAGTTTAGTTCTTCATTGATCAACACATAAACAAGCCAAAATATGAAATATAATTGAACAACATGTTAAACAAATCAAAAGTAGAAGAGAACATCACGAAATGATTGTTGTATTCCTTCAAAAATGCTCCAAATCCTCTCCTTATTGCTCTTGAATGCTCTAACAATGTTGTGACATGCACCTCCAATGATTCCTTGGCTCAAAATTGTGCAAACCCACTTAATTTTTAGAGAAAACTAACTTAGAAATGACTTAGGGTTTGCTGCTTATAGTTCGTAATCGAGTAAATGAAGAATTTATAGGTGGTTTCATGTAGAGTTAGAGAGTTTCCTCCATGAACATATTACACCAAATCACGATTAATGATCGCGACTTATGTCTCATGATCACATTTAGTGAAAATCCCTAGAAAACTATAACGATTAATGTTGGCGAATTGCATTCAGTGGGAATCTCTAACTAATTTTCAAGACTCAAGCATGTAACTCACACGTCGTGGTTGCCTTTCATGAAAAACTCCAAAACTCCTTTTAAAATTGCTTTCTTCCGCCATTTTCTTTCCATCTTCCCATCAATGAACCCTATAAACAAAAACACCAGAAAACACAAAATTTACTTAGGTTTTTCTTACAAAAGATACGATTAAAGATTCAAAATCATGTCTATATTTAACATGATCACAAAGTTTTGATTCTAAGGTGCTTGAATTAGCTATGTAAAAAGAAGCCATGTGATAGATGATTGGATGTTTTTCCCTATGTAAGTGTCTAACCTAACTTAGTTTTGTTTCCCTTTTTACTATCCTTATTCATAATATTATACATACATGCATACATACATACATACATATATAAATATATTGCAGGAAAAAATCGATTTAAGATTATGTGCAAACAAAAATGTACTTGATTAATGATAGTAATGACAATTCAATAATTTTGAATTAACAAGATTGAATTTTATATTCCATGAAGATTGAATTAATCCCTTTTAATTTATAAATTCATCACCATTTAATCTTCCTTACTATGACCTTTCACTAAGAAACCATGTGTGGAAGTGATCTCTAAGAATCCATTTACTTTCTTTTCTCAAAAGAAAACCTACAGCAAATGAAAATCGTGAATGACTACACACAAAAAAGGGTTCGGCCAACCCTCTTCCTCCTTCTATAGTGTGTGGCCAACTTTAAGCATTTCATGGTTTTCTACTTTCTTTTATGTGATATACAGCTCGGGTAAGGACATATGAGTCGAGTAAAAAAAAATGATCAATTGATTTTCAGTATAAAACATCCTTTTATATTAATCAATTTAGGGTTTTCTAATTTGATAAGGAAACATATTTCTTCATTAATTAGAGTATTTTAATTTTCAATTTAAAATATCTAATGCATAATAAGATGATTTAATTTCCAAATTGGAAAATCTAATTCATAATTGGATGATCCTTTTTCTAATTGAAAAACCTAATTCATAATTAGATGATCCAATTTCCAAATCAATAAAGATTCATAATCTCTTCTATTAATTGACTTTGACTTTTTCAAATCTAAAGACTATTAAATTAAATGATCCAAAATCATTCTTTAGTTAATAAAGTCACAAGGATTTGAACTAATAACCTCTACACATAAAAATTAAAATTTTAATAATTGTTAGTTATTAATTAAATAATCATTAATTTAAATAATCAATATTATTTAAATATTACATGAACGCAATAGTGTTACACATGTAACATATATAATTGGATACTCCAATTATATTCATCTTTTATCATGTCTTATGGCAAGTACGAGCTACCAAAGAGACCAAATGGACTTATAATTCTGAGCTTCAATAATGCCAGAACTATTAATTAAACTCTTTAATTAAATAATTTATTATTATTAATCTTAAAGTTACTCCACAAAAAATCTATGGTTACATTATCAAAATTGTAGATGTTTTACACAATCTGAATTTTTTACTGTCCATAGATTTAATTATTGCATATGATTCAATCTTGCACAAGTAATTCATAGTTGAAGTAGGTCATAAAGTCTGTTATACATCTCTAATTATATCTTATTCCTATAAATACCATTTATTGCCTAATGAACAATATATCTGTAACAACTTATAAAATTTTCTTTCCGTTTTCTTATAAATAGTAGGTTAAGTGTTCTTATTGTTCAAGACTCAAGTCAACACTTAATGGAACTACTCATCTCCTTCTCGCATGAAGGAGTGGTTTTCATTAATGCATAGAATGTCCCAGCCACTTATTCAATCATATCTCTAAAGTACGAAACTTATTAACTGTAATTCTATAACTGTCTCACATATGTAAGTAAAAAGATATATCCCAAAAATAGAAGTCCACTCAAGATTAAGATCAATACATATATGATCATTAGATCGATAAATATAAATTTCTTTGTTAAACGAATATGAATAAGAAATTCATTTTTTTCATGGTCTAATATTTTATAATCTCTGTTGTATAAGGCACTTTAATTTTCATATCATCACATGAATGATCCCAGATAATATCATTATATCAAATAAGAAATGAGTCACAGCTATAGATTTACCACAAATAAAGTATCTAGTTTTGTTTGCTATTCGTGGACTCATTAGTTTGCTAATCTTAAACTAAATACTATTATACATAACACTTATATACTTAATTTGAAGGATGTTTCATGATATTCATATGAAGCAAACATTTCAAAAATACACATAAGTTAAATAAAATAGAAATATTTTATTTATTATTTATTTAAATGTTTAAAATTACAAGCTTTTAAGATATAAACCCTAACAATCTCTTACTTGTCGTAAAACAGATGAGACATGTCTTGTAATCTTAAACTCTCTAAGTGACCTTTAAAAACTTTTAGATATTAAAATCTTTGTAAACTTATCAGTATGTCTATCTTGTTAAGTGATCTTTATTATTGACACATCCCCTCTGCGTATTATCTCTCTAATAAGATGGTACTTTCTCTCTATATACTTCTCATGCTTGTGACTTAAGTGTTATTTAGAATTAGCCACTACACCACTATTATTACAACAAAGCATGAGCGGTTTATTCCTATTTGGTACAACTTCTATATCTCCCAAAACTTATAGAGCTAGACTGTACTAGGTGCCATTTTCTCGAAAAATAATTTTTTCGAGTGAATAGTACTTTCAGACGAAAAATATCTGTGTGAATATTGATTTTTGAAAAATGAACTCCGGACATCAAAAGTCTCAGAATAGGAATTAGAGTTATTAGAAACTAAAACGGATCAAGAATGAGTTCATTTGAATAAGTTTTGAGTGATCCGAAAATAATTTATGATAACGCCCTTTTTGTGAATAATGAATATTAGTGATTTAGCACCCATTATAATTTTTTTAAAAGCATGGGATTAAGAGGTTTTATACCCAATTAGAGTATTATATGGTCAATTGGATGATAGAATGACTATGGAATATTTTTGGAATTTATCAAGTTAGAATGATGACTAAATGCATTTAAGGGCAAAAGAGTCATTCCAAGCTCAAATAATACACGGATTTTGGTGTGAGCATTACATGAAAAAAACTTAAACAAGAAACACAATCCATGTCATGAGATGTTAACTAATGTATGAGTGACAAATAAAAAATTTAATTATGGATTTTTTTAAATATTAGTTGTCATGCATTAATAAATGATTATCTATTAATTTGTAAGTTACTAAATTGCCCAATAAATAGTCAAATGCATGTGAGATAAAATTAAGGGTATTATGGTAAAATTTATTAAAGGATTTGTTGGCCATTTGGTGGATTAATGAGGGGCATTTTGGTCAAGTTAATGGAAGATTATATAGAGTGATGGGTGGTGGTCATTAAAAGGCCATCTTTGGACGACAAAAGCAGAAACAAAAAAGGAGTAGATCAGGTCAGTTCAGATAGCAAGGGTGAAGAAAAAATCAAGGTGATTCGAGTCCATTTTTCATGCAAAAATCACTAGCTTTCGAACAAATGAGATCCTAGGCAAGGATTGGTGAAGAAAAGTAGAGAAAATAGATAAGTTTTGTTGGTTTTTATGATGATTTTGATTATTAGTTTGGGGTGAATGATTGCTTGATGAATCGATGATGTTTTTGGGTGTGTTTTGAAATAGAAATTCTGGGGTTTAAGCTTGGAATTGAAGGAGAACTCAAAACAAGCTAGTTGTCAAGTAAACTAGTAAGTTAATGTTAGGGTTTGTGTGAATTTTTGTTGAAAAATTGTTATTGAGTTGTGATTATGATATTAGGTGGATTATGTTATGTTTTTTTATGTGTTTGATGAGCTTAAAAATGAAGAAAATTTATGTGATACCTTCGGGGTAATTTCCGCCAAGCTAGCTTAGTTAGGGGCTTGAGTAGATTTTTGACATTTGATAAAATTAATGGATATTTGACATAATTTTAAGTTGATACAGATCATTAGAATTCAAAAGAAAAATTTTGTAGTTGGTGGTTAGTATTCGGTCAACGTAGGGAATTTATGCGCACGACTTGATTTTTTTATGATTTGATAAATTAGTTTATGTGTGACATGAATTTAAGATGATATAAATCAAGGAAGTGAAAAGAAAATGGTTTGATGGGTGTGTTAGGTAATTCAGCTAAGGGGGTAATTGGGGTTCAAATGGTTGTTCAATTGTCTTGATGAGTTTTTATGTGTTTATGTATATAATTTAGTAAGTTCTAAATGGGAATTATATTATACTAAGTGTAGGAGGAGTTCGGATTAAGAAAAGCAAAAGAAAAGGCTCGGAGGAGTGGTGCACTAGTTGGAGTCAAGTTGTGAGTGTAGTTGTTTTAAAAGTTTTTATGGATTTTAGTTGTTAGTAATTTGTGATTGCAAGAGTATAATTTAGTATTCAATGTATTTAATTGATTTAATTAGATTGTTAGCACATAATTATTTTATTTTATGATGCTAGTAAGCTTTCTTGATTCATGTTATAAATGTATTTATATTTTAAAATTAAAGCGAAATAATAAATTGAGTGAATTACCAGTTAAGAATTATTTACTAAAGTAAAAGAATTTATAAAGATAAGGTGCCTAATCCCCAGTATACCTGGCCAAAATACCCCAGCGTGTACGGCAAGTTGGTTGGGAAAGTTACTAAGTGGGAAGTTGAGTCAATGAGTTGCCCTCTGTATGTGTGGGGTAGTGTAGATCTACCGATGTTGGGAGGGGATCATGACCCCAAAGTTTCCCACCTCAAAGACTACACATGGTAGCATTCCCGAACTCTAGTGGCGATAAGAAATTCTATCACGACAGAGCAAGTTTCCTTGGGTTGCCTTAGCTAGTTCTCGAAAGAAAAAGACCCCGTCGTTAGGCACGAAGTTTAGAAAGTAAAAAAAAAAAAAAAAAAAAAAAAAAAAAAAAAAAAAAAATTATTAAGCAAAGTATTTACGCTTTACTAATGTTATTTATATTAGTTTTCCAGTATTATAAAATTTCAGTGAAATCGGTAGTTTTCTAAAACTATTTTGGGAGGACATTAATATATTTTAGAAGGTAATTATTATTCGAAAAGTTTACCCACTCACTGAGTTTCTACTCACTACTCGGTTTTTATGTTTTTTGAAAAATTCTCTCCAAGTGTAGGAACGACCCAGCATACAAACGCAACTCCATCGGACGTGTAAGTGGGCTGCGAATACAATACTATTGCACTAGTTCACTTCTTTCACATGTATGAGCATGTATCATGTATTATACTTCATTGTATTTTTGTAAATATTACTTTTGAATGTTTATAAATCTTTTGAGAATTTTTATTTGTAAATTAAGTTTTGAGTGTAAATGTTGAATTTATGTAAATGAGGTTATTTTCAAGTTTATTTCAATCCGAAAGCATGTTTGCATTTGATTGTGAAAATAACTGGGGCTTGAAAGTTGAGAAAAGATGCATGCCATAGAAGTGTTTTTCTTTTTTTTTTTTCTTTTTTTAAATTTACAGGGTGGCATGTTCAAAAAACAGTCGTTATGCTACCAAAATTTTTATAAACCTACTTTGCAATTTCTCATAAAAGAAAATATTTTGTTCATTTTCGCAAGAAAAGAGTTTCTGAATGAGAAAGGTACCTCTACGGGACTCTTTCGAGCCAAAGTAAGGATTCGATTAAGTTCGTCGAGGTGCTCCATAGGAACTCCCAGCGGGTTCAGCAGAGGAATCCGAGACGAGTCCTTACAAAGGTGGTATCAGAGCAAAGGTTTTAAGTACGTTACATATTTTCAAAACATTTTTAGTGTTTTCAAACATCATGCATTACATGACATTTAGTATGTTTTGATGTGTAGTAAGTTATGAGACATGTTGGTCGTCCTCGCACGTGGAGAGCCACAACTGAGGCTTCATCTGCTTCACTAGAGGTAGAGGAACAAGTAAATGAATCGGTAAATGATCTGAAACCAGGAGGTCCTTTCGAGCCATCTGTAGTTGAGTTGAAGATAGATCATATCGAGAGACTAGCTCAGATTATTGAGAGTAGGAGGCTGGGCGCACCCAATGCCACAGTAGAGAAAGCACAGAAATTGGGTGCCGAGTTTTATGATGGATCGGGAGGCCCAGAGGTGGTAATAGATTGATTGGACAGTATTGAGAGAGTATTAGAGTAGATGGAGTACACTGATCCAT
This sequence comes from Dimocarpus longan, assembly GCA_022984855.1. Classification (NCBI taxonomy): domain Eukaryota; kingdom Viridiplantae; phylum Streptophyta; class Magnoliopsida; order Sapindales; family Sapindaceae; genus Dimocarpus; species Dimocarpus longan. The sequence goes on along the minus strand of CM041019.1, from coordinate 20,470,696 downwards.
AGAAAGTATCCATTACTTTCTTTCTACTGAAAGTCATAGCTCGTAATTTGTGGGATTCAGTGAAACAGAGAGCTGCTACTCTTATCACTTAGGAGAAGTTTAAAGAAGAGTTTAATGAAAAGTTATACCTCAACGATTATCAGGACACTAAGATAGATAAGTTCTACAACTTGATACAGGGCTATATGACGGTTGAAGAATATGAGTGGAAGTTAACCAAGTTGTCCAGAATAGCCCTATTCATTATAGATAATGAAGTGAACAAGTGCCGCAAGTTCGAGCAGAGCTTGAATAAGAAGATCAAGGCCTATGTATTAGCCGTAGAGCACAAAGAGTACGAACGACTAGTAGAGGTGACTCTCAAAGTTGAGCGGACCATACAAAAGGACCAAGAGCCTAGTCAGAAACAACAGCACGGGCATAGTTTAGGATGGCATACAAGAGGCCCCAGTAAGGTTCCTAGGATTAGAGACAAGTCTAGGTGGCCTGGTAGTAAACAGCGGAGTTGCAAAGCCGCAATGTGTCAGGGTTCCGTTCGACCACCGTCAGAGTCCTAAGACCGAGGTTGTACCTAAAGCAAATCAAGGCAAATTTCATTAGGGAGAGTGTCATTTGGGTATCACAGGTTGTTATCATTATGGTCAGAAGGGACATTTTACGAGAGACTGTCCGCAGAAAGCGATCGAAAACAATGGGAAGTCCAGAGTTAGTACTCAGGGGCAAACTAGTAGAGAGCAGCCCTCAAACAGGAGAAGTCCCCAAATGAGAGGACCAGGGACTTCCAGTTAGCCTGGTAGAGGAGCAGGTAGAGGCACCCCATCCAGAAGGCCGCTAGGGAGACCACATACCCAGGCCAGAGTATTTGTCGTGACTAGGTAGGATGCTGAGGGCACCTCAGATATAGTGATAGGTATAATGATAGCTTTTGGTATAGATGCATACATTTTAATATATCTGAGAGCTATGAACTCTTTTGTTTCCAAAGACTTTGCTAGACAAGTTGATGTGGAGGTAGAGCCCTTAGAGTACAGAATGATAGCCACCACTCCTACTGGAAACTCATTGGTAGTGGAGAGTGTGTATAGAGATAATGAAATGGTGATTGGGGATTAGCTATTCCTAATTAATCTGATTTTGCTAGATATTCATGATTTTGACATCATCTTAGGGATAGATTGGCTAGCCAGACATCATGCCATAGTGGATTGCTTCAAAAAGGAGGTTAGACTTAGTTCTCAAGGAGAGTCAGATGTAGTATTTTGTGGGGAGAGCATAATACTTCCATATCGTATCATATCAACCATGACTGCTAGGAAGATGCTGAGGAAATTGTGTACAGGGTATTTGGTTCATGTGATAGATACTGCAAAGAGGGAGATACGGTTAGAGGATGTTCCCGTGATTTAAGAGTTTCCAGATGTGTTCCTAAAGGATCTCCCAGGTTTACTTCCAAACAAGGAGATTGAATTTGAGATTAATTTGATTCCGAGAATAGCGCCTATAGCTAGAGCACCCTACCCGATGGCACCCACTGAGTTAAAGAACTAAAGACTCAATTAGAAGAATTAGTGGATAAAGGCTTCGTTCAACCAAGCGTATCTCCCTGGGGAGCACCAGTATTGTTCGTCAGGAAGAAGGACGAGAGTATGAGATTATGTATAGACTACCGAGAATTAAATAAGGTGACGATATGTAATCAATATCCACTCTTGTAGATCAACGACTTGTTTGATCAACTCCAAGGAGCGAGGGTGTTTTCCAAAATCGATCTAAAGTCAGGGTATCATCAGTTGAAAATCAAAGGGGAAGATGTCCCTAAGACTACTTTCAAGACATGCTATGAACATTACGAGTTCTTAGTTATGTCTTTCTGGCTAACCAATGCCCCAGCTATATTCATGCATTTGCTGAACAGAGTGTTTTATGATTTCTTAGACAAGTTTGTCATAGTATTCATAGATGACATTTTGGTGTATTCGGGTAGTAATGAGGAGTATGCTGAGGACCTAAGAGCAGTTTTACAGACACTCAGGGAGCAATGACTCTATTCTAAATTCAATAAGTGTCAATTTTGGTTGGATCGAGTCACATTTCTGGGACATGCGGTTTCAATTGATGGTATCGATGTAGATCCTCAGAAGATAGAAGCAATTTTCAATTGGAAGTAACCAACCACGGTAACAGAAGTTAGGAGTTTCTTAGGGTTGGTAGGGTACTATAGGATATTTGTTGAGGGATTATCCAAGATTTCCATCCTATTGACGAAACTCACTAGAAAAGAGACCAAATTTGAGTGGTCAGAAGCCTATCAGAAGAGTTTTCATGAGCTGAAGGCAAGATTGACTACATCTCTCGTACTTGCACTCTCTATAGGAAATGAGGGCTTTACAGTGTACAGTGATCCTTCAAGGTAGGTTTTGGGTTGTGTTTTGATGCAAAATGGAATAATGATAGCTTATGCTTCCAAACAATTAAAGAAGCATGAGCAAAACTACCCAACCCATGATTTAGAGTTGACTGCAGTAATATTTGCACTGAGGATTTGGAGACACTATCTATATAGAGTTCCATGTCGGATATTCATCGATCACAAGAGTCTCTAGTATTTATTTACTCAGAAGGAATTGAATATGAGGCAGAGAAGTTGGATAGAGTTAATCAAATACTATGATTGCACCATCGAGTACCATCCAAGAAAAGCGAATGTAGTAGTAGATGTATTGAGCAGAAAACCCACTAACTCAGTAGCTCACCTAAAAACAAGGTACCTACCATTGCTGGTAGAGATGAGATATTTGGGGGATAAATTGGAAATAATAGATACAGGTGCACTGTTAGCTACATTTCAGGTTCAACCAGTACTCGTGGATCGTATTCGAGAATTACACGTTCAAGATCCTCAGTTGATCAAGATAAGACAAGAAGTGGAATCAGGCCAATAGGAAAACTTTTCATTAGGGGCTGATGGTACACTAAGAATGGGTCAAAGACTCTGTGTTCCAAACCTGATAGAATTCAAAAAGGAGATTTTAGATGAAGCCCACTCGTTTGTATACGTTATGCATCCAGTGAGCATGAAGATGTACCATACCTTGAAAGAACATTATTGATGGCAAGGTGTGAAGAGAGAGATAGCTGAGTACGTGTCAAGATGTTTGATATGCCAATAAGTTAAGGCTAAGCACTAGAAACCAACATGACTTGTTCAGCCACTCCTCATCCCAGAATGAGAGTGCATCACAATTGACTTTGTAGCAGGATTTTTGTAGAGTCGGAGTGGATATAATAGCATTTGGGTGATAGTGAATCACCTCACAAAGTTTTCCCATTTCTTACTCATCCGGAGTACGTATTCCCTGGACAGGTTAGCCAAGCTATACATAGATGAAATTGTACAACTGCATGGAGCTCTAGTGTCCATCGTATCAGATATAGATCTAATATTTACATCCCGATTTTAGCCTAGTTTACAGAGGGCTTTGGGCACTCAATTACAATTTAGCATAGCATTCATCCGTAAATAGATAGGCAGTCTAAGCGTACTATTCAGACTTTGGAAGATATGTTAAAATCCTACGTGATGAAGTTCGAAGGGAGTTGGGATACTCACTTGCCATTGATCGAGTTTGCCTACAATAATAGTTATCAGACCAGTATCGGTATAGCACCATATGAGGTACTTTATAGAAGGCGATGCAGGATTTCGATATGCTTGGATGAGATGGGTGAGAGGAAAATAATTAGACCTGAGGTTATTCAGATGACCACATATAAAATCAAGATTATTAAGGATAGGTTGAAAGTCTCCCAAGATCGACAGAAGAGCTATGCAGACAAGCGCAAAAAAGATTTAGAGTTCCAAGTTGGGGATAAGATATTCCTACGGATATCACCATGGAAAGGGGTAATCCCGTTTGAAAAGAGTAATAAGTTAAGTCCACGATATATTGACCTTTATAAGGTGATAGGCAGAATGGGAGAGGTGGCATATTGATTCGAGTTACCAGTAGAACTCTCCAAGATTCATAACGTGTTCCATATCTCAATGCTTCAAAAGTATTTAGCGGATCCTTCACACGTGTTGACAGAACAACCAATGGAACTAAAAAAGAACCTAATATATGAGGAAGCACCAGTTCAAATTCTTGACATAAGGGAGCAGGTTCTACGTAATAAGGTCATTCCATTGGTAAAAGTGCTGTGGAGGAATTATGTAGTGAAGGAAGCCACGCGGGAGCACGAGGATCAGATGTGCAGTCAATATCCGTAGCTATTTGAGTCAGGTATGTGATTTAGGACAATTTATTTTGAGGAGGGGTGAAATTGTAGAACCTTAAGTGTCATTTTCTCGAAAAATAATTTTTTCGGATGAACAGTATTTTCAAATGGAAAGTGTCTGTGTAAATAGTGATTTTCAAAAAATGGACTACAGAAATCAAAAGTTTCGGAATAGGAATTAGAGTTATTAGAAATTAAAATAGATTAAAAATGAGTTCATTTGAATAAGTTTTGAGCAATCCGAAAGTAATTTACGATAATGCGCTTTTTGGCCAATAATGGATATTTGTGATTTAGCACCCATTAGAATTTTTTTAAAAGAATAGAATTAAGAGGTTTTATACCTAATTTGAGTATTACATGGTTAATTAGATGATAGGATGACCATGAAATATTTTTGGAATTTATTAAGTTAGAATGTGACTAAATGCATTTAAGGGCAAAAAGGTCATTTCAAGCTCAAATAATACATGAATTTTGGTGTGAGCATTACATGGAAAGTACTTGAGTAAGAAACACAATCCATGTCATGAGATGTTAACCAATGAATGAGTGACAAATAAAAAATTTAATTATGGATTTTTTTAAATATTAGTTGTCATGCATTAATTGATGATGTTTTTGGGTGTAGATTAGGTTAGTTTGGACAGCAGTGGTGAAGGAAAAATCAAGGTGATTCGAGTCGATTTTTTATGCAAAAATCACTAGCTTTCCAACAAATAAGGTCCTAGGCAATAATTGGTCAAGAAAATATGAGAAAATAGGTGAGTTTTGTTGGCTTTTATGATGATTTTAATTATTAGTTTGGGGTGAATGATTGCTTGATGAATTAATGATGTTTATGGGTGTGTTTTGAAGTAGAAATTCTTGGGTTTAAGCTTGGAATTGAAGGAGAACACAAAGCAAGCAAGTTGTCAAGTAAACTAGTAAGTTAATGTTAGGGTTTGTATGAATTTTTGTTAGAAAATTGTTATTGAGTTGTGATTATGATATTAGATGGATTTTGTTGTGTTTTTGATGTGTTTGATGAGCTTAAAATTGAAGAAAATTTATGTGATACCTTAGGGGTAATTTCGGCCAAGCTAGCTTAGTTAGGGGCTTGAGTAGATTTTTAACATTTGATGAAATTAATAGATGTTTGACATAATTTTATGTTGATATGGATTATTGAAATTCAAAAGAAAAATTTTGTAGTTGGTGGTTAGTATTCACTCAACGTAGGGAATTTATGCACACAATTTGATTTTTTTATCGTTTTATGAATTTAGTTGATGTGTGACATGAATTTAAGATGATATAAATCAAGGAAGTGAAAAGAAAATTGTTTGATGGGTGTGTTAGGTAATTCAGCTAAGGGAGTAATTGGGGTTCAAGCGGTTGTTCAATCATCTTGATGAGTTTTAATATGTTTATGCATGTAATTGAGTAAGTTCTAAATGGGAATTATGTTTTACTAAGTGTAGTAGGAGTTTGGATTAAGAAAAGCAAAAGAAAAGGCTCAGAAGAGTGGTGCACTAGTTGGAGTTAAGTTGTGAGTGTAGTTGTTTTAAAAGTTTTTGTGAATTTAAGTTGTTAGTAATTTATGTTTACAAGAATATAATTTAGTATTCAATGTATTTAATTGATTTAATTAGGTTGTTAGCATGTAATTCTTTTATTTTATGATACTAGTAAGCTTTCTTGATTCATGTTATGAATATATTTATATTTTAAAATTAAAGCGAAATAATAAATTGAGTGAATTATAGATTAAGAATTCTTTACTAAAGTAAAAAAATTTATAAAGGTAAGGTTTACCCTAATCCCTAATATACCTGGTCGAAATACCTCAGCGTGTACGGCAAGTTGGTTGAGAGAGTTACTAACTGGGGGGTTGGGTCAATGAGTCGTCCTCTACACGTGTAGGGTAGTATAGATCTACCAATATTGGGACAGGATCATGATTCTAGAGTTTCCCACCTCGGAGACTACACATGGTATCATTCCCGAACTCAGTGACGATAAGAAATTCCACACGACAGAGCAAGTTTCCCTGGGTTGCCTTAGGTAGTTCTCGAAAGAAAAAGAACCCGTCGTTAGGCACGAAGTTTATAAAGTAAAGAAATTTTATTAAGCAAAGTATTTACGCTTTACTAAAGTTATTTTTATTAGTTTTCCAATATTATAAAATTTCAATGAAATCGATAGTTTTGTAAAACTATTTTAGGAGGACATTATTATATTTTAGAAAGTAATTTATTATTCAAAAAGTTTACCTACTCACTGAGTTTATACTTATCTGTAACGCCCCGAATTTTCTCTAATTAAGAGAAATAAAAATACATTTAGATGAATAGTATTTTTGAAATGAATAATATTTTTGGATTAATAGTATTTTTGAGTGAATAGTGATTTCGGGAAAGCAGACATTTCCTCAAGTTTCGTGAGATAATTTTTTTTTTTTTGAATAATATTTTCGGACGGAAAGTGTTTGTGTCAATAGTACTTTTTAAAAAATAGATCTCGTATATTAAAAGTTTTGAAAATCACATTAAAATTAACGGAGACGAATAAAAAATGAATCAATTTAAGATAAAATGGAACAATTATCGGATCCGATCAAAAATTTTTAAAGTTTTGAGAAGTGTCAAAATAAGTATTAAAATATTCAAAAAGTATTTTAAAAACTCAAACGATGCTTCCGAAGGAGATTCGGATTGAAACGGAATCAACTCGGAGATCGCCAAAGAAGATTTAGTGAACTTCGGAAAGCCAAAAAGAAGCATGGATTGACTTTTAAGAGTCACTAAGGTTACTAAGAGTATGTAGGAAATTCGAATATAGGCTTTGGTAAATTTAGAAAGGACTTCGAAAAAGTTTTGAAAAAAAAAATCGAATTTGGGCGTTTCGAAAAAAGTCAAATCAAAAGCAAAAGAAAATAATAGACATATGGGGCAAACAACCATAAAAAGGTGACATGTGGCATAAGGTATAAGGATGAGGACACGTGGTAGGATCTCATGGATGATATTTTTGTGATTTTGAGTAATTTTTATAGGTGAAATGGTCATTTGGTGGATAGTATATAAAATGAATGCATGAAGAATGAAAGAAGAGTGAAATCACTCAGTCAAAAGTGAAGGAAAACATGAAAGAGAGGAGTAGCCCGTGAGATGGAGTGAGATTGAGAGGAAAGAAAAAGAATCGACCGTGAAAGAGGAGGAAGAAGGAAGAAGAAGAATGAGAGGTGATCTAACATCCCAAAACCTCTCAAACCGATCAAGATTTCACAAGAAAAAGTTAAGGCAAGTTGAGTTAGATTCATGTTTAATTTATGGTTATTTTTTTTTAGTTTGGTGATTTAATGAGTTTTGATGAATTTTATGTCATGATTGGAGGTTGATCTTCATTAAATTTAGCTTGGAAATGAAAGGAAGCATCAAATAGTTTTGGGTCAAGAATCTAGTAATGTATAAGTTAGGGTTTGATGTAGAGATTTGATGGAATATAATAAATTTTGATTTTAAGGCATTGGTGATGAAATTGATGAGTAATTGAAGTATTTGGGTATGATTTTTGAGTTTGCAATGAAATGGATAATTTAATGGTGTTATGTACTAGTAAGTGGTCAAATTAGAAAAATAGATGTAATGGAATTAATTTGATACATGGATGATATTATATGATGATTTATGTTGATTTGAGATGATATTTGGAATGAAAATGTAAATGAATAAATAGATGAGTAATTATATGTATGTGAACAATTTGTGTTTTTGCATGTATTGAAGTGATTTTAAAGATATGAATGGTTTGTATGAGGTTTGGAATGCATTTTGAGTTGATTGGTAGCAAACGAATGGAAGAAAAATTTAAAATAGAAAGTTTGAGTGTTAAGGTGATTAAAGTGAAAAAAAAGAAAAAAAAAAAAGGTGTATGAATGAATATTCCATCCTTTTTGATGTGTTTTAGTGATGGATTGAGGTTAGAAAGGATATAAAAACATTCATAAGCATGTAGGTACAATTGTTCTTGCATTTAGATTAGCTGATTTGATTTTATGTTTATAAAATGCTCTCTTGAAAACCCTAGGTGTGGGTTTAGAGCAAGGTGCTCAAGAGAAGAGCAGAGAGAAGTTATAAGCTCCAAATTGGTGGTGTGGGAAAACCATTAGCAAGCCCAAAAAGTTAGTGTACACTTACTTGAAAATTTCATTTTTGTTAGTAAGGTTTTAGAATGTTTAAAATTTTGATTAATTATGTTTTTGGTTGAATGAGTTTGATTTCCATTTTGGAATGATTTGTGGATTATTTTGATATGTGAAATTGTGACAGTTTGACAAATTTTGAATTACTTGTATATGTTGGCCGAATATGGATATAGAGGGTTTTGTGAAATTATTTTGATAATTTGTGATTTAATATTGTTTGCATGTGATCTTAATGACTTTCAAATGGAAATAGAAAAGAATCGGAAATAAATTGACGAGTTTAGTACCTTGACCGAATGTATATTGGGTGAAGGGCATGAAGGTTTTGATAAAATTTGATAAGTTAAATGAGTGCAAAATGGTGTTTTATGATACTGAAATTGATATTTCGAACAAATGGGAAAAATTATGAATGAAATCTTGTTTGTTACTTTCCAAACGAAATTTTTGGTTAGAAACGAAAATTCATTCATATGAAATTATTTGTAATAAATAATATTTATAAGGATCCTAGTAAACTTGGACATTGGTAGATGAGAATTGGCAGTTGGCATGCCAATAGGGTGATATTAGCAGTACTACACCGATTTGATTGTATACATTGATACCAGATTCATAGACCTTGAGAGACACCGAGTGTCCGGTCCCAAAATTTATGTGATATATGAAAAATGATTCGGTGGGTAGTCACCGAGTGTCCAATGCAGAAGAAACCTGTTTTTTAGCCTATGGTATCGTGTCAGTATTTGCAAAGGACGCTGAAAAATATTTGGTGAAAATCGTGTTATTGTAATTGGAAAAAAAATTATTTTATGTATTTTGTATGTGTAATTGTTAGTAAATTGATTAATTAGTGAAGTTTTTATGCAAAGTTTAAGAGTGGTTGTTAAAAGTAACTTTTAAGTTTCATTAGTTATTCACTTTTTATTATGTTATATTTTGAAATATGAAAAATATTGAAAGTGTGAGTTTATGTTATCGTGTAATAAAGTTTTATAACTTTTAAATCAAATATACACCCACTAACTAGAAATACTTAGAGCGTCGGATTTTTCACACGTAGGTTGAGATTTAGGCATTGTAAATAAAGACAGACGAGAAGTCAGTTGCCGCGTTTTCTACGAGTCACATCTCTCTATCTTTATGGTAGTTATTCTTATGGCACTATGTATTTTTGTTAACGTGTATTGACACGCATGTATATATGTACACAAATATGTATTCATGAAATTTTGTAAATGATAATGTATATAAATCGTATAAAAGATTTTGGAATTGTAAAGTAATTCTGTAAATAAATTTATTACTTTTCTTTTAATTGATATTTACTTTTATTAATATTATTTTTATTAAAAGTTGTGTTCATAAATGTTTGTGTGGTGAAGTGAAATTGGATCGGACAGAGGGTCCGAAATTTGAATTTGGGAAAATGAGTTTATGATAGAAGTGTCTCCTTTCGAAATCACAGGTTTTGTAAATTTTGGGTTTTTTAGAAAAATAGAAAAAACTCTGCCAAAATTTTTTTAATAGTATATTTATAGATAACAATAATGAATAAATCGATTAAAGTAACATCCTTCGACTAGATTTTTATTTTAATGGGAATCGTGTGGAGAGTGTTATATCACCACTCTATTTTTATGTTTTCTGAAAAATCTTCCCCAGATATAAGAATGAGCCAGCATACAGACACAGCTCCATCGGACGTTTAGGTAGGCCATGAACATGATACTACTGTATTAGTTCATTTCTTTCACATATATGAGCATGCATCATATACCATGCTTCATTGTATTTTTGTAAATATTACTTTTAAATGTTTATAAATCTTTTGAAAATTTTCATTTGTAAATTATGTTTTGAGTGTAAATGTTGAATTTATGTAAATAAGGTTATTTTCAAATTTATTTCAATCCAAAAGCATGTTTGTATTTAATTGTGAAAATGAGGGCTTGAGGCCTAAAAGTTGAGAAAAGATGCATATCATAGAAGTGTTTTTTTTTTTCTAAATTTGTAAGTGGCATGTTCAAAAAGCAGCCGTTATACTGTCGAAATTTTTATAAACCCACTTTGCAATTTCCCATAAAAGAAAATGTTTTATTCATTTCCACGAGAAAAGAGTTTCTAAATGAGAAGGGTACCTATACAGGACCCTTTTGAGCCAAAGTGAGGATTCGATTGAGTTCCGTCAGGGTACTCCATACGGACTCCCATCGGGTTCAGTAGAGGGATCCGGACGGGTACCTACATAGACTGTTTTCTTAGTTGCTTCACAAGCGACTACACATCTAGCCTTCATGGTGGAGTTAGCAATGCAATATTACGTAAGCTCCATCATACTATAGCTCCACCACTAAAGGTAAATACTAATCCGAATATGGATTTCTTGAATCCTTGTCCGATTAAAAATTAGAGTTTGTATATCCTATTAGAATCATATTTCCACCAAAAGACATAAGCATATAGTCTCTTTTTTTTTTCGAAGATACTTAAGAATAAGTTTTATTGCCACCCAATTATCCAATCATGGGTTAGACTGATAACGACTGACTACTCCCATTGAATATCATATATTCGATCTTATGTATGATATAGCATACATGAGAGTGTCTAATGCAGAGGCATATGTAATTCATCTCATGTCCTCAACCTCTTGAGGTGTTTCAAGACACTATTCCTTAGATGAATTCCATTCTGAAAAGGTAAATTACCTGGCTTGGAATTTTGCATTGCAAAACGTACAAGAAACTTATTAATGTACGATGCTTGAGATAGTCCTAACAATTTATTCTTCTGATCTCATATGATTTTGATCCCAAGACCATAACTAGTTTCTCCTAAATCTTTTGTTTGGAATTGGTTAGTAAGCTAGTTCTTTATGTCTTATAATGCTCCCACATCATTACCAATGATTAGGATTTCATTAACGTAAAAATACAAGGAAAATCACTTTCTTAACAATGATTCTCTTATGAAAACAAGGTTCATCAACATTTTGCTCAAAACCATAAGATTTGATTGAAGTGTTGCACCTTATGTTCCAAGATCAAGATGTTTGCTTAAGTCTATAAATAGATCTTTATAACTTGCCAACCTTTTGCTCTTAACCTTGGGACATGAATCCCTCCAATTACACCATATAAATGCTTTTGTCAAGATTGCCATTCAAAACACAGTTTTGATGTCCATTTGGCATATCTCATAGTCGAGACATACACTTTGGATAGAAGAATGTGAATGGAATTAAGAATAGCTACTGACAAGAAAGTTTCTTCACACTCAGCTCTCTAATTTTCGGTATAACCCTTTGCCACTAGCCTAGCTTTGAAGGTCTCTGTCTTCCCATCCATTCCACTTTTTCTCTTCTAGATCCATTTACGAAATATATTTACCCATCTGATTGTTCCATAAGTTCCCAGACAAAATTGAAATATATGGAATCCATCTCAAGATTCATGGTTTAAGACATTTCTCTTTATTAGAGTCATCTATGTAGCAAACAGGTCGTTTTACATCCTTTCCACTATGATGAGGTGGGAGATGCATCTGACGAGAATTTGTTTGATGCTTAGACATAGTGGTAACTGTGTTCTTATCAACAACTATTGTTGAATGGATACTAGTCGAACCAAGCAATAACTTTTTAAATATAGTTTTACTTCGAGTTTTGTAATCTTTTATATAATTATCTTCAAGAAATGTAGTGTTTGTCTATACAAACACTTTTCTCTTCTGGAGGATTATAAAAGAATCCACTTCTAGTTCCTCTGAGGTAACCTACGACTGACCTATAACATGGTTCCAAGGCTTCTCAGTCTTGTACTTCAGCATATGTACTAGATACCCCTATCTGTGAAAATGTCACAAACTATAGTTTTTCAACTATTCCACCACTCTAAAGGTGTCTTAGAAATAGACTAGGAAGATACTACATTTAGTATGAATATTGTACTCTTCAATGCATATCTCGAAAAGAAACTAGGCAATTATGAGTCACCAATCATAACACCAATCTATTGAGGTGTTCTGGGAGCTATGAATTGATATGGAATCTCATTTTCTAATAGTTGTTTTATTGTTTTGAATAATGTTTTAGCATAAATATGATTTCTATTTCTGAACTTATGGAACAACAATATTCGATTTCTTTAAATAATATATCAGTTATTATTTCTAGAAATAGTTTGGATAGTTGTTTAGTAGCATTAGAAAACAACTTTTACTTGCTAAGATCGTTAACTAATAGTTCAAATCTCAATGTTGAAGTGTTTAAGGTTAAAAGATCTAAAACAAAACGACAAAAGATTTCTTCCAATGATTATATCTAATGCAACATAAGTTTGAAACTTTTAAAAGTTTCAAAGAGTTTCAAACTAAGGTTGAAAACCAATTAGATAAATCATTGAAAGCTTTATAACATTCTCTCACTACTCTAGCTACATGACATTCTTGGTACCAACGTGCATGGTGAACTTGTTTATAACATAGTTGCTTTGAATTGCATGGAACTCTTCTAAAGAGTCTCTAGAATCATGCTAACTTGGTTAGGCAAATTGATCACCCTACCATGATACATGAATCATGAATAAGAAATACCATAAAAAAATTACTATACCATGATAATCTAACATGTCACAAATAAATGTCATTTTGGAATAGATCAAATATTTGTATGTTACATTAAAAGAAAATCTCAGTCAAATAATGAAACATAATAACTCATATTCCTATATTATCTTACTACCACTTATTTTGGTCAAGATATTAACTTACCAATTAATTAATTATATTCCTTTATGAGTGTAATCCATCATTTAAAATCTCTTAGATTTAACTTGAGAGTTGCTAGCCTTAGGGTAGGTCAAATGTAAAATACATCCAAAAATCCTAAACGTTAGGAAGTCAGCCTTGATATTGACCCAAATGGACACCACTGTTAGGGGGATGAAAACAAATCATCTTAAGACATCATTTAAATCACACAATGTTAAACTAATGACAAAGGCCATGAGATATATTGTCATACATCTCTCTCCCACTCACAATTTTAGGATTAGGGTTTACTACTGATCCTAGTCATCATCTTAGATTATTAATTACTAAAAAAATATAATCTAAGTTACTATAATCATCATTCTATTGGCACCTACTAAATTAGTATATTTTTAATTCTCCAAAAATCTAATTTATTATGAATGATCTTATCTAGATAATCTAAACTCTTTAATTATAAAGATTAGATTTAATATGAGATTACGCAATTTTAACTCTTAAAATCCAATCCATATTATGAGCTAATCATCAAATATTTTATTTTTAATCACACTTAAAATGAATTTTAAATGGCTTTACTAATTTAAACATATTAAACTCGTTAAAATTAATTAGATCAGTTATGTGAATTATCCAATTTTAACTCTTAAAATCAAATCATGTTATGAACACCAATTATTTGTAATCTATCTATTTTAATCATATTAAAACTATATTTCTAATTGGTTTACTAATCTTAATAAATTAAATTATTTAATTAAATTAGATTAGCAATAATGTGAATTACCCAATTTTAACCCTTAAAATCTTATCACATCATGAATATCAATTAAACAAAATATATATATTTTAATCACATTAAGACTATATTTCTTATTGGCTAACTAATTTTAATAAATTAAACTTTTTAATTAAATTACATTAGTAATAATGTGAATTACCTAATTTTAACTCTTAAAATATTATCATATCATGAATACCAATTAAATGAAATATATCCATTTTAATCACATTAAGACTATCATATATTTATAATTTCTGAACCAAGGATTTTCAACTAAAATCCAAATAGATTATGAAATTGTTATCCTATGCATTATTATCTCTATTTTTACTAGTAAACTATTTAAATGAAAAAGTAAACAATAATACATGTATGTATGTCAAGTTATAATGTAATGAATAGACACTTTCTATTTTACATGACATATTTTAATACATTATCATGTTATTAACAAATCATTCAATCATCGCATGATAAACAATTTAAATAAACAATTTGTTATTAACCAAGTTCTTTAACTTTAACGATCTAAAACTAATTTTTAAAGATTACAAAATTCATCAAGGCATTCTTTGGTCTTCAACTGTAGTCTTCAAGGTCTTGATAGGCTCTCTTGACTCAAAACTAAATCTAATTTAACTATCAAGAGCATCCATCCAATGGATCGAGTCATAAAACACTCATTTCTTTATTTCTAGACCCAATATATGCTACCTTTACTAGCGAAAAACCCTATGCACATCAACCAAGCATGTGCCCAAGGTCGTCATAAGCCTAGCCCACAACTATCCTTAGATGTACGGTAGCTAGCAACTATTAACCTAGAACGAGCAAATTTGCAGTTGCTGTTATTACAAGCTTATTTCTTTACGAAAGGGTCTGACTAATGATCCAACCATCCAGAATGAAACTCCACATCTATTGAACCTATTGCCCAAAGTTCTATTTGATCTAATGGTTAATGAAGGAGTTATATCTGTTTTACAAAGACTGTGCAGTTCAGCCCCAAATTTTGACCAACACTGTTTTGAAGACTGAACTCATCATAATGAGCTCCAATCAATGATCTAACCATTCAAACTCAAGCATTATTCGCTCTTAGCATCCAAAACCAATTTTACCTTGATCCAACAATGGATAAAGGAGACATGGCCATATTACGAAAACTACAACAATTGTAGCAGTAGAATTTCGCCCACTTTTCCATTTCGTTCTTCACATTGGATCTTCAGAAAAATCTAAACTTAATATCATGATTTTATGATGAAAAATAAACACCACAAATGGCTTAAAAATTTAATCAAACTATATTAGTCAAAGAACCGTACAATTAACGATCAATCCATATAAATCTCATTCATCAACATGAATAAATAAAAATATGCATATTATCAAATATTTAATGTCTACTCTATGACATACAAGGAATCATAATCAAGTAAAATCACTAATTATTGAATTATTCATTAAACTAGCAAAATCAAGGTTTTGATACCAATTGAAGGTCAATTTAATACATAAACGTGGATTTAAAATTTTTCCCAAAAAAAAAAAAAAAATGGTACCCAATCGATGGTTGTAATGACAATTCAATAAATCAAAATAATAAAATCGAATCTTACATTGTATAAATAAAGAATTCAACCATTTTAATTTGCAAATTCTTTATCATTCAATCATCCTCCCCATGACTCTTCACACTCATTTTCTTTTCACAAAAAAAATCCTGCAACAAAATGAAAATGATGAAGGCTAACAACTATGAAGGGTTCAGCCAACCCTCCCTGTTGATTGATGATTTGTTGCCAACCTAAAATTAGGATTCTTTGTTTTCTTTCTTTTATGATGAGCAGCTAGGGTGAGGAAATATAGATCAACTCAAAAAAATAAATAAAAAAATTGATCAATTGATTATCAATATAAAACATCATTTTTCATTAAATAATTTAGGATTTTCTAATTTGACAAGGAAACATACTTCTTTATTAATTAGAATATTTAACTTTCAATTTAGAAATTCTAATTCATAATTAGATGATTTAATTTCCAAATTGGAAATCTAATTCATAATTAGATGATCCTAGTTAGAGAATTACTCTCATTTTGTGTATCCATGGTCGACCCACATTCACATTATAGGCTGAATGATATGCATAGTTTTATTTATTCATTCGTCAACATGAAATAAATAAAAATATGCATATCATCAAATATTTAGTGCCTACTCTATGACATACAAGGAATCATAATAAAGTAAAGTCACTAATTATTGAATTATTCATTAAACCAGCAAAATCAGGGCTTTGATACCAATTGAAGGGAAAAATCGATTTAAGATGATACGTAAATGTGGATTTAAAATTTTTTCCAAAAAAAAAGGGTACCCAATTGATGGTTGTAATGACAATTCAATGAATCAAAATAATAAGATCGAATCTTACATTACATAAAGAATGAATTCATCCTTTTTAGTTTGCAAATTCTTATCACTCAATCATCCTCCCCATGACTCTTTATGAAGAAACTTAGTGTGGGCATGATCTAGAAAAATCTGTTCATTTTCTTTTCACAAAAGAAATCCTACAACAAAAAGAAAATGATGAAGGCTACATAACTATGAAGGGTTCGACCAACCCTCCTTATTGATTGATGATTTGATGCCAACCTAAAATTAGGATTATTTGTTTTCTTTCTTTTGTGATAAGTGGCTAGGGTGAGGAAATATAGATCAACTCAAAAAAAAAAAAAAAAAAATTGATCAATTGATTATCAATATAAAACATCCTTTTTTATTAAATAATTTAGAGTTTTTTTAATTTGACAAGGAAACATACCTCTTCATTAGTTAGAATATTTGACTTTCAATTTAGAAATTCTAATTCATAATTAGATAATTTAATTTCTGCTATGGGCATTTTTGCAATCATAGAAAATTGGCTGAAATAGGCTCAAAGATGAGTCCAGTATGTTATTCTATAAGAAGAAGCCCAATAGGAATTAGTTAAAGGTCAAAGGAGAGAAGATGTGGTTGTTTCTTAGCCTATGACCCTAACACATCTGATCGTATGGTTGATCGTTCTAATTACTGAGCGGCTGATCGTATTATTTGAACACATGTCTGATTGCATGAAGGGTTTGACCCATATTATAACACTAAGCTAATCCGATCATAGTAAAGAACTGCTCGATGGTACTCTTCAAAGGCTATCGGAATGATCAGGAGGTCTTCTTATCTAATTGCCAGTCATATGGGCAGATCACTTAGACAATCTGCTAGTTGGGTGTAATATCTGATTGTTTGAGTAATCTGTTCGCTGAAGGTGCTCGTTAAATTTGACCAGTTGACCTTATAGAAAATAGAATCAGTTTAATTCAGGAAATGGGTCAACTTACCTATTTTCATACAAATCAAATCACGACATTCTCGGCAATTGCTGCAAATACGGTGGAGATAATCTTGGAAGATATTATCTTAATTAATGTATATTATTTGTTACCTTATCTATAAGATTCTTAAAATCTATTCAAATTGTAACATCTCCTCTATAAATAGGGGATCAAATTCATTGTAAAACCCTAAGTAAGAAAATATATACTGTTACTCTAAGATAATAAGAGTGATAGTCGTGGACGTAGGCCATTACTTTGCTGAACCACATAAAAATTATTGTGTTCTGCTTATTTTGATTCTAATCATTGTTGTTTTGTTTGTTAGTTGCTATTTCGTAGGTATTAGGCTTCAAGAACCGAGTTGACCAAAATTGAGTGTCAACAATTTCCAAATTGGAAATCTAATTCATAATTAGATGATCCTAGTTAGGGAATTGCTCTAATTTTGTGTATCCATGGTCGACCCACATTCACATTATAGGCTGAATGATTGTTGAGCACCAAAAGCTTTGTGTACAGATTGATGCCTTCAACATACATAGGTAGAGATATCTCTCTGATCGTGGTCTTATGCTTTTCACTAAAATTGACGAGGACTGTTGACCTCTTATTTACATTCTTCTTATTGATCTGTATTTTTCTTAACTCATTAAAAAACAAGACATTGCAAGAATTCCCATTATTGATCAAGCTAGTTGTAGTAATTTTGAAATATTTAAATCATCCGACTCTGCATTAACATTCTCGTATTAATACTTCACAATAATATTTTAAAATAACATGATATATTGATATTCCATGTGCTGTCAATTTGTCACCTTTGACATTTCATTTTCATTTTTTTGTGAATATTGTCACCTTCAGCTAAATCCTACATCCTCTCTGTGCGATCCAAGATTGGCATTTCCGATGCCACCAACATATTGCAGAGGCATATTAGGAAAGAAGATTCACTCACATCAAGTTTTACAAATTAAAAGCAATCACCTTACATATTTCCCGTGGAATCCCGGTAGAATTATCAAAATATGTTAAGGGAATGAAGATCCTGGTTGAATTGAGAATGGATATATAACAACCGAATCAAAGTTGGAAATGTTTTTTTTTTTTTTTTTTTTTTTTTTGGGCGGAGGGGGAGGTGGGGGTTGGGTGGGGGGTGGGTTTGAAAGACAAAGTTGTGACATGTTGATTAACACACACCCATACTTATGATTTATGGATAAAAGCCAAAGACAATATTATTTAGGGAAAAATCTAAAAGATCATTTGAAATAAAAAATAATTTCAACTTACTCCAACTTCTCAAAATATTAGTACAAAAACTCCCTTTTGTCACTTAAAAGTGATTTTCATCCAATTTTTGGGTGGTTTTGTTACCAAATAAGTAAAAGATCATAATATCCTTCTTAGACAGTTTACCCACTAAAATTAAAAATAAAAAATAAATACAAATATAAAAATAATTAAAAATGAGAAAAACAATAAAAATAATTTTTTTTAATTTACCATAAAAATATAATAATTTATTATATTTAAAATTATTTAAAAAATCCTAACAAATAAATATATAAATTTAAAAATTGGTTTCCTCTTTTTTTTTTTTTTTAATTTACTATATTTAATCGTTGATGATTTCTTTTCTTAAATTTTTATTTGGGATCAAGGTAACAATAACAAACCATCACAATCAATTGTTGATTTCTTTTTATACGGTGATCTTCATCTCGCAATCAAAAACCAAAAACCAAAAACAACAAAAATCATTAATCAAAAAACAAATAACCACCATAACCACCACCAGCATCAAAAGCAACCGAAAATAAGAAATAAGGCAGAAAAAATAACCACAAGAATAGCCCAGAAAAAACAATTTGTATTTGGTCACATAATTAGGCAACAATTCACACCTCCCAGATATCATTTCTTCAAAAAGTGCCAATGCATTGCTAGCTTGCCGTGTGTGCACCTATCAGCGCAACCAACCTCTTTACACTTGCCATAAAAATCAACAAGTGATGACATCACACACAGACACATTTCCATCAAACCCACTTCTAATCACAAACCCATGTAACTGCCTCCCCAACTCGACTCCCCACCCATGTCCTGAAACTCTACGAACCCACGAAGCGCATCTTTGGGCCGCATGCATTAGAAATATAAGCATTCCACGTGGCCAGATTTCTCAGGCATTTCTTCGAACAACTTCTTCACTTCCTTTCTAAGTCCTGTTTTCCAGTACATATAGAAAGCATTGCACCCAACAAAGACATCACCAACAACCAGCCCAGATGAACAATAGCAGCAACATCGAACCCATCGCACCACCAACAACCAACAACAACCAACCCAGAATCATCCGCGAATCAGCAGCGAACCAATCCCACCACCAGAGTTGGTAGACCCACCATCAGTATTGGTAGACTCATCACCAGAAAACCCCTACGATAGTGTCGACCTCTGGTTCAAACCCAACTCCCCTGCATCAAAGATAGCCTCTAACCAACCAGATCTGACCAGCGGATGAGAGTGTGGTTTTAGAATTCGAATCGGAATCGGTGGAGGAGGAAGAGAAAAAGATACTGGTTGATGGGTGACGGCAGCCGAGTGGTATGGGGACTTTTTAAGTGATGATGGTGTGTTGAACGGTGATGGCATGTTGAGTGGTGTGATCATCAGATTTCCCAAATGTTTATATATTTTGAATTATTAAAGTGGATTCACTTTTTTATTTAACGATTTTGGACTGTTTTAACTATTACTTTCTTGATAAGAGGTTATTTGATATTACTTTCAATTCTACGGATAAATTAGTAATATATCTATCATTTATATGCTTTAATAATAGCATGAATTAAATCGAAGAATTACATTATTTTTTATTAGAACTGCAAATTAGATTTGCACTTATTCTTACAAAGCTTTTGCTTCATGTAATGGGGTATTTTGGAGTTCTATGACAGAACAAACACAACAATAGGGCTCTTCACTTTATGTTCTCCATCATCCCAAACCAAAGAAGCAGAAACTATGGGACTAACTATGGTCCCTTGAACAGTAAGTGTAAATGACAACGTCTGTCCAAGAGATGTGAAAGATAGAACGCTAGGATTAGCTTGGATTGTAAGACCGGGAGGAGCTGTCACTGAAGCATTATACGTTGAAACTGGTGATCCGACATTCGTGACAAACCTGGTGAAAGTTCTGTTGAAATTGGTTTCCGAGGGAAAGGTAGAGACAGCAAAGGAAGGATAGTTGAGATCCCAAACTCTTGCCCTAGTGGTTGCATCACAAGTGCTGTTATCTCCAGTAACAAGTCTAAGAAGTGTGGTGCTATATGATTGGCCACATAAAAATCTAATGTAATCGGTAGGTCCAGCATCATATACCAAACCAGGATTGACAGCCTTTGGAGGATTTAAGTGGCCTGAACCATATGCCAATTCAGCATCACGGTTCTGTGCTGCACTCATAGGATTAGCTGTAAGAGAAGAACACAAATTTAGACAGAATTAGACTAAAAGTCTCCTGAAATATAGTGTTGAAGGGTTTCATGGAAAGTTTATGATGAATTTCGAAACCATTTGAATAGGTTACCGGTGGTCATAATTGCAGACTTTATTGCGGCAGGAGACCAAGTGGGGTGAAAGGATTTGATGTAGGCAGCAACAGCAGTGACATGAGGGCAAGACATTGATGTTCCAGACAACAGATTATACGGAACAATTCTATTGTCACCTTTGACTTCGGAAACTGAGTTGAGAGGAGTCCAAGCAGCTAAAATGTTAACTCCTGGTGCAGTAATATCTGGCTGCAATCACAATAGACAGATAGAAAATTTTGTAAGGCCATGGTTGAACTAGTAAGTTAGCCAAATTGAATTCAATTATTATAGTTAAGAAGTAGATGAAAAATTATTACACATTCAGTTAGATTGTAATTTATATAATGCCATCTTGTCAAACTTGCAATCAATTCATCAATAATCCAATTCAATACATTGTGCCATAAGTGGCCTAAGAGATAGTGTCATGAAAGTAATTATTAATATCAACTGTTTAATTATGTAGTTAATAACGTACCTTGAGAATGTCAGACGTGATAGGATTAGGACCCCTTGATGAAAATGAGGCAACATAAGGAGCCAATGTATCGTTACCCTGAGTACTCTTAAATATAGTTGCGGACGCATTACTGCATATTTAAAAATTTAGATCAACAAAGAGTTTAATTATCTGCATTTAGTTTGTACTCGATGAATCTTAAGCCCTATACCTACCTGTTTGACTTGATGTAGGTTAAAATGTTGCTACCTTCGACCCTGTTAACATAAGAAGTGGGCAAGGGAAAGCTTGTAGCAGTATCTCTGGAGGTGATGTCTTGCATGACAGCACCAACTGCACCAGCAAACAATGGCCCGCTTCCGGAATTCAATAAATCACAAAGAACGATTTTGCCCTTCACTAAGTTCCTGTCCAACGAGGCTCCAAAGCAAAAACTGCATAGTTTCATCAACAAATAATTCCTCTAGTCAATTTTCCATTATCAAACTTATATCGAGGCTTACTATTTCTATATAAATAATTTTTCATGTCTATTATGTTTAGTCCAACAAATTATTCTCTAATATTAGACATCCTGACGTGGATAAAAAATAAAAAAACATTTACCGCGATGATTTATATGTAAAACCTCTAGTAACATTTGGCACATCTCCACCGTAAACAAGCGGATACATTGTATTTGATAGGTCAACTGTGTTTATTGAAATTCCCTGCACACCACGCAAATAATATAACCCCAACATCATAAAATTTTTATAATTCAACGTTTAAATTTATTAGGTTAAATATTTTAGACTTTAAATATTCAAGCAAATATTTATATGTTAGACGTTTAAATTTAATGCACATTAGTTACAGATTTTTTAAATATTATTTTTTAGTCATTAGATATATCTACCGATTAAAAGGCTTTTATTCTCTCGGCTCATTCACTAGCTATGGGATCCAAATTTTCAGAATATAATATTTTAGCCTTTAGATGGATTTAACACGTAGTATAATATTTTTCTGTACCTCATAAGCTAAGTTGTTTCCTAGTTGAACCTTGGTCAAAAAATTCCTGTCAATGGTGCTAGCAGCCACAGAGAGAAGCCAAGGAGCAAAATTGGAGATTGTGGAAAACGAAGGTCCATCATTTCCAGCAGAAGTTGACGTCAAGATTCCATTTCTCATTGCATGAAAGGATCCAATGGCAATCGAATCATTGAAGTAGTCCAAAGCAATTGATCCTCCGATCGAGACCGAGAGTATGTCAACGCCATCAGCAATAGCGTCGTCAAAAGCTGCTAAAATGTCTGCATCCTGGCAAGAATCCGACCAGCATGCTTTGTACACCGCGATGCGGGAGGATGGGACGCCACCCCTTGCGGTTCCCTCGGCTAGGCCATACAAACTCGCCATGCTGACTTGGTTTCCCGCCGCTGTCGATGCGGTGTGTGTCCCGTGTCCATCTGAATCTCTCGGAGATTGAATGTCGTCAGGAGGGAACATTCCATCGCTCCGGTAATATCTTGCTCCTATGATTTTACTGTATACACAGACATATGTCAATAACTTTACTGGACGATTAATTAATATCCACGGAATTAAAATTTTAATCACTCAAATGAAATTCTAATAATAATCATTCATTTAATATTTGGTTACTACATTATCTAACGTGGTTAGGTATAGGTTCGAGACAATAGACCGGTAATATTTAAAAAAGAAAAGATTTCGCTATAACATAGGTTCAGGATAGTTAAAGGTAGTTTTCTTGGAAAACCACATGAATTATCATGTACCTATATTGAACTAGTATAATACATGATGAAAACCTTATTTATCAAGTGTATGATAATATTCTTTATTTATAGTATTGACTTGTGGATGCATAATTTTATATGCCTTATTGATTGTTTGAATGTGTTATTAGTCATATTGATATTAATATGGTCAATACAATGACAACATTCTAATGATAAAAATTGGTTAAGACGTGTACTTGTTGCAGGTGAAATTGGCTGAGACTTGGCAGGTGCCTCTCCATTTGGTGGGTGGAGGACCAAATCCTGTGTCGTTGAAGCTCTCAGACTCAGGCCAAATTCCAGAATCAATCACTCCAATTACGATATCACTTTCAGTTGTTGCTCTCTGAACTTGCTGGGGAAACCCCAGGAAATCCCATGACCTCGTTGTATGTAGTTTTAATTGTCTGTTCGGAAACACAGAAACTACACCACTCATTCCTGAACATCCGAAATTTTAAAAATATATTAGACAAACAATCAACAACATGAATTTTTAGGTACACAAGTCAGAATTTTTTCTAACTTCAAATTTTCAGATGTTGATGGATCCATAAATGATTTGTTATTTGCCCTTTACTACTTGTTTTAATCTGTTACATACATATAATAATTGAGATTTAACATATGTAATTTTATTAAAATCTGTATGTTCTCCATCAAAAAGGGTCCAAACAAGAGTAGAAACATTATTAGAAAAAAATGAGATCAGCTATATGTATAATAAATTAATCACCCACCAGCCATTTTTCTAGCTTCCTCTTCTGTCAACTTGACCGCAAATCCATCGAAGCTCTTCCTGTAGTTATAGAGTAGAGATTCCGAAGCCACATTCCTGAATTCACTCCCAATTAGATAATCAACATTTTGATGTATTTCAAAGTCTAATGTTAACGTATTTGACTTTTATTTTATATTTCTTGTAGGGGTTACTAGAATTAAAAACTTATTCTTTAATCCATATATATAGATGGTATTAAACTTTAAAAAAAAAAAAATCAACACAGTTTTATTTTAATTTTCTTTTTTCGAAAGTTACCCTCCAACTTGAGCTCAAATGATTTTTTTTTTTTTATTTATTCCATAATGCTTGATTGCAACAGAATTTTATTTTTATTTTTGTCATTTCTTATGGCATTAATCATTAAGCTTTTGTCTGGACGGTTATCACTCAAAAGACCTTTCTTAGTAAAATATTTTTAAACGGTTTAGTACATTTTTTATACTCTGAGAACTGATACATGAACTACTGCATGAGATTTATTAATTGTTTAGGAGTAAGTACAACTAAGTATATGAATTAAAAAGGAAACAATAAAAACTGGACATTACACTTTTGTATTCTCTAATTTGATCCCATCTTATAGTGTGCCAAGTGATGAATTAATATGTTAAGAACCTCCATCGAAAAGCACAGGTCAAAGAGAAGTCAACAGCAGATTGATTTAAGAAATGGTGTAATCTAGAAATTAGTTTAAATAGAATTTATTTTTGATTATTCCTATTTTATTCCTTTTATTAAATTAGAATTATTTCCATTTAGGATTTGATATTCTTTCCTTTTTGGATTTTCTTTTAGGAATTGATATTATTTCCTTTTAGATCAAGATATTATTTCCATTTAGTTGTTTGATACTATTTCCTTTATTGTTTGATATTTTTCCTTTTTAGTTATTATTTCTTTTTAAGAAATCTTTTTTATCAATAAATTGTAAGGCTATAAATAGTCATGAGACTTTACAGTTTAGTATGTTATTTTGTTTGGAAAAATTAGTAAAATCCCGTAGATTGTTAGATAACTATCTTGTTGATTTTTTGGTTGTTCTAAGTAGAGATACTAGAATTTCAAATTCTGTTATCTAATGTGTTTGTGTTGTATTATTGGGTGGAAATAGGTTTGTTGTTGGATCTAAAGTTAGGTTCTTAACAATTTGGTGCTTTCATTAAAAGATTTCTAACTAAATATTGTTGGGAGATTTCATTGAGAGAATTTGAGCAAAAGAAAAAAGTTCATTGAGAATTAACGTAATTCGTTGGAAAATTTGATTGAGAGTTTTTGAAAAAAAAAAAAAAAAGGAAAAAAGAAAAGAAAAGTCTTAGGAGTTTTTTTTTTTTTTTTAAACAAAAAAAAAAAAAAAAAAAAAAAAAAAAGAGACCGTGAGAATCATGATGGTTGAAAGTTATGAAGCTTTGAAAAAAAAAACGATTAAGAACTGCTAAAAAATTGGAGAAACTGATTGCAGAAGAGGTATGATTGACGAACTCAAAGAGATCATCTTAGCAAGAACAGGAGACTGTTATGGTGGACAAGCTGATGTTAATGATAGGTTGGAGTTTCAATCCAAGACAACTTTACCTTAGAGAACAGTAACAGAAGAGGAAAGGAAGAAGCGTGGGTCACAACCAAAATTTACGATGTAGTTGCAAGATATGTTGTGATCCAAGATCGCGAGAAGCATTTTGGCAGCAGGTCGCAACCGTGGTTCACAAAACACCAATAATGTTTATGCAAGTGTTGATAATGAGCAAAGAACCTGCGACCTGAGGACATGATCATGTAGTAATATAGACTCCAAATTTGACTTCTCTCTAAGCATGAGAGACCAACTTCAAACCAAGACCAAAAAAGAGGCCCTGTTGAAAGTCTTCTAGGTCGATAAGAATCCACCAGTGGTGATCGTTAAACCGGTTTCTGAGGCATCGACGGTGGAGGAAAAATTACCAGAGAATCAGAAAGAAATTGTTACAAAAGGTCATAAGGATGGCAACTCGAAGAATTCCAAAAATTTGGAAATGGTTGACATTTGAATATAGTCAATTAAGATTTTTGATACCCAGAAATGCAAATAACACAAATAAAGTGAAAAATAGAAGAAGCAAGGCAGAGAGGAAGAAGAAAATCACAAGCTTTATGTGGTTCAGTTTTAAAAGAGCCTATGTCCATGGCGTCTGCTCCGTTTAGAGAGACAGTCTTTTTTATTCAATTTCTATGTGTTTTTTCAGCCGGCCCTTTATAATGATTTTGAGCTCCCTATTTATAGAGAGTGAGGTGTTACAGTTGTAATATATTAGGAAATAATTAATTACACTTTCTGATGCTGACACTCATTAAATGCTGGGTCAAATCCCGTAAAATCTGGGTTTTGATTTGGTAATTGTGTATTCCTTAATTTGCACTACTGTCATTCTGAGAAAGGCTAAACGTATATGCCAAGTAACGAACTGATTCTGTTTCGGACGAGCTGGAGCTCGTTTTGGGCAAGCTGATGAGCTCGTTTTGGACGAGCTCATATGGAAAGCTAATGAGTTGATGGACGAGCTCATTGCCAACCAGTTGGACCTCTACCTATTAGGCCGGTTCATTGGATAATTTTTGTTGGGCTTTTACTGGCCCATTTTGGCAGTCCAGAAAATACCTATAATATAAGCCTCCTAGCTCTTAGTGCGTTTATAGATTGGGGGCTTGAACTTACTGGTAAAAGCTATTGCATCTAGTATTATTGTGCTACCTTTTCAAATTTTGCTTTGTACTTTTATCTCACTAGGTCCTAGAGTTTCCTTATGGACTGAACAATAAAGTTATCTACTTTAAGTAAAAGGTAATAATACCTGGTGCGAACTCGTGAGCTAGGGTAGGAAAGCTTTGAGGTCAGAGTCTTTTTCTTGTATTGCATAACAAACCTCTCAAGCTATGTCCAGGTAGGTGATAACCTTAGCTAACATAGCGAGAGTTAAGGAGGTCAGAACCTCAGCTGTGTTTAAAAGGTCGGAACCTGAGCTTGTACAGTGTAATATCCCATGAGTTGTCCAGAAGGTCGTTCCCGACAACATAGTGTAATTATTTACAAGCTATGTTCAGGAGGTTGTACCCAGCGACAACATAAGCGGTTGGGGCTGTCCAGGGGGTCGTCACTCGACAACAGCATAATAGGTCGCAAGCTATGCTCAGAGGGTCGTCACCCAACAACATAGCTCGAGTTGCTTATTCTTTGGCCAAAGAAGCTCATTTAATATCATAGAAATAATCATAGCACAGCAATGTTATTTATTTATATTCAAAAACTGAATTTGAACATCAAGAACATGAGCTCAGAAAGTTATCGAACATGAAGTTGTACCCATGAGGTGATGTTCATCGTGTATGGTGAAGATCTCTTACGGTAGATTCATGTTTTGGATTAGGAGTTTGTTGGAACTGCTACCACGTTGCCTACCGAGGTTGTTAAGGTTGCTAGTCTACCTATTGTACCACACAGTTATTCAGTCGACCTTGCTTAATCATATTTTCAATGGCAGCCCTCAGCTCCCTATAATTCAAGGTGTTGTGTTCGACCTCGGTGTGATACTCATAGAACTTCTTCTAGTTTCTGCTACGGACGAAAGATCTCATAGGATTAGGCTTCCCAAAGTCTTCCCTATCTTTCTTAACTGCATAAATCTTGTCTTGAGTATCTGATAAGGTGCTGAAGCCACTGTGATGACCTTGATGCTGAGGTCATTCATGTCTGGCTTTCTTGGTAACCTGATTGTCTAAGCCACTGTCTCGACCTTTATTCCCATCATGATCTCTTTTCTTTGGTGGGTTAGAGCTACTAGTTTCTCCTTCCTAGTTAGGCTGTTTTGAGCCAAAGACTTATTCTCACCTGATTTCTTTGGCAGCTCATTCATAGAATTCACACAGGTCCTTGACTAGGGTCTTGTAAATATTCTCGTACAACTTTCCATTCTTGCGAAGCCCGGTTCAGATTGTTGTTAGGATGGTTTTATCTTAGGGGTTGTCTACCCTGTTGACCTCGCGTCTAAATCTAGCAAGACAGTCCTTTAGTGATTCATCTCATCGCTGAAAGACTGTTACTGCTTCTTCAAAGCCTTGTATTGGTTTGTGAACCTTTTTTGAAATTATTCCTAACTGTCTATACTGCAAGCTGGGAGATTATTGAACCAAGCTCGTGGAATGTCTCAAAGTGTTGCTGGAAAGACTTGGCACTTGATCAACGGGCTGGTGGTCTACAAATTCATTTGAATATTGAATGCGTCCAGATGATCATAAGGGTTAGAATCTCAATCATATTTAGGGATATTAGGGACCTTGAACCTTATTGGGAGAAGCGCGTCTTAATTTCTCTAGTGAAGGGGCCCCTTTTTTCCATACTGATCATGCTGATTCGTGATGTCTGGGCATGCTTCGATCTGTTGAATTCTCTGAAGCAGCTTTTCTATCCTTAGGTCTTGAGTCTTGTGCCTCCTGAGCTCATGACCTAGGAGGTGACAATCTAGGATGTTTACCTGACTGACCCTTTGCGAGCTATTAGTTCGGTGTGACACTTCATGTCACAGATAGCTTGCTCTGTCTTTTCGAGCTCGTCAACATTCGGCTTATGAATGCTAATGAGAGGTACGAGCTGAGTTAGGAGGTTACAGCTCCTCTCTGATGTGCCTTTCATGAGCTGGCACTTCCTTTAGGAGCCTCAGCTTCAAATCTGGGTGCATTTTGTGCTTAGGCCTATGTCAGCGTCCTTAATGCATCCGCTAGCTGTTGTATTGAATTCTCTAGTGCCTCTTATTGTTGGTACTGGATTTGAAGCCCCCTTAGCTACATGGACTGCCGGATCTAGTTGGCGAGGAGCTGGTGAGGATTTATCTCCAACAATGCCGTCTGTAGGGACAGTAACTTCTCTTGTTGGTTGGTTATTTGCCGCTGTGCTGGAGCTTCTGGCTCTTTCTCTTGCCATGGCAATCTTAAGATCTGGAGAAATCTGCAGTTTAGGCCATTCCTCTAGCACCAAAATATTGATGCTCGGATCTAGACAACTGAGTTCTTGATGCCCAAAACTGCAGATAATATAAACAAAGCAAAAAATAGAAGAAGCAAGGCAGAGAGGAAGAAGAAAACTACAAGCTTTATGTGGTTCGACCTTAAAAGAGCCTACTTCCACGGTGTCTGCTCTACTTAGAGAGACAGTCTTTTCTATTCAATTTCTGCATGTTTTTACGGTTGACCCTTTACAATGATTTTGAGCTCCCTATTTATAGAGAGGGAGATGTTACAGTTGTAATACAATAGGAAATAATTATACTTTTCAATGTTGACACTCATTAAATACTGGGTCAAATCCTATGAAATCTGGGTCTTGATTTAGTAGTTATGTTTTCCTTAATTTGCACTGCTGTCATTCTGAAAAAGGTTGAACCTGTACGAAATAACGAATTGATTCTACTCCGGATGAACTGGAGCTCGTTTTGGGCGAGCTGATGAGCTCGTTTTGAACAAGCTCATGTAGACAGCTGATGAGCTGATGGACAAGCTCATTGCTAACCAGTTGGGTGTCTACCTGTTAGGCCAGTTCATTGGATCATTTTCTTTGGACTTTTACCAGTCCATTTAGACAGTCCAGAAAATATCCATAACAAAAACCATTGAGCAACAGTTCCAAAGAAAAGAAAACAATGAAGACATTGAACTTGACTGTGATAATGATATTGGGATGTTCAAGGATGGGGACGAAACTATGGTTCCTCAGTTCAAGGTTGAGTTGCAAGGGTTAAAGACAGAAGAAGATGAAGTTTATGACTCTAAATCTCTTAGTGTGCTAGAGCAAGATGATGGTGACAATGAAACTAACATGAGGATCTAAGTAAATGTGTGGAAATTGAGGTCGATAGTAAGGACTCTGATCGTGACCAAGAGCTCAATAATGACTCTAAGAAGAGAAAGACAACTCCAAGAGAAACATACCAGGCGAGAGTTCATCTAGGAACAAGTTTGGAAGGGACACTTGATGATGATTTCATTAATTTCATGCACAAAGGTGAAGAGAACTCAAGTGAATCAAAGAAAATGATAAGATTTCTGGATACTACCCTTAAGGATAAGGGTATTCTTCAAGAACGGGGGAATGTTGAGAAAGTTTGTCAAAAGACACATGTCAAACAGACGTCAATAATGGGTTAATTTAATAACTGGCCTAATTTAGGAATTAATTTAATTAGAATTTATTTTTTATTCTTTCCTATTTTATTTCTTTTATTAAATTAGAATTATTTTCATTTTAAGATTTGATATTCATTCTTTTTTGGATTTGATATTATTTTCTTCTAGGATTTAATATTATTTTCTTTTTGGAATTGATATTATTTCTTTTTAGGTCTAGATATTATTTCCATTTAATAGTTTGATACTATTTCCTTTTTTATTTAATATTCTTCCGTTTTAGTTATTATTTCTTTTTTGGCAAACTTGTTTGTCAAGAAATTATAAGACTATAAATAGTCATAAGATTTTAGAGTTTAGTTTGTTATTTTGTTTGGAAGAATTATCAAAATCTTGTAGATTATTTTAACTATCTTGTTGATATTTCAGTTTTTCTACCTAGAGATACTAGGATTGTTTGGACTAAAGTTATGTTATTTTGCTTGGAAGAATTAGCAAACTCCTGCAAAATACTGGGTAACTATCTTGTTGATTTTTCGGTATTTCTAAGTAGAGATAATAGGATTGTATAGGCTAAGTTATGTAAATACTATTATCTAATTCTAGATGATCAATTCGCATAATTCTATAGGTCGATTGATTCAATTTTTGTCCGATTTGTGGCATGCTATTGGGTGAGAATATACTTGTTGTTAGATCTAGAGTTAGTCCTGAACATAATACCTTTTGCAAATGAAATACATAATCATTAATGAATATTCATTCATCATTTGACACATCATTAATTGAAATCAAAATTATTGGGATATAAGGTTGGGAATATGTAGTATTACACAAAAACAAAAGATTAATAACTAGCTACTCTCAACTTTTAACTCGTGTAAATATCACTTTTGCTTTCTTATATATTTCCATAACTCGGATGTCAAAACCTATGGAAACAAAGTAACACTATATAGAATGGCCTATATAGTTGATTTTTCAACATACGAGCGACACCTTCTCACACTTACATTCTTATGAGTAATGTAAGCCTTGAATCTTTAAACGTCACTAGTTTGGATTCATTAAGCAATTACTACTAATTGGATTGAGAGAATTGAATACAATTTTTTAAGAAAAAATTAGAAAAACCGTACAGCTTGCGGCTGAATCCTTATGTTATATAGTCTAACATGGCTATTTTTCAAAGAAATATGAGAAAGAATAAATCCCATGAAATATAATCAAAAAATTAGTACTGAATTTGTGTACTACCTCTAAATAAGAAGGAAAAAACTATTTTCATACTGAAAGAGTGAATAGTGAAACAGTGCTATTAAAACTTATTTCAAGTTATTTAGTGGTACACAATAGAGAACTCAAATGAGAAATTGATTAAATCAATGAATAACATCACCTGCCAGCAACTTGTCGTAGCATGTTTACGTGCAAGGCTGCAGTGGAAAGTTGGCCCTTTGGCTTGTTTCCCATATACACAATGTACACCTGCAAATACCATATGATAGTATCAAAGATATATAAATCAATCACTATTACAAAAAAAAATGTTATTTTAACAAACAACTTCAATAATTTCTATCAACAGTAGATGTCCATTGCATTTCAATTCAATAGTAAGAAATTGATATACTATCTAATCTTCGGAAAAGAAGAAGGAAGAAACTAATTTTTATGCCAAATTTTGGCATACATTTAACAATATAATAAGGATGTAACATCAACGATGACGAGTAAAATTAAGGCAAGATCAAGGAAAAAAAAAATCAATCAAATTAGTTGCTCATTAAGAGAAAATTATATGCCTGTCGATTGTCTTGAGAAACTGTTTGGCAGATGAACAAAGAGAACGTGAGAAGGAGAAGCCATGGGAGGAGAGAAATTTTGCTTTCCATTGTTGGTAGCTTGAGACAATTTTAGACAAGTAGTACAGAAGGGTATTTTATATTAGATGGAATGCACAGTGTGCCAACCTCAAGGGCGGACCCACCAAAGTAATTGATTTATTGTTTTTAAAGAGAATGACAATACTAAGAGCATCTCCAATGCAAATATGGATTGTCTTTTAAAAAAATGGACACATCATCAATGTCAAGGAAATGTGCATCATATGTGGCATAAATATTAATTGATAGACACTTAAGTCTAAAAGGGCTCTCCAATGCTAGTCTATTCATTTCAATAATGAATAGTCAAAGAATAATATATCATTAAAGTAAATTATTATAAAATATTATTTTATGGAAGTTTTAATTATTTATTGCTGACATGGCTGTCAAGGAGGCTCTCTAGAAATAGACATTGAGGTTGACAGCCTCTATTTTTTTTTTTTGCCACGTCAGCTTGATAGTAGTTATAGAAGTTTGCATTGGAGAGCTTAATTTTAACACTCTATCAATTTATCCTACGTGGCACTCCATTTTTTCACAATTCATACTTGCATTGGAGATGCTCTAAGGGTGTGTTTACTTTACTTGAATAGAAATCCGAATGATCTGAAATCGGAATAACTTAGAATCAAAATAAAATATCGGAATCAAAATAAATTGTTTACTTCAATTGAAAGAATTAAAATCAAAATTAGCGGTATTCTCATTAAACTATTTACTTTATTTTAGAATCGAAATGGATTAATTATAAGTTATTAAAAATCCTTAATTAAAATTATGAATTAATTATAATAGTGTGTAATTTTTTATTATAATATGCGGTTTTCTTCGATATCAAATAAAAAATTGCATATTATAATAAAAAGAACTGTATATTATTTTAATAGTCCACTAACTTGGTTTGCAGTTTTTTATGATAATATGTATTTTTTTTTAATATCAAATAAAAAACTGCATATTATTTTATTAGTCCACCATGATAATTTAAGAAATTAATAATAAAAAATCAATAGTATACAGGTTTTAGTACAATACGCAGTTTTCTTTTTTAACATCAAATAAAATAAATTTTTCTTTATTTTATAAAAAATGGTACAAAAGGCTTTTCATTTTGACAAAGAGAATGAGAATAGAATTTCCAAGTGGGTTGCGGGAAATGAAATTCTTATTTTACAACCCCAAATTGATGTAGAGCCCACACTTTCATTTCTATTATGGAATGAACTTTAAATAAATAAACACTATCAATCAATCTGATTCCTCATTTTCATTCCTTAATATATGAAGTAAACACATCATAAGTACAAGCATGTGAAGAATGGGTATTAATTAGAAAAATTGGGTTGCAGTCAAAATATAAGCTAGCTGTGTGAATCACTGGTAAAGACTTTACATCCATTAAAACATTTTGTAAACTCAGGGCCACGTGCGTTTCTTTTTCTTAGCTAGCTGTATGGACCACTAGTAAAGACTTCACATCCATTAAAACATTTTGTAAACTCAGGACAACGTGCGTTTCTTTTTCTTACCTAGCTATATGGACCACTAGTAAAGACTTTACATCCATTAAAACATTTTGTAAACTCATGACCACCTGCATTTCTTTTTCTCAACACCATTAGTAATTGGCTGAGACCCCATTTAAACAAATATTTAGTTACCAATTGTTCTTGGCAATCAAAAAGATCAACAAATTTTGTATAGATAGATATTAATTAAAGAAATTTAACCATTCATTTATAATGTCTTATCCAGTCCTAAACTTGCTACTTGACTCATGGTATTTAGACTATACAATATAGCAACAAAAGCAAGAAATGTGAAATGAACATAGAAGCAATCTTGTATGTCTTTAAATAAATTTTGTGAACACATAAACTATGAACAAATAATTAAACAAATCTAGCAGTCTGAAGTATGATGTAAAAGGGGTGAAGATAATTAATGGTAATATATAATTCATATTCATGGCTGTCACATTATGATTGACTTGCAATGCTAGGTGAGATGTGTAACTCTTTAATAAATTAAAAGTTAGACTTTGAATAATGCTTTCTTCTTCTTGTTTTCTAGAAAATAAAAAAGTATTCATTTTCGCTTTTTATTTTGAAACTAATCGGTTTTCTGACAAATTGGTTTTGTTGATGTGCGTTAACATGTTTACGAGTGTAAGAGATTAAAAGATTTGTATGGATTACTAGAGTTTATAGTTTTGTGACAAATTGGTTTTGCCTTGTGTGTCTTTATGAGTTTAAGAGATTAAAATATTTGATTTTGAAAGTGTTTGGCTTAGATGTTGGTTATGTGATTTGAAAATACAGGATAAATAAATTCATTATTGAGATAGTTAAAGTAGTGAAATAGATAAAAAGTTTAAGAATTCGGCATGGTTCATTGAGTTATTTTGATTTATTAAAATGTTGCAGTTAAAATTGGATTGATTTGGTTTCGTTAAAGTTGTATTATATTTTCACTTTTGTTGAATGATACTTTGAAGTTAAAAATATATGATCATTTGTAGGAGTTTCATAACATTTACTTATAAGAGTTTCATAACAAAATTGCCTAGCGAAATCACTATCAAGCAAACTTACTATCATAATTTTTTTTTTAAAAAAAAGTAAAAAAATTAAAAAAAAAAAAAAAAAAAAAGAGGATGTTTATGTTTGTTGAAACCTTGTATTTTTTTTATTTTTTTAATCGTAGGCACAATATTCTAAGTAGCTCAAATTTGATGAAAGGTAATAAAAATGTCAAATTTGTTGAACCTTCCCCAAAAGTAAATATTCATGAAATTGATATTATTAATCTTGGTAATTAATTGCATATTTAATTATAATTATTTAAATTTTTATGAATATGTAGTCATTAATTCTACGAGTTAATTAAGTTGATAGTTCAAGTAAGAGTTGAAAATAGTACAAGTTAACGCATTGGTTGTGTAACGGAGTCATGGCAGCGAAGCTGAAGTTGACAGCACGGATCAAACATCCAAATTTATTGGACATAGTTCTGGATGGTAGTAGCATTGATTCAAGTTCACTTCATGTGAGGGGTCAACATCCATATACCGCTGGACACGAGTTGATGAGTTGTTGAAAATTCTTCTTCCCCTTCATTTCATCTCTCTCTTCGAACAGAAGTTTTACACCAAGATTGTGTTAATCAGTCCATTGATCAAGTGACATTTAAAAAATAATGAAAGGATTGTTTATTCCTTCAAACTATTGAAATTGTAGAGTAATATATTAGAGAAAGAAATATATATAATTATATGTTTTTTAAATTGTTGCTAATAATACATACTCTTAAGCATATATATCACTGATGACTAAAAAGATTTTGAATCATCCAAAAGTTAATTTATATTAAGTGAAAAAAAATAATAATAATAAGTGAGAAAAAAAGATGTTTTCAACAGGTCTTTAATGACTAACAGATCCACGTGCAGTCAACTTGGTTGTGTGGTTCAACTGACGGTATAAATGAAAAAATAAAAAATATTCTTTTACAAATTTATTGTTTGTACAGAGAATGGCAGCATGAAGTACAAGCATGTAAAGAAAGGGTATTAATTAAAGGAGTTGGGCTGCAGTCAAAATTTAAGTTGACCGTGTGGATCACTAACAAAGACTAATCTCCATTAAAATATTTTCTAAACCCAAGGCCACATGTGTTTATTCAATCTCAAACACTATTAGTGATGATAGAGATCCCAATTAAACAAATATTCAGTTATTAGATATTCTTGACAATTAAAAAGATTAATATTTTAATTTCATACAGATAGATATTAATTAAAGAAATTTAACCAATCATTTATAATGTCTCAGCTAGTCCTATACTTCATTACTTGACTTTAGGTATTTAGATTATACAATATAACAACAAAAATAAGAAATTGGAAATAAATAAAGAAGCAATCTTGTATTTCTTTAAATAAAATTTGTAAACAAATAAATTAAGAACAAAGAATTTTAAAAAATCTAACAGTTTCATTACAACATAACAGTGTATACGGGATTATCTATATCGGGCACTAAAAGTCTGGTATGAGTAATCAAATCAAATTATGAAAAAATAGAAATAGCATTTATCCATACCAAGCACTAAAGGCTCGATATGGATTGTAAGATTATCGATACCAGTCAGTCTGGAGTCCGATATGGATAATCAATTAAAATAAAAAATAAAAATTATTTTTTATCCATACCGGGCATCAGCCTGCTTGATTTGGATACCTTTAATTATCCATACCAGGTAGGTCAGGCGTCCAATATGGATAATTCAATTTTTACTTTTTAAATTGGAATATTATCCATACTGAGCACCCCGACTCGCCCGGTATGGATATTTAAAGTATCCATACCGAACGGGTTAGGAGCCCAATATAAATAATGTTTATTAAAAATATTATATTATCAATGTCGGACGCCCACCCACCCAGTTTGGATAATCCATATTATCCAATCTTGGTGGGTCGGTGCTCGGAGTAAATAATATTATATTTTTAAAAAATCAAATGGATTATCCGTACCGAGCGGGTCAAGCGCCCGGTATGGATAATGTTTATTAAAAATATTGTATTATCAATACCGAGCGATCCACTCACCCAGTATGGATAATCCATATTACCCAGTTCGAGCGGGTCGGGGTGTTTGGTATGAATAATATTATATTTTAAAAAATTGAATAGATTATCCATATCGAGCGCCCGACCCGCCCGATATGGATAAGCTGGATATATATTTTTGGCCTGAGTGTCTCCCCCTTCTTCTTCATTTTTTTTTCTCTATCTCTTTCAAACACTCTCTCTCTAGGAACCCTAGCCGCCGCTGCTGTTGCCGTCCGACCTCACCGTCGGTGACCTCCGTTCAACCCACCGGTGAGTCATCTTCTTCTCTTCCTCTTCTTCTTCTCCTTTTCTTCTTCTTCTCTAATCTCTTCTTTTTCTATGGTTCTTTTTCTTCTTATATTCTTCTTCTTCTTCATGTTGTTCTTCTTCCGTTAGTGCACGGGACGGTAGGATTACTATCCAACTACCAGAGCGGTAGTCTGGCCATAACATTCGTTTTTTTACTTCATTTCCTTTTTTGTAGCTTCTTCGTCCATTTTGTGCTCTTCTGGGAATGATTTCTTTGTCGATTTACTCCCTTTTCGCTGTTTCAATTTATCTGTAAAAAAGGTATATACTTTGTTATGAGGGATGTTATCAAATTTAGTGGTTATTTAATTTTTTTGGTGAAATTTTTTTTTTTCATATTAGTGATGAATTTGATATAGATATGAACTTATAATACTGTTAGTACTATAAGTTTACATCTATTTTTTTGTACTTAGTATAATTTTGATGAATTTGATATAGATCTGAACATTTAAAGTTTGTTTACTTCTATTTTTTGGTACTTAGTGTAATTTTTTTTTTTTCATTCTCATGTTTTCTCACAAGTGGGTGTAATCATAATTTCAAATTTTTGAGATGGCTGTGTTTGTAAATATATTTATTGTTTGCGTATCTATTACTGAGAAATGTTGTTTGGTTGGATCGATTGTTGGAGATTTGATAAGTTAGATAAATTGCAGAAGAATTAAATTTTTGGCAAGTTCGAAAAATAGGGGGAACTCTATCAAAATTTGTATAAAATTAATCGAGTTTATATGTATTATTTTATATATTGCATTTGTTATTGTCAAATAGAGGTCCTTATATTTTTTTTTCCCGATATCCATGTTTCCTCACAACAATATTATTATTATTTTTTTGTAGACATAATACTCAAATAGTTCAAATTCAATGCGATCTAATAAAAGTGTTCAATTTGTTGATCTTTCAGCTAAGGTAAAATATATGCGCAAAAGTTATATTATTTATTATTTCAATTTAATTTCAACTATATATATAATTATTAAAATTTGTTGATAGAATAAATATTTAAATTCTTGTGCATGCAGTCTATATTTTAAGGCTCCTCAAGCCAGGCTGGTAGATCGAACAATAACCATTGCAAATTATTAGATTGGATGGATAGAGAAATAGTGATAGCAGAAGCAGAAATTAATTCAAACGACTCATATGCTAAAGTTCATCACCTCAAGCTTAGTCCAGATTATTGATGCGTTTTCATTAAGCGAATAATAGTTAGTGTTTCACTATCTCGACCTACCAATGATCTACTAACTCTGAAAGGTATATTAAATTTATTTATTGTTTATCCAGTAAAATATATTGTATCTTAGCATTATGTAATGAATACTTATGATATCACATTTCATAATATATGTTTAACTTTAGATTATGTAAACTAAAAGTTGCATTAATATTAAATAATATATATTTTTAATAATCATATACGTTGGCAGTTAAAGATATAATATTAAATCACAAATTTTTAATTTATTTTTTTTTCTAAATTAAAACACTATCAATACCAAGCATTTGCTTGGTATGGATAAAGTTATCCATACCGATCACTGCTTGGTATGGTTAACTACCCATTTCGGGCTCCGTCTTGGTATGGACAAGAATATCAGTATCGGGTCCGAGCCCAGAATAAATAAATTCATTGTTGAGATATTTAAAGTAGTAAATAGATAAAAAGTTTAAGAATTCGGCATGGTTCATTGAGTTATTTTGATTTATTAAAATGTTGCAGTTAAAATTGGATTGGTTTGGTTTGGTTAAAGTTGTATTATATTTTCACTTTTGTTGTATGATATTTTGAAGTTAAAAATATATCATCATTTGTAGGAGTCTCATAACATTTACTTATAAGAGTTTCATAACAAAATTGCCTAGCGAAATCACTATCAAGCAAACTTACTATCATAAATTAAAAAAAGTAAAAATAATAAAATAAAATAAAAAAGAGGATGTTTATGCTTGTTGAAACCTTGTAATTTTTTATTTTTTTATTTTTATCGTAGACGCAATATTCCAAGTAGCTCAAATTTGGTGAAAGGTAATAAAAGTGTCAAATTTGTTGAACCTTCCCCAAAAGTAAATATTCATGAAATTGATTAATAAAAGTCCATTTGGATTCTTCTTTCCATTGTTGCATGTCTCAAGTATGAGATTTGGCAAATGGACGTCAAACTGCATTTTTGAAAAATAATCTTGATGAAAGTATCTATATGATACAACCAGAGGGATTCGTGTCCTAAGGTCAAGAGCAAAAAGTTTGCAAGTTGCAAAGGTCCATTTATGAACTTAAGCAAGCATCTCGATCTTGGAATATAAGGTTTGATATTTCGATCAAGTCTTATGGTTTTGAGCAAAATATTGATGAACCTTCTGTATACAAACGAATAATCAATAAGAAAGTGGTTTTCCTTATACTTTACGTTGACGATATTCTACTCATTGGGAATTATATTGGAGTATTG
Organism: Dimocarpus longan; assembly: GCA_022984855.1. NCBI lineage: Eukaryota > Viridiplantae > Streptophyta > Magnoliopsida > Sapindales > Sapindaceae > Dimocarpus > Dimocarpus longan. The sequence continues at coordinate 20,431,228 of CM041019.1, read as the reverse complement.
TCAAACGTAAAGAGCTGGCTCGCTAGCCAATTCCAAATGAAAGATTTGGAAGAGGTCAGTTATGTCCTTAGGATCCAAATAATACGAGATCGTAAGAACAAACTGTTAGCGCTATCTCAGGCATTGTATATTGATAAGATTCTTGTGCGATTTTCGATGCAGAACTCTAAGAAAGGTAATTTATCTTTTTGTCATGGCGTTTATTTGTCTAAAGAACAGTGTCCTAAGACAGCTCCAGAAATTGAGGATATGAGACGGATTCCCTATGCCTCTGTAGTAGGCAGTCTTATATATGTTATGTTATACACGAGACCGGATATATGTTATTCGGTAGGAATAGTTAGTCGTTATCAATCCAATCCAGGATTTGATCACTAGGTGATAGTAAAGCATATTCTCAAGTATCTTCGGAGAAACTATATTCTCGTATATTCTGAAGAGGATTTGATCCCATTAGGATATACAGATTCTGATTTTCAATCGAATAAGAATTCTAGAAAATCTACGTTCGAATCAGTATTCACTCTTGATGGTAGTGCCATTGTATGGAGGAGTGTTAAGCAATCATGCATTGCTGACTCCACTATGGAAGCAGAATATATAGCAGCTTGTGAAGCAACTAAAGAAGCGGTATGACTACATAAATTCTTGACTGATCTGGAAGTTGTTCTAGATATAGATAAACCACTTACCATGTATTGTGATAACAGTGGTGTAGTGGATAATTCCAAAGAACCAAGAAGCCATAGACGAGGGAAGCAAATAGAGAGAAAATATCATCTTATTAGGGAGATCGTACAAAGAAAAGATGTGAACGTGATAAAGATTGCATTACAAGATAATCTTGCTAATCTGTTGACGAAGACCTTAACGGCTAAAGTGTTTAAAGGTCATCTAAAAGGTCTAGGATTACGAGATATGTCTCATTTGCTCTAAGGCAAGTGGGAGATTGTTAGGTTTTATGCACTAAGAGCTTGTAATAATGTAAACGGTTTTATAAATAATAAAGTATTCATTTTATTCAATTTATATATTTTGCAAAAATTGTCTATATCATGAGAAACATCATTGATTACTGATATAATTTCAAACTAAGTATATAAGTGTTATACACAGGCAGATTTAATTTGAAATAAGTAATCTCAAGAGTCCGTAGAAAGTAAATAAAGCTGAGTACTTTATTTGTGGTAAATTTACAGTTGCGATCCATTTTGTATTCGGTATGATGGTCTTATACGAGACTATTCATGTAGTGACATGAAAATGGATACACCTTATATAATATAGATTACATAGGATTGGACCACGATAAATATAAGTCTCTTATCAATATTCGTTAAACTTAGAGATTTGTATTTATCAATCAGATGATCATATATGAATTGATCTTAATCCTGAGTGTATTATAGACTCCTGCTTGTTGAGTTATATCCTTTAATTTACACGGGTGAGATCGATGTAGATATCCGATCAATAACTTCGTATTTTGGGGATATGATTTAGTATGTAATTGGGAACATTTTATACGATAGTGGAATCCACTCCTTCTTACGAGAAGTAGAGAAGTAGTTCCCTTAAAGGTTGATTCAGGTCTTGAATAATATGAACGCTAAACTTTCCATTCATATGAAAATGAAAAGATAAATTCATAAGTTGTTATAGATATATTGTTCATTAAAGAATTAATGGTACTTAAGGATTAAGAAATAATTAGAGGGTAAAACGGATATTTTGACCTAGCTCTAATTATAAACTATTTATGGAGGGTCAAATCATATGTACTGATTAAATTAATGGACACTGAAAATTTCAGATTGTATAAAAACATCTACAGTTTTGAGAGTACAATCTTAGGTTTTTAGTGGAATAACTCTAAGATTAATAATAGTGAATTATTAATTAAAGAGTTTAATTAATAATTCCGATATTATTGGAGCTTAAAACTGTAGGTCCATCGGGTCCCCTTGATAGCTCATTTCACTATAAGAAACTTGTATATAGAATATTATAATTGGACCGTCTAATTATAATTGTTAAGCAAGTAGCAAAATTTGTGTTCACTTAATATTTGAATAATATTGATTATTCAAATTATTTAATAATTAATTAGCTAATTATTAATTATGAATTAATAATTATTTAATTAATTTTATAAGAGGTTTTGAATTTGATTCTCAGTTGTGACAGGGTATAAATTAATTATGAATTAATTACAGGTCACAGGTTTAATTTTAAAATATAACATGAATTAATTTTGAATTAATTATGTTATATGGGGTAAAAATTTAATTTTAATAAATTTGGGATTTAATGTTAATTTGATTAATTAAAACCCTAAGTAGTTGCCTATAAATAAAAAAAAAAATAGTTTTCTTTTCCTAATAGAAGTTATTTTTGGTTTGCTGTACATTTTTTGAAACAGAAAGAAAAAAAAAAAGTTTTCTACAGCATAATACAGAGAAAGAGAATCTATATCTTTCTTCTCTATATAACCAAAAACAAATACTCACATCTTAAATATATATTGTTAATTCTTTTTAGAAAAGAAATCAATACATAGTGAGCACAATTTTATATAATTGTGTCCACTCATTTGTTTCTTGGCGTAAAAACATATCAAGGAAAGTTAGGTGATGAGCAAACCATATAGATTAATACATAAAATAAAAATTTGATTTTTATTTTTTCTTATATTATTTTATTTCATTGTTTTATGGATCTAGGATTTCTTGAGTTTTCTAAAAAAATTTTAAAACTCAGTATTCCGCAAAATTAATATTTTTCATAAAAACAATTGTTGTTTTTCCCTTCAATTGGTATCAGAGCCTAGGTTCCGATAAAACATTGATTTTAAAATAATAGTTTTTGTATTGATTTGTATGTCATTGAGGCACTATTATTTTTATTTGATTATGATGTATTTTATTCATGTTTGATGAATGAGGATTGTATAGTATAATTGTTAATTATATGGTTATTTGATTATTTAATTTAATTAAATTTATAAGCAGTTTGTTGTAAATTTATTAATTTAGATTTTTTATATTTTCTGTAAATTGATGCGGAATGGGTTGAAGATTTGCTGCTGTTATGGGTGAAAACTGCGCTGAAATTAAGGGCACTTAGTGCGGACTGGTTTTGAACCAGTTGCATATGCGGTCAAGTGACCGGTTTGAGAACCAATTTGATGGGAATTTGGAATGCATTGGTTATGAACTGGTGAGTGCGCAATAGATGCGCAAACAAATTAAAAAAAAAAAAAAAACTGCTGGCAAATACGATGCGTTAGTCAGTGCGCGGTTGTTTTGAACAGCGTAATATGTTCTGAAGAATGATGTATTTTTTGATAGATATTTCATGTATATGTGCATTGGATGCGCAAGATGCACGAAATAGGCACTACTAACTACACCGACTGGTTTGGTTGCATCTGATTGGTGCACTGTCAATTGTCAATTGTCATGGTTGGACTTTGATGCATTGACAGTGTATATAATAAACACAAGCAGTACGTTTGGGCATAATGGTGCCCAGACGGATGCAATAGCCCACGTGGGTACCATGAATTTAAAGGTTCAATTGTTGGATTGCCACTGCAATTGTCAGTGTAATTGTTTGCTTGTAATGCACAAAAGACGAAATAGCAACTTAATTGCTTGTAATGCACAAAAGACAAAAGTTTGTGCAATTGCTGCACAAGTTCATGCGTGAATTATGATTCACAATTGTGCATAAGACAAAAGTGCACAAATTGATGGTCAATTTGCACATGTACTCCTTTGGCAGTTTATTAGATAATTTTTTTTTTAGATTCAAAAATAAAAAAATGGGCATCAAATCCAATCCATTAGATGGATATTCTTGATTATTAAATTGGATTTAATTTTGAGTCCAAGAGAGCTCATGAAGACTTTTCAAGACCTGAAGACTACAAGTAAAGATCAAGGAATGCCTTGATTAATTTATATAATATTGAAATTGGATTTAGGTTGTCAAAACCAAAGAACTCGATCATATACATGGTGTTTATTTAATTATTTTCATGAGATAAATTGATAATTATATAACATATACATGCATCAAAATATGTCATATAGAATCATGAGATGTCTACTCATTGCATTATAACATGACATGCATCATATGTATTATTTTATTTTACTATTAAATTATTTATTAGTATAAATAGAAGAATAATACATAGAATGTCTTATAAATAATTTGAATTGATTTTAATAGAAAATCATAGGTTTCAAATTAGAAATTGGATTTCAATAATTGACATTCATAATCTGAATTAGATTTTAATTAGTTAAAATCAGGTAACTTCATATTAAATCTAGTCTTTATAATTTTGATTATTTAGATTAGATTTATAAATTGAATTAGATTTTCAAGTGTTAAAAATCTGGTAATTCATTAAGTGTTAATAAGTTTCAAACTTTAGTAACACATAAATTTTTAGTAACTTAGATTATCTTTTTAGCCGTTAATAATCTAAGACGATGACTAGGAATATTTAAATAGAAAACTCTTATCTTAAAATAGTGGGTGGGAGAGGGATATATGACAATATATCCCGTAGTCTCCATCATTAGTTCAACACCGTGAAACTTAAATGGCGCCTCAAAACGGCTTTGTTATCGTCCCCCTACGGGTGGTGTCCATTTAAGTTGATCAAGGTTGACTTCCTAATGAATAGGATTTCTAGATGTATCTTGGGATTGACCTACCCTACGGTGGCAATTCTCGAGTTAAGTCCATGGAATCCGAAATGATGGGTTACACTCATAAAAGAAATAATTAATTGTTAATTATTTTCCTGACCGAAAAACGGTAGTTAAATAATATAGGAATAAGAGTTATTTTATTATATTATTTAATTGAGAATGTCTCAATCTAACATACAAATATTTGACCTACCCTACGGCGGCACTTATTTGTGGAATGTTAGATTATCGTGGCATAGTAATTATTTTCTAGGGTATTTTCTAATTCATTATTCGTGTATCATGCATCACTTTTAATTTTATGCCAAAATTACATGATATAAATTTTTGCAAATTAATATTAAATGTTTGTTATTTTATTTATTTTCAGTAATAGTATCTCCATTGATTTCTATACTTGCTAATGATAAATTAAACGGGAAAAATTATGTCAAATGGAAAAGTAACATGAACGCAGTCCTGGTCTGTGAAGACCTTAAATTTCTCACGACTCAGCCTGTCCTCCCCAACCAGTAGAAAATGCTGAACGTGCTATGCGTGAGGTCTATCAAAAATGGGTCACAACTGATAAGAAGGCTCGCTGCTATTTGTTAGCAGGGATGTTCGAGGTGCTTGCTACCAAGCACGAGGCAATGACAACAGCAACTCAAATACTGGAGTCATTACAGGACATGTTTGGGCAACCTTCTGAGCAGCAACGACACAATGTTGTTCGTGTTGCTATGACTACTAGGATGAAGGAGCGTACATCTGTTCGAGAGCATGTCTTGAAAATGATGACCCACTTTAATACGGTTGAAAGCCATGGTGAGGCTATAGATGAGCGCAGCCAAGTGAGTATGATACTTGAAACTCTTCCAAAGAGTTTCTTGCAATTCAAGAGCAACTATGTTATAAACAAGTTGACTTACTCACTTACACAGTTGCTAAATGAGCTCACTACTTATGAGTCTATGAATAAGGACAAAAATAAGTTCAGTGAAGCAAATGTTGCTAAGACTTCTTCTTCTGATAAAAACAAGAGGAAGAGAAACACTAGAAAGGCTAAGGCTAATGTTAAGCCCAAGAAGCAAGCCACTCATAAGAAGAGCAAAAAGGGCTCCAATGCCACTAAGCCCAAAGGAAAATGTTTTCATTGTGGTGTTGATGGACATTGGAAGAGGAACTGTCTCAAGTACCTCAAGGAGCTCCAAAAGAAGAAGATGAAAGGTAAATGTGATTTACTAGTCATTGAATCTTGTTTAGTGGAGGATGATTTATCCCCTTGGATAATTGATTCAGGAGCCACTAATCATGTTTGTTCTTCTTTGCAGTTGATTGATTTTTATAAGCAGCTTGATGAGGGTGAGTTCAACATGAGAGTCGGGACTAGGGAAGTTGTTTCAGCAAAGGCAGTGGGAGAAGTTAGACTTCGTTTCAATAATAATTGTTTTATTGTAATGAATAATGTTTATTTTATTCCAGGTTTTAAGAGAAATTTGATTTCTATATCTAAACTTTTGAAATTTAATTATTCTATTTTTTTTAATAATAAATCAGTTATTATTTCTAGAAATGGTTTGAAAATTTGTTCAAGGTTGCAAGAAAATAATTTATATGTATTAAGACCGTTAATACATAACTCACTGCTTAATACTGAAATGTTTAAGGTTAAAAAACCAAAGACAAAACGACAAAAGATTTCTCATAATGATGACATATACATTTGGCATTTAAGACTTGGTCATATTAACTTGGCAGATTAAACAGACTTGTAAAGAGCAGACATTTAAATGAGTTAAAGATCGGTACTTTACCTGCTCGTGAATCATGTTTAGAAGGTAAAATGACCAAAAGACATTTTATTGAAAAATGGTTTAGAGCTAAGGAACCGTTAGAGCTTATACATTAGGATGTCTGCGATCCTATGAATGTTAAAGCTAAAGGCGGTTATGAATACTTCGTCACATTTATTGAAGATTATTCAAGATATGGGTATATTTATCTAATGCAACGGAAGTTAGAAAATTTTGAAAAGTTTAAAGAGTTTCGAGCTAAAGTTGAAAATCAATTGAGTAAAATATTGAAAACTCTACGATCAGATCCTGGAAGCGAGTATCTGAATACAGAGTTTGAGGATTACTTGCTTGAGCATGGGATTTTATCCCCAGTTGACTGCTCCTGGAACACCCCAGCAGAACAGTGTTGCAGAAACGAGAAATCGAATCCTTTTGGACATGATGAGATCTATGTTTAGTTATTCATCATTACCTAGTTCATTTTGGGGATATGCATTGCAAACCGCAATGTATATTTTGAATGTTGTGCCATCTAAGTCAGTTCCAAAGACACCTTTAAAGTTGTAGAAAGGTCGTAAAGCTAGTTTACGACATTTTCGCATATGAAGGTGTCCAGCACATGTGCAAAGAACAAGACTGGGAAGTTGGAACCACGTTCAAAAGTTTGCCTATTTGTAGGTTATCCCAAAGAGACTAGGAGCGGACTCTTTTATAGTCCTGAAGAAAATAAAGTGTTTGTATCGACAAACGTAACTTTTCTTGAAGAGAACTATATGAGAGATTACAAACCTCAAAGTAAAGTTGTACTCGAGGAGTTACTTCCTGGGTCGAAAAGTATCCTGTCAATAATAGTTGTTGACAATGACATAATTCAGACCACGTCTAAACATCAGATAGATTCTCATCAGAATCATCTACCATCTCGTCATAGTGGGAGGGTTATTAGACCACCAGTCCGCTATAGAGAGATTGGATAGGCACAAATTGCTATCTCCGACGAGAGTGTAGATGATCTGTTGACATATCATAATGCAATGGAGGATTCTGATAAGGAGGAATGGCTTAAAGCCATGAATCTCGAGATGGAGTCTATGTACTCTGACTCAGTTTGGAAACTTGTGGATCAACCAGATGGAATAAAACCCATAGGTTGTAAGTGGATCTACAAGAGGAAGAGAGGAGTGGATGGAAAGGTTAAGACCTTTAAAGCTAAACTACTGGCAAAGGGTTTTACCCAAAAAGAGGGAGTTGACTATGAGGAAACTTTCTCGCCAGTAGCTATGCTTAAGTCCATTCGGATTTTTCATTCCATTGTTACATGTCTCAATTATGAGATTTGGCAAATGAACGTCAAGACTGCGTTTTTGAACGGTAATCTTGATAAAAGTATTTATACGGTACAACTAGAGGGATTCGTGTCCCAAGGTCAAGAGCAAAAAGTTTGCAAGTTGCAAAGATTCATTTATGGACTTAAGCAAGCATCTCGATCTTGGAATATAAGGTTTGATACTTCGATCAAGTCTTATGGTTTTGAGCAAAATATCGATGAATCTTGTGTATACAAATGGATAATCGATAAGAAAGTGGTTTTCCTTATACTTTACGTTGATGATATTCTACTTATTAGGAATGATATTGGAGTATTGTCAGACGTAAAAAGCTGGCTCGCTAGCCAATTCCAAATGAAAGATTTGAAAGAGGCCAGTTATGTCTTTGGAATCCAAATAATACGGGATTGCAAAAACAAACTATTAGCGCTGTCTCAGGCATCGTATATCGATAAGATTCTTGTGCGATTTTCGATGCAGAACTCTAAGAAAAGTAATTTACCTTTTCGTCATGGAGTTCATTTGTCTAAAGAACAGTGTCTTAAAACATCTCAAGAAATTGAGGATATGAGACGGATTCCCTATGCCTCTACAGTAGGCAGTCTCACATATACTATGTTATACACGAGACTGGATATATGTTATTCGATGGGAATAGTTAGTTGTTATCAATCCAATCCAGGATTTGATCACTGGGTGATAGTAAAGTATATTCTCAAGTATATTCGGAGAACGAGAAACTATATGCTCGTATATTCTGGAGAGGATTTGATCCCATTAAGATATACAGATTCCGATTTTCAATCAGATAAGGATTCTAGAAAATCCACATTCGGATCAGTATTCACTCTTGGTGGTGGAGCCATTGTATGAAGGATTGTTAAGCAATCATGCATTGCTGACTCCACTATGGAAGCTGAATATGTAGCAGCTTGTGAAGCAGCTAAAGAAGCGGTATGGCTACGTAAATTCTTGACTGATCTGGAAGTTATTCCAGATATGGATAAACCACTTACCCATTATTGTGATAACAGTGATACAGTGGCTAATTCCAAAGAACCAAGAAGCCACAAACGAGAGAAGCATATACAGAGGAAATATCATCTCATTAGGGAGATTGTACAAAAGGGGGATGCGAATGTGATGAAGATTGCATCATAAGATAATCTTGTTGATCCGTTTACGAAGACCTTAACGGCTAAAGTGTTTGAAGGTCATCTAGAAGGTCTAGGATTACGAGATATGTCTCATATGCTCTAGAGCAAGTGGGAGATTGTTGGGTTTTATGCCCTAAGAGCTTGTAATAATGTAAACGGTTTTATAAATAATAAAGTATTCATTTTATTCAATTTATATATTTTGCAAACATTGTATATATTATGAGAAACATCCTTAATTACTGATGTAATTTCAAACTAAATATAAAAGTGTTATATACAGGCGGATTTTGTAAAACCCAAAATTTTTATCGTCGTTGAGCGAATTATTTTTCTGATTGGATCGTGTTTCGATCGGAAAAATATAATTTTCAAGACCGAAAATTATTTGGAATAAGTATTTTCAAGGAATAAAATTAATTTTAGAGTGCAATGACGAATGTGATTTTAATAATATTAATCCCGAAGACGAAATCAAGTCGTAAGCGGATTCCCGGTCGGACGGGCGAAATCGGATTCGAGCTTGGAATCGGATCGGGTGAATGCATTGGAACGGTAAGCAAGACTTTTGTTCGAGTGCCACGTGTAAGGCATGCATTGTATGTTAGAGACAAGTGTTAAATTGGAAATGAATGGGGGACAGGTGGCAGCTTTGAAATATTAAATTTAAAAATGAAGTGAAAGTGAAGTAAACAAAAGCTTATAGCTTTCGGCCTCCCATTCAAAAAGCTGACCGTGAGAGGAGAGAAGCTCGTACATGCAACCTTCTTCTCCATCTTTCATTCTTCTTGACCGAGAGAGAATGGTCATGCCAGTGAGCTTAAGAGAGAACAAGAGGCTGTCGAATCAAAAGTTGATCTGAGAGACCGAGAAGGGAGAGAGAGTTGGATTTGCAAGCTGCTGACCGTGCAAGCAAAGAAGAAGCAACCGTGAGCTGGTGAAGAAGTTTGAGTTGATGCATGTGCTGTCCTAGCTTTCAGGTAAAGGATTTCACCTTGCATGCAAGCAAAGATTGTAGATCTACTACTGCCAGACCTTAATTGAGCTGCTGTTAGAAGGTAAGTTGCTGCCAGGAAGAGCTGTCGCTGCCAATCGAGTGCTGTAAGAGCTGCTGCTGTGCCATGCTGCTGCTGGCATGGTGTTGTCGCTGCTGTTACCGAGCTGGAGTTATGTTGCTGCTGGCGTGAGATGGCTAATGTTGAAGCTGCTGCTGTCAGACCGTGATAGCTGCTGCCGTGAAGCCGCGAGCTGCTGTCTTGGTGGATTGTTGCTGCTGAGAGCCAAAGTCGAGAGAAGCTCGTGCATGTAGCCTTCTTCTTCATCTTTCTTTCTTCTTGACTGAGAGAGAAGCAAGGTAACTTTCTTCCATTTCAATTCGGTCACCATATGTCAAGAGCGAGAGAGAGAGCTTGAGCGTGAGAGTGAGTGCGAGTTAAAGAGAGAATTTGAGGATTGAGTTGCTATTGTTAGTTGATCAAGACGATGCTCATCTGAAGGAGACTCCAAATCTGAAACATCTGGATGCATGCAATAGCAGATCCGAGCCAAGAAATCATTCATGCAAGCAAGAGGAAGGACGTGAGTTAGTGTTGCTGTCGTCGTGTTCTGCTACCTTGGTGAGCTGCTGTCATTGCAAGCCAAGTCGTGCGAGCTGCTGCCCAGTCAGGCCGTGAGCTGCACAGAAATCCTGAAGAGAAGTCAGTAGGTGGTGGTAGGGGACAGCTTGCTACCGCGAGAGTTTCGTCGCCGTTTGAAAGCCGTCTCGAAGCGAAGCTAGTGAGTAAGTGTTGCCCCATGTTGCTTTGTTAAGTTGTTTTGGTATTTAGTAAGCAACCATGTGATTAAGTTGAGATAAAGTGGTGATATTATGTTTGGGTTTAGGATTGAGAACCTCGTTAGTGCAGAGGTTCGCTTGAGATTTATTTTGCTTGTGATTTTGGAACGAAATGGTTATCGATTGTTGCGTTGTGTTTCGAGTGCGGGCTGTTATAAGAGACTTTAGGGGCTGTTATGGAGTGAATTGAATTTGAGTTCATTGTCTTGAATTAATGGTTAGTTTTTGAATGTTTTAAAGTATCGGATAATCGTTCAGATATTTAGAATTTGTTTCCAAGCGATTCGGTTGAATTTCTCCGCGAATGCGAGCGTTGTCAGTTTGTGATGTTTGTTGTCAAATATGAAAGTAAATGTGATGTTAGCTCGATGCCCCGAGATTTTTATTAAGCCATTATAATGTTAAGTTGATGTGGGGATAGTTTAAGATACGTTTAAGTTAATTGGATAGTTTAGTTTCGCGCGAAATCATTAAATTGTTGGTTTTGGAGATGAATCGGAAAAATGTATAATTGTCAAGTTGTTGCCATATTTTTCACGGTTATGTTTTATCATGTTTGAATCTTTGTTTGCCTTGATTTAAGTTAAGTCACGAGTAATATGGAGGATAAGTTTATTCGAAATTAAAGGAATCACGCGAAACGTTAAAGGCGATTTGTCGCGATAGTTAGTTAAACTCGCGTAAATTTTATGTTGTTCGTTTAGGTTCGCTTATTCTCTTCGTTGAATTCTTTTGATTTTGGTTTCGATGATGTTGCTTTAGATTCGATTGGTGTAGTTCCGGCATGCTTATATTAGATTGTTAACTTATTTAGGCAGCGATAAGGCGAAGGAAAGCGAAGTTGAAAAAGTAGCGCAAAGTAGAAAGTTTGATCGTTTCCGTGAGTTAGAAATCGGTGAGTGTAACTTGTTTTATAAATGATAAATGCAATATGATTTCTATATGATTTTTATGCTTTCATGCAAAATTTAAATGTTTTAATACTTAAATGAATTTATATGAATGATATACGCTTTACAGGAATGTTATACGCTTCGAATTGTTTATATTTGTATTTAAAATAATATTGATCGTATACTTGTTATTGAAATGTACTTTTATGTTTCGTTCTATAAGCGAAAGAACATGCTTTACAAATACTATTTTAGCATGATAATGTATTTCAAAACCAATGGCTACCCATCCCCATTATGACTGAATTATGATTGTTATGCGGCCGAAGTGCCTTATATCGCGTATGGCATGTCTGTCGGGGGAAAGTCCACTAACTATAGGGGGGGATCGAGTCTGTCATGTCGCCCTCTACGCGTATATAAGGTACTATCATGAATGATGCCCTATGTGCAGCGAGGTAACATACCGCGGCATAGTGGTTATGAATGAGATTGCACGTCCCCACCACCGGTGACTCAAGACCGGGCGGTGATCATGATTTTCCCGGGTCCCATTGGATATATGTTTTATGATTGAGGATTGATTTATGATTTTATGAGTTTATTTATGAATTTATGATTATGTTATGAACGAATTTTACGATGCTTATAATTTTGTATCTTGTTTTCAAGTGAATTATGTATAAAAATGATGGTATACTATTATGAAATGCACGTTTTAATTAAGATATTTCAAAACTTCGCATTTTGTCGAAAGATTTTAGAAAGGAAACGTATTTAGAACTGCATAACACTCACTGAGCCTTTTTAGCTCATTATTTTTCTTGTTTATTTTGTTTTAAAACTCCCCAAGCGCAGGATCGAGTCCTTCAGGTGGCAGGTCTCCAGCTCAAGAGTAGGCGAGTTTAACAGGCGACCGAAACTGTGAAAATAAAGTAAATTTTTGTTGTATAACGGATTTTAATGTGATGTAAATATTTAAGTTTTAATAACTTTAATTACGTTATCATGCATGTGGAATGTTTTCTTTTAAGTTGAAATGGTTTTAGTTTTTTTTAAAGATTCGAATTGCATTGAAATGTGGATTTTGCAATGGACTTGAGGTCCTATTTGGAAGTGGAAATGAATGTATGCATCTTGAAATATTATTAATTGTTTTACAGGTGTTTTGAAAAAGTTGAAAATGTCGGAAAAACAGCCGTTGTGCTGTCGAAAATTTTTCACCCTCAATTTTTAATGATTAAGAAATGAAACTGTTTTACGGCTTAGTTTCACGGAATCCTTTTAAGTCACCTGCTTAAAGACTGTAAGGATTCTGTGGGGTACCGGGAGGGCTCCGCTCGGATCTCTTCAAGGGATATCCGGGCCGGGTCCTTTCAGATTTAATTTGAAATAAGTAATCTAAAGAGTCCGTAGAAAGCAAATAAAGCTGGGTACTTTATTTGTGGTAAATCTACAGTTGCGCTCCATTTTGTATTCGGTACGATAGTCTTATCCGAGACTATTTATGTAGTGATATGGAAATTGAGGCACCTTATATAATATAGATTACATAAGACTGGACCACGATAATAATAAGTCTCTTATCAATATCCGTTAAACTTAGAGATTTGTATTTATCAACCAGATGATCATATATAAACTGATCTTAATCCTGAGTGTATTATGGACTTCTGTTTGTTGAGTTATATCTTTTAATTTACATGGGTGAGATCAGTGTAGATATCCGGTCAATAACTTCGTACTTTGGGGATATGATTTAGTAAGTAGCTGGGAACATTCTACACGATAGTGGAATCCACTCCTTCTTACGAGAAGTAGAGAAGTAGTTCCCTTAAAGGTTGATTCAAGTTTTGAACAATATGAGCGCTTAACTTTCCATTCATATGAAAATGAAAAGATAAATTCATAAGTTGTTATAGATATATTATTCATTAAAGAATTAATGATATTTAAGGATTAAGAAATAATTAGAGGGGTAAAACAGATATTTTGACCTAACTCTAATTATGAACTATTTGTGGAGGGTCACATCATATGTAGTGATTAAATCAATGGACACTGAAAATTTCAGATTATATAAAAACATCTACAGTTTTGAGAGTACAATCTTAGGTTTTTAGTGGAGTAACTCTAAGATTAATAATAGTGAATTATTAATTAAAGAGTTTAATTAATAATTCTGATATTATTGGAGTTTAAAACTGTAAGTCCATCGGGTCCCCTTAATAACTCATTTCACTATAAGAAACTTGTATATAGAATATTATAATTGGACCGTCTAATTATAATTGTTACGCAAGTAGCAAAATTTGTGTTCACTTAATATTTGAATAATATTGATTATTCAAATTATTTAATAATTAATTAGCTAATTATTAATTATGAATTAATAATTATTTAATTAATTTTATAAGAGGTTTTGAATTTGATTCTCAGCTGTGACAGAGTATAAATTAATTATGAATTAACTACAGGTCCCAGGTTTAATTTTAAAATATAACATGAATTAATTTTGAATTTATTATGTTATATGTGGCAAAAATTTAATTTTAATAAATTTGGGATTTAATGTTAATTTGATTAATTAAAACCCTAAGTAGTTGCCTATAAATAGAAAAGAAATAGTTTTCTTTTCCTAATAGAAGTTATTTTTGGTTTGCTATACATTCTTTGAAACAGAAAGAAAAAAAAAAAAAAAGGTTTTCTACAGCATAATACAGAGAAGAAGAATTTATATCTTTCTTCTCTATATAACCAAAAACAAATACTCACATCTTAAATATATATTGTTGATTCTTTTTAAAGAAGAAATCAATACATAGTGAGCACAATTTTATATAATTGTGCCAACTCACTTGTTTCTTGGTGTAGAGACATATTAAGGAAGGCTAAGTGGTGAGCAATCCACAAAGATCAATACATAAGGTAAAAATCTAATTTTTATTTTTTCTTACATTATTTTATTTCATTATTTTATAGATCTAAAGTTTCTTGAGTTTTCTAAAAAAATTTTAAAACTCAATGTTCCACAAAATTAATATTTTTCATAAAAATAATTGTTGTTTTTCCCTTTAATGAATACATAGTCATTAATTCTACGAGTTAATTAAGTTGATAATTCAAGTAAGAGTTGAAAATTGTACAAGTTAACGCATTGGTTGTGTAATGGAGTCATGGCAGCGAAGCTGAAGTTGACAGCACGGATCAAACATCCAAATTTATTGGACATAGTTCTGGATGGTAGTAGCATAGATTCAAGTTCACTTCACGTGAGGGGTCAACATCCATAAACCGCTGGACACTAGTTGATCAGTTGTTGAAAATTCTTCTTCCCCTTCATTTCATCTCTCTCTTCGAACAGAAGTTTTACACCAAGATTGTGTTAACCAGTCCATTAATCAAGTGACATTTAAAAAATAATGAAAGGATTGTTTATTCCTTCAAACTATTGAAATTGTAGATTGATGTACTAGAGAAAGAAATATATATAATTATATTTTTTTTTAAATTGTTACTAATAATACATACTCTTAAGAATATATATCACTGATGACTAAAAAGATTTTGAATCATCCAAAAGTTAATTAAGTGAGAAAAAAAGATGTTTTCAACAGGTCTCTAATGACTGACAGATCCAGATGCAGTCAATTGGATTGTGTGGTTCAAGTGACGGTATAAATGAAAAAATAAAAAATATTTTTTTACAAATTTATTTTTCGTATAGAGAATAGCAGCATGAAGTACAAGCATGTGAAGAAAGGGTGTTAATTAAAGGAGTTGGGATGCAGTCAAAATTTAAGTTGACTGTGTGGATCACTAACAAAGACTAACCTCCATTAAACTAATTTCTAAAATATTTTCTAAACCCAAGGCCACGTGTGTTTATTCATTCTCAAACACCATTGGTGATGATAGAGATCCCAGTTAAACAAATATTAAGTTATAAGATATTCTTGCCAATTAAAAAGATTAATATTTTAATTTCATACAGATAGATATTAATTAAAGAAATTTAATCAATCATTTGTAATGTCTCAGCTGGTCTTATACTTCACTACTCAACTTTAGGTATTTAGACTATGCAATGTAG
Organism: Dimocarpus longan; assembly: GCA_022984855.1. NCBI lineage: Eukaryota > Viridiplantae > Streptophyta > Magnoliopsida > Sapindales > Sapindaceae > Dimocarpus > Dimocarpus longan. The sequence goes on along the minus strand of CM041019.1, from coordinate 20,415,415 downwards.
CAACAAAAATAAGAAATTTGAAATAAATAAAAAAGCAATCTTGTATTTCTTTAAATAAAATTGGTAAACAAATAAACTAAGAACAAAGAATTTTAAAAAATCTAACAATTTCACTACAACAAAACAGTGTATTAATACTGGATTATCCATACCGGGTACTAAAAGCCTGATATGGATAATCAAATCAAATTATAAAAAAATAGAAATAGCACTTATCCATACCAAGCACTAAAAGCCCGGTATGGATAGTAAGATTATCAATACCGATCAGTCTAGAGTCCAGTATGGATAATCAATTAAAATAAAAAATAAATATTATTTTTTGTCCATATCGGATGCCGACCCACTCAATCTGAATACCTTTAACTATACATACCAGGTAGGTCGGACACACGATATAGATAATCCATTTTTTATTTTTTAAATTGCAAATATTATTCATACCAGACACCCAACCGACCCGTTATGGATATTTAAGGTTTCTATACTGGACGGGCCGGGAGCTCGGTATAGATAATGTTTATTAAAAATATTATATTATCAATGTCGGACGCCCATCCGCCCCGTTTGGATAATCCATAGTATCCAATCTTGGCGGGTTGGTGCCCCGTGTGAATAATATTATATTTTTAAAAAATCGAATGGATTATCCATACCGGGCGGGTCAAGTGCTCGGTATGGATAATCCATATTACCTAGTCCGAGCGGGTTGGGATGCTCGGTATGAAAAATATTATATTTTTAAAAAATTGAATAGATTATTCATAATGATCGTCCGACCTATTTGGTATGGATAAACTGGATATATATTTTTGGCCTGACTGTCTCCCCCTTCCTTCTCCATTTTCTTTCTCTATCTTTTTTTATTTCAAACACTTTCTTTCTCTAGGAACCCTAGCCGCTGCTGCTGTTGCCATCCGACCTCGCCGCTGGTGACCTCCGTCTGACCTGTCGATGAGTCATCTTCTTCTTCTCCTTTTCTTCTTCCTCTCTAATCTCTTCTTCTTCTATGGTTCTTTTTATTCTTATATTCTTCTTCTTCTTCTTCATCATGTTGTTCTTCTTCCGTTAGTGCACTGGATGGTCAGACTACTATCCGACTGCCGCAGCGGTAGTCCTACCATGATATTTTTTTGTCATTTTTTTACTTCATTTCCTTTTTTGTAGCTTATTCATCCATTGAGTGCTCTTCTAAGAATGATTTCTTTATTGATTTACTCCATTTTTGTTGTTTCAATTTTCTATAAGAAAGGTATATACTTTGTTGCGGTGGATTTTATCAAATTTAGTGGTTATTTATTTTTTTTGGTGAAATTTTATTTTCATATTAGTGACGAATTTAATACAGATATGAACTTATAATACTGTTAGTACTATAAGTTCTATTTTTTGGTACTTAGTATAATTTTGATGAATTTGATATAGATATGAACATTTAAAGTTTGTTTACTTCTATTTTTTAAATACTTAGTGTAATTTTCTTTTTTTTCATTCCCATGTTTTCTCATAAGTGAGTGTAATCATCATTTCAAATTTTTTGAGATGACTATGTTTGTAAATATATTTATTGTTTGCATATCTATTACTAAGAAATGTTGTTTGGTTGGATCGATTGTTGGAGATTTGATAAGTTTGATAAATTATAGGATAATTAAATTTTTGGCAAGTTCGAAAAACAAAGGGAACTCTGTCAAAATTTGTATAAAATTGATCGAGTTTATATGAATTATTTTATATATATCTTTAGTTATTGTCAAATAGAGGTCCTTACATTTTTTTTTCCCTGGTATCCATATTTTCTCACAACTATATTATTTAATTTTTTTGTAGACATAATATTTAAGTGGCTCAAATTCAATGGGATCTAGTAAAAGTGTTCTCCTTCAGCTAAGGTAAAATATATGTGCGACAGTTATATTATTATTATTTCAATTTAATTTCAACTATATATAGATATAATTATTAAAATTTGTTGATAGAATAAATATTTAAATTCTTGTATATGCAGTCTATATCTTAGGGCTCCTCAAGCTAGGCTAGTGAATCGAACAATAACCACTGCAAATTATTAGATTGGATGGATAAAGGAATGTGGGTAGTGGAAGCAGAAATCAATTCAAATGACTAATATACTAAAGTTCATCACTTCGAGCTTAATCCAGATTATTGGTGCATTTTTGTCAAGCGAGTAATAGTTAGTGTTTCACTACCTCGACTTACCATGATCTACTAACTCTGGAAGGTATATTAAATTTATGGAAAAAAATATAAAAAAAACCCCCTGAAAATGAAAATAACCTCAGTTTACCCCTTCTTTTGATAATATTAGCTGAAAACCCCCCTAGCGTAAGCCAAAGGCGGTTTCCATCCAGATTTGAAGTGGTTTTTTGACAAAATCTATAAAAGACCAAAATACCCTTTTGGACTGTTATGGGAAAAAGAGAAAATGTTTGCTGATGATATAATGATATGAAATGACAAGTATGCCCTTGTGTAAGTCATTAAAGGACAAAAATAACTTCTGATTAAATTACAGACTTGACCCTTGGAAAAGACAAATTTGGCCCTGCACATGACCATTGCTACAACGGTAACAAATCCAAATTCTTTATAAAAAGCAACCAAATGGTACCCATTCACACACACACACTCATTCTTTCGATCAAATGAAAAAGAGAAAAAGAAATACACATTTTTCATCCTTATCACAGACACTCCTTTCTGCTGCCAATTCACAAACACACACACACATACATACATACACACACACACACACACACACACACACACACACATACAAAACACACACACTTGATACCAGTTTACAAACACATACACACTTTGCTACCAGAAAAAACACACACATACTCCTCATCCTCATCACGCACACACCTTTATGCAACCAGTTCACAACACACACAGCTTACTGCAAGTTCACAAACACACATTTGATAACAGTTGCAAACACACACACACACACTTTGGTGCCGGATGAAACAACACACATGGACTTTACTACCAAAAAAAACACACAAACACCTTTCTGCTACCATTTCACAAACACACATACCTCCTGATACCAGTTTGCAAACACACACACATTTTACTACAAAAAAATGGCATCATTTTCAAGTTCAGCAAACATAAATGGAGGCAGAATTAAATTCAAAAATAAAAGATGTCATTGTAGGAGAAAGGCAGCTATGAAGATTTCGGAGTCAACAAGCAATCCTAACAAACTCTACTTCACATGTGATACAAGGAAATGCAATTTCTATTCCTTTTGGGATGCAGACGAAATAGAAATGGACATAGAAACATTTGAAATGCAAAGGTTTTTAGGAAATCCTATAAGCCAATATGTTGAGGAAGAATTAAGAGCTTTAAGTCAAAGAGTGCAGAATATTGAAGGCATACATGGTAAAGTCCACAACTTAGAAATGCAAATTGCAAAACTGCGAAACATAGAAGCTGTAGTAGTATTTCTCTTTGGCATTTCAATAGCATTGTTTGTACAATATGTAATGAAAATGCAATGAAAAGACTATTGATCCTAAATGCACCATAAGAACATTCATCATTCATCAGTAACAATATCCATTAACATTTTTCGATAACATCATCATTGCATAATCAAATATGCAATTTTTAAAGTTCATCATTCAAAACTATGAATCAATAGGATGTAGCCCATGATGTTATACTAAAAAAATATATATATATATTTTTGTATCTTATTGTCAAGATATCATGATTGTGGTAGGTTATATATGTCATCACAGTTCATATAACCTACCCAAATCATGCTAGCTCAAAAAAATCATCAACAGTCCTTAAAATGTGTACACATGTGTGTAATGCTAGCCCAAAAACATAATAAAGGTTCATATATGAAACAAAAACGAGAAGTTATCTTCGCCAACTAACCTAATCGAAATCAACCCAAGTCTACTGTAACTTGGGACTGGCATCTTTGTTGTGATTGTGATGATGATCTCACTTCATTTCTCTATGGAGAAAGGAAAAAAAAAAAGTGACATAATGTGAGATCAATGAACTTGTTATAGTTATAAAAAAATTGACAATGAATACCTTTACCTTTCTCTTTGTTGCAGCTTTCGTTTTATTGTTGGATTTGTCATCATTCTGCAATTATAATTATGTAATCAGTATCATAAGTGACTAGAAACTATAAAAGAAGTAAATTATGTTTTGTTATTACCTTTACCTTACTTGCACCCTTGCATGACCTTTTATTATGACTAGAAATTCCACACAACTTGCATGTTACACTTGATCCCCTCAGCTCATTTGGCCTTTCACTTAGTTCTCTAACTCTTTGGATCTTAGGCTTGCCAGGTAGTGGCTTTATGATTGGTGGGATTAGTTCTTCAGTAGCAACCTCTAGCCAATTATAAATATCTAGGATAGGGTGTATCATGCTTTCATAGGTCATTTTGAATGCACTTTTGGTCAAATAGGGGTGTACAAACCTCGTAATAGCTTCAGTCAATGTAACACTTTGATTTGAATAAGCTGTAACACATATAAGACAGTAGTATAAAAATTATCTCATAATTGATATTAATAAATGTGAAACAATTTAAAGGAAGTTGATTACCAATGCTTGCCACAACATGACACAAGGTACACCACTGATCTGTCATGCTCCACATTCACATGTGAAATTCTGTATCTTAGTAACATATGCTTTACCCACAGTTCCTATGACTTCAAACTCTGCCTTACCAGCCTGTAATATCATCATATCCCTACCTTCCAAGCTTGCTTTGATAATTTTGCTATTGACAAATAGAGGCAATTCAGAATTCCAATTGGCAAACAGTTGCTCTTTTTGATGAAATCACTGCATCACAATCCTACTAATGTATTCTAGCAACCGGAGGTAGGTCTTTGCTCTATGGTTCCCCAACATACTGTTAAATGATTCAGTCATGTTGTTAGTCACATGGTCACATTTGATGCGTGGATCAAATGCGAACCTATACCAATGCTCAGGGGCTATATCCTCTAACCATTGTCGTGCTTAGACATTGAGCTTCCCAATTTCTTCCATGCTATGTCTGAACTCCCATTTTTTAGTACTCCTGCTAGCTTGCCAAAACATAAGTAAATATATATAAAAAAAATCAATAGTACATACCTTGTGGTTGCTAGAGGCCAATATTTTTCCAAAACTTTCAATACACCCTTTTATCTATCACTCATGAAGTTGATAGGTTGATCAATGGGCATGTCCAAGTACCTCTTCAAATTCTGTATAAACCAAGACCAGCTTTCTTCACACTCACTGTCACAAATGCAAATTGCCAGGGAATATAAACCATTGTTGGCATCTAATGCCACCGCTGAAAGTAGAATCCCTTTGAAAGGTCCCTTTAAAAAAACAACCACCTAACCCAATGAAAGGCCTACAACCTACCAGAAACCCAACCCTTTGGGCTTCAAAACTTAACATGAATCTTTGAAAAGTAGGCTCTGGTTGTTGTAATTTGATATATGCTATCGACCCTGGATTGGCGTGTTTAACCATATATACATGTCGTCTTAAATGTTTAAAACATTCTGCATGATCCTTAGCTAATGCACTTAAAGCCCTTTGCTTAACTTTATACAATTTTTGTGCATCTACATTGACATGGAACTTATCTCTCAGAATCTCTTTCATTACACCCCACCTTGACATTAGGATTGTTCTTCACCAACCTTTCAAACTTACTTGCAATCCACTTCACTTTGGCTTCTTAACTCTTATATGATCTGTGACACTCATGAACATCATTATATCTCTTTATCTTCATATTAACTTTATCCTTCATCAATGATGCATGTATCCTCCATGGGCAACCCACCGATTTGCACTTATATGTTAGCCTATCTTTGTCATTCTTCTCTCTAATAAAACTAATGCCTTCTTGGATGGCATACTCCCTTAATAGCTCTCTCAAGCGATAAACTGAATCATGAATTTGATTGAGTTGAAAACTAATTTTCCCCCTACTACCGTGGACAAAGGGGATTCCTTTCATATACCTACCAATTGTGACTTTTAAGTTCTCATCGTCAGATTCACTATAGGCATCACCATCTGATGACTGATAACCTTTAAATAAATTGAGGTTCTCAATATCTACACCTTTCTTCCCATCCATATCTTCATAATCACCCACACTCTCCACATCTTCATCATCGGCCATACCCTCGTCATTTACATCATCACCCACACCATCCTCCCTATTTACATTATTACCCTCATCACCCATACCTTTCACATCATTATCACCCTTATGTTCACCCATATCCTCACCCCCAAAAATCATTTCCTTAAAATCATCCATTATACCTATTGGCATTGGTTCAGGAACATGACTAGTACCTTCCTAATCAGATGGTGGTACTGGGGTATAGCCCTTCCTCTCTATACTAAATACTAGCTTCCTAACCTTATGCATATCAAATAGATCAAACACCACCAACATCTCTCTATCAGAAGAAACTGATAACCTATCACCATTCCAAGGTATTTCTATGAAAATGTCATGGTTATTAGGTTGAGGAAGTGAATGTTTCGTAGTGGTGTCGTTAGCATGAAAAACATGTAGTAAAGTTACAATACTAATGTGATCCTTATCACAGGAACCTAAATGCACCAACTTCCCTGACACATGAGCATAAATATCATACGTATCATCCATTATCCCTATAACAAGTGAAAACAATATATATATATATATATCAAAAACCAGCCATTTATTTTGTATAAATTATAAACAACATCAACAATATCTATATATCTATATATATCAAAAAGAAAAATTTCTGCATCATATAAAATGTGCATAAATAAAATGTGTATATATATATCTATATATCAATAGTATAAACAGAAACTATATATATATAACTAGTCAAACCAAACACTGAAGCAGTATACGAAACCTCACTATGAAAAATAAGCAAAAATGAAGATGAAAAATAACCAAAATAGAAAATGATAAAAAATTGAACATTTTGACTCTTCGCATTACCAAACCTCTATCTATTTTACCCAATATGTTATAACATTACAGAAACCCCAAATTTTTTTCAAACCCTAGCCCAAAAACAACAGACATTAAAGTTAATCCATCAACCATACAACCATGCATACATGTTCTAACAACACTTATCATGTACTAGGCACCAATTTTAACAAGTAAAAACCTCACATTGCCTTCTTAGAGGAGCAGCGACTCCTCTCACCTTGTCCAGCCTTTTTCAAGTCATTTTATATGGGTTAGAAGCAGCGAACCTCATTGACCACCACCATCAAACGTCGATGCATAGAAGTTGTATGATTTTTCGGCGTTAAGTTAGGGTTCTCCTTACCAAACAACGGGACCACCACAGCAAAGGGGCATGGAGGGGTATAAAGGGTATGGAAAATCGAATAGAGAAAGTTAGATTTCTTTCTGTCAACTGGTCCACACCAAACAACGGGACCACCACAGCAAAGGGGCATGGAGGGGTATAAAGGGTATGGAAAATCGAATAGAGAAAGTTAGATTTCTTTCTGTCAACTGGTCCACACATTTCACCCATCAAAGGTCACATGTGGCAATGTCTGGGTGGACCTTTTTAATTTTTATTTAATTTTATTAATTAACAAACCAACTTTTGCGATCTAGCTGTATTCCATTGCTCCTAACCACATCTAATTACCTTTTTACCCTCACATTTCACAGAACCGTCAATTTCTTCACTATTTTATTGTTTCAATTGACGGTCGAGTCTTTTTGACTAATATTTTCAAAACCAGTGGTGGTTTGATATTATTTTCAATTCTAGAGGGTAAATTGATAATAACCTTAAATTTATTTATTGCTTGTACAATAAAATATATTATATCTTAACATTATGTAATGAATACTTATGATATCACATTTCATAATATATATTTAACTTTAGATTATATAAATTAAAATGTTGTATTAATATTAAATAATATATACTTTTAACAGTCATGTACGTTGGCAGTTAAAGATATAATATTAAATCACAAATTTTTTAATTTATTTTTTTTTTCTAAATTAAAACACTATCCATACATTGCCCAGTATGGATAAAGTTATCCATACCGGTCACTGCCTAGTATGGTTAACTATCCATTTCGGGCTCCGTCCTAGTATGGACAAGAATATCAGTATCGAGTCTGAGCCCAGAATAAATAAATTTATTATTGAGATAAAGATATTTAAAGTAGCAAATAGATAAAAAGTTTAAGAATTCGACATGGTTGATTGAGTTATTTTGATTTATTAAAATGTTGCGGTTAAAATTGGATTGGTTTGGTTTGGTTAAAGTTGTATTATATTTTCACTTTTGTTGTATGATATTTTGAAGTTAAAAATATATCATCATTTGTAGGAGTTTCATAACAAAATTGCTTAGCGAAATCACTATCAAGAAAACTTACTATCATAAAAATAAAAAATAAAATTAAAAAAAAAAAAAAGAAAGAGGATGTTTATGTTTGTTGAAACCTTACATCTCTTTTTACCGTAAACACAATATTCAAGTAGCTCAAGTTTTGTGAGAGGTAACAAAAGTGTCAAATTTGTTGAACCTTCTACAAAAGTAAATATTCATGAAATTGATATTATTAATCTTGGTACTTAATTGCATATATAATTATAGCTATTTAAATTTTTATGAATATGTAGTCATTAATTCTACGAGTTAATTAAGTTGATGGTTCAAGTAAGAGTTGAAAATAGTACAAGTTAATGCATTGGTTGTGTAATGGAGTCATCGTAGCGAAGCTGAAGTTGACTACATGGATCAACATCCAAATTTATTGGACATAGTTCTGGAGGATGGTAGCATAGATTCAAGTTCACTTCACATGAGGGGTCAACATCAATATACTGTTGGACACTAGTTGATGAGTTGTTGCAAATTCTTCTTCCCCTTCATTTCATCTCTCTCTTGGAACAAAAGTTTTACACCAAGATTCTGTTAATCAGTCCATTGATCAAGTGACATTTAAAAAATAATGAAAGGATTGTTTATTCCTTCAAACTATTGAAATTGTAGATTAATGTATTAGAGAAAGAAATATATATAATTATATTTTTTAAAGGGAAAAAATCATTTTAGTCTCTAACTCTTGGGAAAGTGTTAAATTTTTAACTATATTTTCTGAAAAGACGAAATGAATCTTAACTTTAAAAAAAAAGTGTCAAATTAGTCCCTTTCATTAGTCAACTAATGGTCAAATCTAATGACAAATATGAAAAGATTAATTTAACTCTGGACACTATTAAAACAGATAAAAAGATCATTATACTCTCAAATAAAGTAAAATATTACAATAATATATAATTATCAAAATACCCTTAATGAGTTGCATATAATTTTCATAACGTTACAGTTTTACCCTTAGAAAATTTTTCACTGGGCGTAGCTTTGTTTGAGGATCTTATGTATATTTATTAATTATAAAATTATAATTTTACCCTTACAATTAAAAATTTTCATTAAATCTTTATTCATGGGTGTGATTTTTTTATTTTTATTTTTTTTTAATTTCTACTTTAGCTTGTAATTTTTGCTTTTTTTTTTTTTTTTTTCAAAATTTCTGCTTTAGCTTTTAATATGTTTACAGTTTCTACTCTTGCTCCATCTGTTTAATATTTTTGTTGCATCTATTAAATTTTTTCAGTCTATAATATTATATATTTGAGATCCACATATTTATGGTATAATTGGTATATGCTTTGAGATGATATTCATATTTAATAAAATGATTTTTTTTTTTAAATAATTTTGTCGAATGAGATTTTTTTTTTTTTTTTTTGAATTTTTTTCCTCATTTGTTTTAAATGATTTTTTTCCCTTATTTATCTTCCTTTTATATCTTCCTCCATTATAATTGGAAATACCAAATTTACCCCCATTTAGTATGCTATCAATTAAGTTTGACCGTTAGTTGACAGAAGGGACTAATTTAACACTTTTCTAAAAGGTTAAGATTCATTTTGTCTTTTTAGAAAACATAATTAAAAAATTAACACTTTCTCAAAAGTTAGAGGCTAAAATGATTTTTTCCCTTTTTTAAATTGTTACTAATAATACATACTCTTAAGAATATATATCACTGATGACTAAAAGGATTTTGAATCATACAAAAGTTAATTTATATTAAGTGAAAAAAAAAATTAAGTTAGAAAAAAAAGATGTTTTTAACAGATCTCTAATGACTAACAGATCCATATGCGGTCAATTTGATTGTGTGGTTCAAGTGACGGTATAAATGAAAAAATAAAAAGTATTCTTTTACAAATTTATTGTTTGTAAAGAGAATGGCAGCATGAAGTACAAGCATGTAGAAAGGGCATTAATTAAAGCAGTTGGGTTGCAATTAAAATTTAAGTAGACTGTGTGACAACTAACAATGACTAACCTCCATTAAAACATTTTCTAAACCCAAAACCACATGCGTTTATTCTTTCTCAACACCATTAGTGTTTGCAGAGACCCCAGTTAAACAAAGATTCAGTTATTAGATATTCTTGACAATTAAAAAGATTAATATTTTAGTTTCATACAAATAGATATTAATTAAAGAAATTTAACCAATCATTTGTAATTTCTCAGCTGATTCTACACTCTACTACTCGACTTTAGATATTTAGACTATACAATGTAGCAACAAAAATAAGAAATTTGAAATAAATAAAGAAGCAATCTTGTATTTCTTTAAATAAAATTTGTAAACAAATAAGCTAAGAACAAAGAATTTTAAAAAATCTAATAGTTTCACCACAACAAAACAGTGTATTAATACGAGATTAACCATACTGGTCACTAAAAGGTCGGTATGGATAATCAAATCAAATTATAGAAAAATAGAAATAGCACTTATCCATATCGAGCCTTAGCAAGATTATCAATATCGATTAGCTTGGAGCCCGATATGGATAATCAATTAAACTAAAAAATAAATTTTTTATCTATATTGGATGCCGACCTACTCGATAATCCATATAGCACACCTAATGCGTTCGGTATAGATATTTAAGGTATTCATACCGGACAAGTCGGGAGCCCAGTATGGATGATGTTTATTAAAAATATTATATTATCAATATCGAGCGGTCCATTCGCCCGGCATGGATAATCCATATTATCCAATCCTAGTAGGTCGGGGTGTCCGATATGGATAATATAATATTTTTAAAAAATTGAATAGATTATCCATACCGAGCTCCCAACCCGTCCTGTATGTATAAGCTGGATATATATTTTTGGCCTGATCGTCTCCCATTTCTTCTCCATTTTCTTTCTCTATCTATCTCTTTCTAACACTTTCTCTCTCTAGGAACCCTAGCCGCCCCTGTCATCACAGCATCACCGTTGCTGTTGCCGTCTGACCTCATCGTCGATGACCTTCGTCTGACTCATCGGTAAGTCATCTTCTTATCCTCCTCTTCTTATTCTCCTTTTCTTCTTCTTCTTTAATCTCTTCTTCTTCTATGGTTCTTTTTCTTATATTATTCTTTTTCTTCATGTTCTTTCTTCTTCCGTTAGTGCACGGAACGGTCGGACTACTGTATGACTGTCGGAGCGGCAGTCCGGCCATGACATTTTTTTTCTCATTTTTTTTACTTTATTTCCTTTTTTATAGCTTATTCGTCCATTGAGTGCTCTTCTGGGAACGTTTTCTTCGTCCATTTACTCTCTTTCCGTTGTTTCAATTTATATGTGAAAAAAGTATAGACTTTATTGCGGTGGATTTTATCTAATTTAGCAGTTATTTAATTTTTTTGGTGAAATTTTATTTTCATATTAGTGTCAAAGTTGATATAGATTTGAACTTATAATACTATTAGTACTATAAGTTTACTTCTATTTTTTGGTACTTAGTATAATTTTGACGAATTTGATATAGATATGAACATTTAAAGTTTGTTTACTTCTATTTTTTGGTATTTAGTATAATATTTTTTTTCATTCCCATGTTTTCTCATAGTGGGTGTAATCATAATTTCAAATTTTTTGAGATGTCTGTGTTTGTAAATATATTTATTGTTTGTGTATCTATTTATTAAGAAATGTTGTTTTGGTTGGATCGATTGTTGGAGATTTCATAAGTTTGATAAATTGCAGGAGAATTAAACTTTTGGCAAGTTTGAAAAACAGGGGTGTGATATGTATTTTGAAATTATTTAAATAGGCTGGTTAAAGCCTAAGACTGTTACAGTAAAATTGCCCCATTGGCTTAGACCCAGCTTCCTAAATGTCCAGCTCACCGGATATATAGCTCGTCAAACAATCAGTTTGTGAACCCAGGTTCCTAACTCCCCACATGCTCAATCATCGTAGGCAAGCTCACGGTCAAACCTCGAACTTTCCAGCTCGAGCAAGCGAGTTCTCTGCTACCACAGTTTATAGGACGTGAGTTAATTGCAGTCAAAACTATCAGACCAAACTCAATAAAGTGTATAGTACACGCTAATCCTTCCAGAAGTAACAGCATGATTTAAGAAAAATCTCATCTAACTAGTATAGGTTTAACATCTAAACTATGTTTTAACATAGTTGACCCGACAAATGTCAGTCTCGAAAATGTAATTTATCATTTTACTTTTGTCTTATTTTAAATATAACGGTAGCCTCTTCATTTATAAATAGAGATTGAAAATCCATTATAAAAGGACACACAATATATACATATACTGTCACTCTACCGAAATAACTAGTAAACAGTTGTGGATATAAGCTATTCTTTGGATCGAACCATGTAAAAACCTGGTCGCAACAGTGCTTCTTCCTCTCTTTCACTTCTTTTCTTCGTTCTTTATCCATACTCACAGTTTGGGCTTCAAAGAATTTGATAAGTTAAATCCAGACATCGACATTTTGGAGCTAGAAGGAGGGGTCTAAATTGCAGTTTCGTTATCTTCATTCTCGACTTCCAGAGCTTATACACCAGACTTCATGGCTAGAGGAAGAACCACTATGAGCTCGGATGTAGTTGTTGACCAGTACGATAACTCAGACCAACAACGAGATGTCTTGCCTATTCAAGGACCAGCCAACTTGGGGACAAGAACTTCTAACACACCTTTGGCCGGGAATGCTCAAGGTATGCCTCCACTTCCCTCTAGCCAACCTACACTTAATATTGCTAGAAAGGATGCCATGCAGGTTTTTCAGCAACATCAGGAGGCGTTGGAGAATACTATGATACAGATAGCAGATGCTGTACGGGTGCTAATGCAGACCCAGACCCAGGTCGCTCAGAGACCTATTGAGATTACAGCAATGAGGGATGTCTCACAACAATGGCGCATTAAAGTCTCAGATAGAATTGATCTAACAAATGTCAGTCGCAAAAATGTAATTCATCATTTAACTTTTGTCTTATTGTAAATACAACTATAGCCTATTCATCTATAAATAAAGGCTAAAAATCTATTGTAAAAGGACATACAATATATACATATACTGTCACTCTGTCGAAATAACTAGTGAATAGTCATGAACGTAAGCTATTATTTGGGCCGAACCATGTAAAAACTTAGTCGCAACAGTGTTTCTTTCTCTCCCTCACTTCTTTTTCTTTGTTCTCTATTCATACTCGTAGTTTGGGCTTCAAAGAATTTAGTTGGCTAAATCCAAACATCGATAGGGGGGAACTCTATCAAAATTTGTATAAAATTGATCGAGTTTATATGTATTGTTTTATATATTGCATTTGTTATTGTCAAATAAGGGTCCTTATATTTTTTTCCCCAATATATATGTTTCCTCACAACAATGTTATTTATTTTTTTCGTAGACACAATATTCAAGTGGCTCAAATCCAATGAGATCTAGTAAAAGTGTTCAATTTGCTGATCCTTCACCTAAGGTAAAATATATGTGTGCAAGTTATATTATTTATTATTTCAATTTAATTTCAACTATATATAGATATAATTATTAAAATTTGTTGATAGAGTAAATATTTAAATTCTTATGCATGCAATCTATATCTCAGGGCTCCTCAAACCAAACTAGTGAATCAAACAACAACCATTGCAAATTATTAGATTGGATTTAATGGTAGCGGAAGCGAAAATTAATTTAAATGACCCATATGTTAAAGTTCATCACCTCGAGCTTAGTCCAGATTATTAGGGTGTTTTCGTCAAGCGAGTAATGGTTAGTATTTCGTTATCTCAACCTACCAACAATCTACTAACTTTGAAAGGTGCGTTAAATTCATTTATTTCTTGTTCAGTAAAATATATTGTATCTTAGCATTCTGTAATGAATAGTTATGATATCATATTTCATAATATACGTTTAACTTTTAATTATGTAAATTAAAATGTTGTATTAATATTAAATAATATATATTTTTAACAGTCATGTACGTTGGCAGTTAAAGATATAATATTAAATCAAAAAATTTTTAATTTATTTTTTTCTATATTAAAACACAAATGCTCAGTATGGATAAAGTTATCCATACCGATCATTGCACGGTATAGTTAACTACCCATTTCGAGCTTCGACCAAGTATGGACAAGAATATCAATACCGGGTCCTGGCCCAAAATAAATAAATTCGTTATTGAGATATTTAAAGTAGTGAAATAGATAAAAAGTTTAAGAATTCGGCATGGTTCATTGAGTTATTTCGATTTATTAAAATTTTGCAGTTAAAATTGGATTGGTTTGGTTTGGTTAAAGTTGTATTATATTTTCACTTTTGTTGTATGATATTTTGAAGTTAAAAATATATCATCATTTGTAGGAGTTTCATAACAGTTACTTATAAGAATTTCATAATAAAATTGTCGAGCGAAATCACTATGAAGCAAACGTAATATCAATTGAATATAAATAAATAAATAAAAAGAGGATGTTTATGTTTGTTGAAACCTTGTATTTTTTTTTATCATAGGCACAATATTCAAGTAGTTTAAATTTGGTGAGAGGTAACAAAAGTGTCAAATTTGTTGAATCTTCTCCAAAAGTAAATATTCATGAAATTAATATTATTAATCTTGGTAATTAATTGCATATTTAATTATAATTATTTAAATTTTTATGAATATGTAGTCATTAATTTGGGCTTCTACGAGTTAATTAAGTTGATGGTTCAAGTAAGAGTTGAAAATAGTACAAGTTAATGCATTGGTTATGTAATGGAGTCATGGTAGTGAAGCTGAAGTTGATTGCACGGATCAACATCCAAATTTATTGGACAGACTTCTGGATGGTTACCATTCAATAAATTCACTTCACATGAGGGGTCAACATCAATATGCTGCTGGACACTAGTTGATGAGTTATTAAAAATTCTTCTTCCCCTTCATTTCATCTCTCTCTTCGAGCAAAAGAATAACATCATTATACAACACCAAAAGAATAATTATTGAATGTAGAAGAATTATGACTCGCAGGAAGTGCGACAATTGCCTTCTCATCTGACCTTATTTATATAGCCCAAACCCCAAACCTATGCGTGGAAAGTTCAACACGCTAAGTATTTCTACTTAATGGTGTATACTTATTTTAAGTTCATCATTTATGCAAAATACCATGTTATAAAACAAAATGTCCAAAATCCTCAACTTTTACTAAAATTCACACTTAAATCAATTTTCTATTAAATGCACCTACAAATTACATACAATTTATTATTAATCATAACAATTCGATTTGTAAAAAATTTATTACAATTTTCGATGAAAGCACATTGCTAATAATTACACATATCAAATAAGTACTAATAATTTTTCATATATTTATAGACTAAATTACAATTTAGCTACCTGAATAAAACGCTTTTATAGGCGAAGCAATAACTTTGATATAATTACAATTTACCTCCATTTCGTTAATAAGTTCTGTTATATGTAACCGAAAATAGTATAAAAAAAGCAAAAGACAAAAATACCTTTGATTATTAGAGTTGACCGAATTGACCATAAAAAATTGAAAAATCTTTAAAATTTATGTGCAATTGCTGTTAAAATTTCTGTGCAGTGGCTGACTGTTGGAATTTTTTTTATTATTTATTTATTTTTTTTTTTTAAGAATCTGGGTTTCCAGAAACTAGAAATCAGATTTTCGATTGCCACCAGAATTTGGGTTTCCAGAACTAGAAACCCAGATTTTGGGTTTCCAGGGAAAGTAAACCCAGATTTTGATTGGAAACCCAGGTTTTGATTGGGTTTAGAAAAATGATCCCAAACATCTAAAAAATGGTCTTAAACATCATCAACAATCAGTCAACATCATCAATTGACTCCTAGAAACCCAAAAAATGACCTCAAACATCATCAATTAAACTTAACATAATCAATCTTTCACAAAACCATCAAACCCAACATCATCATTGAAATCAACCTCACAATCACCCACAAAACTATCAATCAAACTAGAGAAAAAAAAAAAATTAGAAATCAACCTCAACCTCATTATCGAACCCAGATCTGGGTTCATTGGGAACCCAGAATCGGGTTTGTGACGGAACCAGATTCTGGGTTCGTCATGACGAACCCAGAATCTGGGTTCTCGCGAACGAACCCAGAATCTGGGTTCGCGCGAACCACCCAGAATCTGGGTTCTTCGCGAACCCAAATCTGGGTTCGTCGCGAACCAGATCTGGGTTCATCATATGATGAACCCAGATCGGGTTCGAGAAGAAGAAAAAGCAGAAGAAGAGAAAAAGAAGAAGAGACAGGCATGGCAAATAGCTGAGGGAAGAGAGAGAGAGAGTATTTTTAAAGTTTTTAAAATTTATTTTTTTAAATAATAAAACATTTAAAAGTTTTTATTATTTTTAAATCAACATCTGTCTAATATATATTTTTAAATCAATATCTGTTTAATATATATATTTTTATTTAATTTTTTTTAATTTTTTTTAAAAAAAATAAAATTAATATCAAAAGACAATTTTACCCCTCTCCCAGTTAAGTGTAACTGGATTCATTAACGGTAGGGGAGTAAATTGTAATATCATTGAAACATTTGCTCCGCTTGAATAAGCATTTCAATCAGGGAGGTAAATTGTAATTCGCTCTATATTTATATATATTTCTATTATTTTCTTAAACACCAAAAAAAAATATATATATATCAAAATTCACCAAATACTCGATTTAACTACATGTACAAAATACTTAATATCATTCTTTTCCATTTATAACTACATGATTTTCATCACAATTTTACAATTTCAGAATACAAGTCGTGAATTAATATTTCACAAATTTTTTCCAACTTTTATAAATAATTCAAGAATTCCAATTACAATTTGATGCACACATAAAACTCACCAATTTTCATTTTCAACTATATTAACATTATTTTTGTTTATATTTTTCAATGTCCTTCGTAAACTATGACATGATACCATAGATCGGAATTCGGATCTCTTGGCATCAACCATTCAGTGGCTATCAGCCAAAATCAATGGCGTCCTTGGTATCTACTCTCGGTGGCTACCCATCAGGTGGCATATCATAATCGGTTTTGAGTTCAGGACCGGACACTCGGTGCCTATCATAATCCATTTGTCGAACTCTGTATATTGATGTAACGGCGCAGTACTGCCAATATCTCCTTATTAGCTAGCTAACTACCAGTCCCTACCTACCAATATCCACATTTACTAGGGCCCTTTTAATTTTTATATTATCATTTACCACAAATTTCATATTTTTTACCACTATTATCTTTAAATAAAAGTTTTACTTAGAAAACAATAAACACCATTTCAATCACAATTTTTCTCATATATTTAAATTATCAATATAAACTTTATAAAACTCTATTTGCATTATGATAATCTTATTAATCTTATCAAACCTTTTCCAAAACGTTTGTATCTTTCTTTCGATATACGTTCGGTCAAGACACTAAACGTATCCGTTTCTTTTCGTATCTTTATCATTATCGTTCGAAATTCATTCAAATCTTAATTAAACACCCTTTAGTACAATTTATCAAAAAAATTTCACATATTTTAAAGTCAAACAAAATTTTAAACCTCATAAATATTTAATAATATATTTGTATCAATTTTGCGAAATCTTTCAGAACGTAAATCTTGGTCATTTCATATGACTATTTTACCTCTAGTTTAAGCATCAAAATTTAACAAAATTCATTCTTTTCTTTTTTAAGCACATATTCGGTCAAAGAATAAAATTTTTGAATTTTTTCCTTTTAAATCACTAATTCATTTCATAATTCACTCAAACATCATTCCATTAACATAAAATTAAGCACAAAATGATAAAAATACCCTTGGATTTCAAAATTCATATATATTTGTCCAATGAAAGGGATTTTGAAAACTTTCTTTTTAACTCAGTAATTTATCATAGAAATCATTTAAATATTACTTAATTAACACATAAATAAGTTCGAAATGACAAAAATACTCTTAAGTTTCTCCTTAAGGTATATTCAGTCGGAACCTTTCATTTTCAAAATTTTGTTTCCAATTTATTTTCTTTTCCAAAAATCATTCAAAACATATCCAAACAATATAAAAATCAAATTTTAATTCTACTCACTATATTAATTTAATCGAATTTATGATATTTCGAAAACTTGTAGATACTAAACTTTAAAATTAAAAGTGAACTTTCGAAAGAAGTGTACATCAACCTTTTTAGACAATATTCCACGACTCCTCCACGTCTTCAATTTGAGCTTCTATCTTCTCCTTACTCTTCTTTCGATCACCTCGCTCCCAACCCACAACTAGGGTTTTCAAGAGAGCATTTTATCAACATAAAATCAAATCAACTAATTTAAATGTAAGAATAATTGTTCCTATATGCTCATGAATGTTTTCATATCCACCCATTCTCATTTTTAATCACCTTAACATTCAAACCTTCGATTTTAAATTTTTTTCTCATTCATTTGCTACCAAATTAACTCAAAACACATTCCAAACCTCATGCAAACCATTCAAAGTTTTAAAATCACTTAATACTTGCAAAAACACAAATTATTCATATGCTAACATAATGTTCATTTCTTCCTTCCAAGTTCAATAATTACATCCATTTAATTCTAACTTTATTTTCGTTCCATAAACTCAATTCCAAGTAATTCAAAACCACATAAAACACCACCAAAACGATTTTAATCATCTAAATTCAATTTAACACATAAAATTTCCTACACTAACCAAATTCATCACCAAGCTTTTCAACCATTTATTTTTCAATTTCATCACACAAACTAATTCAAATTCACCTAAATTTTAATACAAATTCATCAAACATCAAAAACTACAAAATCACTCAAATAAACCACCTTGGCCGAACACATATAAACACACATCATTCATTATTTTTCATTTCCAACCACATTAATCATACACAAAACACTTCAAAATTCATTCAATACCCAAAAATCAATTCAAACACTAAAATCCATCCAAATATACTAACTTGTGCCAAGTCACACACATACTAATAATGACCAACTCAATTCATCATCTTCCTATAAAATTCAAAGTTACATCCAAATATATCTATTAGTCATCTAAACATCAAATAAAACATTAAACTTAAAATCAATTAAATTTTAATCAAATCCATAACACAAACCCTAATCTTACCTCACTAAATTCTTGACCCAAAACGTTTTTGATGCTTTCTTTTATTTTCAAGCTCAATTTGATGATGATCTAACTCTATTCATACCACAAAATCTATCAAAAACTCATTTAGCTTAAAAATTCTAAAAACCCATAAAAATTATCACTAATTAATATCAAAACAATTCAAATTTCTTACCAAATCTTCTTAATTATTTAGGGATGAAAATTAAAGCAAGAGAGGGTAAAAACCCACTTGAATCCATGCCTTTACTTTCTTTCTCTTCTTCTCTCCTTCATTTTCTTTTTCTTTTCGGTTTTTCACTCTATCTCACAGCTCTCTCTCTCCCTTTTGCTCTCCTTTTCACGTTTTTCTTCTTATGATGACCGACATATACTTCTTCTATTTTCATTTCATTCTTTAATATATATATCTCTAATTTACCATTTTACCCTTAAAACTTTATCAAAACTTCAAAAATGTCATCCATTAGATTCATGTCAAGTGTTCTTATGCTTATCGATAACCACACTTATCTCTTCTTTTCTCTTTTTGATTTTTAGTTTTTCAGGAATGCTCGGATTCGGTTTTTCCTAAATTTTTTCGAAATCCTTTTAAAATTTATCAGGACTTATATTCGGACTTTCTACATACTCCTAGTAACTTCGGTGACTCTTAAAAGTCATTTCATGCCCCTTTTCGGCTCTCCCCTTATCACTAAATCACCTTTGATGATTTTCAGATTGATTCCATTTCAATCCGAATCTCTTTCGGAAGTGCAATTTGAGTTTCTAAAATACTTCTTGAGTATTCTCATACTTATTGTAACGCTTCTCTAAATTTTCAAATTTTTCGAAAATCCGTCCAAATTTTCAGTCAGATCCGAAAACTACTTCGTTTTACCTCAAACTGACTCGTTTTTTTATCCATTTCAGTTTCCATTAAGTCCAATATAATTTTCAAAACTTTTAATATACAAAACTTATTTTATAAAAATCACTATTCATATGGACACTATTTATATGGACACTTTTCTTTTAAAAATACTATTCATCGAAATTACTATTAATAAAAAATTTCGCTTTCACTAATTTTCAGGATTTGGTTCTCAAAAATACTATTTACACATTATTATTCATCCTAAAATACTATTCATCGGATATAGAGTAAATTTGGGGCACCATATGCATAGTATAAACTGAAGAATATGCCTCTTCCATAATCTCCTTCTTTAATTCCCCCACGTCTAGCACATACAATGTTTGCCCCAAGGCCAATGTCCTATCATCGTTCAATGAAAAGTCCTTCCGTTGTCCAAACTCTATTTCATTTCTTAACTTAATCAAATAAGGATCTTGAGTTTGTAGCTTTCTTAGTTGATCTACTAGAATAGGACGAACATGAACTGCATCCAATAATGCCCTTGAATCTGTCATTTCCAGTCTCACTCTTAAAGATCTCAATTCCACTAATAATAGAAGGTACCCATTCTTTATTTGTGCTATTGAATTTACAAGTCTTCTATTCAGAGCATCTATTACCACATTTGTTTTTCCAATGTGACACTAAATTATGCAATCATAATCTTTGATGAGCTCTATCCACATCCTTTATCTCATATTCAACTCTTTTTATGTAAACAGATACTATATGCTATTGTGGTTCATGAAAAGTCAGCAAGGAACCTTATAAAGATAATATTTCCATATCCTTAAAGCAAACACTACAACTATAAGTTTTAAGTTGTGAGTGGGGTAATTTTGTTTATACTTCTTCAATTGTATGAAAGCATATGTTATCACCTTATCATGCTACATTAACACACAACCTAGCTACTGCCTGGAGGCATCATAGTAAATTGTGAACCCATCTCTCTCTGACGGAATTGTAAGCATAGGAGCTGAGGTCAATATTTTCTTTAGTTCCTCAATACTTTGTTGACAGATGTTATGCAAAATCGCAAGTGAACGAGCCGAACAAGTAATAAAGTAATGAGAGAAGTATCGTCCCATGAGGATTGTTGTTAATTAATGCCCAAAATTAAAATAACTCAACTTTTATTTGGTAGATGAAATTTGGGGTAGATGAGTTGCAAACTATGAGTAAATTTAATTGCAATTGTAAATAAATGAAAATTAATTCAATGAATAAAAATTCTAAGATTATGATTTCACCATAACTAATTTGTTCCTCCCCTTTGTTCTTTTTAACAAAAATTAACTATCCAGTTGCTAGTCGAGATTCCTTGAATTATTCACATAGCCCCTCCCGAGGTCTAAGGAAAATACCCTATAAAGATTAACTGCTATATTCCCATGCAAGTCAAAACATTAAAGGATTCATTAAGATTTATGGATCTCTTTTATAGACTACACAAACCATGCAGGTATATTCCTATCCTACATGTAATTTATGACATCAAATACAATGAACTAGACACATAAATCAGCTTCCGCTATCATTATGATTAACAATTCAACTAAATAGTGGCCAATTATTTAGAAGCATTAAGAACAATATTAAATGCATCAACCAAGATAGAAAATCATTAATTGAATTGAACAAAGGTTTGGAACATCAAAGTTAGGCTACATAATAACCTTAGAAAACAAATCTACTCCATAATAGAATTTACAAAAACTAGAAAATTAAACATAACAAGAGATAGGAAAACTTAGTGGATTGAAGCTTCACCGTAGAATTTCTTCCTCTACTTTGCTCCTCCTCTCCAAGCTCTCTCTCTCTTTCTCTAAACTACTTATTGTTTTGGTTTGTGATGGAATGATTAGAATGGTGATTCTAAGGCCTATTTATAGGCCAAATTCATCTCCAATTACATCATCGATTGCATCATCGTTTCCTGATTTTCCACCATTTTGCATCATCGCTTGCATCATCTTTCACCTACCCCATTCAAAGTCAACTTTCAAATTGCATCATTACTTACATCATGGTTCACCTACCCCATTCAAGTCAACTTCTATTACATCATTGCTTACATCATAATTTTGATTACATCATTTCTTACATCAGCATGACATAATATTTATTTCTAGAATACCCTATCTTTAAATCGCGATAATTTCTTTATGCGATCTCCGACTCGAGTAATTCTTGAGGCGATGAACTTGCTGCGAATGATATTCATTTTGTAACGATGATCTTGTCTTGAACAATATTACTTGGTGGGGTCCACATGCGCATTTTTAACCAATTTTATTCTGAAAATAAAAATAAAAGAAATATTAAATAATTTACTTAATAATAATAAAAATATTAAGAACTAAGCAAGAATTCAAATTTAAAAAGATAAAATAACTCTATAAATATAAAGTTATCACACCCCCAAACTTAAGATTTTGCTTGTCCTCAAGTAAAACTAAAACTAATAATCTAAGCTAAAACCATAAAAATTAAATCACAATCCATTTTCATAGGTAAACACGATAGCATTGAGCATATGCAACAAGCCTTTAAACCCCTAGGTGTCCCTAGTAGGAGGAGTTGTGTCTCCTGAGGGTTTACCAGCAACGATACCCACAAACGTTAAAAGATTCCACCCATAACTTATCAATATCTCACTAAATACAAATCAATAGAAGTCTCATACATTTATGATCTTAAATCAGGACTAAGGATAAGTCACTAATGATCTAGAACATTATTATCAACGGTCTCACACCACTTTCAAAGCAATTTCATTTCAAAACATCATATTCACATATTATGGACTTATTTCGCTTCGACTCTAATCCTCACAAGATATCTCTCATAACGCTCATGCATCCTAAAGCAAACACTCATGCAATCATATGTGATAGAGGTTATGTAAAGGCATAGCAAGCGTCATTTACATCACATATGAATATAGACGTTTAAAAGAACCGCACTTTTAAGTGAATAGATCTCATGATTGGAATCGAATACTAAGAACGTAGATAGAGCATGATGACAGACTTCAACTCTCAAATTGGACTTCCTTTTGAAGATCAATAGGCTTTATTAAAGATTGTATTTGGGCTATGGTTAATTGACATGTAAGAAATTTTAAGGTACAGGTTCAACAAGAACATATGATCATACCAAAGTACTTCATTTATTCTCCTTAATTCATCACAACTTCTTTTTTTTTTTTTTTTTTTTTTAAGAAACACATTGTGTAAATGTTAACACTTCAATTCCCTTCTCCTCTTTTACTTCATCGCATGATCCCAAACTTCATAAGGTATGACTAAATTTAAAGGCTCAATAGGGTCATTTAATAAAGGTAAACAGAGAAAAATATTTAAAGTGTTTGACTTCAAAGGTTTTATGATGTGTCTCAATTTAAAGTAGGAAAGTAGGCTTTTGTAGAGTAGAACTAACCTATATTACTTCTAAGAAGTCGATCCAATTTTCAAATCAAAGCAACTCATGTTATCTACAATAATGATTTGTTCTCAATATTCAATACAAAACCTATAGAGATCATCTATTAAGAACAACGTGAAGAGTGTTTAAGAGTAGAAACAAATAAATCTCTCAAAATGAAACGTTTAAAAGGCTCAAATCCTTACCAAGGATAATCTCCACTAATAGTCTACAGTTCATGTAAACATGATATTTATCCACTCAGTTAACTAAGATCATGACATTCAAAAGTCTCAAATCATGCAAAGATGTTCATGACTATTCCTTAGTAAAGATATTCAACCAAAAACATGCATTAAGACTTCATTAATAAATACAAAGTAGTTAGTCGACTTGTTAGGGCAGAAAGAAAAAATAATAAAACAAATAATGAAAATCTTTTTGCATTTTTTTTTTTTTTTTTTGGAAATGAAAACAAAGATGCGTATCAAGAGCACAAAAGTACTCCTTACTCTGCCATCTTTTGATTTCAACTCGGACCAGTTTTTGAATCTTATGATTTTAATAATAGCAAACTCTACCCCCAAACTTATTTGAGACAGTGTCCCAAATGTCTAGTAAGATAAAAAGAAGAAAAACTCAAATGGAAATGCTATTAATAAAACCATAGGATAAGAAAGTTACAATCGGAGAGTAAGATCCAGTGCACGCTTCTTGTTACCGCTTGATTCAGGAGTCCAAACCACCTACGACATGATTGGATCAACTTCGGGTACAAAGTCTTGCAGTTGGTCAATCAGTTCATCAGCACTGGAAGCTGAGACTAGAATACGCCGGTTTGCTTGAGTCATAAAACCCTGTTCCACAGCATGATCAAGAAAAGCCAATAAACCATCATAAAAACCGTTAGTGTTAAGCAAACCTAATGGCTTTTTGTGAATGTTGTAATGGGCCCAGGACGCAATGTTGAAGATTTCTTCAAATGTTTCCAAACCACCAGGTAATGCGATAAAGGCATCAGCATTGAGTAACATGTACGCCATTCGTCCGTGTATGCTCGTGACCTGAAACTCATTACCTATACTCGTACCGATGATATCTTTCCTTTCAGCCAAAGGCTTTACTGCGACACCGATGGTTTGCCTACCTCCAATAGTTGCAGTTACCGCGACAGAACCTCTTAGTCCTAAACTGCCTCCTCCATACACCAAATCTATGTTTCTGGTAGCTAAAGCCGTACCAAGTTCAGCAGCTGCCTTTGAATATTGTGTACTCATACCAGACTTTGGGCTACAAAAAACACAGATGTTTTTGAATTTACTGCTCGAGGACTCTGCCATTTTTTTTTTTCAGAGAAAACGAATTATTTGTTATCAGTCATAAACACTTATTTAAAGAAGATGAAAGAGTAAAAGAACAGTTTTACGATGCTAAACAGTATTGGTCAGAGGGAAAAAGAAACGTTAAGTGTAAAAATGTCAAAAAGAAAGCACAATCTTAAAAAAAAAGTTAAAACAAGTCGCTAAAAATACAAAATTCAAAAAGTTCGGCGACGAAACGTCAAAAAGTAAACACAAACATCGAAAAAGTAAACACAGACATCGAAAAATTTTGAAAAGAGCTGCTAAAAATAAAAAATGTTAGGTGATGAAACGACAAAAGTAAACACACTTATCAAGAAAGTTTGAAACGACCTAAAAATCCAAAAGGACAGGTAAGGAAAAGTAAACACAATTATCAAAAAATTTGAAACAGACTGCTAAACAAAGAAAAAAAATTGATGCTACAGTAGTTGTGATTGTGGCTCACATCTTCCTCTGGTTTTACGTCCAGAAACGGATTAAACAACTTCTATGAGTTGAGGATCGGCTTCCCATCCAGTTTTCTTATAAAATGGCAAACAGGGTCTTTTAAAGTCAGATTCCCAAGACTATAACGCTGTTTCTCTTTACTGAATAACTCCCATAAATCTAAAAGAATACGTTGAACTTTCCCATAAGGATGCGTCTCAAGAATCTCACAGATGTTATCCAGAGACTCCTTACTCAGCCCATCCTTTATACATTTAAGTTTATCTTGTCGATTTATGGATAAATATCCACGATTTCTACAGCTTGTGTCGCAGCTCCATCTCGCACACTTATGACAGACTTCCATTCTTTTAGCTCTTCTCTTCTTTGAGTAAGAACTTCTTCCCAATCCTGGTAAACGTTTAATGAATGAATCATTCAACTCACCTGTTAGACGTACCTTAACTTCAATGATCCCTCGAATATGCTCTGGAAGACCTAAACATGTTAGTGCCCTCATTCTTTCGAGTCTGCACTTGTAAATCTTTCTGAGTACATCTTGAGGCAGAGTAGGGAAATGATTTTTGAGTGCTGCAAGACTTGTCTCCATTTCTGAAAAAGAAAAGAAAATTATCAAAGAAAAACAAAAACACACAAAGAACACAATAACACACAAACAAAAGAAAACTAGCTAAGAAAGAAAAACTTGGGTTGCCTCCCAAGAAGCGCTTAATTTATAGTCGTTAGCTTGACTGTTGAAAAGCGCTTTAAGTTGGGTCTGAAAGCGCAATAGTGGCTTTCTGTTGAGGCTCTCCACCATCCATGTAAGCTTTAAGTCTTTTTCTGTTGACTTTGAATCGACGATCTAGAGTGAACTCCCTATTTAGGATACGTGGATCATGTCCCTTTTTGGTGCGCTCTTTGTAAAGTTTAGCATTTTCTTTGATACATTCTTCCACTACATCTACCCTCATGCAGTTGCCAACATCATGTGGATGTTTGAGCGCTTTTAGTACATTAAAGGTCACTTTTTCATTTTGAACTCTTAGTATAAGTTGACCTTTCTGTACATCAATGAGAGTTCTTCCTGTTGCTAAGAATGGCCTACCCAAAATGATGTGTATTTCTTGATCTTCTTCCATATCTAGCACAATGAAATCCGTAGGAAATATGAACTTATCCACTTTTACCAGTACATCTTCTATAATTCCTCTTGGATACTTGATTGATCGATCAGCTAGCTGTAAAGATACTGTAGTAGGTTTTGCTTCTCCCAAGCCTAGTTTCCTGAAAACAGAGAAAGGCATTAAGTTAACGCTTGCACCAAGATCACATAATACTTTATCAAAAAATGAATCACCAATGGTGCAAGGAATTGTGAAACTCCCTGGATCTTTAAGTTTAGGTGGTAGCTTTTTCTGCAAGATTGCACTACATTCTTCGGTCAAAGCTACCGTTTCATGTTCTTCCAGCTTCCTTTTATTTGATAGGATTTCCTTCATGAACTTCACATAGCTGGGCATCTGTTTGAGAGCATCTGCAAAAGGAATATTAATTTGTAATTTTCTAAAAACTTCAAGAAATTTAGAAAATTGCTTATCTAGTTTCTGCTTCTGGAATCTTTGAGGGAAAGGTAATGGTGGTCTGTATGGTGGCGGATTGTCTAGAAATAACTTTGACTTTGGCTTCTCTGCTTCTTTTTGCTCAACCATCACTTCTTCTTCTACTTTGCTAGGTCCTTCTTTCTCGTCTGTTCCTTTAACAGGCTCTTTCAGCATTTTACCGCTTCGTAATGTGACAGTTTTAACATGCTCCCTAGGATTGGTCTCTGTGTTGCTTGGTAAGGTTCCTTGAGGTCTTGCAGTCAGTAGATTTGAGATTTGACCCATTTGTACCTCTAGATTTCGAATGGAGGCAGCTTGATTCTGAAGCGTGATGTCTGTTCTTGTCATAAATTGATTAGTCCTTTCAGTGAGCTGAGCGAGTGCTTCTTCAAGCGATGGTTTGTTGGCCTGCTGCTGTTGAGGTGGTGGTGGATATGACTGTCTGGGTTGATCATTGTTTTTCCATGAAAAATTGGGATGATTTCTCCATCCTGGATTATATGTGTTGGAGTACGGGTTATTTTGTGGTCTGTTGCCCACAAAAAATGCTTGACTTGTCTGATTTTCATCGCATTGCCCGTTGGAATGGTCTCCTCCACAAAAATCACAGGATGCTGACTGAGTATGAATTGCATTTGCTGTCAAGTTTCCGAGTTGCTTGGCTAATGTCTCGACCTGAGTGGAAAGTCTGGTTAAGACATCATTTTCTTGTATTCTGAAAACTTTTTTCGGAACTGCTCTTTCTGATGGCCACTGATAGGCATTTGCAGCCATTTCTTCTAGTAAATCCCAAGCGGCTTGATGGGGTTTCCCCAAAAGTGCTCCACCAGCGGCGGCATCCACCAATGTTCTTGTGGAACTCCCTAAACCATTGTAGAATGTGTGTAGCTGCAACCAGTCAGCAACTCCATGATGTGGGCACCGTCTTAGCAGATCCTTGAATCTTTCCCACGTTTCGTACAATGATTCTCCCTCAAGCTGTCTGAATGTGGCAATCTCGATTCGCAGCTTTGCAGTCTTGGCTGGTGGAAAGAATTTGGCCAGAAATTTTTGTGCCAAGATGTCCCATGTAGTAATACTCCCTGATGGCAACGAGTTGAGCCAACTTTTAGCTTTATCTCGAAGGGAGAATGGAAATAATCTCAAACGGATGGCGTCATCAGTAACACCATTATGTTTGAACGTATCGCAGATTTCCAAAAAGTTGTCAATGTGGACATTTGCATCATCGTTCGGAGCCCCACTGAACTGATTGTTTTGTACCATCTGGATGATTGCTGGCTTAATCTCAAAGTTGTTGGCAGCAATAGTCGGTCGCCGTATCGCTGAAGTATTACCCACCGTGGGTAGAGCATAATCTCGTAATGCTCGAATTTCAGCATCTATTGGTACAATGTTTTGTGTGTTGTTGGGTCCTTCAGCCATATCCATGAGTGCAGTACTTGCAGCCTTCCTTACTTCTTTCTGATTCTTACGACAAGTTCTTTCAATTTCTGGGTCAAATAGTAAAACTTCGCCCCCAGACTTTCTCATACACCATAAAACTCACAAGTAATAAAGCAAATAAAATAAAAAAAAATAAAAATAATAAATAAATAAATGACCAAATTAAAAATTGAGTTACGTAGTATTAGTATTAATTGAAACAAACAATCCCCGGCAATGGCGTCAAAAACTTGTTGTGCAAAATCGCAAGTGAACGAGCCGAACAAGTAATAAAGTAATGAGAGAAGTATCTTCCCACGAGGATTGTTGTTAATTAATGCCCAAAATTAAAATAACTCAACTTTTATTTGGTAGATGAAATTTGGGGTAAATGAGTTGCAAACTATGAGTAAATTTAATTGCAATTGTAAATAAATGAAAATTAATTCAATGAATAAAAATTCTAAGATTATGATTTCACCATAACTAATTTGTTCCTCCCCTTTGTTCTTTTTAACAAAAATTAACTATCCAGTTGCTAGTCGAGATTCCCTGAATTATTCACATAGCCCCTCCCGAGGTCTAAGGAAAATACCCTATAAAGATTAACTGCTATGTTTCCATGCAAGTCAAAACATTAAAGGATTCATTAAGATTTATGGATCTCTTTTATAGACTACACAAACCATGCAGGTATATTCCTATCCTACATGTAATTTATGACATCAAATACAATGAACTAGACACATAAATCAGCTTCCGCTATCATTATGATTAACAATTCAACTAAATAGTGGCCAATTATTTAGAAGCATTAAGAACAATATTAAATGCATCAACCAAGATAGAAAATCATTAATTGAATTGAACAAAGGTTTGGAACATCAAAGTTAGGCTACATCATAACCTTAGAAAACAAATCTACTCCATAATAGAATTTACAAAAACTAGAAAATTAAACATAACAAGAGATAGGAAAACTTAGTGGATTGAAGCTTCACCGTAGAATTTCTTCCTCTGCTTTGCTCCTCCTCTCCAAGCTCTCTCTCTCTTTCTCTAAACTACTTATTGTTTTGGTTTGTGATGGAATGCTTAGAATGGTGATTCTAAGGCCTATTTATAGGCCAAATTCATCTCCAATTACATCATCGATTGCATCATCGTTTCCTGATTTTCCACCATTTTGCATCATCGCTTGCATCATCTTTCACCTACCCCATTCAAAGTCAACTTTCAAATTGCATCATTACTTACATCATGGTTCACCTACCCCATTCAAGTCAACTTCTATTACATCATTGCTTACATCATAATTTTGATTACATCATTTCTTACATCAGCATGACATAATATTTATTTCTAGAATACCCTATCTTTAAATCGCGATAATTTCTTTATGCGATCTCCGACTCGAGTAATTCTTGAGGCGATGAACTTGCTGCGAATGATATTCATTTTATAACGATGATCTTGTCTTGAACAATATTACTTGGTGGGGTCCACATGCGCATTTTTAACCAATTTTATTCTGAAAATAAAAATAAAAGAAATATTAAATAATTTACTTAATAATAATAAAAATATTAAGAACTAAGCAAGAATTCAAATTTAAAAAGATAAAATAACTCTATAAATATAAAGTTATCAACACGCTTCTGATCACACGAACTTTTCTTCCTTTCGGGTTAGCTTGGTCAATGAGGTGGCTAGATTGAAAAATCCCTCTATAAACTTCCTATAATATCCAGCTAAACCTAAGAAGCTTATAATTTTCATCACGTTCGTGGGTGGTTTCCAATTCACTATTGCTTCTATTTTTTGGGGCTCAACAGAGATTCCTTCTGTAGAGATCACATGTCCTAGAAATATCACTCTATCTAGTCAGAATTGTTATTTTCTGAACTTAACATAAAGCTGCTACTCCTTTAAAGTCTGTGAAAAAATTTGAAGGTGTTCTACATGTTCTTCTCTACTGCCCAAATACACCAAGATATCTTCTATGAACACTATCATAAACTTATCAAGGTAGGGCTGAAAAACCCTATTTATCAAATTCATTAACACTGTAGGAGCATTAATCATTCTAAAAGTATGACCGGGAATTCATAATGCTCGTATCGGGTCCTAAAGGTAATCTTAATAATGTTCTTATTCTAAATCTTCAGCTAATGGTAGCCTGACCTCAAGTCAATCTTGGAGAACATTCCAGATCCCTAAAGTTGATCAAACAGATCATCTATTCTTGGAAACGGATACTGATTACACATCGTCACCTTATTCAGTTGTCTGTAATCAATACAAAATCTTATGTTTCTATTATTCTCTTCACGAACAACACCAGCACTTCCCAAGTTGAGGTACTCGATCGGATGAAACCGTTATTCACTAACTCCTCTATTTGTACCTTCAACTCTTTTAACTCTGAAGGAGCCATCCTATAAGGTGCTTTAGAGTCGGTTATGTTCCTAAAGCTAATTCTATTTCAAATTCAATCTTCCGATCGAGTGGCAAACTTGGAAGATGCTTCGAGAACATATCTGGGAAGTACCTAACCATCAGGATATCTTCCAATTCACACCATTGTCTATCGCTTCTAATGCATATTTTAAATATCTTTAGCACAACTTCCGAAGTATTTTACTAGCCTTCATCGCAGTTATTATACTAGTGGAAAGCATTTTTTGTACACCATAGAAAACAACATTAGACTCCCCAGGTCTGGTAAATCTAACCTCCTTTCGGAAATAGTCTACTGTTGCATGATGCCAATTCATCCTTAAAATTACATCAACATTATGGATGTCTAACAAAATCAAATCTGTTAGGAACTTTTGAACACTTATAATCACCTTAATTCCCATATATACTTTGTCTACTAAAAATGAATCTCCTATAGGAATAGACACCATGATGCTACAATTTAGGGGTTTCACCTCTATGTTAGCTATGGTGACAAAGTCTATAGACAAACGAATGGGTAGCCCTAGGATCAATCAACAAATGAGCATTTCTATTAAATACTATAACCGCATCTGTCATCACTTTAAGAGTAGCATCTGCCTCCTATTAGGTTACTGTAAAGACTCTAGCCTAAGTATAGGGTCTACCTGTCTGACCTTTGGAAGGTAACTCTTTGGTAGTTGCTCCAGTTGGTTGATTGTAACGAATAGGCCCTTTAATTTGAGAACTTCTCCTTTCCTGTCCACGATCACCGTTAGCCTATCTTAGTCTTACAGGTATATTCTCGGATTTATTTGTTGAGGCCACATTCGTGTACTCCCTCATGAAATGACCTTTCTATCAGCACCGGTAACATCTGGAATTGCTCTTAAAGTATTCACCATGGTGAGTCTTTCCATACTTCTTACATACTGGCCAATTACCCCTATTATCTCTATTACTTATGGATCCTATAAATAGTTTCATGGAGCTTTGACTTGATTGTGCCTCGTGACTCGACCTCTGACTATTAGACCACTTCGACTTTTCTCTACTTTGGTGAACTTGCTAGATCCTCCTTGAACTCAACTTTACCTACTGCGTTTCTGACCTGATTTCTTGTCTATTAGGATTACTTCCATACTTCTCTCTACTTTGACTATAATTTCCATTGATTCACCATACTGAGTGTGAGCCATAACCATCACGTAGGCCTTGATCTTTAGGTTTAGGCCTACTACAAATCTTTTACTCTCTTATTCCTTGTTATCATTAATAAAAGGAACAACCCTCGCCAGCTCTGAAAATTTCCTCTCGTATTTAGTCATCGAAAGTGAACCCCGCTCCAATTTAAAGAATTCTTCTATCTTCGCATCTTGGTAACTCTTGAGATAGAACTTGTCTGTGAATTCCTTCTTAAATAAGGCTCAAGACACACCCTTTAGGTTTCACCGTTACAATGCTTTTCACCAATCTTTAGCTTTATCTTTCAATAAAAACTCGAAAAATATTAGCTTATAATCTTCAAAACACCCGATAACCTCAAAGGTCTATTCATTATTTTCCAACTAGAATAATGCACTCTCTGGATCACTGGTCTCATCATAAGTTTTAGCCCATAATTTACGAGCACGTTCAATAGAAACTCCTGGTTCCCGTAGTTGATGAAGCATCGCTGCCAAGACCTGTGTTATCTAGTCTACATTAATGTTTCCCTTGTAGCCCTGCTTGAGTTTAATTTATAGGCACGTTGACAGACTCGTCAACATGTTCCTCCTCTGGTGCGGGTGCCTCAGCAGCTGTTGTCCTAGAATGTGGACAACTTCGACGATACATGATTCTATAAAATTTCATCATGAATGAAATCATGTAATGCATGACATTAATGATAAAAATCACATTAAAAATTTATGCAACTACGAAAAACTCACGCTAAAATAAATACATAAACATTTATAAAACTTTATCTCAAAGTCATACAAAACTCGAGCTCTGATACCAACTTGACAGGACCCGACCTGAATTCCCTCTAACGGAATTCCATGATCCTGCCTAGCACTCCATGAAATTGTTCTAGACTTTAGCTAACATTACCAAAAGGATGTCGTGGAGTAAACTCTTATATCGACTATTGCTAAACATACAAAATGTCAATTTTAAAATTTCCCTTTTTCAAAAATTAAGGTTTTTCCGAAAAAATTTTTGATACCATAACGGCTGCTTTTCAAAGTTTCTTATTCTTTAAATCGCCTGTAAAAATTTAAAAACACTTCAAAAGTTCATGCAAACTTCTTCACTTCCAATTTAGACCTCAAGTGGATTTCAATCAAGACCTAGCCACAATTGAAACTTATTCAACAAAAACCATTTCAAGTTTGGAAAAAATACTTTCATATAAACAATCAAAAGTATTTAGAATTAATCCAAATAGTTTATTTATTTTTACACAAAACGTCACTACAAAGTGGCCAACTTTACAAACTTGTTTACAATCCAAAATATAAACTTGTACATGCTTTTGTCTTACCTAAAATATGAATCAAAATAATTCTATAGAAGCAATGCTTGTATCTGGATCACTTAGTGATGAGTCCCACATCGGTTAACGAGAGTGGTCTTGGGTGTTATATATATGGGTTTGCAATCCTCCCCTTACAAGCTAGTTTTTGAGGAGGAGTTAGATAGGTCCGTATCATAATGGTATCAGAGCCACACCTCGTCTGGTCGGTGGGTCATGTACGAAGGTTCTCTGCACGAGGTCGTACAGTCTAAACGGGTCGGGAATGATGAGTCCCACATCGGTTAGCGAGGGTGGTCTTGGGTGTTATATATATGGGTTTGCAATCCTCCCCTTACAAGCTAGCTTTTGAGGAGGAGTTAGGCAGGTCCGTATCACTTAGCTTGAAGTAGGAGAATGAGCACCCTAATCCACTTGGGGAGGTTTTTCAAAAACAAAGTAAAGAAATGTGAGCTAAAGAAACTCAGTGAGTGGTAATCGTCTTTTGCTAATAAAACTTATTCTTTCATAAAAATAGCTCCTAAAAACATTTCAAATAAATTTTTAAGGAGTTACTAAAACTGTAAATCCTATGCATTTCGTAAATAACTTCTTGAAATTCATATTTATGCACAAAGATATAAAAGTATCTCATATCTGATGCTGAAAGCATAAAAGGCATAACATAATAAAATTTATCATTAGCTTTTAATACTCATATAAAAATAATATCTTTCTAAATTTTTGCACTAGTAATATGATTTTCTTGCTCTAAAACTGCACCAAATGGAAACCCAAGGAAGCTTATACCACATGTCAACTATCCTAGTGCAATACAATGTGATGTAACGTGTCGACTAGCCTAAAGCCATACAATGTGATAACTACAAAGACATCTTAACTACTACGCAACAGAATTTTATATCGCATACGTAGAGCAAGATAATACCCCACACGTATAGAGGGTAACACCATTAACTCAAGACTCAACAACACCACCCCCCCCAGATGTTAGTGACTCGTTCTCTCAACACTTACCATACATAGTGGGGTATACCAACCAGGTCAGGATCTTTAATCTTTAAATTTGGGTAATCCATTGGCCTTTGAAAACATTCTTTACAATACTTTAAATACCAAAACATAAAGCATATCGTTTTTAAAGATACTTAAAGCATTCTCTTTACTTGATACATAAATATAGTCATAACTAATATCTTTAATATGCTTTAAAACATGCACACTAGCAGCATGATAACATATTGCTTTTATAAGGAATACTAAAAGCATTTTCTTTACTATATGCTTAAAAATATCCATAACTAACATCTTTCATGAAATATTAATATTCATTTCAAACATGCTTTTAAAAGAATTTGCTTGTAATAAATATGGTAAGAAACCAATATAAAACTTAATAAACTATGCACTCACACTTCCTTTCTAACCACTTGAATCGATTTCGTAATGTTCCTTCCTTGCCTTCACCCCCCTTACACGTCACGTTATATACCAAAGTGAAATCCATCACAACTCATTCATTTGAAAACTGACACTAATTCACTTAATATGCACTCAAACTAGTATGCTCTTCATCAATGGCCAATTACACCATTTTGCACATGTGATTTACTCTTTTAATTTCCTATACATTAATAATCTTAATATCATCTCAAGATCACTCAAATACATTCACATGACAAAAACATAAAGTGCACCCATAACACTTCCATTCAAACTTTTTCTTTTCATTTCTTTTACCCAATCTTGCTTGAATACGTACATACTACCATGAAAATATATCAAAACAACTAAATCACATCTTGACCTTACAATTCACACCATGGCCGAAAATTACACACATAGGTACTCAACTCACTTCCTTCTTTTTCTTAATACAAATCATCTTAGAATCACAAATAACTTCATATAAATGCAACCAAACATTAAAATCAAGTTTCTTGACCAAATTACACACCATGCATCTAACATCATTCTTTCACTTTCATGGCCATCAAATACATTAAAATCACTCGATTATTTACCTCATGCTCAAATGTTAACTCTATTGAAACTTTCTTGAAAAATTACGAAAACCCTAGAATACTTACCTTGCTCCCTTGCTTGACTAATGACTTCCTTAGGTTTACTTTGACTTCCACACATGAAAATAAGTGGATCTACCTCTAAACATGTTAAAAATTCCATAAATCATCAAGTTCTCATTCAACTCAAAGAAATCTTCAACATACCATGAAATCAAGTGAACTTATCACTTGAAATTAACTTGTAAGAGATGAGTTTTGCTCCTAAGCTTGCAAGCAACCTTATTTGACTTGAAAATCACTCAAAAGTCACATCAAGAACTCAAGTACAATAAGTTGTATTCTAGTTTCCACCTTGGTCGAACTCTCCCCTGCAGTTTTTCTTTTTTGCCGATTGCTTCTCTTCTTCTTCTCTTTTTTGATTTCATTTTATATAGTCTCCGCTTTCATTGCCTAAATGCCCTTAAACTAATCTTAAAATGGCCACCATAACCCTAGTCACAATTAGTGGCATTTGATTGGTCCATGACAAATAAATCATTTAACAAATTAAACATTAATATGCTTTTTGTTTCGTGACAACTAATATAATCATATTTGTATTTTTCTATGTGGCATTATCTTATTGGCCCATTTTGGTTCACATGGATTGTGCTTTTCTAGTTTTCATTCCATGTAATACTCACATGGAATCCATGTGTGCTTGAATTAAAAAAAAAAAAAATTATTTTACCCTCTAATGAATTTACTTCTCATTCGTACCTAAATAAATTCTGAAGATATTTCACGATCATTTCATCATCCAATTGACTCTGTAATACTTCAATTGGGTAACTTATATCACAATTTTATGTTCTAAAAAAAATAAGTAAAATGGGTGTAAAACCCTCAACACTCATTATTCTTTATAGGTATTTTGGATGCATAACTCTTACGTCCAGAGAAAAATAGTGGATGTAAGCATTCATTAACAGAACCATTTAAAAATTTTGGTGTTCTTTGTTCTTCCCTTACATTTTCCTCTACTTTTGCTTGCTTTCTGCTTTCTTTTTTTTGCTTCCATTACAATTCTGGGTTTCGAAAAGCCTAGTTAACTGATTTTTAACGTCAATAGGAACCCACCTCCATTATCAACCTAAAATAAAAAGGAGGGAAGAAAGATGATTAAATTAGAGCAAAGAAAAGAAATGGTAATGGATGGGAGAGAAATTTTTGTTTCTTAATTTTGATATCCATCATTCATCTATAAAGAATTTAAAAAAAAAAAAAAATTAATTTTTTGTAAGATTTTTTTTTATTTTTTTTAAATTATTTGTAAAAATTCAAATAGATCTCTATCGTTAGATGGATCCCATCCAATGATAGAGGTTTGATCTAGAATCCACCGCATTTTTCTTTTTTAAAATTATTTTTTTGTCTTATTTATAGGCAAAATAGGTTTTGAACAAAAATCCTAGTCAACTGTTAAAGTTGACAAAAGTCAACCGATAATATAAGGGTTTAGTGTAATAAAAAGATAAACGTGCTTCCGCTTGCTTTTAGGTATACTTCAGAAGGTTGTTGTGCAATTCATTCGTTTTTGTAATCAACAACTAGTAATCTATGCTTATTGAACTCAACTAGTTAATCCTCATAGAAATATAATAGGTTAATTAATATTAGGTATTTCCATTAGACTATCGAAAGAGGCATGTAAAGAGAATAAGTATTACTTGATCAATGAATTGGTAAGTATGAATTGAAAATGATAGCAAAAAATAGATTGCATGAAATTATTAGGTGAAGTTGTAACCTTAAAGCCTTGACTCCATTGGATACCTTTTAGACTTTATTTAGCTATTATTCTCTTAAATTTGTAAATTCAACTTTTCAGTGATTTGGATAGTTTTAGTTTTGAGACAATTTTAGTACTCAACAATTTGGTCTACAATCCTCATGAGAGCAATCTTGAATGATCACTATAATATTTATAGACCATACATACTTGCACGAGATTATTTTGTGTGTTATTTATGTATATGGCATGGGCATAAAAAAGTTACCGACAAGCATTTAGTGCCATTGCTTAGGATTGAGTTGCCAATTTTGTTAAATTAATGCCAATCAAGATTAGCCTTACTTCAAACTGAATCTTGAAAACATGGATAGGAGGGTTACCAGATAGTTTAAAGTTTTAGGTGCTTTGGATTCCTTTCTTAAAATGATTTTTTATTTTCAAAAACAAAAAATGGGTGGAAAGTGTTTGATTTGTTATTTTGTAAAATATGCTTTTGAAAATAGAAAACATATATTTTTTTTAAAATGATAACTAAAAATTGAAAAACAACGTTTTTATGTTTTTCACTATTTTCAAAACACGTTTTCAAAACAAATCAAACTCTTTCCTTCAAATAACTATTTTTCTCAATTTAAAAAACAATACCAAACATATTGCATTTTTAAGACATGTCTTTGATTTTTAAAAATATTTTTCAAAAGCATCATTTTAAAACTATTCCAAACATGCCCTTAGTGTTTAACCTATTATCTGAAAAACATTTGATAGTCGATTTGTTCTTTATGTTTTTTCTTGCTGCACTTTTTGTTCTGATTCTCATCTCTCTTCTTTGTTAGTTTAATTCAATTGCAATTTTTATTCAATTTATTGTTTTCATTGAATTAAAAAAGAAATCAGATTTAAGATTCAGTCTCTATGAGAATGATACCTATTACTCTTATAAACTATAGTATAATTGATTTGTACACTTATGAGGACAATACGACTTCCTTCAGTGACTTTAATAGTTGCTGGCGGAGGCTCCGACAATGGATCAGCTCTCCATCACCATCACAATGGTGGTCACCATTGTTATTTTTTATTTTTAATTAATTAAAATTATTTTTATTTTTCTCTTTATTTTTTATTTATTTTATTTTATTTAATGAAAAAATAATAAAAAATTGGAGAAAAAATAAAATAAGAAAATAAGTTATTAAAAAAACTACATTTTAACAATCATGTCCATTTTAATAATTTATCAAAAGCATTTGTCTTACCATTTTATTAAATTGGTTATTAAAAACAGCTAATTTAGGAATCATCTATTTTTTTATATTTAAATTAAGTTGTAAATAATTATTTAATA
This sequence comes from Dimocarpus longan, assembly GCA_022984855.1. Taxonomy (NCBI): domain Eukaryota; kingdom Viridiplantae; phylum Streptophyta; class Magnoliopsida; order Sapindales; family Sapindaceae; genus Dimocarpus; species Dimocarpus longan. Next base: position 20,376,510 of record CM041019.1, on the reverse strand, counting down.
ACAACCCTAAACATAAGCTTAATAGAATATACTCTTAGAGCATCTCTAATGCAAATGTAAATTGTCTTTTAAAAAAAAGGGATAATCTCAGAAAACCTATTCTAGTTTACAAAAATGTCCATATTACCACATATATTTTCATTTTATCCAAAATCCCTCTTAACATTAATAAAAATACTCAAAATACCCCCTGAAAGCATGTAAAAGGAAGATACTATCTTTGATGGTTACAGATTCAGTTAGGTTAATTTTCTTGACTGTTTGACTTCAAGGGCAAAAAAAGAAATGCAATAAAAAATAATTAAAATTAATTAATAAAAATATAATATTAAAATTGAAAATAGATAAACTTTTTAAAATATAATAATATAATACTAAAATCATTTAAAATATAATAATATAAATAAACAAAATAATAGTACAATTAAAAAGTTAAAATCAGAAAAAAAACCAACCATTTGTTCATCTTCTTCTTCTCTTTATCGTTGCCAACACTACCAATCTCTCTATGTCTTCTTTTTCCTTTCTCGTTTCTTCTTCTTCTTCTTCCACTAATCTCATCATTATTGCCACCCATCTTCACCGTCGATGACTCTGGCTCACTTATTCCACACACATCTTTCTCCCAACCAGACCAACTCTCACTGTTCCCTCGCCAGGTTGCTATCTATTTCCAAAGTCTCTCCTCGCCATCACTGGTCCCTCACACGGTCGACTCATTCCCTCTCGCTCTCCCTTATCGGTTCTTGACTCAGATGCACTCTCTCCCTCTCGATCTCCCCTCACAGTACTTCTTCTCGCTGCTGGTTGGTTGGTTGTAGTGTCGTGCCTCTCTTTTGTTGATTTTAGTTACTGACTTTGATTGATTTTGGCTGTTGATTTCGGATGATTTTGATTTTGGTTGATAATTATGTTGATGATTGATGATGGATGGTAGGGTTAATGTGGCCAATTTTTTTGGGTTGATGATGGATTCTGGAGACCCAAAAAAATTTTGGCTTTCTAATCAGAAAATTCTGGGTTTCCAATCATAAATGGGGCTAGAGAAAAAAAAGAGGGGGAAAAAGAAAAAGAAATAGTTGGTGGCTATTGGCGGTGGTCTGATGGAGTGTATGATTAGTGTGTTGAATGGTTGGTGATGAATATTGATGATGATGAAGATAGAGGTTGAAGATGAAAATGGTCTAATTAATCTCCCGTTTTTAATCATTTTTTGTAATTCAAACTATTATGTTATAATTATTTTATTTTTTAGCTAAAAATGTTTTATCAAGGTTAAAATTGTCATTCTATAATTTTATCAACTTTTCTGTTAACTTATTAACGGGTAATTTGGACAAAAATGAAACCTAAATACTAAAATGGACATTTTCGTAAACTAGAGCAGATTTTTTATGATTATCCCTAAAAAAAAAAATAAACACATCATCAATGTCAAGGAAATATAAATCCTACGTGGCATAAATATGGATTGATAGACACTCAAGTCTAGAAAGGCTTTCCAATACTATTCTATTAATTTCAATAATAAACAGTCAAACAATAATATATCATTAAAGTAAATTACCATAAAATATTATTTAATAGAAGTTTCAATCATTTATTACGGACATGGCTATCTAAGAGATTCTCTAGAAATAGACATTAAGGTTGACAACCTCTATTTTCTTTTTTATTATGTTAGCTTGATAGTGGTTATGAAAATTTGTATTAAAGAGGTTAATTTTAACTCCACTATCAATTTCTCTTATGACACTCCATTTTTTCATAATTCATACTTGCATTGGAGATACTCTTATAAGTATTTGAGTCAACGTCATTTCAATACATATATATCTTATATCAATGACATTACTATACAAACCACATGGCAATTGGTTATTGGTGATTCCCACTCGTTAGTTCTGTATATAAGTTGCAGTAAACAGATTCTCATTTTTGCAGTGAAAACAGAAGAAGAAGCAATGGCACCAACGAAGAAAGGGAAAGCGAAAGTTAACTCGGGCGACTCAACTCAATCATCGACCTCCACAAGTCTGCTGTCATGTATTCGCTCAGTACCTCTGTCTTTTGTCGCCATCATCATCCACGCCAAGCCCGACCCCAAGTCCGCCTTCGTCACTGGTTCGCACGTTCTCGTTTGCTCATTCATTTTGTTTAATTGAAGCATATTTAATTTCATTTTTGTTAATATGTAGATGTAAGTGATGAGGCGGTCGGGGCATGAATCGATGTGCCCGCCAGGGACAGTGAAGCTAACACGACGCTTCTTGATTACATGAGCTCTGTCAGTTCAAAAAACTCATTTGATTTTTTTCTTTTTCGGTTATTATTATTGTTTTAGTGCTATGTTTTAGGATTTATTAATTGTGTTAATTGCATAATTTTTGTCCAGTGGTGCACCCTTGGTTTACATGGAGTTGAATTGCCTATGTTCAGATGGGCACAAACATGTACGTTGACATTGCTGGGAGTTTCTAGTAACAATATGACTTATTCTAATTTTATTATAATGATTCAGACTCAGTTCTCCAAATCTATCAAAGTTTTACGCACTGATAATACCATGGAATATAGAGATACTTCTTTTTCTTAATCAATTGAGTCAAATGGGTACCATATGCTATCGCTTATGTCCTGGTACATCCTAACAAAATGGCCGTGCTAAACATAAACACAAACACATTCTTGAAATTGTTCTTACACTTCTCATATCTGCCTCTTGTCCTGAAAATTTTGGGGAGAAGCTGCATTAACAGCAGTATATACCATTAATCGTGTTCCTTCCTCTGTCACTAACAATCAAGCTCTTTATGAACGACTGTATGACATTCTTTCAAACTATCAAAATCTTAAAGTTTTTGGATATGTTTGCTTCGTTCTTCTTTCTCCTTACGAACGAAGCAAATTAGAGTCTCGAGCTCGTTTGTGTTGTTTTTTTGGGTATAAGATTGAACATAAAGGTTATCGTTGTTGGGATCCCATCTCTAATCGTCTTCGCATCTCTCATCATGTTGTCTTCTAGGAACATACAATGTTTTCATCCATATCCAAATTTCACATATCACATACTTCTTCTGATAAACTTTTTATAGAATCTACTGTTCCTTTGTTTCCTATTGATAGTATGTCTGAGCCTCAAATAGATGCTTCTAATGCTGATCGGCCAATTCCAGAGCAGTCTCACCCCCATGTTGATCCTGTACTAGAGTCCTCTTGTCCAATCTCACATGTTGATCCTCATCCTCATTGTTCTAATAGGGTAAGAAAACTTCCTGTAACTCTTCAAGATTTTCACTGTTTTTCTACCATTCTTTCTTTATATGAGCCTCAATCATATAAAGAGGCTAACACTAACCTTGTTTGGCAACAAGTTATGGCTGAAGAACTACAAGCTCTTGAGAAGACTCACGCTTGGGATACGGTTGATCTTCCTCCTAATAAATCTAGTATTAGGTGCAAATGGGTATATAAAATTAAAACAAAATCAGATGGGTCAGTTGAACGGCATAAAGCCTATCTTGTGGCCAAAGGCTTTACCCAAGAATATGGAATTGATTATGAGGAGACTTTTGTACTAATTCTAGACTTACATCTGTTCGTAGCTTACTAGCAGTAGCTATAAGCAAACAGTGGAATTTATTTCAAATGGATGTGAAAAATGTCTTTCTTAATGGTGATCTTACCGAAGAGGTATATATGACACCACTACCAGGGTATCCACACTCCCCACACAAGGTTTGTCGTCTTTGTCGGGCACTATATGGTTTAAAACAGGCTCCTAGAGCTTGGTTTGCTAAATTCTCTTCCACCATTATGCAGTTTGGTTTTGCCTCTAGCTCTTATGATTTTGTACTGTTTCTTTGCAAGACTAGTCATAGTTTTGTTTTCTTGTTACTCTATGTGGATGATATGATTATTACAGGTGATGATATTACTGGTATTTCTGATCTTAAGACTTATCTTCAACAGTAATTTGAGATGAAAGATCTTGGCTCTCTTGGTTATTTTCTTGGTCTTGAGGTGTCTTATGATTTTGATGGGTATTATCTTTCACAAGCAAAGTACATTTCGGATCTTCTTGCTCGTGCTGGCCTAACTGATTATAAAATTAGTACTAGTCCCTTGGAAGCCAATGTTAAACTAGTTGGTAGTCTCATACATGTAACCATGACTTGGCCGGATATCGCATATGTTGTGCATGTTGTAAAACCCAAAATCCTCGTCCGGCGGAGAGCGAATTATTTTTTTCGATGGATTGCGTTTTCGATAAAAAAAAAAAATAATTCTCGAGTCCGAAAATAATTGGAATAATTTTGTAGATTATTAAATTAATTTTAGAGTGTAAAGATGGATTCGAAATTAGTAAAAATAATTTCCGAAGACAAAATCAAGTCGTAAGCGGATTCCCGGGCGGTCGAGCGGAAGCGATTTCGAGCTTGCAATTGAAATGGGCGAACGCATGAATTAGCATGTTGCATGAATGGTGCCCAAGTTCGACACGTGTCGTTGTGTTAAATGGAAAACAAGACACATGGCATGAAATGCTCATGCATAATGACAAGTGTCTCCATTCCAAGAGGCTTTTAGAAAATAAAATGTTAAAAAATGAAATTTAAGCCAATTTCAAGCATTCATGGTCAAACATGAAGTTTTCGGTCATCAATCAGCCAGCTTTCTCTTTCAAAACCATTTAAAAAAAAAAAGAAAACAAACAAAAGGAGAAGTGAAGCAAACAAGAGGCATGAAGCGGTCAAGCAAACTCCCCAGAACCGAAAGCCAATGTTAGATTAAAAGAGGGGGATCCGAGAGAGATAAAGGCTGAGAGTTTGAGAAGTGTGTGTTCTGGTCGTGGAAGAAAAGAGAACTAAGAGTTGCACTCAGTCAGCTTAAGAGGAAGACCGTGAAGTTGAGAGCTCCATAGAGTGCGAGAGAGAGAGAGAGATCGAGTGTTGTATGTGCAATCTGAGTGCAGATCCAAGCCAAGTGAGCAGATCAGAGCTTGCATGCAATTAAGGACTGAAGATTTGCTGTTGCCAGGAAGTGAGTTGCTGCTGAATGAGCGCTGGAGGAGCTGTTGCTGGCGAGAGGTTGATGCTGCTGACGTGAAGCTTCTGCTGTCCTGGCATGAAGGTGCTTTGCTGTTGCTGCCAGATGCTGTCGTTGTTGCTGCCAAGCTACCGTGGAGTGCTGCTGCTGGCATGGAGTTGAGGCTGTCGCTGCTGTGCGTGGAGCAGTTCTGCTGCTGCCAGGCGCTGTTGCTGTCGAGCTGGAGCTGTTCTGCTGCTGCCAGGCGCTGTTGCTGTCGAGCTGGAGCTGTTCTGCTGCTGTTAGGCGCTGTTGGTGCCGAGCTGGAGCTGTTCTGCTGCTGCCAGGTGCTGTTGCTGCTGACCTGGAGCTGTTCTGCTGCTGCCGTGAATGAACTTTGGCTCCGCTTAGCCGTCGCGATAGTTTGTGAGCCGTTTCGAAGCGAAGAACAGCTCTCGTAAAGGTAAATGTTGTCCCGTTTGGTTTCGTATTGACGTTTCGATAAATTTTTAATGGTTGCATGTTAATTGGATTGAAGGGAACTCGTGGATAAAAGTGTTATCATAGGCAATACCCTCGCATGATTGGTTCAAAGTTTCGAGTCGAGTTCCGAGAGGTATATTGAGTTTTATTAATTTCATTTGGACGGATTATGATGATGTTGAGTTATGCATAATTTTGGATGATGTTATGTTTGGGTTTATGATTGAGAATCTCATTAGTGCAGAGGTTCATTCGATTTTGTTTCGTTATGCTAACAATTGATTTTCGATATTGAATTTTCATGAAAACTTCGTTGTATGGGCTGTTATGATATGATTTAAGGGCTGTCATGTTGTGCTTTTATTTCCAAGTTTGTTAACATGAAAAAATGATGCATTTTAGTGTTTTTTAAAGTATCGAATAATCGTTAAGATGTTGGAAAATCGTTTTCGAGCGATTCGGATCAGTTTTGCGCAAATGCGATCGTAAATTGGTTGCGATGTTTCGTTGTTGAATGTGAACAAGAAATTGATGATTATCAAGCTGCTATCTATGTTAGTAAGCTCTTTAGGACGATAAATATTAACGTTAGGATAGTTGAATTGGAATAGAGTCAATTGGATAGTTTTGTTGCGCGCAATTATAAGAAATCGTTGAAACTCAGAGTTGAATAAAAAAAAAAAAATATTCGTTAAGTTTGCTGCCATATTTTTCATGTTTGTGTCTCAAAGTGTTTAAAAATTCATTTTCCATGATTTAAGTTAAGTCGCGAGTAGTATGGATGATAAGTTTATTTGAAATTGAGAGAATCACGCGAAACGTTAAAAAAAATGATATGTCGCGATAGCTAGTTGAAATCGCTTAAGATTTATGTTATTCGTTTAGCTTCGCTTATTCTTTTTCTTAAATCCATTAGGATGTGATTTCGATGATGTTGTTTTGGATTCGAATAGCATAGTTACGACATGCTTATGTTAGAATGCTAACTTATATAGGTATAGATAAGGCGAAGGAAAGCAAAGTTGAAGAGGTAGCGCGAGGTAGAAAATCCAGTCGTTTTCATGACTTAGAAACCGGTGAGTGTAAATTGTTTTATGAAATGATAAATGCACTATGATTTCTATGCTTTCATGAAAAATTTAAACATTTTAATATTTAAATGAATTTATATGAATGATATACACTTTACAGGAATGTTATACGTTTCGAAATGTTTTTATATTTGTATTTAAAGCAATATTGATTGTATAACTCGTTATTGAAATGTGCTTTTATGTTTTGTTTTATAAGCGAAGGAACATGTTTTACAATTATTATTTTAGCATGTTAATATATTTCAAAACTGATGGCTACCCATCCCCATTATATGACTGAATTATGACTGTTATGCGGCCGAAGTGCCTTATTACGCGTATGACATGTCTATGGGGGAAAGTCCACTAACTATGGGGGGGATCAAGTCTGTCATGTCGCCCTCTACGCGTATATAAGGTACTATTATGACTGATGCCCTATGTGCAGTGAGGTAACATTCTACGGCATAGTGGCTTATAATTGAGATTGACCGTCCCCACCACCGATGACCTAAGACCGGGCGATGATCATGATTTCCTTGGGTTCCATTGGATATATGTTTTATGATTGAGAATTGATTTATGATTTTATGAGTTTATTTATGAACTTATGATTATGTTATGAATTAATTTTATGATGCTAATAATCTTGTATCTTGTTTTCAAGCAAATTATGTACAAAAATGACTTTATGATATCATAAAGTGCACATTTTAATTAAGTTATTTCGGAATTTAGCTTTTCAAAAGGTTTTAGAGAGGAAACTTCCTTAGAACTGCATAACACTCACTGAGCCTTTTTAGCTCATTATTTTCTTGTTTATTTTGTTTTTTAAAACTCCTCAGGCGTAGGTTCGAGTCCTCCAGGCGGCAGATCTCCAGTTCAAGAGCAGGCGAGCTTATCAAGCGACTGAAACTGTGAAATCAAAGTAAATTTTTGATGTATAATGAATTTAATGTGATGTAAATATTTAAGTTTTATAACTTTGATTACGCTATCATGCATGTGGAATGTTTTCTTTTAAGTTAAAATGGTTTTGTTTTAAGTACTGGAATTATGTTTATAGGTGGATTTTGCGATGGACATGGGGTCCCATTTGGAAGTGGAAATGATTGTATACATTTTGAAACATTATTAATTGTTTTACAAGTGTTTGAAAAAGTTGAAAATATCGGAGAAACACCCGTTGTGCTGCCGAAAAATTTTTCACCCTAAATTTTTACGTATTAAGAAATGAAACTGTTTTACGGCTTAGCTTCATGGAGTCCTTTTAAGTCACCTGCATAAAGACTGTAAGGATTCTGTGTGGTGCCGGGAGGGCTCCGCTTGGATCTCTTCAGGGGAAATCCGGGTTGAGTCCTTTCAGGTGGTATCAGAGCCTGATTTTTTAAAATATATATCGATTACGAAAACCCACTTCTGAAAATAATTTTATGTTGTTCAAAAATTGCATGATTTCTTGCATGATTTTGTTTTCAACATTCTTTTAGAATCAAATATATTCCATGATGATATGAGTTTAAAATTTCACAGAAATGCATCGTCGAGGTCGCCCGCCTACTAGAAGAGCTGCCGCAGGGACTCATTCGCCTGCAGAGGAACAAATGGATGAGTCCGTGAATGTTCCTCAGGATGCTGTCCCATCTGAATCGTCCCAATCAAGATCATCTCAACCCGCTGAATCTGAAGGCAGAAATGCGCAAATGGAACAGATGGCTCAATTGTTGGCCGCGGCACTTCGTCAGCTGCGAGAAGCAGGGGGTTCTATTGAAAGAGCTAGGAAGTTAGGAGCCAGGAATTTTGACGGAACTAGTGAACCGGAAGAAGCTTTATCTTGGTTAGAAAATAATGAGGGGATCTTTGAGGTTATGGAATGTTCAGAAAAGCAGATGGTGACGTTTTCAGCCTTTCTATTGAAAGATAGGGCCAATGACTGATGGAAGGCATTGTAGAGACGGAATTCAGAAGGGGTATCCTAGACTCAATTCAAAAGTGAGTTCACGGATAAGTTCATTCCTAAAAGCTATAAAAATGCCAAGGTTGAAGAGTTCTTCAAGCTGGAACAGGGTACTCTTTCGGTATCAGAATATGAGAGAAAATTTTCAGCATTGGTAAAGCATGTCCCATTTATTCAAGATAATGAGGAACAGAAGAGCAAAAGATTCGCTGTAGGACTAAATCCAAAAATCAGGACCTTCGTGGCATCGACTGCACATGATCAGTATGGTCAATTGGTAGAGACTACAGTTAGGGTCGAAAGGAGCATGGGAGAGAAATCTCAGAGTGGCACCCAGAATTTGAAGCGCTGCGGATCAACCTAGACTCAAGGAGGAGCTAGCAAGCAAGCTAAAAGTGGAGGAAAGTCTAAGTGGTTTGATGGTCATCAGTCAGGATACGGGGCGCAATCCAGCCAAGGCTCCGTAAAAGCACCGACTGGATTCAAAAATACTGGAAGGTCGTAGAGAACCTAGCCAGAATGTGTGAAATGTGGTAAATGTCATCCTGGCGAGTGCAGATTGGGCTCAGACATATGTTATAAATGTGGTCAGAGAGGTCATTTTGTGCGAGATTGCCGGCAGTTAGCTTTCAGTGGCAGATCAGATGTGGGATCAAAAGGACGAGACCAGGAGCAAAGAGGTGCTCAGACTAGAGGCCCTACTTTATCCAGTAAACTGAGCGAACCAGCAAATAGGGATAAATTTTCCAGAGGACCGACAAGCAGACCCCAAGCTCAAGCTAGAATTTTTGTGATGACCCAGCAAGATGCAGACGCTACTCCAAAATTAATTGCGGGTAAGATCTTCGTAATTAAGTGTTTTTATTTTTGACTTGGTAGTGAATTAATATTGTTATGAAAAATTGATGATTGAATTTTGATTGGTTTATGCACCTAAGTGTACCTTCTTTTAGAGGTATAGATCTTTGAAATTTCGAGGACGAAACTTTGATAAGGAGGGGTGAATTGTAAAACCAAAATCCTCATCTAGCGGAGAGCGAATTATTTTTTTCGATGGATTGTGTTTTCGATAAAAAAAAAAATAATTCTCGAGTCCGAATATAATTGGAATAATTTTTTAAGATTATTAAATTAATTTTAGAGTGTAAAGATGGATTCAAAATTAGTAAAAATAATTTCCGAAGAAGAAAGCAAGTCGTAAGCTGATTCCCGGGTGGTCGAGCGGAAGCGATTTCAAGCTTGGAATCGAAATGGGAGAACGCATGAATTAGCGTGTTGCATGAATGGTGCCCAAGTTTGACACGTGTCGTTGTGTTAAATGGAAAACAAGACACATGGCATGAAATGCTCATGCATAATGACAAGTGTCTCCATTCCAAGAGGCTTTTAGAAAATAAAATGTTAAAAAATGAAATTTAAGCCAATTTCAAGCATTCATGGTCAAATATGAAGTTTTCGGTCATCAATCAGCTAGCTTTCTCTTTCAAAACAATTTAAAAAAAAAAAAAACAAACAAAAGGAGAAGTGAAGCAAACAAGAGGCATGAAGCGGTCAAGCAAACTCCCCAAAACCGAAAGCCAATGTTAGATTAAAAGAGGGGGATCCGAGAGAGATAAAGGCTGAGAGTTTGAGAAGTGTGTGTTCTGCTCGTGAAAGAAAAGAGAACCAAGAGCTGCACTCAGTCAGCTCAAGAGGAAGACCATGAAGTTGAGAGCTCCATAGAGTGCGAGAGAGAGAGAGATCGAGTGTTGCATGTGCAATCTGACTGCAGATCCAAGCCAAGTGAGCAGATTAGAGCTTGCATGCAATTAAGGACTGAAGATCTGCTGTTGCTAGGAAGTGAGTTGCTGCTGAATGAGCGCTGGAGGAGCTGTTGCTGGCGAGAGGTTGATGCTGCTGACGTGAAGCTTCTGCTGTCCTGGCATGAAGGTGCTTTGCTGTTGCTGCCAGATGCTGTCGTTGTTGCTGCCAAGCTACCTTGGAGTGCTGCTGCAGGCGTGGAGTTGAGGTTGTCGCTACTGTGCATGGAGCTGTTCTGCTGCTGCCAGGCGCTGTTGCTGTCGAGCTGGAGCTGTTCTGCTGCTGCCGAGCTAGAGCTGTTCTGCTGCTGCTAGGTGCTGTTGCTGCCGAGCTGGAGCTGTTCTGCTGCTGCCGAGCTAGAGCTGTTCTGCTGCTGCTAGGTGCTGTTGCTGCCGAGCTGGAGCTGTTCTGCTGCTGCCAGGCGCTGTTGCTGCCGAGCTGGAGCTGTTCTGCTGCTGCCAGGCGCTGTTGCTGCCGAGCTGGAGCTGTTCTGCTGCTGCCAGACGTGACTTGCTGCTGCCTGACCGTGAAAGCTGCTGCCGTGAGTGAACTTTGGCTCCGCTTAGCCGTCGCAACAGTTTGTGAGCCGTTTCGAAGCGAAGAACAGCTCTCGTAAAGGTAAATGTTGTCCCGTTTGGTTTCGTATTAACGTTTCGATAAATTTTTAATGGTTGCATGTTAATTGGATTGAAGGGAACTCGTGGATAAAAGTGTTATCATAGACAGTGCCCTCGCGCGATTGTTTCAAAGTTTCGAGGCGAGTTCCGAGAGTTATATTGAGTTTTATTAATTTCATTTGGACGGATTATGATGATGTTGAGTTATGGATAATTTTGGATGATGTTATGTTTGGGTATAGGATTGAGAATCTCATTAGTGCGGAGGTTCATTCGATTTTGTTTCGTTATGTTGACGATTGATTTTCGATATTGAATTTTCGTGAAAACTTCGTTGTATGGGCTGTTATGATATGATTTAGGGGCTGTCATGTTGTGCTTTTATTTCCAAGTTTGTTAACATGAAAAAAATGATGCATTTTAGTGTTTTTTAAAGTATCGAATAATCGTTAGGATGTTGGAAAATCGTTTTCGAGCGATTCGAATCAGTTTTGCGCAAATGCGAACGTAAATTGGTTGGATGTTTCGTTGTCGAATGTGAATAAGAAATTGATGATTATCAAGCTGCCATCTATGTTATTAAGCTCTTTAGGATGATAAATATTAACGTTAGGATAGTTGAATTGGAATAGAGTCAATCGGATAGTTTTGTTGCGCGCAATTATAAGAAATTGTTGAAATTCAGAGTTAAATAAAAAAAGAATGAATATTCGTTAAGCTTGCTGCCATATTTTTCATGTTTGTGCTTCAAAGTGTTTAAAAATTCATTTTCCATGATTTAAGTTAAGTCGTAAGTAGTATGGACGATAAGTTTATTTGAAATCGAGGGAATCACGCGAAATGTTAAAAAAAATGATATGTCGCGATAGCTAGTTGAAATCGCTTAAGATTTATGTTATTCGTTTAGCTTCGCTTATTCTTTTTCTTGAATCCATTAGGATATGATTTCGATGATGTTGTTTTGGATTCGAATGGCATAGTTACGACATGCTTATGTTAGAATGTTAACTTATATAGGTATAGATAAGGCGAAGGAAAGCAAAGTTGAAGAGGTAGCGCGAGGTAGAAAATCCAATCGTTTCCGTGAGTTAGAAACCGGTGAGTGTAAATTGTTTTATGAAATGATAAATGCACTATGATTTCTATGCTTTCATGAAAAATTTAAACGTTTTAATATTTAAATGAATTTATATGAATGATATACGCTTTACAGAAATGTTATACGTTTCGAAATGTTTTTATATTTGTATTTAAAGCAATATTGATTGTATAACTCGTTATTGAAATGTGCTTTTATGTTTTGTTTTATAAGCGAAGAAACATGTTTTACAATTATTATTTTAGCATGTTAATATATTTCAAAACCGATGGCTACCCATCCCCATTATATGACTGAATTATGACTGTTATGCGGACGAAGTGCCTTATTACGCGTATGGCATGTCTGTAGTGGAAAGTCCACTAACTATAGGGGGGATCAAGTCTGTCATGTCGCCCTCTATGCGTATATAAGGTACTATTATGACTGATGCCCTATGTGCAGTGAGGTAACATTCCACGGCATAGTGGCTTATGACTGAGATTGACCATCCCCACCACCGGTGACTTAAGACCGGGCGATGATCATGATTTCCCTGGGTTCCATTGGATATATGTTTTATGATTGAGAATTGATTTATGATTTTATGAGTTTATTTATGAACTTATGATTATGTTATGAATTAATTTTATGATGCTAATAATCTTGTATCTTGTTTTCAAGCAAATTATGTATAAAAATGATTTTATGATATTATAAAGTCCACGTTTTAATTAAGTTATTTCGGAACTTAGCTTTCCAAAAGGTTTTAGAAAGGAAACTTCCTTAGAACTACATAATACTCACTGAGCCTTTTTAGCTCATTATTTTCTTGTTTATTTTGTTTTTTAAAACTCCTCAGGTGTAGGTTCGAGTCCTCCAGATGGCAGATCTCCAGCTCAAGAGTAGGCGAGCTTATCAAGCGACTGAAACTATGAAATCAAAGTAAATTTTTTATGTATAACGGATTTAATGTGATGTAAATATTTAAGTTTTATAACTTTGATTACGCTATCATGCATGTGGAATGTTTTCTTTTAAGTTAAAATGGTTTTGTTTTAAGTACTGGAATTATGTTTAAAGGTGGATTTTGCGATGGACCTGAGGTCCCATTTGGAAGTGGAAATGATTGTATGCATTTTGAAATATTATTAATTGTTTTACAGGTGTTTGAAAAAGTTGAAAATATCGGAGAAACAGCCGTTGTGCTGCTGAAAAATTTTTCACCTAAATTTTTACGTATTAAGAAATGAAACTGTTTTACGGCTTAGCTTCACAGAGTCCTTTTAAGTCACTTGCATAAAGATTGTAAGGATTCTATGTGGTGTCGGGAGGGCTCCGCTTGGATCTCTTCAGGGGAAATCCGGGTTGAGTCCTTTCACATGTTGTCAATCAATTTATGTCTGCTCCTCATTCCATTCATTTTGCTGCTGTCCTTCATCTTCTCCGATATCTCAAAGGCACGATGTTTTATGGACTTCACTTTTCTGCTAACTCTTCTTTAGAGTTACGTGTTTATTCTGATGCTGATTGAGCTGACGATCTTATTGATCGATAATCTATCACTGGTTTCTGCTTCTTTCTTGGTGATTCTCTTATCTTATGGCATAGTAAAAAATAGGCTGTTATAGTTCGATCTAGTACTGAAGCTGAATACCAGGCCCTCGCTGACACTACTCAGGAACTTGTTTGGTTATGTCGGTTACTTTCAGATATAGGAATTCAACATAGCTACTCCTTTATATTGTGACAATCATAGTGCTATTCAGATTGCTCACAATGATGTCTTTTATGAATGTACCAAACACATTGAGATTGACTGTCATTTTGTTCAACAACATATTCATCAGGGTACTATCAAACTTTATTCTGTTTCTTCTGCTGATTAGCCTGCTGATATCTTCACCAAAGCTCATCATCCAAGCCATTTTCGTGAATTGGTTTCTAAACTCAAGCTTGTATCCATCTCGCCATCTTGAGTTTGTAGGGAGATGTTAACATTCATATCAATCACATATCAATCATTTCTATAATTGTTTCATCATTATTGTAATATATTTATGTTACCATATTTGTATTATATTGTTTTGTTTCCATTCTTATAACGTGCCTATAAATAGATTTCATATTGTAAATTAGATATACAGTGAAATAATACAATTCCTTTATACTTAACAAAAGTCATGAGTTAAAAGAGAAATTTTGTTATTAAAGGGTAGAAGTTTAATAATGTACAATCTAATGAATAAGTCGTTGGTACAACCTTGGAAATTTCTATTTGTTCTACTATATTTGCATCAATGCTCCGTTCATTGTCAATTTTGTCTTAATAGTTTAGAAACAATCAATTAAAAATTAAAACCAATACTTCAATTAAACGCATTTGAAAAATAAAAAATGATTAACTTACCTCACCAAGGGTAGATTTGGAGACTCGATGGGCTGTTTGTTGTTCAAGTTTCTTTTTTTTTTTTTTCTTGGAATATATAGCACTTATAATACACCCTTGTTTGGTATTGTTGAAGTAAAAAATCAGTCAAATCAATGCAGATCGAAGATTAATAGTGATTGAATTCATGTAATTAGAACGAATAAACAAATCACTAAATATGCAAGAAAGTAAATAAAGAGATGAGAGAACTTTTGTTGTGGTTCAGTCATTTGAATGATATCTATGTCTACAATTATATTATATATAGAGGGAAAGGTTGTGTTTTAGCAAAGTTTTTGCTAAGGGGTTAGTAATGAAATTGTAGTGTGGGTTCTTTATGTGTGAAAGACCCCTTTACACACTATCAAGGTTTCCTGTTTACATAGGATTTGGTCACTAAAATATGAAAGATTGAGATCCTTCATCCTATATTATATAAAACTGCAATTAATGTTTCTATATTCGAATTAAAATATACTTCTGACAGTTTCCTATTTGAAGAGATTTTCTTTATATTATAGGAATCTTCCAGTTTAATGGAATTCTATTTCCTTTTTCTAGAGATTCACTAAATAAGGAAATTTACCAATTTTGGCTGACTATAGAAAGCTTTTCGCTTCCAAAAACTTGCACTATTAAAGCAATTGCAAGTTGATAACACATCGTGAGCTATTATACCAACACGCTCTCGAGCTATCTTCTATGCAAGCTGGTCAATTTAGGTCATTTCAAGTCGTTTCATTGCCTTAGCATAATCGAACTCGTTAAGCATCTTGCTGACGTGGCATTTGTTGATGTGTCTTGCGATTAATGTGTTTGAATCATGTCACTCCTTATTTGACTCTTTGGGCCTATTGGTTTTTTGGGCATTAATAGACTTTTGGGCTAGGCATTATTTTTGGGCACAACATGTATCCTTAGTACAACATTAATAATTTGAGTTTTATTAGCATCTAAAATGGTTCTTGGACAAAATATCCCTAAAAATTGTGTTGCACCAACAAATCCCTCTCTCCTCTAATCTATGTAAACTAAAAACTAGAAGACAGAGACTAAAAATTTTGAAAACCAAGTAAAAGAAAAGTGAGAGAACCAAATCCAACAATTTTATTTCCTCCAAAGATACCATATGTGAGAAAATTCATCATATCCACGAACATCATATTTGATTAAAAAAAATAAAAATAAAAACTTCAAGAAAAAGAGGAAATAAATTTATAAACAAAAAAGTGGCAAGAAAACCCAAATCATAAAAGAAAATTTTTTAAATTACAACTTGAAAACATGAAAAAAAAAAAATTTTTTAAAAAGAAAAAGAAATCTGAAACCTGGTTAAAATAAATAAATTTAAAAAATTATTAAATTAATTATCGAGGTTACAAGGTAACTGTTGATTGAATGTGCTTCAATGGAGACTTACTGGTGCTAACTCTCAAATTGAAGCAAATAACTCTCGGTTGAAGCACTAGGCTTCAATTGAGAGTTAACATTTACTCTCAATAATTAGTTTTTCCTAGTTTTGGGTTCTCCTTTGAATTCAAGTTTTCTTCATGTTTTCTTGTTTTTCCATTTTCTACCTATAAATTTAAACAATCTTAAAACTCAAAAATGAAATCAATTGAAAATACAAAAACCAAATCCATAGAGTTTCAAAAAAAAGAAAGGCAAAAATATTTAATCTAATCACAAATGAAGTTTTATTTCTATGAAAAATGATAATTGTTGAGCCAAAAGGATTGTGGAAAATGGCCAACGGTAAGATAAAGAGAAAGAGAAAGTGAGATAAAAAATAAAGAGAAAAATGAGTGGTGGATGATTATTTCTTTATATATAGAGGTTAGTTTGATAATTTTTAACTTGAATTTATTTATATATTTTTAATATATATATTTAATATAATTTATATTTTTATATTTTTAATTTAATATATAAAAATATTTTGAAGTTAAAAAAAATAGAAAAAAAATCTCCATAAGAGACTAGAAAACTGGTCTCTATCGTCAGAGTGGAGACCAAATTGAAGACCAGAACTTAATATTCAGCCTGGTCTCTACATTGGAGACCAGGTCTCCAGCAAGGAGACCAGGTCTCCAGCAAGGAGACCAACACTAATCTCCATCACTGGAGGCCAGATCTAGTCTCTGGTAATGGCGACCAATGTTGGTCTCCTCATTGGACACTCAGTCTCCACCATCAAGAGATTAATTGGAGATGGCAATGTCATCTTCAGTTTTTTTTTTTTTTTTTTTTAATTTGCATGAACTTTTTTTTTTTTTTAAGATTTGAGAGATGTTTCGTTTGATGAAAATGATGGAGATGATGATTTTGATGAATGTAGAAGATAAAATTGGAGATGAGAAAGATGATGAGAGGTAGATGATGAAGAAGAATTTTTTAATTTTATATTAAAAATATTATTTTTTAATTAAAATATTTATTAACAATAAATTGAATTAAAAAAAAATGATTCAATGATGTGTCACAATTTGATTAAAAGGTGGTTAATGGTTATTTTACAATTATAAGTTTTTAAATGGGTAATTATGTCATTTTAACTATTTTAAATTATATCAAGGATAAATTTATCTTTTTACCACATCTATCACGTTTGATTGTCATGTTTTTGATCAGAGGGACTAAATTGATATATTTTTGAAACGTTAGGGATGATGAAAATTCGAAGTACAAAAATTAATAAAAAATTAATATTTTACTAAACATTAGGAATTAAATTAAAATTTTCCCTTAAATTTACACAATGACTGTTTATGTTTTCACCATTTGACACTCTGGCAACTGTTTGAAAAGTAAACTCGTAACTTTTGTCAAGCCTAGCCTTCACGATGGGGAAAGCATTTAGCCGTAGTGAATGTTATATTCATTCATATTGAAGGGGAAGATTTTTATCTTTTCCTTTTTGTTTTTAGATGTTATTTTTTAAACATTTTTGAAAGGTACAATAATCATCTCCTAAGGACAGTCATAAATTTATATGATTAGTACAAGTTTTAAAGTATTAATTAAGTACAAGCAAATAGATCTAATGGTTGATAGCGAATAAAATGATATTAATAAAGTCAGTCCATCCTAAGATTGTAAGGGATTGTAAAGCTTTTAAAGTTTATTTATGAACTCTATTTTGGGATACAACTGATATCAAAGTGACTTACAAGGCAAATGGATTATACAAGTAGAAGGTCCTATTGGAATGCTTTTTAATTCAAATTTGATTATTATAGAATGAGTGGAAATACGACAAGGGAATTCTTCAAATTGAAGTAAAAGAAAAATTTTGAAATCAAATGGTAAAATACTGATTTCGTGTCAAATTAAAGGAATAAAGTCATGAGTTAAAAGAGAAATTTTGTTATTAAAGGGTAGAAGTTTAATAATGTACAATCTAATGAATAAGTCGTTGGTACAACCTTGGGAATTTCTATTTGTTCTACCATATTTGCATCGGTGCTCCGTTCATTGTCAATTTTGTCTTTATAGTCTAGAAATAATCAATTAAAAATTAAAACCAATACTTCAATTAAACGTATTTGAAAAATAAAAAATGATTAACTTACCTCACCAAGAGTAGATTTGGAGACCCAATGGGCTGTTTGTTGTTCAAGTTTTTAAGTTTTTTTTTTTTTTAATATATAGCACTTATAATACACCCTCATTTGGTATTGTTGAAGTAAAAAAGCGGTCAAATCAATGCAGATCGAAGATGAATAGTGATTGAATTCATGTAATTAGAACGAATAAACAAAACACTAAATGTGCAAGAAAGTAAATAAAGAGACAAGAGAACTTTTAACGTGGTTCAGTTATTTGAATGACGTCTACATTTACAATTACGTTGTATATGGAGGGAAAGGTTGTGTTTTAGCAAAGTTTTTGCTAAGGGTTAGTAATGAAGTTGTAGTGTGGGTTCTTTACGTGTGAAAGACCCTTTTATACACTGTCAAGGTTTCTTGTTTACATAGGATTTGGTCACCAAAATACAAAAGATTGAGATCCTTCATCCTATATTACATAAAACTGCAATTAATATTTCTATATTCGAATCAAAATATACATCTGACAGCTTCCTATTTGAAGAGATTTTCTGTATATTATAGGAATCTTCCAGTTTAATGGAATTTTATTTCCTTTTTCTAGAGATTCACTGAATAAGGAAATTTACCAACTTTGATTGACTATAGAAAGCTTTCCGCTTCTAAAAACTTGCACTATTTAAGCAATTGCAAGTTGATAGCACATCGTGAGCTATTATACCAACACGCTCTCAAGTTGTCTTCTATGCAAGTTGGTCAATTCAGGTCATTTCATTGCCTCAGCATAATTGAGCTCATTAAGCATCTTGTTGACGTGGTATTTACTGATGTGTCTTGCGATTAATGTGTTTGAATCATGTCACTCCCTATTTGACTCTTTGGGCCTGTTGGTTTATTGAGCATTACTAGACTTTCGGGCTAGGCATTCTTTTTGGGCACAACATGTATCCATAGTACAACATTAATAATTTGAGTTTTATTAGCATCTAAAATGGTTCTTGGACAAAATATCCCTAAAAATTGTGTTTCTAACAAATCCCTCTCTCCTCTAATCTCTGTAAACTAAAAACTAGAAGACCGATACTAAAAATTTTGAAAACCAAGTAGAAGAAAAGTGAGAGAACCGAATCCAACAATTTTATTTCCTCCAAAGATACCATATGTGAAAATTCATCATATCCAAACATCATATTTGATAAAAAAATAAATAAAAATAAAAATAAAAATAAAAACTACACGAAAAAGAGGAAAAATCATAAATTTTCTTTTATGATTTGGGTTTTCTTGCCACTTTTTTTTTTTTTATAAAAATAAAAACTACAAGAAAAAGAGGAAATAAATTTATAAACAAAAAAGTGGCAAGAAAACCCAAATCATAAAAGATAATTTTTTAAAGTACAACTTGAAAACATGAAAACAAAAATTTTTTAAAAAAAAGAAAAAGAAAAAAAAAATCTGAAACATGGTTAAAATAAATAAATTTAAATAATTATTAAATTAATTATCGAGAGTTACACAGTAACTCTTGATTGAATGTGCTTCAAAGGAGACTTAATAGTGCTAACTCTCAAATACATTTCTCTCAATAATTAGTTTTTCCTAGTTTTGGGCTCTCCTTTGAATTCAAGTTTTCTTCATGTTTTCTTGTTTTTCCATTTTCTGCCTATAAATTTAAACAATCTTAAAACTCAAAAATGAAATCAATTGAAAATACAAAAACCAAATCCATAGAGTTTCAAAAAAAAAAAAAAGCAAAAATATTTAATCTAATCACAAATGAAGTTTTACTTCTATGAAAAATGATAATTGTTGAGCCAAAAGGATTGTGAAGAATGGCCAACGGTAAGATGAAGAGAAAGAGAAAGTGAGATAAAAAAATAAAGATAAAAATGAGTGGTGGATGATTATTTGTTTATATATATAGAGGTTAATTTCGATAATCCATTTTTTAGGTGTTATTGAAAATTAACTTATTAATTTAGTACTGATATTATCGCCCATAAATATGACTTCTACACACATATTTTCAGTGTTCCAAAACTCGCTACTCGCTACTCGATCGACGAGGTAGCGAGCAGTGAGTACTCGGGAACTCGGTGAGCACTCGGTGAGGCGTAAAATTGGTAAAAACTATAAAAGTATAAAAAACTATAAATATCATAAAGAAATGGGCTAATTAAAAATAATAAAAATGATTATATTGTTAAAGATGATGGTTTTTTTGAAATAATGAGTAATAATGAAGGGTAATTTTATCCAAAAACTTAAAAGCTGAGGGACATTTTCGGATAACTAAAATTATTATATTGTTTCACATCTCCTTCACTTCTCTCTGTCTCTACTCTACTCTCTTTGATTTCATGTCTTCTTCTTCTTCTTCCGATCTTCATGTCTTCTTCTTCTCCTTCACTTCACATACGGAGACGGCGACTGCGGCGGAAGGAGCGACGGAGGATGACGAGAAGATAGCGACAGCAGAAGTCAACCTGAGATAGCAGAACTAGACTCAACAGGATCGATAGAAGCAGCACGGCAGCAGACAAAAGTGCAGAACAAAACACGACAGCAGGCAAAAGTGTAGAACAGAACACAGCAGAAGTGCAGAACAGAACTGAAGACTGACTGCATGCTCGGAAACCGAGTAGGTCCATTCCGAGTCGGCCCGAGTTGACCCGAGTTGGACTGAGTCAGCCCGAGTCGACCCTAGTTGGGCCGATTTTGGACAATAACAGAGTTGAAACCCCCCGATCTGGGGGTTCTCAGCTTGGAAGCCGGTCGAGCGGCGAGAACTCACCCGAGTTTTTAAACACTGCATATTTTAATAAAAATTTTAATTACAAA
This sequence comes from Dimocarpus longan, assembly GCA_022984855.1. Classification (NCBI taxonomy): domain Eukaryota; kingdom Viridiplantae; phylum Streptophyta; class Magnoliopsida; order Sapindales; family Sapindaceae; genus Dimocarpus; species Dimocarpus longan. The sequence continues at coordinate 20,355,654 of CM041019.1, read as the reverse complement.
AACATCTTTATATAAAATTACTAATATGAACAACTTGTTTTAATTAAATTAAACCAAACACTATCTACACCAATACAAATAATCCTTTGTCGTATTCCCCAATTATAAAATCAGAGCCAAGTTCTATATTTTCAGAAGCATGGGTATCGCCAGTGTCCATGTAATCTTTCTGTTGAAATGGTAGTGAAGTTTGGTTATAGAAATTTGTAAATTGGAGAGTGATTCAAACCTTCACCGCGTAGCTCACGGTGTTATTAAGCTATATCTGATGTAAATTTCCATTCCTAAGATAATAAAATAATGAATAGAATATAAAAAAGTGATAACAGAATGGACAATACATAGATAAATTGAGATAGAAGAGTATGTAAAAGACAAACAATGATTTAATGAGAATGTTTTGTTCCAATTGTTTGTGGCTATCATAAGGAATATTTTATCTCAAAAAATAGAGCCTTTGATGTGAACAGCAAAGAGAGGCTAATGGGTGTACAAATCTTATATGGGTTTACTTACAAATGGGTGTATAAATTTTTGAAGTTTGGATATAAGTATACTAATAAAATGGATGCTTAAATCATATTTATAGGTGGCAATATCTCCCCTTTTAGAGGAGGTTGGCTGATCTCTTTTCATTGATTTTCAAGGGAGGAGGATGCCAGCCTCCTCCAATATCGGCGATGGAGGCTAGCGGCCTCCATAATGAAGGCCACCCAACCTCTGTAATCATTGTGGGAGGAGGCCGCCAACCTCCTCTTGACGAACCAAAGAGGAAGGAGGCTTGTCAACAAACTTTTTATTTTTTAAGTAAAATATTGAATTATTATTTTATTATATAAATAGAATAATAAAATAATAGATAAAAATAAATATTTCTCACAAGATAAATGAAAACATACATTAAAGATGAAGGCTATAATATTAGTAGTCATAGCACCTTAATTATAAAATCTTACATATCAGCTCTAGAAAGTTCTTAATATATATATATATATTTTATAAGATTTAAAAAATAAACAAACACCACCAAACTCTTCATTCTCTATTTGATTTATATTTATTTGCAGGAAATTATTCTTATATTAGACATTTATACTAATTAATAAAAAACGCATTTGGAAAATTAAAAATAAATAAATAAATAAAAAGTCCAAGTGAGATTTGAATTATTTTTCAAGCATTCATTGTTATAAAGTAGTTGAAGGTAGATAATAAAAAGAAACTGTTTCTGGACATATATAATTTTTTTGGTTTTCAATAAATCTCCTCTTACTGCCACGCCTTCGTCTGAAAAAGATGGGCATGGTAAATGATTTACATTCAATAAAACAATTTTTCAAAAAATTGAAATCCTTGATTCAATAGACAAAACAGAGAATATTATTAGATGAGAATGACAAGAAACGGAACCCAAATGCAGCAGTTTATAAAAAAAAAAAAAAAAAGCAGCAATAATTAACACGTATAAAGATACACCTGACATGCAAAAGCAAACACAAAGACAAACTTAGATGGTACTAATAAACGAAGTTGCATTAGGAGGTGTTGGGATGTCTACTGTCCCTTCCAGCATGAGCAGAACTTTCTTCATTTAAGGATGAAGCGATGGCTCATCAAGAATGTACCAAAGAGCAACCTTGAGTATCCTCTCCAATTGTTTTGGTTCAACTTCTTCAACACCTACTAATCGGCTCTGCTCATCCCCACCCCCGACCAAAGAGCAACCTTGACTATCCTCTCCAATTGTTTTGGTTCAACTTCTTCAACACCTACTAATTGGCTCTGCTCACCCGCCCCTCAAAACATTGGTAAACCCATTCTTCAAGAATAGCTTGATCATCTGGAAGACTTTGATCTACATTTGAAAGGACCCAAACCCGGATTTCCCCCGAAGAGGTCCAAGCAGAGCTCTCCCGACACCTCACAGAATCCTTACAGTCTTTAAGCAGGTGACTTAAAAGGACTTTGTGAAGTTTAGCCATAAAACAGTTTTATTTCTTAATTCGTAAAAATTTAGGGTGAAAAATTTTCTGCAACACAATGGTTGTTTCTCCGACATTTCCAACTTTTTCAAACACCTGTAAAATAATTAATAATATTTCAAAATGCATACATTCATTTCCACTTCCAAATGGGACCTCAGGTCCATCTCAATATCAACGTTTAAACACAATTTAAGTATTTAAAACAAAACCATTTCAAACTTAAAATAAAACATTTTACATGCATGACAACATAATCATAGTTATGAAACTTAAATATTTACATCACATTTAAATCCGTTATACAACAAAAATTTACTTTGATTTCATAGTTTCGGTCGCCTAATAAGCTCGCCTACTCTTGAGTTGGAGATCTGCCACCTGGAGAACTCGAACCTGCGCCTAGGGAGTTTTTAAAAACAAAATAAATAAGAAAATAATGAGCTAAAAAGGCTTAGTGAGTGCTATGCAGTTCTAAAGAAGTTTCCTTTCTAAAACCTTTTGGAAGAATGCTAAGTTCCGAAATAACTTAATTAAAACGTGCATTTTATAATATCATAAAGTCATTTTTATATATAATTTACTTGAAAACAAGATACAAGATTATTAACATCGTAAAATTAATTCATAACATAATCATAAGTTCATAAATAAACTCATAAAATCATAAATCAATCCTCAGTCATAAAACATATATCCAATGGAACCCAGGGAAATCATGATCACCGCCTGGTCTTAAGTCACCGGTGGTGGGGACGGTCAATCTCAGTCATAAGCCACTATGCCTTGGAATGTTACCTCACTGCACATAGGGCATCAGTCATAATAGTACCTTATATACGCGTAGAGGGCGACATGACAGACTCGATCCCCCCATAGTTAGTGGACTTTCCCCGACAGACATGCCATACGAGCAATAAGGCACTTCGACCACATAACAATCATAATTCAGTCATATAATGGGGATTAGGTGGCCATTGGTTTTGAAATCCATTGACATGCTAAAATAATCATTGAATAACATATTGCTTTGATTAGAAATCAAAACATAAGAGTGCATTTCAATAATAATTTCACAAAGTCAATATTTCTTTAGATGCATATATAAAACATATATAAGCATACATCATTCCTATAAATTCATTTAAATATTAAAACGTTTAAATCTTTCATGAAAGCATAGAAATCATAGTGCATTTATCATTTCATAAAACAATTTACACTCACCGATTTCTAACTCACGGAAACGACCGGAATTTCTACCTAGCGTCACTTATTCAATTTCGCTTCCCTCCGCCTTATCGATGCCTATATAATTGAACATTCGAATATAAGCATGTCGTAACTATGCTATTCGAATCCAAAGCAACATCATCGAAGCCATAATCTAATGGATTCAACAAAAAGAATAAGCAAAGCTAAACGAACAACATAAAACTTATGTGATTTTAACTAGCTATCGCGACCTATCGATTTTAACGTTTTGCACGATTCTCTCGTTTCCAATTATACTTATCATCAATACTACCCACGACTTAACTTAAATCATGGAAAAATGAATTTTCAAACACTTTGAAGCACAAACATGAAAAATATGGCAGCAAGTTTAAACAATATTCATTTTCCGATTTAATTCCGAATTTCAACAATTTCTTATAATCGCGCGCAACGAAACTATCCGATTGACTCTATTCCAATCAACTATCCTAACGTTAACATTTATCGTCCTAAAGAGCTTAATAACATAAATGGCAGCTTGTTAATCATCAATTTCTTATTCACATTTGACAATGAAACATCACAACCAATTAACATTCGCATTCGCGCAAAACTGATCCGAATCGCTTGAAAACAATTTACCAACACCCGAACGATTATCCGGTACTTTAAAACACACTAAAATGCATCATTTTTCATGTTAACAAACTTGGAAATAAAAGCACAACATGACAGCCCCTAAATCATATCATAACAGCTCATACAATGAAGTTTTCACGAAAATTCAACATCGAAAATCAATCGTCAACATAACGAAAAAAAATCGAATGAACCTCTGCACTAATGAGGTTCTCAATCCTAAACTCAAACATAACATCATCCATTATTATCCATAACTCAACATCATCATAATCCATCCAAATGAAATTAATAAAACTCAATATACCTCTCGGAACTCGACTCGAAACTTTGAAACAATGGGGGGGGTGGGGGGTGGGGGTTATATTAACGTTTTTATCCACGAGTTCTCTTCAATCCAAATGACATGCAACCAATAAAATTTATCGAAACGTCAATACGAAACCAAACGGGACAGCATTTACCTTTACGAGAGCTATTCTTCGCTTTAAAATGGCTCACAAACTGTCACTACGGCTAAGCGGAGCCAAAGTTCACTCACGGCAGCAGCTTTCACAGTCAGGCAGTAGCAAGTCGCGGTTTGGCAGCAGTAGCACCTTCACGCCAGCAGCAGAACAGCTCCAGCTCAGCAGCAGCAGCGCTCGGCAGCAGGAGCTCCACGCTCGGCAGAAACAGTGCCTTCACACCAACAGCAAAACAGCTCCAGCTCGGCAGCAACTCTCGTCCACGGCAGCAGCAGCAGGTCGCGTCTGGCAGCAGCAGTTCTAGCGTTCAACATCAATCACTTAACCAAGACAGCAGCTCTTCACGGTAGCTTGGCAGCGGCAACGACAGCATCTGGCAGCAACAGCAAAGCACCTTCACGCCAGATAGCAGTCCACCATCCCTCCTTGCTTGCATGCACGATCTCTTTGTTCAGATTTGCTCTTGCATGTATCCAGATGCTTCAGATCTAATCTTCCCTTCCTCTCAATCACTCTTTCGCTCACTCTCTCACATAACCCACTCTTGGTTTTGGGTGAGCTGACCGATTGCAGCTCCTCACTCTCTCGGTCTCAATCCTTCACTCTCGGTTCTCCTTCACGATCAGAATCTCCCTCCAAACGAGCTGCACTTTTTTTTTTTCTTAGCTTGCTTCTTGGATCGACAGCCTCTTATTCTCTCTCACTACACACACTCTCATGGTTTCAGTTTTAAAGATGAGAGGTGGCCGAAATTGTTTTTTTTTTTTTTTAATATTGATGACCATGAGATTACTTTATTCAATTTAATATTAATTCATGTTCAATATATAATTCATGCTTTTTGGCCACTTGTCACCATTCCTATATGCATGCATGACATTTGTTTTGCTTCCTAACCGCATGCTTGACACGTGTCAAAGCCATGCTCCACATAAGCCATACGTTGATTCATGCGTTCTCCCATTCCGATTTCAGGCTCGAATCCGATTTCGTCCGTCCGTTCGGGAATCCGCTTACGATTTGATTTTGATTCCGCACACTCGAAATTATTTTTTTTTAAAAAAAAAAAAAATTCAATCTAACATCACACTCTCAAAATGATTTTTATTACTCTAAAATACTTATTCCAAATGTTTCCGAGCGAAACGCGATCCATTGGAAAACTAATTCGCTCTCCGACGAATAAGGATTTGGGTTTTACAACATTTCTCCGACAACATATGATTTCTAGTAGCACAATACTGAAGCTATATACATCTACTTTAACTGTCATGGGTAACTTCCGATGCCATTCTGGTGCTACATATCCCCTCGTTCCTCTAATTGCGGTGAAGATTTTTGTTTGGTCTTTCTTCATTAACTTTGCCAATCCAAAGTCGGATATCTTTGCACGTCCATTCTCGTCCATGAGTATGTTTTGAGATTTTATGTTGCAATGGATAATTTGTTTCTCACACTCATCGTGCAAATAAAGAACACCTCTAGCTACGTCCTATGCAATTCCCATTCTTTCAACCCTAATTAAGTCTTTTTTCAGGTGTGAAGAGTAATGTTAAAATGTCAGTACATCAATATACCATAAACATAAAAACTTGCTCAAATATAAACCATTGAAGCAACAAGCATAACACACATAGAGAGAAAAGATAATTCCTCTTTATTTCATCTTCCAATAAAGCAAAAATATATATTAGTTACAAGGTATAAAACAGCTAAGTAGAGCTATCAAAAACAATTAGTACAGTAGCCCATTTCTGACATTGTATAAACTATCAAATCTCACCTAACACCACTAATCATTAGACTAAGTGTAACTTAATTAAATTAATACATCTCAGACCATTAAAAAATAATTAAATATACTTCAATCATAACTAAACATTACACATGGACCATAACAAAAGATTACAAAATAGATATATATATATATATGCAACATCAAGCTTTCCAGCAGAAGCTTGCATTTAACGAAAACAACAACATGAATATCTACAATTCAGAAAGTATAGCAGTAGCTTTGGAGTTTCTTTAGATAAATTTTAATTCAACACTTCTCCTTAAAATTTTTCTTGGAGACTCCAAGCTTTGCCTTTAAAGCCATGAATGGACCCAAGGCCAATGCTTTGGTAAAAATATCAGCAACCTGATCCTCAGACCTACAGTGTTGCATCTCAATCTCTCCATTCCTTTCAACCTCTCTAATGACATGAAATTTTACATTGATGTGTTTTATCCTGCCATGATGCACAGGATTCTTTGCCATAGCAATAGTAGACATATTGTCACACAAAATCACACAAGCACTAGTTTGTTGAAGCTACAAATTAATAAGAATATTCCTCAACCATAAGGCTTGATTTGTAGCAGTAGCAGCTGCAATATATTCAGCCTCTACAGTAGATTGAGCAATAACCTCCTGCTTCTTTAAGTTCCGTGAGAAGACCCCACTGCCTAAAGAGAATGCAAAACCAATTGTGCTTTTTGAGTCATCCAATGATCCTGCCTAATCATTGTCGAATAACCAATCAATTTACCATCACTCTTCTCATACCATAAACCATAATCTAGGATGCCCTTCAAATATCTAAGAATCCTCTTGCCAACACTTAAGTGTGTGAGACTTAGAGCATGCATAAATAATGACAAAAGGCTTGATGCATACATCAAATTTGGTCTAGTGGCAGTGAGGTATAACAAGCTGCACATAAGACTTCTATAATGGCTTTCATAACCCTTTCCATCACCATCCATCTTTGTAAGTTTCTCATTGACAACCAATGGAGTCACAACTTCATTACAATTTTTCATTTTAAATTTCCTTAATATATCAATCCCATATTTTCTTTGAGCAAAGAAAATACCACTCTTTTCTTGATGAATCTCCATGCCAAGGAAATAATTCATCTCACCAAGATCTGTCATTTTGAACTTAGCCAGCATACACTTCTTGAATTCTAGAATTCCAGCTTTATCACCTCTAGTCAACAGCAAATCATCTACATGCAAAGATACAATTATCTTAGCTTCATTTCCATCTGTCTTGACATACAAAGTGGCCTCATTTTGGCTTCTTTTAAACCCTATTTGGCCTGTTTCAAACCATACAAGGCTTTATGAAGCTTGTAGACATCCCCTTCATGTTTGGCAATGATGAAACCGGAAGGCTGCTCTACATAAATTTCTTCTTGAAGGGTTCCATTCCAGAATGCTAACTTAACATCCATATGGTACATGATCCATCCATTTTGAGCAGAAATTGCAGCAAGTAATCTTATTGTCTCATGTCTAGCCATAGGAGCAAACGTGTCTCCAAAATCCACCCCTGTAACTTGAGAGTAGCCCTTAACAACAAGTCTTGTGTTGTATTTATTTATAGAACCATTAGAATTGAGTTTGGTTCTATAAACCCATTTGACTCCAATGACTTTTCTGTCATTTGGCCTTGGAACCAGTTCCCAAGTCTAGTTTTTATTGATCATCATCATCTCCTCCTTCATGGCAAGCTTCCATTCATCCATTTGAGTAGCTTCTTTATAGCAAGAAGGCTCATTGACCATCATGTTACATCTCTCATAAACATCATCAAGTGACCTAATCTTCAAAGTTTGAGAATTAGACTCAGCCATTGTACCATCATCAAAATCAGATTTATTGCTTGAATCTCCATCACAATTTGCATTCATATTACGCCCCAAATTCACTTGTGATTGCTTCACATTTCTCTCAACTACATTTTTCTCCTAATACCAGTGTGATAAAGTCCCTAATACATATATCACGGTGTAAAGGAAATCATGAAAGAGTTCATGATATGAGATTCCTATTACATGCAAATGTGTTAATACTTAAATATCCCTAGTCATAGTATTAATGAGATGGGACATCATTAGTACGGATAGACTAACACGTGTTATGCTCCTCAAATGGATCGAGCAGTAGTTCTCATAAGCTGATGGCATATGAGATGCCTAGAGTAAATATGTGGATGCTTGTTTAGAATGAGTACATTAGATGACCTGTTTGTAAGATGATCACATGGATAGTTTTATGTCAGTGATCTCATCTTAACATAGCAGTAGGTGCAAATATCCTTTGACATGAGATCTCCAAAGTACACTAAGTATCGACTGTCGTCCTTTAATGCCATTCCTTGTTGACTCGGAGAGTTGACTCATAGTGTGGTACTTAGGTGGTTCGACATGAGTTACTCGAGCGTAGTTAAGTGATCAATAAAGGATTTGTCACGTTTTATAGTAGAAGAAGATATGTCACGGCTTTTTGAGGAAATCATTATTCCAGGAATCTTTGGCCAGAGTGATCGTACCAGTGGAAGTGTCTCCCAAGATATGTAATTGGGAATAATGGATTTTGGAAACAAGAACTAATAAATTCGGGCTAGACATGACTTAGTCATTCTAGTGAGAGTTGACACATAGTCCATGCTCATAACCGAATGAGATATGTTATGACGAAAGGATGAATTGTACGGTAACTGTCTATGGAAAGGTATTGTTCTAACCACGGACAATTCTGAGCATTTGGGTGGTCATGATGCATTGCTAAATGCCAATCTTGATCTACCCGGAATCAATTAGTTGATTGGTGAATCAAGGATTAAATCAAAAGGTTTAATTTAATCTAATCCTAATTTAATTAGGATTATAATTTATTCCGGGTTGCCAACATGTTCGAATACCTAATGGGTCACACACTTAAACAACTCGATGTATAATGTAAAATGTCTATAGGTTTTAATATATTAACATGAGATGTTAATATTAATGGTGATAAAATAAAATAATGACCCATTTAGTTTATTAGGATCAATTTAATTTAATTGGATTAAATTAAAATTGGACCTAAAACTAATGGGTTAGGCAAATTCCTAATGGACTTAGATTAGAGTTTATTTTCTTTTTCTTTGGCCAAAAGAAAGACCTATAAACACCCACGTGATGGGGCAATAATTATCAATATCTTTTTTTAAAAAAAAAAAAAAAATTAGGGCAAAACAAGAAGCTCTCAATATCACCACATAGCCAACCACCTTGACTAACATATAGGGTGTTTGGTTATCGCTAAGAACATCGTGTTGTTATGTGGATACCTTAGAGGCGATTATACGCTTAGATTGCTAGTGGATTAGATCATACGAGAAGGGAAGGAGCCGTCAACGAAAGTATGGCTTTAATAAAACACATAAAACACCCTATGTATGTTTAATTATATTGGTTTTAAACTAATCTAGAGTGATCCAACTTGGGTTTTTTTATTTTTGTTTGCTGTAAATTTTTTGTTTTTCCACTATGCTATGATGTATGAGATGCATATTAAAACCTAACACAAACAACCTCAAATAAACAGCTTTCCTTAGCTACATTACTTACTAGCTTTCCTTAGCCTTTTACCTTGTTCTCTAGCTCGCGAGTTGCTTCACTATCACCAGATCTATGCACAAAATCTTAGTAACATCAAATGTAGTTCAAGGACTGCTTCAACACAACTCTTTCTCAAAGAGAGGCCATAGAAATGGCTCACACCAGACTGTATCTTACCAGGTCTAGTTCTTAAATCAATCCTCCACCTTCCGGTAGCTTGATCTCCTTTAAAAATGGCAGAAATCGGTGGCAACAACAGCTTGTCCTTCTCCTACAGACAACTCTCTCTCTCTAATTCCCTTTCTCTCTCTCCGGATTTCTCTCTCTCTTTCACCACTACACACACCTCATGCCTATTTATAGACAAGGGTCAAGCTCGCTTTTAACCCTTAAAGTTCCTTAAAATTACACTTCTATTCCATTCTAAAGAATTCTCTATTTCTACAATGTCCTTGTCATTTCCACTTATTTATGATTATGTCATTCTTAACAAATATCTGACATTTTTCTTTTAAGTCCCTCAACTTTTTATAATTTTTATTTATTTCCAATACTTTTAAAAATTTACAAACATTAAATTTTTATTTCTAAATACTTCAAAATCCTTTTTATTATTTTACCAAAGGGGTACATTTATACATTCCACTCTTCCATACACATGAACTGTAATATCCTCGGGGGAAGGTATTACATTTCTTCCCCTTTACAAAAATTTCGTTCTCAAAATTTACATATTGTATTGAAAAAGATAAAGGTATCTCTGATACATCTGATTTTCATGCTCCCAAGTGTTCTCTTTTACTTCGTGATTCCTTCATAATACTTTTACTAAAGGAATAACTTTATTTCTTAGGACTTGCTCTCTGTGATCGAAAATCTGAACCGGTTCTTCTTCATAAGTCAGGTTCCTTTTCAACTCTGTCAGTTGTTCCCTAAGTATGTGGAAGGGATCTGGAACGTACTTACAAAGCATGGAAACATGAAACACGTCATGGATCTTACTTAGCTACTGTGGGAGCTCTAATCTGTACGCTATTGGTCCCACTCTTTCCATGATTTCATATGGCCCAATATAGGCCGAACTCAGCTTACCATGCTTTTTAAATCTAAGCACGCCTTTTCAAGAAGATATCTTGAGGAATACTCTATCACCAACTTCAAACTCGAGATCCTTACAACGATTATCTGTATAGCTCTTCTGTCTATCGTTTGCCATTTTAAGGTTGTCTTTACTAATCTTAATCTTGTCCGTAGTAAGTTGGACAATTTCGAGACCTATCAGTTTTCTCTCACCTACCTCATCCCAACATACTGGAGTTCTACACTTTCTTCTATATAAAGCTTTATAAGGAGCCATGCCAATGCTAGACTAATAACTATTATTATACGCAAACTCCACAAGCGACAGGTGTGTATCCCAACTTTATTTGAATTCCAAGACACATGCTTGGAGCATATCTTCGAGTGTTTGGATGGTTTTCTTTGACTGCCCATCCGTCTGAGGGTGAAATGCCGTGTTGAAACTCAACTGAGTACCTAAGACTTTCTGCACTTTGGCCAAAACCTTAAAGTAAATAAAGGATCCCGATCTGATATAATCGAAACTGGTGTACCATGAAGTCTTATTATCTCATTTATATAGAGTTATGCTAACTTACTTAGGGAGTAGTTACTCCTGTTTGGTAGGAAATGGGTAGATTAGGTCAGTCTATCTACTACCACCCATATAGCGTCATACCTCTCTGACTGCGCAAAAGCCTTATAACAGCGTCCATGGTAACATGCTCCCACTTCCGTTCTAGGATAGAGAGTGGTTGTAGTAATTCTGCTAGTTTCTAATGCTTTATTTTAACTTGCTGACAGATTATACATTGGGATACAAATTCTACGACCTCTCTCTTCATTCCTTTCTGCTAATAAGGAGCTTCAGGGTGCAGTACATCTTCGTGCTGCTAGGATGCATGGCATACGTGAAAGAATGAGCTTTTTCCATGATCTCTTTTTTTAGATTGCTTACATTTGCACGCATAATCATCGACCAATCATCAGTGTACCATCTCCCATGATCATAAAATCTGTTCTCTGGCCTGCTTCAATTTCTTGCCTCAACTTTACCAATTGGAGGTCTTGCCATTGCAGTTCCCTTATCTGATCCACTAAAATGAGTAGACATGGAAAGTAGCTAATAATGCTCTTAAGTTTGCTATATCTAACTCGACTCTCAATGATCTCAACTCCACCAAGTGGAAGATACACCATCCATAAATGAGCTAAGGAACTCACGGGTCACCTGCTTAGCGCATCTTCTACCACATCAACTTTTTCGGGGTGGTATTCTATCATACAGTTGTAGTCCTTAATTAGTTCTAACCACCTTCTCTGCCTCATGTTTAGCTCTTTCTGAGTGAGCAGATTCTGTAAACTCTTATCATCTATGAAGATCTGATAGGGAACACTATACAAGTAATGCCTCCAAATCTTCAGTGCAAAAACTACAACTGCAAGCTCTAGATCATGGATAGAGTAGTGCACGTAGAAAGTTGTAATGTGAAATAAAGATGCAAATGTATTCTTTGATGCTTGAAATAAATATATTCGATCATAATTAGGTAAAAGAACCTTATATACGAAAGAAATGAAGTCGTCGCATATAGGATTTCATAAGTGTACCTCAAAAAGTCCTCGAAAAATGATGTTTTACTTAGATTTGATATAGCAAACGATAGAATTTTTTGATGAAATTTTATGAATGACCAAAGTGTGAGATAAGAGGACAGTAGGAAAAAGAATGAAAGAAAACGAAGCCCCGAGCAGGGTTATGCATAGCATTCTGTTTTGGGGTGTCAAAAGAGGCTTAAATTTTCGATTTTTTGTTTTGGGCCTTCAAAAATTATAAGGACTATATGGGGATGATCCTAGGGATCTAAAAGTAAAAATTTTACAAAGAAATTGAAATTTTAAAAATCGTATCAAAGATAAATCCGTATGACTAGTTTAAGTGTAAAACAATGTGACTATGTATATTGTCAACTAGTCAAGTGTTAAACTTGCTTCTTATGAATATGAATGTTATGTAGGTGACGGGCAAGCGAGCGAGGTATGAGGGGCTTGTTGAGACGTTAAAGCATATTTGGATTGAGGTACGTGTTCTACCACTTGCGCTATTTCTATTTTTCCTTTGAACATATATTGTGGGAGGTTAATGAATTCAAAAATGATTTTCAAAACTATAAGTTAAAGCTTTGTACAATGATCCTAATGGTGGATCTAGAACGAAGAGATTTTGAAAATAAAATGTTTTTGAAAAGAGAGAAGTAAAGAGATTTGTAAACCATATATATGCCCTTAGTTTATATGAGATTTAGTGCTATGCGGTGATGTAGAAAATTTAGTTCGTAGTCGCTCAATTTCTAGAAATTTCTAGCCCTACGTTGCCATGTAGAAATTCCATATGTAGTTATTTAGATTTACGGATATTGGCATTGCGTTGCGATGTAGTAAATTCCGCTCGTAGTTACCCAGAGTTACAAGTTAATTTTTAGCATTACAATCGCAATGTAGAAAATTCCGCATTGTAGTTACTCATATTTGAAATGGTTTCACACTATGATTGCAATGTAAAAAATTTTGCATCGTAGTGGTCGAAATATCTCATTAGCTTTACTTTTGGCGTCAGTCAAAAAAGAAAACTGTCACGTGATGATTTGAGTATATTAGGGGTATACATGGAGTTTTCATAAAGAAAAAGGTTTTTTTTTTTGAAAAAATCGAAAAAGAACTTGATATAATCATATCTTGATGTTATTATCATGTCTTGAACTAACTTTGTTTACCTTGGTGTAGCTTGTATATTGGATTAGATGCGTGTACAGGTGATTTTGGGTACAGAGAACCTCATCGAATCTTTTAGGTGGGCATCGTGTTGATACATCGCTTAAACAATAAACATATATTTTTGTGGTTGTAAATAACATAACTAAGTAATTGCATGGTTAGAATATGGCTACTTGAATATTGTAAATCAATGATATGTATATGTCTTAAATACTTGCATATGATTTACATCTATTACCAAATGTTTGTAATCGAGATTGTATTATGCAAATGATAAAAACGTTGATTTGTGAAATGAATTGAGAATATGCATGTTTGTGAAATAAAATAAGTTAGGTAGTGATTGAAAGTAGTTCGAAATGTTTTCTTTTCTGTAGGTAAAATTTGGATTTGTTAAAAATACAGTCGTTATGTTGTCGAAAATTTTTTAAAAACCATTTTCAAAGAAATGCGAAAAATTTACACCAACCCAATATTTATAAAAAGAAAACCAAATTTTTAAATTAAAAGAGTAAACCGATTAAGAAAGTTATGGGTTCGCTTCTCTGATTTCTTCAATCCGACGAGTCGAGTTTAAGAAGTCTGTTGAAGTGCCTGGCAGGATCCTCCAGATAAGAGCCTAGAGAAGGTCTAGTTCGGGTCCTGTCAGTCTTTTTCACGGATTCTTAGCTAATGATATTTTGACCTTAGGTCAATTTTCGAATAAACTTTGGATCCTTATAGTTGATCAAATAGGTCGTCAATCCTCAGGAGTGGATATCGATTCCGAATAGTTACCCTGTTCAGTTGCCTATAATCTATGCACAACCTTAAACTCTCATCCTTTTTCTTAACAAATAATACTGGAGCCCCCAAAGCGAATGGCCGAGTCTCATAAAACCCTTATCCAACAATTCTTCCATTTGCACCTTCAGCTCTCTTAATTCGGTTAGAGCCATTCTGTAGGGTGCTATGGATATCAACTCAGTTTTCGATATCAGATCTATCTCAAATTCTATATTTCGGTTTGGAGGCAAATCGGAAGGTCCTCTGGGAACACATCTGGAAAGTCTCTAACTACATGGATATCTTCTAATCTTACTACATCATCTCTTGTCTCTACTTCATAAGCTAGATATTCCTGGCATGACTTCCTAAGCACCTTACGAGCCTCTATCGCTGACATAATGCTAAAAGAAGACAACTTTTAATAACACTAGACTCGCCCGCTATGGTCAATCTAACTTCCTTTCGAAAGCAATCCACTGAAGCTCGATGTACGAACAATCGATCCATTTCTAATATGACATCAAAGTCATAGATGTCCAGTACAATTAGGTTCGACAGAAATTCTCTACCCTCAATGACTACTACAATACCTTCGAATACTTTCTTTGCTTGAAGAGAATCCCCCGTAGGGATTGATACTATCATATTATACCCTAAGGATTCCAGTTCAACGCCAATAGTCCTAGCTAACTTCTTAGACATGAAGGAATTCGTAGCTTCGGGGTCTATCAATGCATATGCTTAACGATTAAATACTGAAATCGTACATGTCACGATGTCTGGAGAGGCATCTGCATCCTGCTAAGTCACCACGAACATTATGGCCTGAGCACGAGGTCTTCCTTGTTGGCTTCTAACTGGTACACCTCTGCCTGTTTCTCTGCTTGGCTGGTCGAAACTAGTGGCTGCTCTAGCTTGGGAACTCTTCTGCTCTGGTTTCTGACCTCCACTAGACCGCCCTGGTGTTACGGTCCTGATCACTTACCGGAAAGTTGAGGCTACCATTAGGCAATCCTTTATGAGATGGCCTTCTTGTCCTCATCTAAAACAATCGATACTGCCTCAGAGCCACTCGCTCAGATGTCTTCTCTCGTATGCTCTACACACAAGCCAATTCTTCTAGCTCTCATTGTTGCTCCCTGATTTGTGACTTGATTACGACCCCTGGCTTGATCTCCGACTATCCGATCCAGCGGATTACTCCCCATTTCGGGTGAACTTGCTTGGTGCTCCTAAAAAACCACCAGTCCGTCCGCGCTTTTGAGTTGGTTGCTTGGGTCTAGGGATGGTCTCTATACTCCTTTTTACTCGAATGGTAACCTCTTCCAATTCTCCATACTACGTATGGATGATTGAAGCAATGTAGGTCTGGATGTTCGGATTCAGGCTTGCTATGAATCTCTTGATCTTCTGCTCTTTGTTGTTCATAATAAATGGCACTACACGAACCAGCTTTGAGAATCTCCTCTCATAGCTGACCACTGAAAGTTTCCATTGTTCTAGTAGAAAAATTCTTCAATCTTTACATTCTTGTATCTTCGAAAGAATTTATTCATGAATTCCACCTTGAATAGAACCTAGGACACTTCGGTTGGATTCTGTCTCTACAGCGCCTTCCACCAATCTTTAGCTCTGTCCTTTAACATGAAGGCGGGGAATGCTACCATTTGGTCATTGGAGCAACCTATTACCTGAAAATCTCTTCACTAGTCTCTAAGCAAGATAACGTGCTCTGCGGATCTCTGGTCCTATCATAGGATCTAGTGCCCAATTCCCAAGCGCGTTCAATGGAAACCCCAAATTCTCGCAGTTGATGAAGCATTACTACTAAAACTCTAGCCAGCCGCTCTACATCTACATTTCCACATGCGTGCTCCGCAGGTTGCGAACGTCCAGCTTGGTCTACAGGCACATTGACAGACTCGTCAATGTGTCCTTCCCTCTGTACAGGTACCTCAGCCGCTGCTCTTCTAATGGGTGGACGACTTTAACGACACATGATTCTCTAAAATGAACTAAAATCATGTGATTCATAAGGTGAAAAATGGCTTCATAAAATCATATAACTATGAGGAAATTCTTTTCTAAAATGGTTGTTCAAACATTTACTAGTTTTATCTCAAAATTGTTTAAAACTTTCACTGTAATACCAACTGACAGGACCTGACCCCGGATTTTCTCAAATGAATCTAGCGATTATGTCGGGCATCTCACCAAACCTTTCTAAAGCCCCACTAACAAGGTCAAAAAGGGTGTCGTGGAGCGAACTCGTAACTATCTCTCAAATTCTAAGCATATAAAAATTCATTAATTTTAAAATTTCATTTCAAGTATGCAACAGATAAACATATAATTTAAAATATTATCAAAAAAATGTAATTATTTAAAACATGCATGCATTTAATAACGTGCTACAATATCTGTTCATAAATTTGAAAACATGCGGATTAGATGATTAAGTTTAAATTACAACTTGACACAAAAAGGTTATGCAGCGTCATTGGTCGGGACCCACCTAATCTATACGTTGTGCTCTAGTAGCTTGGTCACCTGTTCCTGCACCTGGGGAGGTTTTTGAAATAAAAAATATTGTGAGCTATAAAGTCCAGTGAGTGTGGATGAGTTTATTCTAAAATTAGCTCCCAAAAATGTTTTAAAAACATTTTTGTTTAAAATAAATTATATTTCTAAAAATTTTTGGTTTTTATGAAATCTCTATAAGTTTCAAAAGCTTGTTTAAAAAGTTAAAATGTTTATTCTTTTCTAAAAATATTTTCTTTCTAAAATTTGAGTTTAATGGTATGCTAGCTTTTCTAAAAGCTCTAATGGCAACCTAAGGGAAGCTAAAACCATAAAGGCGACTGAACCAACTCAACTCAGTGTGGGAGGTCACGCGGCATAAAGGTTAGCATCGCTCAACGTGACAAAGTTACAAAAATGTCTCGTATACACGTGTGGTGAAACTATCATTGCTCACCATGCATCGAGAAATACCCCACAAGTGTAGAGGGCGACTGATAGACTCGATCCCCCCGATGTTAGCAAGATTAGCCCTCCCAATACTATTACCATATACTGCGGGGTATACCGGCCGGGTCTAAGCTAGAAAGTCACTCTATACATGCTCAGACCGTCCACTAGGTTTGAAAACTCTTTCTCTTTTTCTATAATTTAAATCTATAAAAACACATAACATATATTGCATACCATATCTATAAATAAATATTTCCCTTTTTGTGTTAGATCATAAATTATCTTTTAGCTAAAAGAACAATAAATGAAAATAATATATTTGCTAAATAAACTAAAACTGTTCTAAAATTGTTTTCACCCTCACAACTTCGCTTACCAACTTGATTGAATTACCTTCAACTTCTACTTAGCGACCTCCTTAGCTCGCTATGTCCACCTACACTTAGCCACAAAAGGAATCTTACTTAGCTTGTAGGTTATTTTATTTTAAATCAACTCTATCACTCCTCCTTCACTGTGGTTGCAATTGTATTGCCCCTTTAAGCTCTAGCTACGAGCTCCAACTCGCTTTCAGTTCATCCCATGCGAGCTCCAACTCGCATTTTACTTTACCACACTACCCTGCTCGCACCTTAAGGTTACTACCTCTAAGCAGCTGGCTCTTACGAGCTTCTGCCTTAGTCCAACTCGGACAGGCAGTAGGTTGGACTGGGGTGACATCACTCAGCTCGCTCTCTGTGAGCTCGTGCTTCATGCCAATCCTGACCAATACTGAAAAGAGTTACGGGTATTCACCCTGCTTGTACCTTATGAGCTCCTACCCTAGCTCACACCACTCAAAAATTTCTTCATTCTAGGTTACTACTTATACACAAATCAACATAATTCAATCTCAATAACCTCACGACATACAAATAATATACCACAGCTTCTCATCTCTACTTAGGTCACTACCTCAACAGGTTCTATGACCAAACTCAATCATTCTAACCACAAACAACCTCAAATTAACTTATTTCCTTAGCTACATTACTTACTAGCTTTCCTCAGCCTTTTACCTTGTTCTCCAGCTCGCGAGTTGCTTCATTATCACCAAATCTGTGCACAAAATCTCAGTAACATCAAATGCAGTTCAAAGACTGCTTTAACACAACTCTTTCTCAAAGAAAGGCCACAGAAATGGCTCTCACTAGACTATATCTTACCAGATCTGGTTCTTAAATCAGTCCTCCATCTTCCGGTAACTTGATCTTCTTCAAAAATGATGAAAATCGATGGCGGCAACACCTCTCTTGCCGACAACTCTCTCTCTCTCTAGATTTCTCTTCTCTCTTTCACTGACAAACACACCTCACACCTCCTCAACTCGTCCTTTACGAGCTCGCCTCCTCACCTACACTTAATCACATTTGAAATCTTTACTTAACTTGCAAAACCATTTAATTCCAAAACATTTCTATTATCTCTGTAACTTATAATTTCACCTAAGTTGCTGCTGATTGTAGTACTATCAGTTTAGCTCGAACTGTGAGCTCACACCCTAGCTCCCCCAGTTCATCCTATGCGGCTCCTACATCACCTAACTCAGCTCGAATTAGGGGCATTAATCATCTCAGTGAGCTCATTCAACACATTCCAGGTTGCCACAAGCCTTTGACCAACTCACCTTTACAAGCTACTGCCTTAGTCCAACTTGGACAGACATTATAACTGGTGACAACATCATTCAGCTCGCTTTTTGCTAGCTTGCACCCCAATCTGACTCGACTAGTGCTGGAGAAAGGCTGTGGGTATTACCCAGCTCGCATTCAACGAGCTTCCATGCAATCTCACACAGGCTCACTTTTTACACTTCTTTCCCAGATTTTACATATACAATCGTCAGCACATCCCCCGACCTCAATTAAATTTCACACAACATACTCAATGATATTTCATCAGTTTTCTTAACAAAACCCAAGTTGCAACCACAAATAGGTTTCACAATAAAACCCAATCATTTCCAGATCACAAACAAATTCTTCAAGTTAACTTATTTCTTAGCTATTTTACTTACCGAGCTCTCCTCAGCTTCCTTGTCTTGCTTTTTCACTCGCTTGCTGCTCCAAATCTCCAACTCTATATACCAAAAATCTTAACAACATCAGATGCAGTTCCAGGATTGCTTCAACATACTTCTTTCTTGAAGAAAACCTATAGAAATAGGCCCATACCACTTTATTCTTACCAAATCTGACTTGATACACCTCTTAAGCCTACTCCTCACCTTTCTACAGCTCAATCTCCTCTTCAAAGATAGCACAACCTAACTTGGTTCGACGACAACTTGTATCCTCTATTCTGCCGACAAGGCCTCATTCTCTCCTCTCAAGATTTTTCTTTCTCTCTCTTTCTCTTTTCACTCTCTCTTTCTTTCATGGCAATTCTTACTACACATGACTATTTATAGACATAGGTCAAGCTCCATCTTTACCTTTAAAGTTCCTTAAAATTATAATTCTGGCATATTCTAGAAGATTCTCTACTTTTTCCCAAAATCCTTATCCTTTTCTTTTATTTACAGTTTTGCCACCTTTTTATATGTTACATATGGCCAGAATTTCTTCCACTTAGCCACATTCTCTACCACTCATTCTTTTATAAAAATCTAACTAAATATCTCCTTTCTAGAAAATTCTTTTATTTTCTACTCCTAGCTTTTGTCGTGACTGACCTTGCATTCTCTTAACTTCTTTATGCCATTATTTTGCTTCTTCTTTTTATGGCTTCTTTAGTCTTTATTAATTGCCTTCTTTACTGTTTGACTAGCTCGTCTGCCGAGCTCTCAGTTATCAAGTCCAGCATGTAAACTCAGTATGTAGCTTGTAAAAATAGACCTTTCACTTCTAATGCAAAGCGAGCTCTCGATTTTACTAATTACTCAGCTTGCGTAATAAATTCTAGGTTTTTCTTACATCTATGCTTCGCAAAACTAGTCCTTAACTCACCAATATCTAACTCGCAGAATGAGCTCTTAATTCCAATTATTTAAGCTACACAAGTTCTATGTCTCACTTATATTTATGCTCGTAGTATGAGCTATAAATTCACCAATATCCTGCTTGCGAAATAGACTCTTAGTCTGCTAACTTATAACTCGTAGAGCAAGCTTCCCTTATCAACTTACAGCTTGAGGACTGAACCCCTATCTTACCATCTTATAACTCATGTATTGAGCTTTCAGATTGCCACCCTCACATTCTCAGGATGAACCATTAGTTCACTAATTATTTAGCGTGCTAATCGAGCTATTAATTTACTAACTTTTTCAGCTCTCAACATATGCTTCGATCTTCACTATTAATAACTCGTAGAACGAGCTCTTATTTTACTAACTTACAGCTTATCTAACGAGCTTCTCATCGTTTCTTACTAACTTATAGCTTGTAGTTCAGATTCTCATTTCACCCACTTATATCCTTCAATTCAAGCTCTTTATTCGCTTTCATCAATTCCTCAAGTCTATCTTATTCAGTCCTTATTATGTCTAGCCTGTAGCTGGATAGTTTACGAGATCTTCCAGCTCGGAGGTTGTTAATCCTTCATCATCAAGTCATTCGCGACTTTGGATTTCCTATCGTGAGGTCCAACTCGCAACTCCCAGAGCGATCTCAAGCTTGCAACCTCAAGTTCGCAGTTCGAGGTCTCACATTAAAAGAGGAAAAAAAAATTAAAAGAAAAAGGTATCCCACACTGATAGGATAAATTAATTGCATGGGATTGGAGAAATCTAATCTGATGCAACCAGTAACTAAGCGATTGTGATTGCATTAGTATATATACATATGTGTGTATATATATATGTATATATATATATTACAATGTTTTGAATAAATTTCAATTCAATCACTTGTTTGTTTGTTCCATGGATTTAGATTTCTCCAGTCTCATATAACCAATTTATCCCACATGCATGAGATATAATTTTTTTTTTAGTTTTTAAATTTCTTTTGTTTCTTATATTATTATATAAAACATTAAATTCATTTTTATAATTACTTTAATATCGTTTATTAAAATATTTAAATATATATATATTTCAATAATAGTTTTAAAATCAATATTATTTAAAAAAAATTAATTTTAAATAGTTAGATTACTTATTAAAATATAATTCAAACAATTTCAGCATTATTTTATTAAAAACATATAATACATAATTATTTTTTTGTCCAATCTCATAATACACTAAACAATGAAAAATATTATTTTATTCAATCTCTTACTATACCAAACATATCATATGATTAATTTATCATATTATATACTATCCTATTCAATCCAATCTTGTGTACTAAATGAGGCCTTAAAAATGTGTTTTAAACATATCTAGACTTATATATATACATATATATATATATAGAGAGAGAGAGAGAGAAATAAAGTAATTTTATCATCAACACCTTAGACAAATCAATCAAATTCATTCATTGTATTTGAATTAAATAGGAGAATAAATTTGTTTTAGGAAAAATAATGTAATGGATGAATTTAATTAGTTTATTATAACTTTTTAAAGTTAAGAGGTACTGATGGTAGAATTACTCTATATATATTTAGTCCTCTTAAGTACACCTAAGTATGTATATATTTGATTAAAAAAAATTAAGTGATTGTATTTTAAAATTACTGATTATAAATTATTATATCTATATTATATTTGATTATAACTAAAAATATCTGATTACAATCAGTAAATGTGATCGACAGTATCACATTTACTGATTGAAATTACACATATTTAATTGTAATCAGATGTAATAAAGATATAATAAATTATAACAAGTAACTTTAAAATAAAATCACAATTTTTAATTTTTTTTGGCCAAGTGTTTGCATACCTATAGAGTTATGCAAACACTTGGCAAAAAAAAAAATTATGATTTTATTTTAAAGTTACTTATTATAATTTATTATATCTTTATTACATCTGATTACAATTAAACATGTGTATTTCAATCAGTAAATATGATACTGTCGATCATATTTATTGATTGTAATTAGATATTTTTAGTTATAATCAGATATAATAAATTATAATAAGTAACTTTAAAATAAAATCACTATTTTTTTTTTCTTTTATCAACTGTATGCATACCTCAGGTTTGAGGTATGCATACACTTGATAAAAGAAACACATGATTGCATTCTAAAATATGTGATTATAATTTGTTATATGTGATTATCAGTAAACGTGTGTGATTATATTAAATAAATATGATCATATTTACTAATTGTGATCACATATGCTTAATCATAATCATATATAATAAATTATAATCACACATTTTATAATGAAATCACGCATTCTTTTTATCAAGTATATGTATACTCCAAGTGCATGTTAGGATGTGCCATATATGTATATATATATATATATAATGCTTTTATAACCAATTAATAAAATTCATACATTACATTTGAATTAAATAGGAAAAAAATTGTTTTAGAAGAGAAAATATAGCGGATGAATTTTATTGGTTAGTCATTTCTTTTTAAAATCAAGTATATATGATTATAAAAGTTCTTAGATATATATATAGCTACACACACGGTATCGATACGCTTGACAAACAAAAAAAATGATTGCATTCTAAAATTACTAATTATAATTTATTATATCTTTGTTATATAAGATAACGACTAAATGAGTCAGAACACATTTACAATAATTAACAAGTAGAATCATATTTACTAATTGTAATAAAAATATTTAGTTATAATCAAATATAATAAATTACAATCAATAATTTTAAAATACATTCACTTATTATTTTTGTCAAGTGTATCGATACCTCAAATGTATTGTTGAATGTGCTATATATATATATATATATATTATATGAGTGCTTCTATTTTCAGTGTCTTCTAACTTAAAAAATTAGGACGAATCAATTAAATTCATCCATTGTATTATCTCTCATAAAACAAATTTTCTCTCCTATTTAATTCAAATACAATAGATGAATTTGATTGGTTCATTATAACTTTTTAAAGTTAGAAAGTACTGATGGTAAAATTACTCATATATAGATATATCCTTGTAGCTCTTTCCATCCAATTATTCATGAAGATAAAGAATTACAGGCTGCTCGGGTGGTGAGAGTTTGGCCCACCCACACCTTATCCAAGGTTATGGATTCAATCCTATGCTGTCCTAAATTTGTGGACAATTTTTGTGGGGTCTGGGATTTGCCTATACTGGGTCCCTCGGGCTACCCCAGGTTTGCCCCTCTCACCCACTCACTAGGTACTGTTCCCTCCCCTAGGGACTTTCTTTCGCCTCCCCCACCTCTCGAACCTGGCACCAGGGGCTTAATACCAAATTCTTAGAGAAGTGGGTACCAATTGAGCTACTAGCTCAATTGGTACCCACTTCTCTAAGAATTTGGTATTAAGCCTCTGGTGCCAGGTTCGAGAGGTGGGGGAGGCGAAACAAATTCTTAGAGAAGTGGGTACCAATTGAGCTACTAGCTCAATTGGTACCCACTTCTCTAAGAATTTGGTATTAAGCCCCTGGTGCCAGGTTCGAGAGGTGGGGGAGGCGAAAGAAAGTCCCTAGGGGAGGGAACAGTACCTAGTGAGTGGGTGAGAGGGGCAAACCTGGGGTAGCCCGAGGGACCCAGTATAGGCAAATCCCAGACCCCACAATTTTCCCCACATATTTTGTGTTGCTTCCTCCTACCCCCCACCCTCGCCTCGCCCCGCCCCGCCCATTTAACATGATTTGTTGTGTCCCGTTTCTATGAGGTGATTCCCAAGCCGCACCTTAGAGTCATATATCAGTTAGTCCTGACCGTTGCTTGGGCATATACCATATTAAAATAATAATAATAATAATAATAATAATAATAAAACAAAAACTTGAAGGTGTGTTTTATACATATATAGAGTTGGCTTGGTGGTCCTTCCTTTACATTACAAGTCTTAATGGTGGATTTAAAATGATTTATAGACCTAGGTTGCTGGTTTAACTTATTGAACTTATTGTGAAAGAGCTAGTTGAGATGATTAATTGTTGTGCCCTAATATTTTTGAAGAGAAAAAAAAAAATAATTTTGTATGAATTAAAGACAAGAGAGTGTCCATCCTAGTTATAGATCATGACATAATGCAATTGAGACAAACCCATTAATAGGACCCAACTCAAATTCCCTCTACGAGAACTCAAGCAATCCAACCTGGCACCCCATGAAATCCTTTTAGAGTTTAGCTAGCATCACTAAAAGGACAATGTGAAGCAAACCCTTAAAATCTGAATATTTTTCAAGCGTAAGAATTATAAATTCTTTAAAAATTTTCTATTTCTAAACTCAATATTTTGAAACAAATCTGACAACACAACGATTGTTTTTCTAAAATCCAACCTATAAAACATAAAACACCTATATGCTTCTAAAAAAAATCACATTTTCTCAACTTCTAGGCCTCAGGCCCTCTTTCAATCTCACAAACAACTCAAACATGGTTCTAATTTGAGAGACAATCCAAAAATCATCAATTTATGTAAAACCATTATACACATATAATCATAAAACATTACACAAAACATAAATGTATAATTAGCTTCCAAAATAATTTTTACGAAACATGCATAAAAGCTTAAAAGGTATGCATGTACATGATATTTCCAAAAATAGAGACTCGTGCAGTAGCGTCATGTCTTTAGTCAGTCTGCGCATCCGATGGAGTTCTTTTCGCTGGATGGCTCTTACCTGCACTTGGGGAAGATTTTTATAAAATAAGAAAACGAGTGGTGAGTAATAACTCAATGAGTTGATACACTCTAAGCTTTGAAATTCTCTTTCAAACTATGTATTTATCCTCCCAAAATAGTTTTGAAAACTATTAATAATTTACTATCTATTGTAAACTTATAAAACTAGCATAAAGCATTTGTATTATTTTTCTTGAAATTTCGTATAATTTCATAAAACATATTTTCTTTTTTTTCTAAACTTTACATCTAAAGACGTGCTTTTTCTTTCTTTAACTTGCCTATAAGGTAACCCAAGGAAATCTTGTTCTTTGTGACAGTATGTAGACACGCCACTCGAACTAAGAAAATCTCACCATGTGTAGTCGCAGATGCGAGAACCCAGGGATCGCACTTCCCACCCAACATTAGGTAGATCTACACTACTGTATGTGTGCAGAGGGTGACACACTGACTTAAATCCCCCCAAGTTAGTGACTCTCCCAACCAATCTACCATACACGCACATGGTTCTTCAACCTGGTGTAAGTTGGGCTTTGGGTAAACCAAAGGCATTAAAATCTTTTCACGCTACTTAAAACTTTCTTTGCTTTTTATCTCGGAAACACATTGATTTAGCTCGAAAAATATCATCTAACATGTCTTTTAATTGGCATGTACATAAACATGATTAAATTGCTTTGCTTCTAAAGTATATAAACACTTATAATATACATCTCATAAACTTACATGCATTATATAAAATAAAGACATGCTAAAATAAATCAATTTGATATAATACCTTGTATATTAAATTAAACAAATGCAAATATCTATAATCAATTTATGAATTTGTAAAAGCTTTAAAAATTAACCACACTCACTACTTGCTTCCAACATATAACAACCACTCTTCCGTGCCCTTCACTAGCTTGGTGTTTCACCTACACTTAAATACAAACGAAATCTTCGAGTCATAACAATTCTGATCACACCCATATGCATTCCATTTGTCATTCTTCAACATTCAAGCATGCAAAACATCTTAATTCAAGCCTAAATTTCATTCCAATGCATTAATCGTGATTTTGTATCACCTTGACCATCACCACCCAGTTCGCTCTCTGCGAGCTACTACTTAGATCTTTCGACCTGCGAGCTACTGTTCAAGCCCAGTCCGACTTGAACTGCAAGCTTCTCCCAGCTCGCCCTTTGCGAGCTACAGCTCCAGCCAATCTCGCACTTCGTGAGCTGCAACACAGCTCAACTTGAACAGTTCGCAACAGACCATGGGAATTGCCCAACTCGCTCTACGAGTTGCTGCCCTAGCCCAGCTCGACCTCGTAAGTTACTGGCACCGCTTATCTCGTTTAGAACTGTAAGCACTGTCCAGCTCGCCCAGTTCACTCTTTTCACTCTTTGTGAGCTGCTGCTTTAGTCTAACTCTAACACGTAACCTAAGGCTGAGTACATTGTAAAATGCAGGATGTGTTTTATAATTCATCCAGAATAATGACTTGACATTTTAATACACATATATCCCTATATGGTAGCTCGCATTCCTCAACTCGCTTCAAACCCAAAACATTACATTTCCATTTTTTGAACATATCAACATGTAACACAACAACTATACTAATCTCAACAGATATTAGGATTAAATAATCATCCATCACTTTAAAACTTTAAATACTCAAACCCAGACCTCATCTCATACAATCCAACTATTACATAATTTAAACCATGAAAATAGTTTATTACATTCTCAAATCAACTTCAAATGGATAAGTTTTGCTCCAAGACTCTCAGGCAAGCTTGATGGACTTGAAAATCACTTGAACAAGCTCTCCAACATCTCAAATCAGCTTGCTGCACCCTTGCTACTCTCACAGCAGAACATTATTATTTTCTTGGTAGAAAATAGCTCTTTCTTCCTCTCCAATTGAGCTGCACTCTTGCTTCTTGTTCCTCTCCTTTTGTATGTGTTGAAATCTCTCAAAAATTACACTCAAATCACTCAAAATACCTATTGTATTTGGAGTCTTTCTCTCGACAAAAACATAACAGCATCTCACTCTTTTATCTTCTTTCTCTCGGTTCACCCACTCCCCTTTTCTTTCTCTTGGTCTCATACCCCTTTATGACCGATTGTGATTGTTTCTTGTTTGACCGAATTTCTCTCAATTATCTCTTCCATTTATTTAATTATTATTCTTAACTTTATCTACTCACCATAAGATCATGCCACTTGTCACTAATCTATTCATTCTTCCTTCCTTTAATGCCAAGTGCCCTCTTTCTTTTTATTCCATGCATTCATTTCATTCTTTTATATTTTCGTGCTGGAAACCATTTTCGATCTATCTAAAAATTATACGAAAGTTAAATTTGTACAACCAAAACTTTTACAAAAATTCTATTTACACCTACGGTCACTAAAAAAAAATCATTTCATTACTTCACAAATAAAATCATTCTCGATCCTATCCAAAAATTTTACTAAAATCTAATTTACACATCCGGTATTGAAATCTATTTCATTTCTCTCTAAATACTATCTACAAGACACTAATAGAATAGAGTACTTCCGTCCAATATACTTCGAATCACTTAAAATCTCTTCGAATAAACTTATCTTCGTTACGTTTCAGATTCGCTTAACTTTAATACTAATTCTAGGACTTTTGATTTGTTAGATCCGCTTTTTGAAAATTACTAGTCATATGGATACTATTCATCAAAAAATTTTTATTTCTCATTTGAAGAGAAAAGTCTAGCTCAAATGGTACACATCCTAAATTTTTATGTAAAGGCCTTGCCTTATGGTCTTGGTAGGCCAGTCCAATGCAGACACCACCTAGCTTACAACTCGCTGCTCGCTGCTACACTAGCTTACTGGACAGGTATTGTCCTTTCCCCTATGGGCTTTTACTTGCCTCTCACATCCACTCAAACTCATGATCTAGGGGCTAAATACATAGGGAATGCAGGGTCTAGCTCAAATGATATACACCATGCATTTCCATGTACTTAAGCCCTCAGGTCATGGATTCAAGCGGGTGTGAGAGGCGAGTAAAACCTCATGGGGAAGGGGACAGTATCTATCCAGTGAGCTAGAGTAGAAGCGTCGAAAGATACGAGTTGGGCGGTGCCTGAACTGGACCGGCCTACCAAGACCATGAGGACGCGAGGTCCATAACTATGAGGCAAGGCCGTTACATGAAAATGTGTCTTTTTATGTAACGGCCCTACCTCACGGCCTTGGACCTCGTGTCTTCACGGTCTTGGCAAGTCGGTCTAGTGCAAGCACCACCCAGCTCGTACCTCATTGTTGTCCTAACCAGAGGCGACACATAAGGTGGAATACACTGGGCTCCAACCCAATCTAAGTTTTTTAAAAATTATAAGTTTTATCATTTATTATATAAAGTAAGCCCAACTGAATGAGTTTAATGTTACAAGCCCAATGCATAAAATTTTGAATGCAATCATATAAAGCAAGGCCCAACTCATTTTGCTAAATTGCCACTTTAATTTTTCTTAAAGTTGTTGTCTTCTCCCTGTCAGGTGCAGTCCCCACCACGCACAAATAACAAATGCCTTTGTTCTCTCTTTCACTACCAGACACGAACAAAAACCCAAAACTTCAATGCTGCTCACTTTTATCAAAAAAAATAAAAGAAGATTTACTACCCACTTGACCACTTCCCTTTTGACTTTATGTGAATTTTACTTTAGTGTTGAGATCATATTTTTGATACACACACTCTCTCTAGAAGGTAATATTATTTATTTATTTACTATTAACTTATTAATTATTTTGTTAGGGTTAGCTTTTTGCTTCTTCTTCTTCTTCTTCTTCTTTTTCTTTTGTTTTGCTAAAATTGATTTATAAATTTAGATTAGTCTTGATTTAATTAAATATGCATGTGATTTGTAATTGTTAGGGTTTTTATTTTCCCTATTTGTGCTTAAATTGTATTTTGAACAAAAATACAAATAATTATAGTTTGCTTGATACTTTCAATAATTAAAAAAATATTACTATATTTGAGGTTGAAATTGATGATTATAATTAGTTATGTTTCATATGTCTTAAATTAATTAGATTGTAAATGGTGAACATTAGATTTGAGTAGTGGTTAATAGTTAGTATAATAGTTGATTATTCATGTTTGGGGTTTTTATACATGTAGATTAGCCTTGATTTAATTAAATATGTATGTGATTTGTTAGGGTTTTTATTTTCCCCATTTGTGCTTAAATTGTATTTTGAACAAAAATATAAATAATTATAGTTTGCTTGCTACTTTCAATAATTGAAAAAAGATTACTATATTTGAGGTTGAAACTGATTATTATAATTAATTATGTTTGTATGTCATAAATTAATTAGATGGTAAGTGGTGATCATTAGATTTGAGTAGTGGTTAATAGTTAGTATAATAGTTGATTATTCTTTTTTTTTTTTTTTTTTTTTATGGTTATAGATCATGTGCTTAAATATTTTTGTTTGATAAAAAATCTAGATAGAAAATTTTGATATAAAAGCCATGCAAATCTATATGTGGTACTTACCAAAATTTGAAATTAGAAAATTTATTTGTTATATTTTATTCTTATGTATCTTTAAATTTCTATATTAGTTTTTAATTAATTTTATTAATAAAAATTAATGTAGGTCATTGATTATAATGTCAAACGAACATATCTCTAAGCGGACAAAGTCAAAGTTAACTCTCCATCATTTCTACTACAAAATAAATGATGGTCAAATAAGTTCTTCACTAAATATTGATGTCTCATGTTCTCCTTCTAAATCTCGAAGAGTTGAAGTTGAGAAAGTTGATATTCCATCAACTGCTAGTGGTCCTTACTTGGAACATGATCCAGGATTACGCTCGCCAATATGGTCATATCCTGTTGATATGCGTGATGATGTTAGAAAGGAGTATATCAAGATGGGACCATATCAACCTAAATTAAGTAAGTATCCACCCATTTCGTATGCAAGTCAAAATCGATATTTTCAATATGCTTGGTTTGCACAATTCTCATGGCTTGAGTACTCAATAGAAAAAAATGGTGCCTTTTGTTTTCCATGTTATGTTTTTGATAGTTGTTCTTCAAAGTATATCACATTTACTCGTGAAGGATTTCAAGATTAGAAAAGAGTTAAAGAAAGAAAGAAATGTCCATTTGCACAACATGAAGGCAATCATGGTTCACTATATAATGTTGCTATGGAAAAATGGAATAACTTAGTGAACACATCTCAACACATTGACAAAGTCACGAATAAGGTAACTTCTCAAGAAATTTTGGATAATCGATTGCGACTTAAGATTTCAATAGAAAATATGAAATGGTTAGCTATGCAAGGTTGTGCTTTTAGAGGTCATGATGAATCCATGCATTCTACTAATTGTGGAAATTTCATTGAATTGATAAAGTTGCAAGCAAGAGCAAATGAAGAAATTGCTTCACTTGTCTTAGAAAATGCTCCTCAAAATACTAAGTACACATCATCTAAGATTCAAAAAGAACTATTGCATATTCTTGCTAATAAAGTGCGCAATATGATCCGTGAAGAAGTTAGGGATGCCAAGTTTTGTATTCTTGTTGATGAAGCTCTTGATGAATCTAATAAGGAACAAATGGCTATCATTTTGAGATATGTGGATTGTAAGGGTTTTGTTCGAGAACATTTCTTTGAAATTGTTAATGTGAATGATACAAATGCATTAACTCTCAAAAAAAAGATATGTAATGTGCTTTCTCGTTACAATCTTTTAGTTGAAAATTTACACGGTCAAGGATATGATAGAGCTAGTAATATGCAGGGTGAATGAAATGGATTACAAGCCTTATTTCGCAAAGATTGCCCATATGCCTATTATGTGCATTGCTTCGCTCATCGTTTACAACTTGCTTTAGTTGCAGTATCCAAAGAAGTGCATGAGGTATGGCTATTCTTTTCAAAATTGAGTTCTATTGTCAATTTTTTTGGCTCTTCCTTCAAGCGTCATTGTGAGTTAAAATCTATTCGAAAAGATAAAATTGTTGATATGATAACTTCAGGAGAACTTAAAACTACTACAGGGGCTAATCAAATTCGTACTTTACAACGAGTTGGAGCTATTTGTTAGAGCTCTCATTTTGCTTCTGTTAGTAACTTAATTGATATGTTTGGTGCAACTTGTCTCCTTCTTGAAAGAATGATTGACAATGGATTCAATAGTAACATACGTGGAGAAGCTAAAAGCATTTATAAAGAGATGATGTTATTCGAATTTGTATTTATCTTGCACTTGATGAATGAAGTTTTAGGAATCTAATATTCTTTGTCAAGTATTACAAATGAAATCCCAAGACATTTTGAATGCAATCAATTTAGTCTCATCAACCAAGATACTTCTTCAAAAGTTACGTGAAGTTGGATGGAAGAAATTTCTAAAAGACGTGGTGAAGTTTTGTGAAAGGTATGAATTTTATTTATTTAATCATTTAATTCTTGTTTTTACATGAAATATAGTATATGACATTAACACTTTTTTTTTCTTAAAGGTATCACATTGAGGTGCCTAACATGAGTGCTCGATATATGGAAGGCACAAGACGTTCTTGTCAATAAAAAAATGATATCATGGTTGAACTTTATTATCACATTAACATATTTAATGTTGTGATAGATTTTCAATTGATGGAGTTGAATAATAGATTCACTGAACAAAAAATGGAACTCCTAACTCTTAGCTCAACTTTGAATCTTGTTGATGGGTTTAAATCATTTAGTATTAAGGATATTTGTACTCTTGCTCAAAAATTCTATCTTTAAGATTTTACTTGAACTGAGTTAGATACTTTGAGAAGAAAATTGGAGCATTATGAGTATGTAGTAGTTCGTCATGCAGATTTTCAAAATATTGCTTCTCTTTTTGAGTTATGTCAAGTATTGTTGAAACTAGAAAATCTGAACACTTTTTTTTAGTTGATAGATTAATTCACTTAGTCTCTTCCCGTTTCCACAACAACTACAGAGAGAGCATTTTCAGCAATGAATCTTATTAAGACACCACTTTGTAATAAGATGGACAATGATTTCCTTGCAGATTGCATAGTTGTTTATATTGAGCAAGAGTTTGCTGATTCAGTAGATGTTGAATCTATAATAGATGAGTTTGATGAAAAGTCTCGTAGAGTAAAACATACTACCACTAAAATTGTTTGATTGTACTACCTAGTATGTTTTTTTTTTTACCTTTTTTACTTATCAGTTTATGTATTTTGTTAGACTATTATGTATTATGAGATGTTAGATTTATTACGTATCTTAGTGCATCATATATTTATTTTCTTATCAATGAATTATTTTTTCACATAAAATTTTTTTATTTGTATTTAGTTCAGCCCCCCTATAGATAAAATCCTGGTTTCGCCCCTAGTCCTAACCCACTAGACAGGTACTTTCCCTTCTCCCATGGGGTTTTACTTGCCTCACACACCCGCTCAAACCCATGATCTAGGGGCTAAATATATAGGAAATACAGGATGTGTACTATTTGAGCTAGTACCGGTACACAGCTACATTCGCCATATATTTAGCCCTTAGATCATGGATTCGAGCGGGTGTGTGACACGAATAAAACCCCATGGGGGAGAGGATAATACCTGTCCAATGGGTTAGGGCAACAACGAGCTGCGAGCTAGGTGATGCCTGCACTGGATCAGCTTGCCAAGACCATGAGGACATGAGGTACAAGACTATGAGGTAGAGCCATTACACCCACGATTTTCACTTGTAATGGGGGGATGTGGATTTTATTAAATGGGTTAGTTGGGTGGGTGCATATGCTAAATTTTGAACTTGAAGCAAATTTGGGTTCAAATGTGAATAAGGAAAAAAATCCGCTCTCATACCTACGAACCAATAATATTAATTTTTTTATACCATATTAAAATAAATGTATATTTGTTTTTTTTATATATAATATCCTTAAAAATGACATTTGTTTTAAGTAATATATATATATATATATATATATTATAAAGAAAAAAATTCAAAATCATAAACATATGTATTTGGCCAATATGTTTTGGCATATTTTGTGTTTTATTTGGGTTTATGGAATCTATGTTCTTTATGTTGATTTTAATTAAAACTTAGTATTTAGGTTGGGTTATTAAGTTAATTCTATTTTGTTGTTGATTTTATTGTTAGAATTATAAATTATATCATTTATGCTTGTTAGGTGATATTCAAGAAAAACAATTTTAGTCTAACAAAAAAAATTAGTTAAAATATTGTGGGTTCGCAGGTGGCGTTTGGGTTCACTAGCACCCAAACCTGTGAAGTTTTATGAGTTCGAATACAGGTGCATATGTACAATTTTATTACGAGTTTAGGTGCGAGTTTGGGAAAATTCTATTCAAATTTGACTCGTTGTCATCCTTACCTTGAGGTTTGTTCATAAAACTCTTAGATAGAGAAGTTTTGTTATTCTACATTAACAAGCTAAGACTTACAACTCTAGTTAAACATTTTGTTAATGTTGATCATTTCGACTTGTTAATTGTCTAAAATATCCTTGATATAAAATAAAAAATAAATTTGAGAAAATAAAAAGAAAATTAACAAAATGAATTAATAATGAAATTAAATTGAAGGTAGATCGAAAGTTTTAAAACAAGTTGTATAGAAAAATAAAACAATAACCAAACAAATAAACTATAATTAGAACTAAAATTGGAAGCCACCTTAGGGTTTTTTTTTTTTTTTCCAAGTAAAAAAAAAAAAAAAAAAAAAAAAACAAGATCAAAATGAAATCAATGCAAATCAATAATCGATACTAACATAATTACTTTGAATATTAAAATATTTAGTAAAATGGTTTAGTGATTTGTTAATTGTTTAGTGCAATGATTTGTATTGATTCCACTTTGTTCTTTTTTTTTTTTTTTTTTCTCTCTTTCTTTTTTCCTTAAAAAAGTTGGCTTCCAATTTTAATTTTCGTTATAATTTTATAGATTTTTTTCGTTTTAACTTTTTTACCATTTTGTATAAATTTTGTTCCATCTCCAATTTAATTTGATTATTAATTCATTTTCTGTTAATCTTCTTTTTTATCATATTTTTCATTTATCATTTTATATTAATGACATTTTGGACAATTAACATGTCAAAGAAGTTAATGTAACAAAATATTTAACGATAGTTAGGTTTTAGGGTTGTTATTTTAGAAAAATTAAACGTCCCCATCTATGCGTGTTTTAGACAAACCTAAAGTAGGTGACAATAATTTCATAATTTCTTCTTAAAGGTATGTAGACTTGACTTTCTGGTATCTGTTTCCACATTATTAGTCTTAAGGGCGTGTTTTGAATGGAGGTACGATTGACCTAGTGGTCTCTTTCACTACATTGTTACTCTTAAAAATTTGTTTAAATTTTTTGTGGACTTAATTTGGTGGTTTATTCAAGGTAACGGAGCTAGATGAGATAAGTTGATTGTTGTCCACTAATATTTACAAATTGAGACAGAAAAAAAAAAAAAAGTTGTGTCAGAAGACAGTACATATATGTCCGAATTACAACTTTTTTCCCCTTAAAGAAGGTTGGCTTCCAGTTTTAATTTTAAATATAATTTTATGGGTATTTCGTTTTTAATTTCTTATACTATTTTTGCTTTAAAATTTTTGTTACATCTCCAATTTAATTCATTTTGTGTTAAGTTTCTATTTTTCTTAATTTTCTTGGTTCTTTATTTTTTATTTTTTTATTTTATGTTAACGATATTTTGGACAATTAATAAGTCAACATAACAAAATGTTTAACCATAGTTAAGTTTTAAGGGTGTTTTGTAGAATAACCAAACATCCCTATCCAAATGTCTTTGAAACAAATCTAAAGTAGGTGACTATAATTTCCTCTTTAAAGATATGCAAACTTGATTTTTTGGTATCTATTTCCACATTATTAGCCTTAAGGGTGTGCTTTAAAGGGAAGCACAATTGAGTTGGTGGTCTCTTTCACTACATTGTTATTCTTAAAAAGTTGTTTAAATTTATTGTAGACTTAACTTGATGGTTTAGTTCAAGGTAATACAGCTAGTTAAGATAAGTTGATTGTTGTCCACTAGTATTTTTAAATTAAAAGAAAAAAAATTGTAGAAGATATAAGAACATATCTATTTGTGTTACATCACATGACATAATGCAATTGATACAAGTATTAATCTAATTCAATTGAAGAAGTTCTCCTTTACAAGATACCTAAAATTAACAAGTATAGAAAAATATATTATTTGAAACCAATAAGAAAATAGATATTCTTTCTTACCAATCAAATAATAGTGTGCTTTAGAGGCACGAAGACTTGACTTAGTGATCTCTTTCTCTACAATATCATTATTAGGGATGTATTTATTAATTATGTAATTTAGGTATGTAACTTGACTTCGTGGTTGATTTTACCAATGAAATAATAGCATGCTTTAAAGGCATGGAGACTTGACTTAGCGATCTCTTTCTCTACCTTATCACTATTAGGGATGTATTTAATAATGATGTAATTTAAATGGTATGCAGACTTGACTTGGTCGTTGACTTCAGCGTAACTGAACTAGTTGAGATAAGTTGATTGTTGGACGATTAACAAGTCAAACAAGTCAATGTAACAAAATATTTAAGCACAGTTAAGTTTTAGGGGTGTTATCGTAGAATAACGAATCATCCTCATCTAAGTGTCTTATAGACAAACCTAAAGTGGGTGACAATAATTTCTTATGTAAAGGTATGTAGACTTGACTTTGTGGCATCTGTTTCTACATTATTAGTCTTAAGGGCGGGCTTTAAACGTAAGTACAATTGAGTTGATGGTCTCTTTCATTATGAATCTAGTGCTTAAATCCAATCCCACATTTAAGATGGTGCACAAACGCGCCATTGTTGGTTTCAAATCTGCCTGCTAGAATTTTTGAAAATTGTGTGAAAGAGAAAACTTCATTTGAGCCAGTGGGCTTGTTTTAATCATATCATGTAATCAACCATTAATGGCATTGAACCAACATCATTGAGAGAGACGTAATTGAACCCGAGACACTAGACTGCTTACCATGCACGCACAAGTACCTTTCCTTGCGAAGATATTACTTCTTGAATGCAGAAAATAAGAGATCGCCAAGTCAAGTCTTCTTGAGTCTTTGGACATACTTGTGCATGGTGGTAGCATTCATTCAAGTCCGCTTCGCTTGTGGGTTCAACAATAACTGCTTTACAGTAATAAAAGTGTCAAATTTGTTGAATCTTCTCCAAAGATAACTATTTATGAAATTGATATTATTAATCATGGTATTTAATTGGATATTTAATTATAATTATTTAAATTTTTATGAATATGTAGTCATTAGCTTGAGCTTCTACGAGTCAAGTGGATGCTTCAAGTAAGAGTGGAAAATAGTACAAATTAATGCATTGATTAGGCAACGGAGAAATGGAAGCGAAGCTGAACTCGACTGCATGGATCCGCACCCAGATTCATTGGACATGCTTCTGCATGGTAGTGGCATTCATTCAAGTCTATTTCGCATGTGGGGTCAACATTAACTGCTTTGTAGCATATACTACTGGACATGAGTTGATGGGTTGTTGAAATTTCTTCTTCCCCTTCGTTTCATCTCAGTCCATTGATCAATTGACATTTAAAAAAAATAATGAAATGACTGTTTATTCCTTCAAACTATTGAAATTGTAAATTAATGTATTAGAGTTAAATTGTTATTATTATTGTATACTCTTAAGAATATATATCATTGATGATCGATTAAAGAGTGCATTATGAAAAATATCAAAGACATTAAATTTAAGTAATTTATTATGCAATTAATATTATAATAAAAAAAAAGAAACAAAGCGTGAAAATTTTAAGTAGAATTTCAGATCTTATATATGAAATAAAATTATTACATATACAATATTTGAATAAAAATATAAATATAAAAAGAAAATATATATAATACATTTAGAACGAATATGAATTTATTTTGACATAAAAGAATTAATAAATGAATATATATGTATATATAATTTTTTTTCCAATGTGGGCTAGGGTGGCTTGATGATCGGTCCCTGTGTGGACGTGATGATAAAAAAGGTTGATGAAAAGGGATCTCCATGGATGGTTCTACTACGAACTTTTGTCCCTGTCTGTGGCTCCCTTGCATTTGGCACATGTGCAGGTACCTATCTTTGTCTTTGAAGCACTGACACAGTAAGAGACACACTAAAGCAGTAATATACAACACACAGCAAACACTGACATAAATTATATTTATAATTTTTTCATTGTGGCCTACCCAAGCCCACACACGTGCTACTTCCCTGTTTAAGATCTTTGCTGATGGTCTCAAAATCCTTTTAACCGCGCATTCGATGGATAAGTAGGCTCTCTTAAACAATTTAGCTTATAATAATCATTTTCTGATTAGTTGAAAATTAATTTTTAGTTTTTCATATCGTATAAAAATTAAATTTCATTCCCATTTTACTGTCCTTTTTTTTTTTTGTTTTTTCCCTTTTTCATTCACTATTACTTAAGATTACATTCACAACTTATGTTTTCATTTATTTATATTGTCATACAAAGCTGATATTATAAGTAATATAACCATTTCAAATTACCGTATTATTCTTTTTTCTTTCTCATTTGATAAAATGAGAACATGCATGTCTTTTGTAAAGTTCTCAATACTTTCCTAATCTAGGTTTCAAACATTAATAAAATTTAAAAGTACTTCCTATTTGGGTAATATGTCCTAACAGCTTGTAATTTATAAAAATTTAAATTAAATAATAAGTAAAATAT
The DNA here is from genome assembly GCA_022984855.1 of Dimocarpus longan. NCBI lineage: Eukaryota > Viridiplantae > Streptophyta > Magnoliopsida > Sapindales > Sapindaceae > Dimocarpus > Dimocarpus longan. The sequence goes on along the minus strand of CM041019.1, from coordinate 20,317,802 downwards.
ATTTATTTTATTCAATTTATGTATGTTGACACTCAATTTTGATCAACCTGATTCTTCCAGCCTAATACCTACGAATCAACACATTATAGACCAAGCAAATATGACCAAGACCAAAAACACATAGAACACAATAAATTTTATGTGGAAAAGGCAAAATAATGGCCTACGTCCATGACCGTCACCCATTTTCTCTCTCGGAGTCCCAATTTATATTTCACTCTGTCCTTTACACCGAATTTTCTCTCATATTTATAATGGAGATGTTACAATTGAAATAAGTTTGAGAATCTTACAGATAAGGTAAAAAATCATTTACATTAATTAAAATAATATCTTTCGAGATTATCTCCATTGTATCTGCAATATCTGCCAATAATATCGTAATTTGATTTGTATGAAAATAGGCAAGTTGTCTCTTTTCTTGAATTGAATTGGTTCGTCTTCTAGAAGGTCTACTGGTCAACTCCAACGAGCACATCGACCGGACAGGTTTCTCCAACGATCTGATGTTATCTCTTCTAGTAGATTCTGCTGCTTCCTTGACCACCGAACAGATGCAAGGACCTTCTGATCACTCTAATACTTTTAAAGGGCACCTTTCGAGCAACCTTTCGATTACAACCAGATTTCTTTATGCTGTATAATGCGTCCACCTGTTTACTCAACGATCACAATGATTAGTCAGGTGCGCCCGGGTACAAGCTATCAAACGTCCGTATGTACCTTCCCTTGACTTTTGACTATGTTGACCAGACTTCTTGGGCTTTTTCTTATAAGACAATACAACAAGCCTCGTCTTTGGGCTTTTCTCCTCCTTTTTCTATAATCGTCAAAATACCCACAACACTAGTCCCTTTGCTTTTCAGTACATTTTTTGTACTGGAAACAACATTCTCATACCTAGAGTACTTTTGGCGGGATATGAACCGTCGTCTCTTTCAAACATTAACCTATCCCATGACACGCGGCATTTCCCCAAGCGTCAGTTCTCTGTGCATCATGTGTCGTGTGCTATTAATGCGCGCATTTAATACACGTCTCCTTACTGGCTATTCATGATGACGAAATCGCGGGTCTCGCGCCACACCACTAGATTAATGATGGTTACACAGCCATCTTGATTTGATGGCTAGGGCCTTAAAACGACAGCTATATATATAAATTTCCAATCATTTCATTTTCTCTCTTTACTAGTCACTTTCGAAGACAGACGCATCTCTACTTCTAACTTTCTCTTGCCTGCCATTACTTTTCTGCATCCTCTTCTTCTTCGACAGCGAAATCTTCCATATTCAAGGTAACCTCTGATGACTTCTCTGAATCTTTTCAATTACAATTGGTACTTGCATTTGTTAGATTACATATATGTGAGCTTATTGTTATTCATAAGTGCTTCTGTTACATCTTTGGCATGATTTAACTTGGAGAGCCTGAAGTAGATATTCATTTAATTGTTTTAAGTTATACCTACGCATACCATTCCTTGTTTGTAGTCGTCTGATATCCTTACTCTGGTAGGGTTGGGAATTCTTTGTTTATTCAATAATCTCTGTAATCCGTTAGGCTTGTGGATAAGGCTTTTCTTGTGCTTGGTAGCTCCCTTGCACGTCCGACTAGACTTTTTAGAAAAATAGGAATAACCTTAAATACTGAATTTTGGTCTGCCTTTTGCGATCTAATTTTCTTGTTGTTTTTGTAGATGTCTGGTCGTAATTGTCACGGTTATAAAGTGGGATCTACTGATGTGGACTCCAAGAAGGAGCTTAACCAAGTCAGGAATAATGATAACACAACCTCCCAGAGCGGTGAAACTGCTCAGACCCTTCCAAGCATCGTGCCCCACCTACTAGTGTCCCCTTTTTTAGATATGACTCATCTTTTAGTCCCAGCGAGCTCGAATCCATTGTTGAGGACTTCTCTTTACCCTTTGGATGTCTGGCTATGGTGCCGAAAACCCATGACCATACAGCCTATCCTCCTAAAGGTTTCTTCTTTATAAGCCGCCAGCACATAGAAGCTGGCTTTAGATTTTTGGTCCACCCTTATCTGGTCGCCCTTCTGAACGATTTTAACCTAGCCCATTTTAAACTTACTTCTAACTCTTATGCTCATCTTACCGCTCTTGCCTCAATTTTCCTCAAAAATAGTCTTCCTCCACTGACTCCTGCGATGATTCAACATCTCTTTCTTTTTAAGAGTACCACGGGCCCTAAATTCGAGAAGAAATATGAGTTTTATTATACCTCGGCCCGAAACTCTCCATACAAAGTGAACCTCCCAAATGGGATTGGTAAGTCTAATGTAGACGACTACAAATCGCGATGGTTCTACGCGTCATGTCTGTCTTTATATGACCTCAAAAACTTTTCCTTTTGCTCTTCCCCCAATAAGTATACTTATATATATAATTATTTTGCTTACGTTCTACTCGTTACTAACGTTCACATTCGTGCAGACGTTGCCAAGAGTGAGATTCCTCTATCCAGCTAGGAATCCGCTTTACTGGAAAGATTCTCAGAGGTTAAAACTCTCTCAGACGATCACCCGCCATCTGATCATCTCTTACAACTACATGATCTTGCCCCTACAGCTCAATAAAAATTACTTGACAAACACTCTGACCTAGGAGCTCGTAAAGACAAAGAGATCTCTTATGCTTTTGAAACCTTTGAGAGGGAAATTCCTAATTTACAGGAAAGTCAACCTCCAACAATGGTGAGGCTCCATTTCAAACAACCCCTTCCTGGCAAGGTTCCTACTTCGAAGAAATCTGGTTAAAGAACTAGGGGTTCTGATTCCCAAACAGTCGCTAAAACTCCCACAGGGTCGTCTTTTCAAAAAGACCCTGACGCATCTCCTGTTTGCCTTATGAGGTAAAAATCAGTTGGGAGAAAACCTTCGAACAAGGATGCTCACAAAGAAGCTACTTCTCAATCAATTCCTACTGCCAGTAGTTAGCCAGCTCCTTGCCTCTGAAGCATTAATAAAGGCAAGGGGATTGCCGAATCGGGGCTGCAAAACCCCCCTCAAAGTGTCAAAAGACATAGAGGAAAGACCCTGTCACTGAAGAGCAAACCCAGGACATTAATGCAGGAATAAACTACAATGATCTTCAAGATCGTGCATCTCAATTTCTTGGCATAAAGAAGCCAGCCCTTTATAATGAAGAGATGAAAGGCGAGAGACTGATCAACTACTTAGGTTTCCATAATCTGCTTATAAGTCTTTATATATATTGCTGCCGTTTTCTTCTTCACCCTTTATCGCTTTACTAACAGCTTGTTTCAGGTGTCCATGACATATATGAAGCTCCTCAGAGAGATCTCAAACAGGCCAGAAGAGAAAGCTACCATGGAAGCAACCATAAACTCTCTAGAGGATGAGAAGAACAGAATTCAAGAAGAATTGAGTTCTCTTGAGCTGGAGGTTGAAAGGTCCCGGGAGGCTTTTCGCGATCTGCAACGGGAGCATGAAAAGTCCCTTAATTAGAGAATTAGACAGTAAAAGAGTATGAAGTTACAAAACGAGCAGATTGCCTCTAGGGACAAAGAGATTAATGAGTTGAAGAAGGCACTTCATTTTTCCCAGGATTCCGAGGAGAAACTGAAAGTAGAAAATAAGCAGTTAAAGGAAGAGCTAGCCTCTCGTGAACATGGAGCAGTCGAAGCTAGAGTGGTTATGGAGTCGATGACGCAGAAGGTGATTTCTCCTAAGGAACAACTAGTCCTGGAGCAGAGTCGTACTGAAACTTTGGTTAGGGAAGCGGAGGAAAGGACGGAGAGCTTATTTTTATACAACTTATGGCTTAAGCAACCAAATGTAAATGTATTATTCTTTGGTTCGGAAGCCATGGAGGAGGTGAAGCTGTACGCTCAAGAGGCTTAATCAAAAGCCAATCTCCCAGCTTCCCAATCGGATCACCCTCATTCTGATCGCGTTTCTCCCACTTATGCAGGACCTTCCTCGAACTCTCCCCATCCAATTATTATAGAAGATGGAAGCAGAGCTTCAGATAAAGCTACGGGCAAGCAGGACATCTTTCCTAGCACTTCTTAGGAATTTTTTATTTGTTTATTTATACAAATTTTTGTTATAAACAATTTTATTCAACCTTATGAATTGCTTGTCATTATTTTCTTTTCGCATGTTTTTCTTAGTCGTTTTGTAGACCGAAACAACAATTAGATTCATTCGTTAATCGAGCAAAGTAGGTGTGGGGACAGTCACTATGCTGAGATTACCCTTTTTTAAGGCCCATTACCTCTGCTCGATCAAATATCTGGACAGATCGTTTGCCTTCTCAAGTTGGCTTATAGGTTGTATTAATTCCTTCCAACATCTTAACACATAGATCAAATGTCCCTTCTAGAGCCTGCTCGCTCACAAGCTACATAGATCTTTCAAGGTTACTTCATAAGTCCACAGGCCACGAGCATTCCTTCCAAAATCCGCTTGCTCATAGGTAATGCTAAGGACTTCCAGGATGTTTTTTGCTCATAGATGATGATTACACCTTTCAAAGCCCGACTACTCACAGGTGGTAATCATATCTTCTAGAGCATTCGCTTACAAGTATCAATTGCACATTCTAGAGTCTACTCGCTCATAGGTAGCAATTGAGCCTTCCAAAGCATAAGTAGAAATAGTAAACAACCGAGTATGAAACGATCAGAAATTGCCTTTTGAAGAGAATATTTATTAACTTAATAGCTGCATTCATACAAGCCAAAAAATAAGTAATCAAAACATGAACTAAAAAATTCAAATATAATATGGCCAAAGATTCTTAGCATTCCATGCTCGTGGAACTTCTGCTCCCTCCAAGTTAGTCAGATGGTAAGCTCCATTTTTCAGACTGTCCTTTACAATATAAGGTCCTTCCTAATTTGGCTCGAGTGTTCCATCACTAGCTTTCCGAGCAGTTGGTAGAATGAGGCGTAAAACCAAATCTCCTGCCTTAAACCTCCGAATGTGGACTTTTCTATTGTAAAACTTGGCAACTTTTTGCTGGTAGACAACAATCCTCATCTGAGCTTCATCTCTTGCTTCCTCGATCAGATCTAAATTAGCTGCGAACAGATGATCGTTATCCTTCTGATTGAACGTAGCTCTACGTTGACTACCAACCTCATATTCTGTTGGAATCATTGCTTCCGAACCGTACACCAATGAGAAAAGAGTTTCTTCTGTAGTGTTGGGAGCAGTGGTTCTGTATGCCTACAACACCTTTTGTAGTTCATCCACCCAAGCCCCATTTTCTTGCTTTCAGCTTAGTCTTTAAATTTTGCTTGATGACCTTGTTGACAACTTCCACTTGCCCATTTGCTTGTGGGTGATCAACTACCGAAAAGCTCTTCTTAATCCCAAGATTCCTGCAAAACTTTTGAAACTGCTTGCTGCTGAACTGGGTTCCATTATCTGTCACAATCTGTGTGGAACTTCGAATCTGCAAATAATATTTTCCCAAACAAACTTCTCGACTTTGGTAGAAGATATTTCGGCAAGCTCTTTAGCTTTTGCTCATTTCCTGAAATAATCCACTGCTATAATGGCATGCTTGCATCCTCCTCAAGCTGTCGGGAGCGATCCGATCAGGTCCATGCCTCAAATAATGAAAGGCCATGGACTGACCATCTGCTGCAAGAAAGCTGGTTGAGCTCTAGGTATTTTGGCAAATCTCTGACATTTATCACACTTCTTGACTATTTCGATCGCGTCCTGTTTCATTGTAAGCTAATAAAACTCCCTGCCAAAGGGCCTTCTGAGCCAATGAGAGCCTCCTGACATGATTACCACAATGTCCAGAATGTATGTCACTCAGAACAGCTTAACAATCTAAGCCATCAATGCACCTAAGCAGTGGAGCCAAGAATCCTCTTTTGTAAAGTTTGTCATCATAAATACAGTATTGGGTTGCTCGTGCTCGAAGAGCTTGAGACTCTAACGTACTCTCGAGTAACTTCCCGTTCTGCAAATATTCCACAAGAGAATTCATCCAGGAATCTTGTGCCACCACAATTGTCATCATTTCATCTCGTGATTCTGTACTCGGGATTGGTAAAACTTCTACTAGTATGGCCCCAATGAAATTTGCATCTTTAGCAATGACTAAACAAACTAATGCATATGCATGAGAGTTTTGTGATCGTGGAACATGGTGTAGTTCGTATCTTTTAAACACCGCCAAAAGTTCTCGGACCTTTTGTAGATAGATGGCCATCCTAGATCCATTGGCCTGATATTCTTCTCGAACTTAGTATACAACAAGTTGAGAGTCGCTCTAAATTCTAACCCGCTCTACTCGTACTTCTTTGGCCAATCTTAACCCTGCTAACAGCACGTCATACTCGGCCTTATTATTGGTGGCCCTAAACTTGAACCTCAAAGCGCACAAAATTCTATGGCCCTTCGGACTTATCAGTATCACTCCTGCTCCTGCCTTCTGCTCACTTGAGGATCCGTCTACATATAGCCCTGAGAATGGTCATTCAGAAGATTCAGGTTCTTCATTGCTAGGTCCCGTGAATTCAGCGATAAAATCTGCTAGCACCTGTCCCTTGATCGTTGTTCGAGGCTTGAATTCTATCTCGTACTAAGCGAGCTCATGGCCCACCTAAGTAGATGACCAGATGTGTCAGGTTTTTGAAGAACTTGTTTCAAAAAATACCTAGTCGGGACTTCAATGGTATGGGCCTGGAAATAAGGGTGGAGCTTCCTTGATGTTACCAACAAACAATATGCAAGTTTTTCCATGGGTGTATATTTGATTTCCACGTCAAGCAACCTTTTGCTAACATAATACAAGGGAAATTGCTTCCTATTTTCTTCACGGACTAATGCTCCACTAAGGGCATGATGGGTAACCCCTAAGTAAACGACCAGTTTCTTCCCTTCAACTGGCTTAATAGCAAAGGTGCTCGGCCCATGTATTCTTTTAATCACTAAAAAACTACTTCACATTCTTCAGTCCACTAAAAGTTTCTTGTCTTTCTCAGCACATCAAAAAATGGAATACATCTGTCTGTCGACCTGGATATAAACCTGCTTAAGGCGGCAACCTAGCCGTTCAGACTCTGCACTTCCTTGATCTTAATAGGTGACTTCATGTCAATGAGGGCTTTAATTTTTTTGGGGTTTACTCCAATTCCCCTACTGTTGATCATGAATCTTAGAAACTTGCCCGAAGCCACTCCAAACCTGCACTTCAAAGGATTCAACTTCATCTAAAATTTTCGTAAAATCTGAAACATCTCTCCCAAGTCATGCATATGCTCGCATGCCTGCTTGGACTTTACTAACATATCGTCAATATAAACTTCCATCGTTCCCCCAATAAGATCTTCGAACATCATATTTACCAGTAGCTGGTATGTTACTCTAGCATTTTTCAACCCAAATGGCATCACTTTATAACAATAAAGCCCACGATTAGTAATGAATGAAGTATGCTTCTCATCGTCTGGGTTCATTGGGATTTGGTTATACCCTGAGTAGGCATCTACAAAACTAAGGAGCTAATGCCCAGCAGTTCCATCGATGAGTTGATCAATCCTTGGCAGAGAAAAACTGTCTTTTGGGCATGCCTTATTTAAATCAGTGAAGTCGATATAAGTCCTCCATTTTTCGTTATTCTTTTTCACCAGAACAGGATTTGCTACCCAGACCGAGTAATAGACTTCTCTAATAAATTTATTCGCCAAAAGTTTCTCTACTTCTTCCCTGAGTGCTTCATAACGTTCCTCCGTCATTGGCCTTCTCTTTTGGCGAATTGGTCTATGAAGGGGATTGATGTTTAGTTTGTGTGACATCACGTCCGGGCTAATCCCCACCATTTCCTCGTGATTCCATGCGAAGACATCTAGATTTTCCTTCAAAAACTTAATGAGTTGTGCTTTAATACTCGAGAGTAAATCTTTCCCTACCTTCAAACATCGTCTAACATTTTGCTTACTAACTTGCACATCCTCTAATTCTTCCACAGGGCCTATTGCTCGATCTTCATCTATTTCTCTAGGATTTAGGTCCTGGCTCACTCCCGTAGCACTGATCGGTCATGTTTTTTCCTTTGTCACTATGCTGACCTTCTTTCCTTTAATCCCTGCTTTTACTGCATTTTTATAGCATCTCCTTGCCATTTCCTATTCCCCTCTAACACATCCTACCCCATTTGGGGTGAAAAATTTAATCGTGAGTGTTCTGGTGGATACTACTATATCTAAATCATTCATAGCTGGTCTTCCAAGGATAGCATTGTATGTCGAAAGACAATCAATAACCAAGAAATCTGCCATCGTTAGAGCTTGTCGATCTGAATATCCGACAATGAGGGGAGTTTGATATGCCCTAATGGCATAATTGCATCACCTGTAAAGCCAAAAAGAGATTCGGGGGATGGTGCTAACTGCTCGGATGTTAAGCCCATCTGCTCAAAATAATCCCTATATATTACATTCACCGAGCTGTCAGTATCCATCATTATCCTCCACACTTCGGCATTACCAATCTTTGTCCTAATAACCAGTGTTTCGTTGTGGGCCAATGTACACCTCTGGCATCTTCTTCATTGAACATAATGCCACCCGAAGTCATTCTGGCTTTCTTAGTTGGTCCCTCCGCCTCACTATGCCCCGTCAGAAGGACACAACTGGCTTCTCACATATAGCGTTCTTGTGATCTGTTGGATGCTTACAGCGGGCAGGTGGCCCTAATCAACCATCTGCTGAGGTTGTTGTTAGACAGGTTGTTGAATTGGATCAGGGTGCTCCCGTGCTGGTTGATACCCTTGTTGGGGATGCTGATTTTTTGGTCGCACCACATATTGCCTCAAACGACCTCTTTTGATCAATTCCTTTATCGCGTCCCTGAGTTCCCTACATTGAGAAGTATAGTGCCCATTTTCTCTATGATGAGCATAATACTTCCTTGAATCCTGGAATCTCTTCGGGATATTTATGGGACTAGGCTTCCCGAAATTCTCTCGTCGTTTCTCTGCTTCAAATATCCTATCCTGTCTATTTGTCAGGATATTGTAATTCTGGTAGCAATTTTTTGGATGGGATGCCTTTCTTCTAGACTCATTTCTTGATCGCTTCGCTACCTGATTACTAGAGCGATTCTTATGACCGTTCTCTTCGTTTTCACGTTGACCCCCTTTTTTTTTTCCCTAATGTGAGCTGTTCGCTCCGTTTTTCTGCTCACTAGATTTCTTTGGTCCGAAAGTATCCACCCAGAGAATCTTTTTCGCTGCATGATCATAAAAATCTCCAAGATTCTTTACAGGGGACCTGTAAATGCTCTCATAACGTTTCCTATCCTTTCTAATTCTTGCTGAAATCGTAGTTAGGATGCTTTCATCTGAGGGGTTCTCCACATTGTTTACCTTACGCTTGAATCTAGCAATATAGTCTCTTAGTGTCTCATCCTGCTTCTGAAAAATAGTTGCCAAATGGCAAGTTGGTGCGAGTTGTTTTCTCAACGCCTTGTACTGGTCGACAAACTTTCTCTAGCATTCATCCCAGCAGTTTATACTGCAGGTCAGAAGGCTCCTCAACTATGCCTTAGGCACATTCCCCAATATAGTTGGGAACACTTGGCACTTCACCAGAGAATTAGACGTTTGCAGATCCATTTAAATGTTAAAAGAATCCAAGTGGTCATACGGGTCACTATCCCCATTATAAAGCGAGATGCTTGGGAGTTTGAATCTCGATGGTAGCGGCTCTGTCTTAACTTCCCTTATGAATGTGGTTTTGTTTTCTCTTTCCTCTATTCGACCGTGGAGCCCGGGTCCCGCTTCCAATTGTTGGACCCTCTGTATCAATTCTTGCACCATTGGGTCCCGTCGTTCAACTCTGCTCGTTGGGGACTACTAACTCCTCCTACTCTTCCTATCTCCAGATAATCGATTTTGTGACATCCCTCGGTCAGTGGGCATTCTTTCACCTGACCTGTTCCTTCTATGAGAACTCCCCACGTGATGCGATTCCCTTTGGTGCACATGCTCTCCATCGCGCCCATGAGCTCTTTCATTCCCACGATTAGTCTTCACACGACGGCTGCCATCCTGACTTACTCTGATCCTTAGGCTGGGAGAGTGAGGTGTTACATCTTCTTTATGAACCTAACGCCCTTCCCCTCTCGGGTGTAAGTTTGAGGAACGAACAGAAACCGCCGGCTGCACTCTTACTCTGCCAACCTCTTCTTTTCTAGTAGGCATGACGTCCACTGACTGGCGTTGGGGGTCTGCATTCCTAGGGACCTCTTGAACCTGGGCTTGCATCAAAGTTCTGATGGCCTCTGCAATTACGCTATCGTATTCTCTAATGCTTCCTGATGCTATTACCAAACCAGTGCAACTTCTCCACCAATGGCTGTTTGATATGGGGGAAGCGAGGGTAAAGCTGCACTGGATGTTCTTGCTGCATGTCCTTAGCCCTGGTGGCCCTCCGACTGGTCAGCGTTTGACACAACAATCCTAGTTGTCTTGATCCTGGCCATGTCAGTAAATCACATACAAACAAAAGAGGAAAATATCGAAAAAGTTGTCAAATCGCAGTTTGAGCCCTTCTTCTAACGCAAAAAGATGTTGACACTCAATTTTGGTCAACCTGGTTCTTCAAGCCCAATACCTGCGAATCGACACACTATAGACCAAGCAAGTATGACCAAGACCAAAAACACATAGAGCACAATAAGTTTTACGTGGTTTGATAAAATAATGGCCTACATCCATGGCCATCACCCCTTTTCCCTCTCGGAGTTCCAGTATATATTTCACTCTGTTCCTTACATCGAATTTCCTCCCCTATTTATAGTGGATATGTTACAATTGAAATAGGTTTGGAAATCTTACAAATAAGGTAAAAAATAATTTACATTAATTAAGATAATATCTTTCGAGATTATCTCCATTGTATCTGCAATATCTGCCAATAATATCGTAATTTGATTTGTATGAAAATAGGCAAGTTGTCTCCTTTCTTGAATTGAATTGGTTCGTCTTTTAGAAAGTCTACTAGTAAACTCCAGCGAGCACATCGAGCTGACAGGTTTCTCCAGCGATCTTATGCTATCTCTTCTAGTAGATTCTGCTACTTTCTTGACCACCGAATAGATGCAAGGACCTCTTGATCACTCTAATACCTTTAAGGGGTACCTTTGGAGCAACCTTTCGATTACAACCAGATTTCTTTATGCTGTATCACGCGTCCACTTGTTTACTCAACGATTACAACGATTAGTCAAGTGCGTCCGGGTACAAGCTATCAAATGTCCGCGTATATCTTCCCTTGACTTTTGACTATGTTGACCAGACTTATTGGGCTTTTTCTTATAAGACAATACGACAGGCCTCGTCTTTGGGCTTTTCTCCTCCTTTTTCTATAATCTCCAAAATACCCACAACAATGTATATTTGTAAAATGTTTGTTTTATACAAATATCATATAATATCCATAATTACTTATATAGTCTCAAGCTAAGTATATAAGTGTTATATACAAGAGGATTTAGTTTGAGATCAATAATCTAAAGAGTCTGTAGAAAGTAAACAAAGTTGGATACTTTACTTGTGGTAAATCTGCAGTTGTGGTTCATTTTGTATTTGATACAATGATTTTATCCGGGATCGTTCATGTGGCGACATGAAAATGAAGACACCTTATATAATAGAGATTATATAAGACTGGACCACGATAAAATGATTTTCTTATTAATATCTGTTAAAAAAAATTTCATATTTATCAACTACATGATTATATATGGATCGATCTTAATCCTGAGTGTTTTATGGATTCCTATTTATTGAGTCATATCTTTTGATTTACATGAGTGAGACTGTCATAGATTTATGGTCAAAGATTTATACTTTGAAGATGTGATTTAATAAGTGGCTGGGAACATTATACACAATAGTGGAATCCACTTCTTCTTGCGAGAAGTAGATGAGTAATTCCCTTAAGTGTTCATTCGGATCTTGAACAATAAGAGCGCTCGATTTTCTATTAGTAAATAAATGGAAAGATAAATTCATAAGTTGTTATAAATATATTGTTCATTAGAAAATCAATGGTAATTAACAGAATAAGATATAATTAGAGAGACATAATGGATTTTAATGACCTAACTCTAATTATGAATTACTCGTGAAGGATTAAACCATATGAAATGATTAAATCGATGGACACTGAAAATTCAGATTGCATAAAACATCTACAATTTTGAAAATTCAGATTGTATAAAACATCTACAATTTTGAGAGTATAACTTTAAGTTTTTAGTGGAGTAACTTTAAGGTTAATAATAGTGAATTATTTAATTAAATAGTTTAATTAGTAATTTCAATATTATTAGAACTCAAATTGTAGGTCCATTTGGTCTCGTTGCTAGCTCATAACCACATAAAGAACAAAGAGAATAACATAATTGGATTGTCCAATTTTAAGTATACATATAAATTTTATAACACATTCACGAATAATTTAAATAATTTGATTATTTAAATATATGTAATTATTTAATTCATTGTTAATTATTTGTAGAGGTTATGAGTTCAATTTTCAATGGTGTCATTAAATTATTTATGATTCAGAATCATTTAATTTAATGAAAAATCTTTTAATTAATGGAAATGATAATTTAATTTAATTGAAATTAGATTTCATATTAAATTAAATTAAAGAAGTTTTAATTTAATAGAAATTAAATTTCATATCAAACTAAAAATAAAGAGTTCTAGACCAATAAGCAATTTGATTCCATATTGGATTTGAACTACATTTTGCAATTTAAATAGGAAATTGCATTCCTTATTAAATTAGAAAACCCTAACTTACAATTATAAATGGTGTTTTATGTTGGTAACAAAGTAGAGAAAATAGAGAGAATTTTTTGGCAACTTAAACCAAAAACTTCTATTAATTAAAAATACTATATTGTCTCGTCTTAAAAGAAATCAAGAAATTGTTTTTTGATTTCTATATAGTAATATTTTATAAAAAGATTTGGTGATTTAATTCTTCACGAGTGTGCCCATACACATAGTTTTTTTTTGTAAAGAGTCATAATAAGAAAGATCAGACGGTGAAAAATCTGTGAATCAAAAGAGATCAATTCAATTTTCATGTAAGATTAGATTTGATCTTATTAATTTAATTATTAAATTGTTATTACTAGCATCAATCAGATACATTTTTATTTTAAAAAAAAAAATTAAAATTCACATTTCCGCATTAAATTCAAAATTGATTTTTCCCTTCACTTAATAATAGTAATATACAAAAAAAGATCACCAAGTCAAGTCTAGATATTTTTATAGCACATTTTTAAGACTGAGTAGTCAAGTCTAGATAATTTGTGTAATGTCTATTAGTCAAAATTTAAATATGAATCTAGTGTTTAAATCCAATCCCATATTTAATATGGTGCACAAACGCGCCATTGTTGGTTTCAAATCTGGCTGCTAGAATTTTTGAAAATTGTGTGAAAGAGAGAACTTCATTTGAGTCAGTGGACTTGTTGTAATTATGCCATGTAATCAACCAGTAATAGCATTGAACCAACATCATTGAGAGAGACGTAATTGAAACCGAGACACTAGACTGCTTACCATGCACGCACAAGTACCTTTCCTTGTGAAGATATTACTTCTTGAATGCAGAAAATAAGAGATCGCCAAGTCAAGTCTTCTTGAGTCTTTGGACAGACTTGTGCATGGTGGTAGCATTCATTCAAGTCCGCTTCGCTTGTGGGTTCAACAATAACTGCTTTACAGTAATAAAAGTGTCAAATTTGTCGAATCTTCTCCTAAGGTAACTATTCATGAAATTGATATTATTAATCTTGGCATTTAATTGGATATTTAATTATAATTATTTAAATTTTTATAAATATGTAGTCATTAACTTGAGCTTATACGAGTCAAGTCGATGGTTCATGTAAGAGTGGAAAATAGTAGAAGATAATGCATTGATTAGGTAATGGAGAAATGGAAGCGAAGCTGAGCTCGACTGCATGGATCCGCACCCAGATTCATTGGACATGAGTTGACGAGTTGTTGAAATTTCTTCTTCCCCTTCGTTTCATCTCTCTCTCCTACTAGAAGTTTTACACAAAGATTGTGTTAATCAGTCCATTGATTAATTGACATTTGAAAAAAATAATGAAATGACTGTTTATGAGAAATAAATATATATAATCATTATTTTTTAAATTGTTATTATTATAGTATACTCTTAAGAATTATATCATTGATGATTAAAGAATGCATTAGGAAAAATATCAAAGATATTAAATTTAAGTAATATATTATACAACTAATATTATAATTAAAAAAAAAAAAAAAAGAAGCAAAGCGTGAAAATTTTAAATAAAATTTCAGATCTTATTTATGAAAATTAATTTTTAGTTTTTCACACCGTATAAAAATTAATTTACATTCCCATTTTACTGTCCCTTTATTTTTTTCTGTTTTTCATTCACTATTGCTTAAGATTACATTCACAACTTATGTTTTCATTTATTTATATTGTCATATAAAGCTAATATTATAAGTAATATAACCATTTAAAATTACCGTATTATTCTTTTTTCTTTCTCATTTGATAAAATGAGAACATGCATGTCTTATATAAAGTTCTCAATACTTTCGTAATCTAGGTTTCAAACATTAATAAAATTTAACAGTACTTCGGAGTTGCCGGAAGAGTGCAACATAAGAAATGAACATCACACATCAAAGATAATTATAATAAAGTGTATTAACCATATATGTTTGTTCTTTGGAAATGAAAAACATATATGCTCATATTTGAATGTATATATATATAGGTATATCTAGGATATGCATACACTTGACGAAATAAATATGTGATTGTAATATAAAATGTGTAATTATTATTGATTATAACTAAAAATGTGTGATTACAATCAGTAAATATGATTATATTTACTAATTATAATTACACATATTTAGTTGTAATCACATATTGTAGAATGTAATTATGCATTTTTTTATCAAGTGTATGCATACCTCAAATGCATACCGTAAAGTGCATATATATATATATATTATTTTTTGCAGATGAGTAAAGCCTATGGAATTAATCCTGCAAAGAAACATTTATGCAAAGTAGTTTATGCATTTAATGAACAAAATTCAACTTAAGTTACTTTAAAACATAAACAAATATGTCTTGTTATACCTCATGCTTATTCTTATTATACATACCACTCGAGTTCGAAATATTAAACATATATTATCCATACATGTTTTGGAAAACCAAAAACATGAAATGAACATGCAAATTAACATAAATGAGCAGGTACATGCTTGGTAATTAATCAGATCCATGCCATTTTACAAAAGCCATAAATCATTAAGTACTAGTAGTGGGAAATGGAGGCAAAGTTACATCCATAGTGCCTTCTAACATCAAGATCACACTTTTCATGGAAGGACGAAGAGTTTGATCATCTTGAACACACAACAATCCAACTTTCACCATCCTTTTCAGGCTTTTTGTGTCTACTTCTTCCTCTTGAACAAGCTTATCCAACTCTCCTGCAGCGAAGCACTTGTAAACCCAAGTTGAAAGCAACACCTCATCTGTCGTTGCAACATTCACCTCTATGTTGCTTCTACAGCATATGATCTCCAAAAGCACAATACCAAAACTATAAACATCAGATTTTATTGATACTAAAGCATTTTTTTGCCATTCAGGTGCCATGTAGCCTTTAGTACCTTTCACTCCAGAAATGGTTTCGGTTTGAATGGGCATCAAAAGATTTGCCAAGCTAAAATTGGAGATTTTAGCAGTTCCAGAATTATCAATAAGGATGTTCTTAGGCTTAATATTGCAATGAACTATTTGAACGTTGCACTCCTCATGAAGATAGAGGATTCCTTTCGCCACGTCTAGTGCGATTCGCACTCTTTCTTTCCAAACAGGGCGCTTTTCTACATTGAATAAGTGATCTGCAAGAGATCCTTTACTCATGTATTCATAAACAAGAAGCTTCTTTGAGCCTTCTATGCAAAATCCAAGCAAACGAACCAAGTTCCTATGATGGGTTTATCGAACTGCAGCCATTTCTGCTCTAAACTTCCTTTCTTCTTCTTCTCCAAAATTCTCTAATCGCTTTATAGCTACCGTCCTTTCCTCCTGATTTAAAGTCCCTTTATAGACTGCTCCAGAACTACCCGTTGTCAACTTTTTCTTAAAACCACCTGTGGCTTGACATACAATCAATTAGCTTAATCAAATCAATTCTTTCTATTCGTGTAATATATTATTTTGTTTCCATGCATAGATTATTCTCTAGCCTTATTTGGTTTCTTCATTGGCCTATAAATAGGCTTTATATTGTATATTGTAATATACAGTGAAATAATACAATCCTTTTATATTTAACATGGTATCAGAGCTTAGGGTTTAGAAAATTTTTTTCTAGCCTTCGTTCACTGTCATCAACCAACCAAACCACAGCCGCTACTGCATCCACCACGCTGCACTGTCACCTTTGTAACAATCATCACCCAAACACCACCCAAAACTTCTGTAGCACGTTGTTGTCTACATCATCTCATCACACCGTCACTACCGTATCCCATTGCCTCATCACTATCGCATCAGTTTTGTCACTCCGCCAACGATGCCTTCCAGTCATTCCTTATTGTTGCTGTCAGGTCTCGTTCTCTATCGGACCTGGTTCTCTCGCACCGTCGCATTATCACACCTTCACTGTCGGACCTGGTTTCTGATCTGTTTTGCTGTTTGCACCTGGTCTCCGGTTTGAGCGGCAAGTCTCTGGTTTGTTTTCGCTGTTCGCTATTCACATCTTCAACATCATCGTACCTGGCCGCATCACACCACTACTGAACCACCTGTTCACAACCTGATCTGTCATCATCATACCTGGTCGCATCACACCGCTATCGGACCATCTGTTATCGCATCAACCTGTCGCTGTTCTGTTGTCACGCCATTGTCGCCATTGTTCCGCCGTCGCTACTGCATCACGGCGCTGTCCAACCGTCACAAATCCCCGGCTGCAATCTGGTCTGTTTTCGCCACTGTTCCGTCGCTGTCTCCACACACCGTTGCTGTTGTCACTACACTGGCAACTGTTCCTGATCTGCACCGTCGGCTGTCATCACCCTATATCAGTTGTTCCGCTGTTTTGTTGTCGCACCAGCCGCCATTACACCACCTTATCAACGCTGTGATTCAGTCTCTTCTGGCTGAGTTTCTGTTTCAGCACCTACCAATCATCGCATCTATCACCTCTGGTTGTGGCCACCATCGCACCTCTCTCTGGTTTGCACTCGCATCGCTGTCTTGTTTCGCTATTGCACCATCCTAGTGCACTGTCTTTGGTTTGCTTTTATTTGCATAATCACTGGGTCATTACTGATTTTTTTAGACTTGGGCAGACTTGTGCTTTATTTGGGCTCTTAAATTTGGTGTTTATTGGGCTGCATATAAAGAGAAATTAGATAGATCTATTTTCTTAATTTCTCTTATTAGGCTAGTTCATTTATTTTCTTGGGCTTGTTTATTTTATTGAGCATTTTTATGGAGAGTTCATGGATGAAACATCTTTGCAATTATTGCAAGCTGTCAGGACATGATATTTTATATTGCCCTACAAGACGCTGTAAGCATTGTCATAAAATTAAACCAGGACACTACAATCAAGATTGTCCTCGAAATACTTAGCAGAGGATTTTCAACCAGATCCAAGGATGTTTCTCTCAAGCCTTGTAAAAACAATCAACATTTTTCCAAGGCTATAGGTGACAACCAACAGGGTATTGCTGGTTCTTCTTCTATCTCAGTTCATGATCTTGCTTCCATGCTTCATCAAATTGTTTTCGAATCTGGTAATCCATTCACTTCTGCTTCTTCCGTGTCAGCAGGTAATTCCCCTTGGTATTTTGATTCAGCTTGTTGTAATCATATGACATCTGATCCTACAAATTTTTCTGTACAATCATCCTCTTCCTCCTTACCTATCATTTCTACAGCTAATGGCTCATCTATGTCTGTTCAGCATATAGGTCACATCTCTACAAATAACTTGTCATTGCAAGATACATACTTTATTCCTAAACTTACATTAAATCTTATCTCTGTGGGTCAGTTGTGTGAACTTGGTTTTGATGTACATTTTACTTCTTCTGGTTGTTGTGTGCAAGATCCACAAACGGGGAAGATTCATGGGATAGGCCGTAAAGTTGGACGTTTGTTTGAGCTCATTCATCTTCAACTACCTTCACGAGTCACATCTCCTTATCAATCTGCCGCTACTTCTTCATCTTTGCCATTGAGTCTTTGGCACTCACGGTTAGGTCATACATCATCTAGTCGTTTGCATTCCTTATCATCTAGGGGACATTTAGGCTCTGTAACTGATGATCATATTGATTGCTTATCATGTCAATTATCCAAACATCATGCACTACCTTTTTATAATAGTGATTCGGTTTCCCAAGCACCATTTGACTTAATTCATTCAGATATTTGGGGACCATCACCAACAACTACCATGGGGGGATCCAAGTATTTTGTTATCTTTGTGGAAGACTATTCCTGTTATACATGGCTCTATCTTATGCATAATAGGTCTGAATTATCTAAAATTTATTCTGATTTTATTCGAATGATTCAGACTCAATTTTCCAAAACTATCAAAGTTTTACGCACAGATAATGCCATGGAATATCGAGATACAACATTTCTTAATCTGTTGAGTCAAATGGGTACCATATGTCATCGTTCATGTCCTAGTACATCGCAACAAAATGGTCGGGCTGAACGCAAACATAGGCATATTCTTGAAACTGTTCGTGCACTTCTCATATCTGCCTCTTGTCTTGAAAAGTTTTGGGGAGAAGCTGCATTGACAGCAGTATACACTATCAATCGTGTTCCATCCTCCGTCATTGATAATCAAACTCCTTATGAACGACTGTATGGCACTCCTCCTACCTATCAACATCTCAAAGTCTTTGGATGTACTTGTTTTGTTCTTCTTCATCCTCATGAACGAACTAAACTAGAGTCTAGAGCTCGTTTGTGTTGTTTTCTTGGCTATGAGATTGAACATAAGGGTTATCATTGTTGGGATCCTATCTCAAATCGTCTGCGTGTCTCTCGTCATGTTGTCTTTTGGGAGCATAAGATGTTTTCATCTATATCCAAATTTCACACATCACACACTTCTCCTCATAAATTTTTTATAAATCCCACTATTCCTTTATTTCCTGATGAAAAAGATTCAAGTGTTCATGAGACTCAAACAGATCCTTCTGATGATAACCGGCTGATTCCTGAACAGTCTCACCCGACTGTTGATCCTGCACCAGAGTCCTCTTGTTCAAACCCACCTGTTGCACCTCCTCATCCTACATTAGAGTCCTCTCACCCAATCTCATCTATTGCTCCTCCTCCCCATCGCTCTAACAGGGTAAGGGAACTACCTGTGATTCTTCGAGATTTTCATTGTTTTTCTACCATTCTTTCTTTGTATGAGCCTCGATCTTTTAAAGAGGCCAGCACTAACCCTGTTTGGCAGCAAGCTATGGCTGAAGAATTGCAAGCTCTTGAGAAAACTCACACCTGGGACATGGTTGATCTTCCGCCTAATAAGGCTGCTATTGGGTGCAAATGGGTATATAAGATCAAAACAAAGTCAGACGGGTCTGTTGAAAGATATAAAGCCCGTCTTGTGGCTAAAGGTTTTACTCAAGAGTATGGCATTGATTATGAGGAGACATTTGCACCAGTTGCTAGACTTACATCTGTCCGCAGCTTACTGGCAGTCGCTGCAATCAAACGGTGGAATTTGTTCCAAATGGATGTGAAAAATGCTTTTCTTAATGGGGATCTTACTGAAGAGGTATATATGACACCACCACCAGGGTATCCATACCTCTCACATAAAGTTTGTCGTCTCCGTCGAGCACTGTATGGGCTAAAGCAAGCTCCTAGAGCTTGGTTTGCAAAATTCTCGTCCACTATTATGCAGTTTGGTTTTACCTCCAGCTCTTATGATTCTGCATTATTTCTTCGCAAAACTAGTCATGGTTCTGTTTTCTTGTTACTTTATGTGGATGACATGATCATTACAGGTGACAATATTGGTGGTATCTCTGACCTTAAGACTTATCTTCAACAGCAATTTGAAATGAAAGATCTTGGCTCTCTCAATTATTTTCTTGGTCTTGAGGTCTCGTCAGATTTTGATGGTTATTATCTCTCCCAAGCAAAATACACTTCAGATCTCATTGCTCGTCCCGGTTTAACTGATAATAAAATCAATACTAGTCCCTTAGAAGCTACTGTTAAATTGACGCCTTTCGAAGGTACTCCACTCAAGGATCCTACTCTTTATCGACAACTTGTTGGGAGTCTTGTTTATTTGACCGTGACTCGACCAGATATTGCATATGCTGTGCATGTTGTCAGTCAGTTTATGTCTGCTCCTCATTCCACTCATTTTGCTGCTGTTCTTCATATTTTACGATACCTCAAGGGCACGATATTTTATGGACTTCACTTTTCTGCTAACTCTTTTTTAGAGTTGCGCGCTTATTCAGATGCTGATTGGGCTGGTGACCCTACTGATCGACGATCTACCACTGGATTTTGCTTCTTTATTGGTGATTCTCTCATCTCATGGCGTAGTAAGAAACAGACTGTTATAGCTCGATCCAGTACTGAAGCCGAATATCGAGCCCTTGCTGACACTACTCAGGAACTTATTTGGTTGCGTTGGTTACTTACAGATATGGGAGTTCATCATGCCACGGCTACTCCTCTTTGTTGTGATAATCATAGTGCTATTCAAATTGCTCACAATGATGTTTTTCATGAACGTACCAAACATATTGAGATTGATTGTCATTTTGTTCGACAACATGTTCATCAAGGTACTATTAAACTTCATTCAGTTTCCTCTGCTGATCAGCCCGCTGATATCTTCACTAAATCTCATCACTCAGGACGTTTTCGTGAATTGGTTTCCAAACTCAAGCTTGCATCCGTCTCACCATCTTGAGTTTGAGGGGGGATGTTAACATACAATCAATTAGCTTAATCAAATCAATTCTTTCTATTCGTGTAATATATTATTTTGTTTCCATGCATAGATTATTCTCTAGCCTTATTTGGTTTCTTCATTGGCCTATAAATAGGCTTTATATTGTATATTGTAATATACAGTGAAATAATACAATCCTTTTATATTTAACAAGCTCATTATAAGAAAATGATTTAAGAGTAGCAAACTCTTGTTTTAGACCCAGTTTTGAATTTGCAGGGAGCCTTTTATACTTATTAACTCGAACTTTGTATACAAGGTAACTATAAATTGCTATCAGGAAACACAGGCAGGTGATAGAACCCAAAATTGCTCCAAAACTTCTGATAAGGTCTTTCTTGCTTTTCACCACGATCGGTGATGTTTTAGATGGAAATTGTGGAGGCGGAGGAGGTGGAATACTAAGACTTCCATTTTTGGAACTCCACTTGATAAAGACAGTACCAGACTCATTTTCACCTTGCATCCCGAACATTAGTGGAAGTCTGAGTTTACCACACATCCCGTTGGCATGATAAGCAGCTCCACAATAACAATCATCAAGGCAAGACTTGCTGCAGTTTTCCTTATTCACTGATAGCAGAGAATAAGGTACTCCACCCAACTTTGTCTTCTCCATATTAGTAATCTTGTAAAACTGTGCTGGATCATTTCTATAACATCCATCTTCGTCAAAGAAGTTTCTTGAGCAGCCCGTGGACCTCACGCCAGGGTTGATGTAATCAAACCCATGAAAGCAGTGACAATCTGCTCCACTGCTGTTACTTGTGCAAAAACTATTAAATCCGCAGAAGCCTTTCACTTGGCAATGGTTCTGCAATGCGGACCACTCAAGGGTCACGTTGGATCTACCATCAATCTTGAAGTGATGCAAGTATAGCCTTAAAATCCCATCCGCATCAAGTGTTGCTCGATAAATCAAAGTCTCATTCATGATTGATTTGTATGAGATATTGGCTATAACTTGCAAGGTCAAGTTGCCTCTTGCAAGCTGTAAAACTCCACCTGTAAAATTCAGACGTAGACGATATGTTCCATAATACGTAGATTCTTGACATTTTATTTCCCAATAAATTTCCTGAGGTACTCTTGCATCAGTGTGGTTTTCAGGGTAGGCCACTAGGCTCACTATACCTCTCCTGGTAACTAATTCGAGATAAAATTGTCCTCTGGAGTGGTCAGATCTTGATTGACTTGAAGCCAAGGAGTACGACATGCTCTGCCCGCCTAATAGTGTGTCAGTTGGGTCATTGAAGCTCTCCCAAATGACTTCAGAATTTTTGTTGTAGATCACAAAATTTCCAGAATCATTCATTGAAGCTGAAAAACCATCTTTGGCAATGGTCTTTGTCTGGCCTGCTCGAAGAAGAAGCTCACCATTTTTGGTGAATTCAATAGTAGAATTTGACAAGACTGGTGAGTCATCTGGATAAGCAGTCCAGACGACAGTGATATTACGAGTATTATCAACCAGCCAAATTCCAACTGCATACCCGTTGCCTTGTGGATAGAAACCAAATGCAAAATGGCGAGAAGGGGAGAGCCATGAACTACGGCTAGTGTTGGGTTGGAGTGAAAATCCTCTGCTAATTAAACTTGTGCTTTCTGCTTCAACTCTCATGAGCTGAGAAAGCACACAAACTGATAAGCACATGATAAGCACTTGTATTGAAGCCATCAGAGAGATTTTGAAGAAAATAAGTTTGTTAAATTATAAATACATTGTTTAAATTTTACGTCCTCGAAACCTGATTCCAATGGAGAAATTATGAAGAAGTCACTCTTGACTTACCTTCAGGAAAGTAGACTTACCTTCGTTTACCAATTGTGACATTTTTAACTTAACCTTTTATTTAATGAAAGTTTTATCATTCATCCTCAACTAAAAAATAATACCATCTGAAATTTCTCTCATCCTCACTCATGGCCTCAGCATATATTGCTTCAGTTCTCTTTATATTCTTATTGCAATCCATAATAAATACTGCTCAACAAAACCAATCAAACAAGATAGAACTAGGATCTTCGCTGTCTCCCACCACTAAACACCTATGGACCTCACCTTCTGGCCGATTTGCATTCGGGTTCTACCCACAAGGTAGTGGCTTTTCAGTGGGATGCTGGTTAGTCACTAGTCCAAACATTACTGTCGTTTGGACAGCATGTCGAGATGACCCGCCCGTGCCATCAAATGCTAGGCTTACACTAACCATGAAAGGCAAGCTCGTTCTCACAACTGATAAGGATAAAGTCATTGCTCCTACGTCCGGGTCTGCCTATTTTGCTTCCATGAATGATTCCGGTAATTTTGTGCTCTATAATAAAAGCTCTGGTATCATTTGGTTAAGTTTTGACTTTCCTACAGATACAATCTTGGGTGGACAAAATCTGTATGCCGGGTCTGAACTGATTTCCAATCTATCCGAGTCCAGTAGCTCATCTGGACGATTTCGTCTAAAGATGCAAGATGAAGAGGTTGCTTTGTATCCCACAAACACCATCGATGATGACTACACAGAAGCTTATTGGACCATTTTAGATTATGGAAGAGGAGAAGGACAGCTTCACTTATATCTTAATTACACGGGTGATCTAGTTCTCCTTAATGATAGCATGTCTATCATCCACACGTTGAACTATGATTATTTATCTTCGTACAACAGCTCAATCATCTACCGTGCAACACTAGGTTATGATGGAATTTTTCGATTGTATTCTTATAATTTCTCTGAAGTTGGGAACAACACATCCATCAAATTTAGTGAACCAGAAAACAAGTGTGATGTGAGTACTTTCTGTGGTTTAAACAGTTACTGCGCATTAAATGATGATCAACCCGTCTGTAATTGTCTTCCTGGTACTGAACGTGTTGACTCTAATCAAAGGTTCGGCAGATGTCAGAGAAACTTTATTGATGAAAAGTGCTGAGGAAGTACAGAAGGTTATTACATGACTTCCATGGAGAAGATGACATGGAAAGATTATCCATATCTCATAGAAACAATGTCAGAAGAAGGTTGCAAAACTTCCCGTTTGGAGGACCGCAATTGTGATGCTGTGTTGTGGTATTCAGAAAGCTGCCAGAAAAACAAGCTTCCACTGAAATCTGCTAGGAGAGATCAAACAGGAGAATCATCTTCGGGCAAAAAAGCTTACTTCAAGATGGGTTCAAAAAGTATCAGAAGCGACAATGGTTTCAATACCATACCAAAGAAGCCACCATCAATCAGAGTCATCACAAGCAAGAAGGCCATCATACTAATTCTTGTTATCACATTAGTGTTTGCGACCTGTTCGGGTGTTTTCCTTGCAACCTCTGGCTATTTCATGTTTAAGCATCGAGTCCATAAATACAAGCGGCTGCTGGAAACAGGAAATTACTTTGGCTCAAGTGAAGAGCTTTGTCTACGCTCATTCTCTTACAGTGAGCTGAAGAAGGCAACCAATGGATTCAAACAATTGTTGGGGAAGGGCTCTTTTGGTGCAGTTTACAAAGGCTCTTTTCAGAAAGGGGAAAAACTTGTTGCAGTCAAGAGGTTGGAGAAGGTAGTGACTGAGGGTGAAAGGGAATTCCAAGCGGAAATGCACGTAATAGGTCGTACACATCACAAGAACCTGGTCCGGCTGTTTGGTTACTGTGCTGAGGACTCAAAGAGGCTTCTTGTCTACGAATACATGAGCAATGGCTCCCTCGCAGACCTAATTTTCCGCTCCAAAAACTCCCCGGTTTGGAATGAGAGAGTGAGAATCGCATTAGATGTTACTAAAGGAATCCTCTATCTCCATGAAGAATGCGAAGCACCCATCATTCATTGCAATATAAAACCTCAAAACATCCTCATGGATGAATCCTGGACAGCTAAAATCTCAGATTTTGGTCTCGCCAAATTGCTAATGCCTGACCAAACAAGAACTTTCACATTAATCAGAGGGACACGAGGTTACTTGGCCCCTGAATGGTACAAAAACACTCCAATATCAGTGAAAGTAGATGTTTATAGTTTCGGAGTGGTGCTTCTGGAAATAGTGTGCTGCCGAAGAAACCTGGAGGTTGATGCATCAAAACCGGAAGAAATAGTTCTGACTAACTGGGTTTACAAATGCTTCATTGATCGAGAGCTGAAAAAGCTTGTACGTGGTCAAGAAGTGGACAAGAATACATTGGAGAACATGGTGAAGGTGGGGCTTTGGTGTCTCCAAGATGAACCAGCACTTCGTCCATCCATGAAGGGTGTGGTCTTGATGTTAGAAGGCATCACTGACATTTCCATTCCTCCTTGCCCCACCACCCCTTCTATGCTTTAATTAGTCTTTTTTATTAAATGGTAATATGTTTCTTATAATTCCAAACTGAAATTTCTTTTTCCCGTTTTCTGATTGAAGTAGGAATTTCGTAAGATCATGTACTCTTGGAAGGAAAAAAGTATACATAGTTTGTACTCTGTAATAATCTTAAAATTAAAAAAAATAAAAGTCATATTATACCATAGATAAATAAAATAATCCATGCAGTAAATGGTACAGGTTATTCACACTGGTTAACTCTCTATACAAGTTACAATACATACTATCTCACTTGTAGAATGGAGCCAAAAGTAAAATTGATGGCACTAGCGAAGAAAGGCAAGCCAAGGCCAACGCGAGCGAGTTGAATCAGTCATCAACCTCCGAAAACAAAACAAACAACGATAATCTGCCATCATGCAATCGCTCAATGAAGGGACCTGTTATGGGTAATTTAGAAATCAGATCATTCGGACCCAGGTAGATCTACAGTGTAGGCCCAACGGCCCAAAGGAAAAACGATCCGCCCCTCTTCTAGTCCACCTTCCTATTAAGGGGCTCATTCATAATTGCTCAGGCTATTCGATGGTTCTGATCGCTCGGTTGTCCGCTGGTTCTGATCGCTCGGCTGTCTGCTGGTTCTAATCGCTCAGGCTGTCCGATGGTTCTGATCGCTCAGGCTGTCCGCTGGTTCTGATCGCTCAGGCTGTCCGGTGGTTATGATCGCTCAGTCTGCCTACCATATCTGTCCGTCGATTATGTTCGTTTAAGCTATTCAATGCCAAGGGGGGCCATCCATCAGACCTGTTTCGTCCGGACTTGTTCGTCCAAGATCATCTGCCTGGTTGTTCGCTGATTTCTGGGCGTACCCATGTACCCGCTCACTTACGAGATTGCCTACTTATTGTCGTAACCAGTCGTAGAGGTATTGATTCATAATCTGTCTTCTTAACTCTCCAGATGTCCGGTTCATCAGAAGCTCATCTGTTCGTCAGTTGAACTTAATATTTTGTTTGGTGGAAAGTCCATCTCAGCCATGTTCCTTAGAATCACGAGTCAACAGAAGTCAAAGGTGCCATGCAGAATACAGCACCAAACGTGCCATGCACGCCATCTCTGCCAAATACTACAGCTAAGATTTCGGTAGCCACTCATGACCCTTGCAGATTAGCCACATGAGATTTCGCTTGGGAAGAGCCTAGAAATGACGGATTCGACCGCATTAAATGTAAATTCGGTTGCATTTAATGCACTGTCAGCCGCATTAAATGAAATCCCGGCACATTAAATGCGGCCCATCATTGTGTTTTCAGTTTACTGTACGTTTTTGTCTTATTATGTTTTACTGTAGCACCTCCCATTTCTCTATAAATAGGAGAGGATTTTCATTGTAAGGGGGGGACAATATTTTGAGTACTGTTATTCTGTCGAAATAGTGAGAGAGTGAATAGTGGACGTAGGTATCTTTTTGGGCCGAACCATTCTAAAATTATTCTTGTGTTTTCTACTCCTCGCCTCTGATCTCTTCTTCTTATTCTCTTTGCTTTGCATATACCATACTAACTACCCGAAATTGTAGCTTGAGCCCAAAACGAATCTCGTTGACTAAGGATCCAAATCCTGACGTTAACATTTTTTGGCGCTAGAAGGAGGGGCTCATCTTCAGTTTTCATCACCTTTCTACTTTCTAGCTTTCAGAGCTTATTCTTTATTCGCCATGGTCAGAGGGAGGATTCCTAGGAACTTCAACATAACGGACAATCGCCAAGAAGCTTTAGATCAACAACAACATACTATGTCTATTGGAGGGATACCCGATGCCGGTGTGGGGACATCCAGTGTACTTGTGGCAAGAGATGCTCAAGGTGTACCCCCTCTTCTTACTCGCCAACCTGTGCCTAACACTACAGGGGAAGATGCTATACAGGTACTGCAGGGGCGACAGGAGATGTTAGAGAGTACGGTAGCCCAGCTAGTCTGTGAAGCCAGGACTTTGATCTGGACTCAAGCTTAACCTCCTCAGGGTCCCCCCCAAGCCGCTCTAGGAAGGGACGTTCCCCGATGGAGGCGTACGGAAGACCTTGACGCGAACGGGAGGAACGTTAGAGAGTCAGAACAATAAGGGTCAATCCATTCCTCCAGCATGCATTTTAGCGCTCAGCTTCCTCGAGCCCGCAATGAACATTGGCCGGAGCAAGCTAGCCGTGGCCACGATCAAATCTCGGCCCGCGGAGACAGAACGAGACCAACGCCTAATACGAGAGGATTGAGGGCTAGAGATAACCGATCCCTAAGCAGGAGGGACAGGCAGTCTGTTGTTAGGGGAACCGAGATGCAGAGTACATTGGTTACAGAGCTCCTCTAGAGTGTCCGACAGCTTGAAGTGCGGCCCGGAGTGCAGGAACAAAGGGGCCATACCGGGGAGAGGACCTCATTCACTTCAGAAATTGAGCTGGAACTGCTTCCTCCGAGATTCAAGGTTCCCAACATTCCCCATTATAAAGGGAACTCCGACCCCTACAACCATCTGGATGCTTTTAACATTCAGATGGATATCCAGACGACAAGTCCGCTTGTAAAATGTCGTGTATTCCTAGCTACACTTGGAGATATCTCGAGGACATGGTTCAGGAACCTTCCCCCCCGTAGCATCAACAACTGGGAAGAGTGCCAGCAAAAATTCCTGAACCAGTACAAGGCATTGAAGAGGTAACTCGCGCCACCCTGCCACCTTGCTACCATTTATCAACGTCCCGGTGAGTTGTTGAGGGACTACATTAGCAGGTTTAGGCATGAAGTGACTAATGTGGAGAACCCAACGGATGAGGGGGTGTGATCAGCTATCTCGTCGGGCTTGAGAAAAGACGGGAAGCTGTATGAGAGCATTTACATATCCTCGGTGAAGGATCTGGGGAAATTCTACGAACGGGCGGAGAAAGAGATCCGATGGGAAGAAGTAACCAATCCCAGAAAAGCCAGTTCCCAGAAGGATGAAGCTGGCAGCTCCAATCATGGAAGGAAGAGAAGCAATGAAGGAAGTAATCCTAGGGGACGAAGGGATAGCCATCAAATTACCAAGAAGGCCAGAGGCTGGCATGCGCCAGAGCGTAGCCGGGGGCGGGAGCGACCTCGGTATCAAGGCCGGTACAACACATATAATGCCTTATCTGATACCCAGGACATGATTTATGCAACCGAGAAGAATAGGAAAAATTTCGAGGGACCAGCCCCCATTCAGGCTCCCGAAGGGCAAAGAGATAGAAGCAAGTTTTGTGCCTATTACAATGAAGTATGACACAACACTTCAGATTGCTGGGCGCTCAAAGACACTATTGAAGAGATGATCAGAAACGGTCGTCTGATGGGGATTATGTTGTCAGACCCCCAAGACGACCATCCCAACAGTAGCGCCCCTGCTAGCGTTCACTAGACCCACAGTCAGATTCTACCCAAGAGCCCTCAGTCAAAACCATCCATACCATCCACGGGGGTCCCTCAGAAGTGGGAGAGTCAAATAGATCACAAGAGCGGTTTGTACGCGAGGCAAGATGTGTCCAGCCTACAGGACAGAGGAAGTCAGGGGGACCGGCAAAGAAAGCCAGAAGAGTATCGGAGGACATTGTGTTTATAGATGAAGATGTCCGGGATGTTCGCCTCCCTCACAATGATACTTTGGTAATTCGGGCGCGTATCGGCAACTCAATGGTCAAGAGGATTATGGTTGACACAGGGAGCTCAGTGAACGTAATGTACAAGGATTGCTACGATCAGATGGGGATTGGTGACGAACATCTCAAACCATCCCCCGAACCTCTATATGGATTCATTGGAGACTCAGTTGTCCCTACCGGACAGATTAGATTGCCTCTGACCCTCGGAGACGCTGCCCATCAGTCCACAGTTCTAGCAGATTTTCTCATCATTGATTCCCCCTTTGCATACAATATGGTGTTGGGAAGACCTACTATGAACGACCTCGACATGGTCATATCCTCCAAGGCTCTCACAGTGAAGTTTCCGACTCCCAATGGGGTAGGGTGTGTGCGGGGCGAGCAGTCTCTGGCTCGTCGCTGCTATGTGGATGCGATCAAAAGAGGAGTTTGGGGAAAGAAAGCAGATGTGGTCCCGAAGCGTGAGCTACAAACAATTGCCTCTTCAGGGATCAGCCATGACTTAGATCTTAGGGAATGCGATGCGCATCAAAGCACAGGCCCGGTGAAGGAGCTTGAGGACATCTAGGTTAATGAGGCAGATGCGATAAGATGTCTTAAGCTGGGCAGAAACTTGGGTTCGGAAGTAAAGGCCCGATTAACAAACTGGCTCAGAACAAATTCAGATGTGTTTGCTTGGAATCATGAGGACATGGTAGGAATTGACTCTAACGTAATGACCCATAAATTGAACGTCAATCCCCACCATCGACCAGTCTGTCAGAAAAGAAGGCAAATGAACCGGGAACGTTGCGAAGCCTTGAAGGAAGAGGTAGACAAGCTTCTAGCAAATAAATTCATCCGAGAAGTCCAATACCTAGCCTCCGTATTGGTGAAAAAGAAGAACGGGAAGTGGAGAACATGCATAGACTTCACGGACCTGAACAAAGCTTGTTCGAAAGATAGCTTCACCCTACATAGAATCGATCAGTTGGTGGACGCAACGGCAAGGCATGAACTCCTTAGCTTCATGGACGCCTACTCGGGCTACAATCAGATCCCTATGGACCCTATGGACGAAGAGTGCACATCGTTCACGACGGACCAAGGATTGTACTGCTACAAGGTAATGCCCTTTGGACTAAAAAATGCAGGGGCCACTTATCAGAGGTTAGTGAACAGAATGTTTGAAGATCTGATTGGGAAGACCATGGAGGTGTATGTGGACGACATGCTTGTCAAATCTGAGCAGGCTGCTGACCATGTCCGTGATCTCGAAAGGATGTTTCAGATCCTGAAGAGGTACCAGATGAAGCTCAAGCCCCTCAAATGTGCTTTTGGGGTCGTCTCCTCAGGTAAATTTATGGGTTTTATAGTGAATAACAGGGGAATTGAGGCCAACTCAGAAAAGATCCAAGCTCTACTAAACATGAGATCACCAACCAGCGTAAAGGAGATTCAAAGTCTGAACGGCCAGATAGCAGCCTTGAGCAGATTTTTGTCCAAAGCCTCCGACAAATGTGCTCCATTCTTCGAGGTACTAAAAAGGGCCAAGAACTTTAAATGGACAGACGAATGTGAGGTTGCGTTCATGCAACTGAAAGAGTATATGGGGCGAGCCCCACTGTTGACCAAGCCAAAGGAAGGGGAAACTCTGACAGTCTGCATAGGGGTATCCTAGCACGCCCTGAGCGCGGCTTTGACAAGGGAAGAAGAAAATGGAGCACAGGTCCCGGTCTATTATGTTGGCAAGAAGTTGGTAGAGGCTGAGACCAGATATACTCCAATGGAGTTGCTCGCTTACTGTCTGGTGATGGCGTCCCAAAAGCTGTGCCCTTACTTCCAAGCGCACAAGATTGAAGTCCTGACGAAGTATCCACTAAAGCAAATCCTTTAGAAACCAGACACCTCAGGCTGACTCATCAAATGGGCCATCAAAATCGCTCAGTTTGACATTGAGTTCAAGCTAAGGCCAACCATCAAGGGGCAAGCATTGGTAGATTTTATCGTTGAGTTCACCAGATCCGTGGACGACAAGGCTGAACCTTTTGAAGGTCCGTATTGAGAGCTTTTTGTGGACGGGTCCTCCTGTGAAAGAAGCACGGGGGCTGGAATTCTATTGATCAACCTAGATGGGGGTAAGTTCATCTGTGCCTTAAAGTTTGGTTTCAAAGCAACTAACAATGAGACGGAATACGAAGCACTGTTAGCAAGGCTTCGCCTGGCCAAGAAGATGGAGGTTGAGCGGCTCAGGATATTCAGTGATTCATAGCTGGTGGTCTGCCAAATAAGGGGTGAGTACCAAGCCAAAGGGTCAAAGATGACCATCTATCTACAAAGAGTCAAGGAGCTGTTAGGAGCTTTCGAAAAATTCGAGTTGAACCAAATTTAGTGCGCCCAAAACTCCCATGCAGACGCGTTGGCTCGCCTAGCAATTGCTCAGGACACAGATTGTGCCGAGAATATACCTGTGGAGTTCTTACCAAAGCCAAGTACCGAACCCGGTATAGAGATGATGACCTTGACAGTGGCGGCAGATTCATGGATGAGCCAGCTGGTCAATTACTTACAGGAAGGAAAGAGACCAGAAGACAAGATGGAAGCTCACCGCTTGCGCATAAGGGCAGCAAGGTACTGCATTTATGATGATGTTTTTTACAAAAGGGGCCTCTCAGCCCCCACGCTCAGGTGTGTCGATGAGCCGGAGTGCACTGCGCTATTGAAGGATATTCATGAAGGGCACTGTGGCAACCATGGTGGGGGACTCTCTCTAGCCCAGAAGGCGCTCAGACAGGGATTCTACTGGCCAACCATGAAGCAAGATGCCATTGACAGAGATTCTCCAAAGTTCCTCGAGCCCCTCCAGCCTATCTCCGACAGATGATCAGCCCATGGCCCTTTGCCATCTAAGGCATGGACCTGATTGAGCCACTCCCAGTAGGACGAGCAAGGTGTAAATACGCCATCGTAATAGTTGATTATTTCACGAAATGGGCGGAGGCAAAGGAGTTGGCCGAAATCTCCATAACAAAGGTTGAAAAGTTCGTATGGGACAACATTATCTGCAGATTTGGTATTCCCCAGCAGCTCGTAATAGACAATGGGACCCAGTTCAGAAGCGAACAATTTCAGAAATTCTATAGTAGCCTTGGCATTGCCAAGAGCTTCTCGGTAGTAGACCATCCTCAAGCTAACGGTCAGGTGGAGGCAATCAACAAAATTATTAAGCAGATTCTGAAGATCAAGCTTGAAGCTAGAAAAGAAGCATGGGTAGATGAATTGCAGAAAGTGTTGTGGGCCAACTGTACAATTGCTCCCAATACCATAGGAGAGACTCCTTTCTCAATGGTCTATGGGTCCAAAGCTATGATCCCTGTAGAGTTTGAGGTTTTCAGTCACCGAAGGGCGAATTTCAACCCTGAGGAAAACAACCAGCTCTTGGCCGCTAACTCTGACTTGCTTGAAGAGTCTAGGGAAGCTGCTCGTCTTGGGCAGCCGTCTACCAACGGAGGATGGCAAAGCACTATAACAAGAAGGTCCGAGTGTGCCAATTCAAACCAGGTGACCTTGTGCTACGAGAGGTCTTACCCGATGCTCGCAAAGCCAGTAAAAGAGTATTGGGACCTAACTGGGAATGGCCATACATGATCCATAAAGACTTAAAGAACGGAGCTTACCATCTGGCAGACATGAGCAGGGCAATGCTTACAAGGGCGTGGAACGCTACTCATCTAAGGCTCTATTACATATGATCACTGTATTTTTATTGCTATTTTGTTATCTATGTAAAGCAAATCATGTACAAACATAATGAAAGCTACTCGTATATTATTATGAACTACCACTAACGCGAAATTCTCATGTTTGTTCTTTTATGTGAGGTACATAACCATGAAAGGCAAGAAGCTAGCTTAAAGCTCAAACGTTTGCTAACCCTACGGGGATAAGGGGCTGAATATCGATAAATATCGACCCTATACATGCCCTACAAGGCAAGAGGGGTTAAAACGGCCACAAGCTCGCACACCTAATCGCCGTTCGTTGATTGGCTTCCCTTTCTATAAGTTATTCTACACGCTCCACGACCTGATTCGTCATGCGCGAACAGAACGGAAAGCCTGATCATTGCAGCGCTCAGCCCAACTCTCGCTGTAAATGCTTAAGTTCCGACCTTTTGAGCGCAGTTGGAGAGATTCGTTCCGCTGTAAAAGCTCAGGCTTTGGCCTTATGAGTGCAGCTGAGGTCCCAACCTCCATAACTCTTACTGTAAATGCTCAGGTTCCGACCTTGTAAGCACAGCTGGAGAGGTTCATTATGCTGTAAATGCTCAGGTTCCGACCCTATGAGCGTAGCTGGAGAGGTTCATTATGCTGTAAATGCTCAGGTTCCTACCTTCTGGGCGCAGCTTGAAAAATTCAACAGGTTGTATAGCTCAGGAATCGACCTTGTGAGCGTAGTCCGCTGTAAATGCTTAGGTTTGACATTGTAAGCACAGTCGGTTGTATATGCTCGGGTCCCTACCTTTCAAGCACGACCCCTTATCAGTCCCAGTAGCAGTCAGAAAAATATGCGAACAGCCTCACATGATCCTCATCTGCTGCACGATAGCACAAGACAGGTCTGCTTATTTATCAATTAGTTAATTTTCGCAAATAAGCCAATCGGTCTGTTGCTCTTAATAAGATGGTATTTGTACGACAATAGGAGTTGAGTTATTGACTCGCCCACTGGGGTCCCTTTCTGCTCCCTGGACTACACTTCATATTAAGGGCTATCTATTGGAAAATCTCAGGGTGCATTCGTAACCCAGAGAATTATTTTCCTCACTTCATCTTTCCTAAGGTGTCTATATGGGCGATCAGCCCCTTTTTTTATTTTTGATTTATTGTCTACATTTACAAGGTGTACCTATTCACAATCCATTCTGATAATATCTATGAGGCTCAGGAATTAGCACAGCAAATCAACAGGAATCCCATATTGGTAAAAATAGTTGTGAAACGTTATGAAATTAAGTGAAAACAATATCCACAATGTCGATATTCGACAAATAATCCTTATTGGCGAGGAAGATAAATTCTACATCTATCTGCTCTAAAAAGCCTTGGAAGAACTGGTGGGAGCATCATTCGGATCCTTCTTACTGGGGCTCATTACAAAAATGAACCTTGCCCCCCACCCGGTACCGATTCTCGAGGACCTGAGAAAGGACCACCTTGAGCCGATGGGGCGCTAGTCTGAACAGACGAAGACTCGAAACTATTATTCGAAGCTGCAGGAATTATCTTTTTCTGGACATGTTATGCGGTCTTTGCCTGGGTCTCTCTGGCGGCACGAGTCGCGTACTTCTTCACCTCCTCTACCGCTTCCTTCCTGAAAAATGAGAAGTCCAGCTCAAGATTATGCTTCCCTAAGGTATACATGAACTTACTGCTTGTCTTCTCTGTTGCTTCCTTTGGGCTAGAAAGACCCGGGCCTCCGATTGGCCGAACATCTCCCTCAAACGAGCAAGATTGTCCCTTACCTTGGTCAAATCCTGCAACACCGACTCGATCTTCTTCTCGGCATCCTCGGCCCGTCTCTTCTGAAGGATAGCCTCACGAGTGACCCTATCTATATCTTCGATGGCCTCTTTGAGTGAGGAGGCAATGATATTTTGAAGCTTCTTCTCATTCTCTAAGGACTCCTCCGCATCCTTGAGTTTCTACTAGAGCTCTTGAGCGATTTTAAGTTTCTGCTCGAGTTCATGAATAGTCTTCTTGGCAGCTTCGGATTCCTCTCTGAGTTTCTTGTTCTTTGCCTCCAACTTCCTGTTCGTCTCCTCAAGTGAGGCTTTCTCTCCTGCCAAGTCAGGAAAGTCCCAATGCATCTTCATCATAACCAATAAATCCTGAAAAGAATGTATTGGCGATGGGTATGAGCATGATACATAATTATAAGGTAAAGAGTAGAGTCTACCAGCACATTGCAGCGAGCGGCATAAGTGATCAGCTGGTCGCCTCGAACATGTTTCTGATAGACGTCTGGCTTGTCGGGTCCCAGTAACTCTGGTAGCTGATCCAACAAGTCGTTGAAGTATTCCCCCGCATCAGCCTCGTGGGCCTCTCCCTCACCAGTCCCTCCTATCATGGGCACTTTACCTTCGGACCTCAGACGTTTAGCAGGAGGCTCCATGGCCTCCTTTCTCGTGTCTTCGGCCCATGAGGACCTAGTTGACTCATCTCCAGGAATTGAGATTCCTTTCCCAGCGGCATCCTTTGGTGGGGGTATGTTCTTCACGGTCTTCTTCCCTACGGTCTTATACTTCATTAACGGCCTTTTAGCAAACGGGGCGGCCATTATATTTGATGGATCTGTTGCCTGTGTTGGGGGCTCGTTTGAACCTATTATCTCTACTTCAAGCCCCTCTGTCTCGACCACTAACGAAGATGGGGGAGAATACATCTCAAGGTTCACCATAGTTCTGGGTTTCTTTGGGGTTGGGGCAGAGACACCTTCGTTAGGATCTGCGAAAACAGATTGGACCTCCCGACCCTTTCGTACCCCGACGTCCAAAGCCAATTTCAGAGGCTCGGTCCCTGTTCCAAGCATGAGCCCGTACTTCTCCAAGAAAAAGCTTGTCGGGAAATAATCATCCTCTGAATCCTTCACCTCAGAAAACCTCTCAAGTGCCTTTGTTTTCGCATCCGAGAGATTGACTGAGCTCTTGTTAACAACTGCGCATGGGTGGAAGAATGTCAATAATAATAAGAAACGATGATGTATACATGTATGCAAAAGTAGCGAGCCGTAACACACTCACCAAGATTAAGGGTGAAGGTGAAATTGACAAGTCTCAATAAAGACAGACAGGATACATAAAACCAACGGGATTTATAATCCCCTACATTTGACTTGCCAACCTTCTGTGGCAGAAACACTTTGTAGGGGGAATTGTGAGCAGTCATATAGTAAATGTCGTCCCGTTTTTTGGCTTTAGGGATGGTGGTAGATTTAAAGAAGAAAAGACTTTGGATTATGTTCGGGGTCGGTGGCGGAAGGCCATTCTTGAGAAATATATAGGCCAAAGCGGTCACTTGAGCGTAGGAGTTAGGTGTAAGCTGGAAGGGAGCTATTTCTAAGTCATTCAGCAGGTCGATCAAGTATTGAGGGACTGGAAACCTAAACCCTAGGTTCACATGTTGACGGCTGATCGCTGTGAACCCTTCAGGAGGAGAAGTCGCATGATCACGATAAACGGAGACCATGACACGCCATCCAGAAGGGAAACTGTACGTTTCAGCTATGGTCTTAAGCTCCTTGAGGGTGATAGAAGAATCATGTTGGTAAAAGAATTTACAATCAAGAGCTTCCTCTCACCCAGAGAAACTCGGCGCATCCCCGCTACCGTGGGTGGTTGCGCTCGAAGAATCTCTGCCTTGTTGACCCTCCTCAAAACCCTCTTCGCTAGACATGACTCACTGATATCGGCATCCACGACTTGATATCTACAAAAGAAGCAGCTAGTTAGGCCACTGACAGCCAACCAGATCCAAGAAACAAAGAAAACCTAAGTCTACCGTGCCTAAGCATAAGCCATTAAGGGGGTGGTAAGGGCCTCATTCAATAAAGTTCCCCCGCAGGTTAAAGGAGAAGAAAAGAAGGGAAAGAGAGAGAGAAGCAGGTAAAGTTATTTCACATGCATTTCGGACCCGACCGGACCAGAAGCAGTACGGAGACATCTCGCCCACACTGGTCCAGGTTCTTAGAAAAAACAAGTACCATGTAAAAAATGAAAAATGATGATGATGAAGACGATGTAAGTAGAGAGAGAGAAGAAATCTTACCTTGGATGCAGCGGTAACCGGTGGCTCTGATCAAGGATCGGTAAACGGAAGTGTGAAATCGAAGAAAAAGACGAAGAGCGAGGGAGTCTTTGATTTTTGAAAATGCCGGAAGAAGAAAAAATGGAGCATCACCTTCCTTTTAAAGCAATCAAGCCCCAACCGTTAGATCAAGACAGCTGAGTAACCGCCCTCAATCTGACGGTATGGCGTGATTCCTGGGATTTTATCATCATGCAACATATCAGTTGAGAGACGTGCATTAAATATGTACGGCGTGTGGTATGACTTGTAATAGTTGTTTGGGGAAGTTCCATGTGGCCTGATAACAAAGCGAAATTTAAAAAGGTATCGTAACTGTTCCCGCCTCATCTGTTCGCTCAAGAATTTGTAGCTCTTGGTCCTCAATAAAGCATCAAGAGCTAAGGGGCTTAATATTATGGGTAATTTAGCGATCAGATCATTCGGGCCTAGGAAGATCTACAGTGTAGGCCCAAGACCCAAAGGAACAACGATCCGCCACTCTTCTAGTCCACCTTCCTATCAAGGGGGCCCATTCGTAATCGCCTAGGCTGCCCGATGGTTCTGATCGCTCGGCTGTCCACTGGTTCTGATCACTCAGGTTGTCTGCTAGTTCTGATAGCTTAGGCTGTTCGCCGGTTCTGATCATTCAGGTTGTCCGTCGATTCTGATCGCTCAGTCTGCCTACCATATCTGTTCGTCGATTCTGTTCGTTTAAGCTATTCGCCAAGAGGGGCCATCCATCAGACCTGTTTCATTCGAACTTGTTCATCCAAGATCATCTGCCTGGTTGTTCACTGATTTCTAGGCGTGCCCGTGTACCCGCTCACTTACGAGATTGCCTGTTTATTGTCGTAACGAGTCGCAGAGGTATTGATTCATAATCTGTCTTCTTAAATCTCCAGATGTCTGGTTCATCAGAAACTCATCTGTTCGCTAGCTGAACTTAATATTTTGTCTGGTGGAAAGTCCATCTTAGCCATGTTCCTCAGAATCACGAGTCAACAGAAGTCAAAGGTGCCATGCAGAATATAACACCAAACGTGCCATGCATGTTATCTCTGCCAGAGACTACAACTAAGATTTCGGTAGCCACTCATGACCCTTACAGATCAGCCACCTAAGATTTTGCTTGGAAAGAGCCCAGAAATGACGGATTCGACCGTATTAAATGTAAATTCGGCTGCATTTAATGCACTGTCAGCCGTATTAAATGAAATCCCGGCACATTAAATGCAGCCCATCATTGTGCTTTCAGTTTACTGTACGCTTTTGTCTTATTCTGTTTTACTGTAGCACCTCCAATTTCTCTATAAATAGGGGAGGATTTTCATTGTAAGGGGGGGACAATATTCTGAGTACTGTTATTCTGCCAAAATAGTGAGAGAGTGAATAGTGGACGTAGGTATCTTTTTGGGCCGAACCACTCTAAAATTATTCTTGTGTTTTCTGCTCCTCGCCTCTAATCTCTTCTTCTTATTCTCTTTGCTTTGCATATACCATACTAACTACCCGAAACTGTAGCTTGGGCCCAAAACGAATCTCGTTGACTAAGGATCCAAATCTTGATGTTAATAGGACCCAACCCAGATTTCTCTTTCTCTTTTAAGAATCCGAACGGAGCCCTCTCGATATCCTAACGGTAATCTTTTGCAGTCTTCATATTAGTGACTAACTCTAAAAGACTCCATAGAGTGAACCCTTAATAAATTTTCATTTCATAAATATCTAAAAATTTTAATGACTGTTTTCCGATATTTTCAATCCTCACAAAACACCTGTAAATCAAATTATAAATACTTCAAATCTCATTCATTCTATTCTCTACTTCCAATATGGACCTCAAATCCATCTCAAAATTATAACTCAACCATAAATCAAAATATTCAATCAGAAAACATTTCCAATTTCAAAATATCATATCATACATAAAGTCACAAATATTTACATAAAATCAAAAATAAGTATTCACTTCATGCATTTTTATGATATATCAAAATATATACATTAAATTCACAGCTAGAATCGTCGGAAATGTCCGCCACACTCTGCGTCGTAAACTACTCGCTTTGGGCACCCGTCCTTGTACCTGATGAGGTTTTTCATAATAAAAACAGGAAAAAAGTGAGCTAAAGGAGTTCTTCTATATAAACTTACTTTTTAAAATAGCCTCCCAAAAATCATTTAAAAGAAATCTTTATTTAATAAACATTCATATTTTTGAATCATACACTATATAAATCTATTAAGTGATTTTGGAAGTTCGTACTCTGAATAAGATCATAAAATGCTAATGTATTTCATAAACTTTTTAGGAAACAACTAAAATGTTCTTTTTCTAAATCTCACAAATAGTACTATGTTTTTCTTTCTACAATGCACCAATTGAAATCTATGAGGCTACAATCACATGATGACTAAACTAGTGTTGCTCGATGTGAGGTCACGTGGTGAAATTGCTAACGGTGCTCACTGTGACAAACTACAAAGACATCTCAACTAGCACGTAGTGGAATTCTTCCATCGCATACTTAGAGTAAGATAATATCTCATACGTGTAAAGGGCGACATGAGTGACTCAACCCCCACACACAAAAGTTAGTAACGTGCCCTCTCATACTTGCCATACACGTATAGGATATTCCGACTAAGTCTGAATCTATAAACATATCTATAAATTTGGATAAGCCACTAACCTTTGGAACTTCTTTATATATAAATCAAACTTTAATTTTTCTTTCTATAAGCATTAAAATACTAAAACATATTACATAAACCATGCTAAAACATAAAAGCTCGATATTTCTACAATTTCATGCTTAAAATATTTTCTTCTAAATTGATACGCAAAGGTATTCATAAACTATCTTTCTTAATAGAAATTCATTTTAATAAAGACATGCTTTAAAAGTAGACTATTAATGCATTTAACTTTCATAAAATATATTTTCACTCACAAATTCCTAACTCATGAAAAATTTCACGATTTCCTAGATCGCGATAGTTTACGACTTCGGAATGCTTCATCTCCATGTTATCTACATATTTTAGCATTCTATTTTAAGCAACATTGCAACTAATTTATTAGTATATGCATTTCCATCGACATGCATCCATCACACAAATGCCTAATTACACAAGAATTTCGTAATATCCTTTTTCAAGTCATATTAACATCAATTATTCGTATATAATTTTCATTTGAAATTCTTAACAACTACGCATGTAAAATACCTCGTTCAACGTCCAATTTTTATATAAATGCATTAAACACATTTTTAACTCATTTTGACCTATGTTGGTCGAATTCACACCACATTTTTACACCATTATTCTCATTCAATTTTCTTATCGTAATTACACTTAAACATATGTTTAGGGGTGTAAAAGCAAGTCCAATTCATAGAATATCATATTTATGTAATTAACCAAAGTTTTGCCGCAAAGTAGTCATTTAACATTCCAATGATTTTCTTTCAATTTCCATGTTAAATTCATCATTAATGCAACTCATAAAATCATCTAAAATCTCCTAAAACAATTTTTCATTAATTTTGATCCCCTATGGCTGAAACATAACACATCAACATACCATTTTGTTCTGATCATTTTATCGTCAAAACTCTACATTTCAATACACTTACAAACATAAATCACTCAAATAATTTAAATTCAAACTGGACCATTCACCCTTACCTTGGCCGAACCATATACAAATACATTCTCAACATGTCTTCAAGGTTTTATGTTTGAATTCACATCAAAATAACATCAATTCTCATGATAAAACAATCAAACTCAAATTGAACCATTACACCCATTCTTTGGTCATGACTTTCTTCCCCACACAGCACAATTTTTTCTTCAAATACCACACCAAATTCACATGCAACTTAATACCCATCATTTTGAAATCACAAATATTCAAACTCAAACACAAAATCATAAATCCAAACATCTATACAAATTAGTTCACGGAAACTAAATCCTTACCTTATCAATTCAACTCCAAATGGATAAGTTTTACTCCTAGGCTTGTGTACATCCTTGCATGTGTGGAAAACCTTCAAAAATGGCCTTCAAATCTTCCATGCAACATGTTGTCTTCCTTTGTTCTTCACGACAGAAACTCACTACAGAAACTTCTCCTCTTGGTTGACCAAACACACCACATGCATGTCTTGAAATCACTAAAAAAAAAATCAACTCAAAACCAGCAACATGCATGCTGTCCCATTGTTTCTTCCATGGTCGAGACTTCCCTCTCTCATTTTCTCTCTTATTTGTGTTTTGGCCGAATACACCCTTGGTTTCTCTCTTGTGTTTGCGTCCTTTCTTGTTTGTTTTCTCTCTTTTGTTTGTCCACTTGGTCTTGTGTTTTCTTCAGTGAATGGATGCTTCTCATTTCATTTCTTGGTTGTTTTTCACTTTATATACGCATTATATATCTTTGCCACTTGTCAATCCATTCATCTCTCTTATTGATACATGGCCTTCATGCATGGTCTCTTCCTTTTTTTTGACGCCATTTGTCCCACTTGCATGAATTCATACTTTCCAATCTCTTAGAACGCCTTTCTCGTATTCGAAATCATTTCCGATTTATCTGAAAATTTTATTATAACTCAAATTTTACATTCGAAAATTTTACTAGAATTCGATTACACATCCGTATTCGGTCACTTTAAATTATTTTATTACTTTGCAAATAAAAATTATCCTCGGACCTATCCGAAAATCTATCGGAACTTAATTCACATATCCGCACTATCCGGGAATTCTATTAACCGTTTTCATTTTGCCCGAAAATTATACTGGGATTCAATTTTACATCTGAAACCATCTCCAGTCTACCCAGAAATCTTTGTATAACTCAATTCCACATCTAGAAATTCTACTTGACTTCGATTACATGTCCGGATACTTTAAATTATTTTATTACTCCATAAATACTATATACGGTACTAAAATTGGAGAGAGTATTTTTGTCCAATAAACTTTGGATCACTTATAATCTCTTCAAATAGACTCATCTTTGATCTCTCTCAGTTTCGTTCAACTCTAGTACTAATTTCAGAATTTCTGATTTGCGAGATCCGCTTTCCGAAAATCAGTATTCACACGGATGCTATTCACATAGAAATCTATTTATTGAAAAAATTTTATTTCTGCTAAGAAAAGGAAATTCTAGTTTTACGAACCCGAAAATCACTATTCATCAAAAATACTATTCATATGAAATTATTATTCATCGAAAAAATTTTATTTCTCCTAAATAGAGAAAATTTTGGATTTTACACTCAATACCTCCATTTACCATCGCTGTCACAACCCACGGGAAGGCCGACGCCAGGTTTGCCTCTGTCATAGGTCCTTAAGCATGCATTAGTGCATTGTTTATTTTTTATGTTTTCAATTATTATGTCGTAATTGTTTTGTTTTGGTTTCATGAAGTAAATGTAAGTAATGAGGTGGTAAGGGGTGCAAATTGACTCAACGACTAAAGACGGTGAAGCTAACGCGGCACTTCTTCATTACATGAGCTTGGTGAGTGCCATTTTTCTCCTTAATATTTGTTTTAATGCCAACTTATTTATTTTGGTTGTAATTTAATGAAGCTTTACCATGTATATAGTTATTGATAAATTATATCCGATATGTTATTTGCATAATGACTGAAATATTTTATAAAACGAATACCATCTGCTCATGCATCACAACATGAAAATCCAGAAGACTTTTGTAAAACTCTTATGGACCACTAGAAGTACGTATGGTTCTTGAAACAAAATTAGTTTAATTGAATAGATGAATCCAATTTATAATTCTTTTTAATTTCCTTTTCCAAAGAAAAACTAAAGTTCAAAAACATGAAGAATATTTTTCTAATTAAAATAGGAAAACAAATGTTTAAATTCTCATTAACCAGGTGTTGAGAGCACAATAATTCAATTTTTGATGATCATACAAAATCATGTAGATAGGGGAACGATTAGGCTATTTTATTCTCAAGCTCCAATAGACTCGGTCCAAATCCAATTAACACTTAATTGATTGAATTCAATCTATTAATTTTAGTTTATTCCATTAAAAAAACTAAAATTGCACTCCTGAAATAAAATGAAAGCATATTTAATATATATTTTATTCTATATGACTGCCTCACCTCTAATGGATAATCCAATTTCAAAAAGAAATCATAATTTCATATCAAATATTGAATAGTTGGTGTCAAGATTAATCCAATAACAACACCTATAAGAATTATAAGGTGATGCTTACTCTTATTAATGAAAATAAGAACCATGATTCCATATCTATAAATATATATTTTCTATATTTAAAAAATTATAACACCAAACTATTGCAAAACTTAGGTCATATCATCCATCACTCATTGATGGCTAAATATTACAACATATAATTATAAGTTGCCGTTAAAGTGATGGTGAGGCTTGACCAACCCC
The DNA here is from genome assembly GCA_022984855.1 of Dimocarpus longan. Lineage (NCBI taxonomy): Eukaryota > Viridiplantae > Streptophyta > Magnoliopsida > Sapindales > Sapindaceae > Dimocarpus > Dimocarpus longan. Next base: position 20,274,452 of record CM041019.1, on the reverse strand, counting down.
GACCTGATATCGACGTGATTTTTGAGGGCAAATTCGTCTCGACATCCTCTAGGTTTTCCACATTATAAATACTCAATATATGGATGTGAACAGCAGCAATTGACACATTTAGGTAGACCGTAGTTTCATACTTTTCTATCAAAAGAAGCCTACACAATTCTCCATTGATTCTTGAAGTTCACAATACTCAATTGTGGTAGCAGCAAGGCACATGGAAGGATACGATTTCAAGGAGCATTAGAAGCGATTCTAATGGCGGATTACCATTTGTTTCTTCAAATTTTCACTTGTGCTTGTTTTCAATAAATGATGTGTAACTAAAACATTGTTAGGGAACCAATATTGTGGATGGTTTGATTATCTTTTATGTCATTCAGTTTACAATTCATTCATGTTTTTATTGTGGATTCATTATTGTGATATAGCAATTCGTTGTTTAACATTGACAATGAATTGTTTGGATGTTGGTAGTATTAGGAGACCTCTTAATATTGCTAAATAGGCTAGTGAATGAATGATCAACTTAATTATACATGACCATTGATAATTAGGTTCAATAAATGTATTTGATAGTTTTCTCAATTAAATATGTGGACTGAACAATATATGTTTGTTTGGTTGAGAATTTAGAGTTTATAACTGTTATCAGTTTTGAACTCTAAACATCCATAAAACATCAAACCATCATAATAGAAAACATAGAGGTTCTTCGATGTGAGAACGTAAAAACCCACACAGCAAACTTTAATTGAAAAGATTTTTATATACAAATACATGAGTGAAAGACAGCTAAGCATGACTGTCAGAACAGAATACATCAACCCATACTTGCTGATATGAAAAAACCATCAAAGACAGAAAACTTCACCTAACACCATAAACATTGGTGACTGAAACAAGTTAGCTATAACTAATACAACTTAAACCATTGGTAGCTGATTAAACAAAAACCATAACACAACAAATAAACCATAAATTGAAAATGACTAAAAACAGCAAGCATCCTACAGCAGCTTGCACCATAAGAAAACAGCATCCATTGAGCACCAGCTCCAAAAAACAACGACAGCTTTGGAGTCTCTTAGAAAACTTTTAATATTTAACACTCCTCCTTAAAATTTTTCTTAGAGACTCCAAGCTTTGCCTTTAAGACATTAAACTGACCATAGCCAAGTGCTTTAGTGAGTATATCAGCCATTTCTTCCTCAGTTCTACAATAAACCAATTTCACTTCTCCATCTCTTTCAGCCTCTCGAATGGCATGGAACTTCACATTGATATGCTTGGTTCTTCCATGTTGAACATGATTTTTTGCCATCGAAATAGCTGAAACATTATCACACCATAATACAATAGGCTTAGCTTGAATAAAGTTTAAATCAGTAAGGACCTTTCGGATCCAAATTGCTTGATTAGTTGCTGCTGTTGTAGCTACATATTCTACTTCTGCTATTGACTGTGCTACGATTTCTTGTTTCTTGGAATTCCAGGAGAATGCTCCACTTTCAAGAGAAAAAATGTACCCAGTTGTGCTTTTAGAATCATCAAGAGACCCTACCCAGTCACTGTCCACATATCCAATCAATTCTCCATCAGATTTTTCATACCAAATGCCTAAGTCTAAAGTCCCTTTCAAGTATCTCAAGATCCTCTTCCCAACTCCAAAGTGAGCAAGGCTGGAAGAGTGCATAAATCTTGGAAGAAGACTAGAAGGATACATCAAGTCAGGTCTAGTTACTGTCAGATACAATAGACTCCCAACCAGACTTCTATAAGTTGATTCATCAGCCTTTGCATCACCATCTGACTTGGTGAGTTTTACATTGACTGCAAGAGGTGTTGAAACAGGCTTGCATCTTTCCATCTTGAACTTCCTCAATACATCCATGGCATACTTCCTTTGTGACAGAAAAATGCCATCATTGAGTTTATGCACTTCCATTCCAAGAAAGTAATTCATCACTCCCAAATCTGTCATCTCAAACTCATTGAGCATACTTTCTTTAAACTTGATAATACCATCACCATCATTACCAGTAACTAGTAAGTCATCAACATACAGGGAGACAATAATCTTGCTGCCATTCGCATCAGTTTTAACATACAAGGTAGCTTCATTTTGACTCCTTTTGAAACCATTTTGCAGAAAATGAGTATCAATTCTACTATACCAGGCCCTAGGGGCCTGCTTCAACTCATATAAGGCTTTGTGAAGCCTATAAACATCACTTTCATGCTCAGAAATCACATACCCTGGTGGCTGCTCCACATAAATTTCTTCATGTAGATTTCCATTAAGGAATGCTGACTTGACATCAAGATGATACAACTTCCATTCATGTTGAGCAGATAAGGCAGCTAGCAACCTAATTGTTTCATGTCTTGCCACAAGAGCAAACGTGTCTCCAAAATCAACTCCTACAACTTGTGTATACCCTTTCACCACTAGCCTAGCTTTGTACTTGTTTATGGAACCATTTGGATTCAATTTGGTTCTATAAACCCATTTAACACCAATAACCTTTCTGTTACTTGGTCTAGGAACAAGCTGCCACGTTTCATTTTTTGCAATCATTTTTAACTCCTCCTTCATTGCAATCCTCCATTCTTCCATCTTTGAAGCTTCCTCATAGCTGGAAGGTTCATTCACCATAACATTACATCTTTCATAAATTTCTGCTAAGGATTTTGTCTTCAAAATAGGAGAATTAGACTCAGCTGTAATATCATCATCAACTTCTACATCATCATTTAAATTCTGGCCATTTTTTTCAGCTTGTATAGGCTCCATCTCAAGCTGAATCCCTCTGGTATCTCTCTGTACTTGCTTGTTTTCCCAATTCCAGTGAGCTCCTTCATCAAACTGCACATCTCTACTCACCAAAATCTTGTTTGTTTGAACATTATACACCTTATAACCTTTTGAACTCACTGCATAACTAATGAAAATTCCCAATTGAGCTTTCTCATCAAGCTTTGTTCTCTTCACATCAGCTATATGAGCATAGCAAATTGAACCAAAGACTTTGATATGCTTCATTGAGGGTTTTAGACCAGTCCAAGCCTCCAATGGTGTCATACCTTGAATAGCTTTGGTGGCAAGCCTATTCAAGATATATACTGATGTATGGACAGCTTCTGCCTAGAAGGATTTGGGCAATTTCTTCTCTGCAATCAAGCTTCTAGCCATCTCCATTACTGTTCTATTCTTTCTCTCCGAGACCCCATTTTGTTGTGGAGTATAAGGAACAGTGAGTTGATGCTTGATTCCCATGTCTTCAAAGAATGCATTAAATCTGTTAGAGGTATACTCTCGGCCATTGTCTGATTTGAGCACCTTAAGCTTGCATCCACTTTCCACTTCAGCCATGTTTTTAAACTTCTTAAATACATCAAAAGTCTGAGCTTTATTGGCCAAGAAATACACCCATGTCATCCTTGTAAAGTCATTAATAAACAATAAAAAATATAGACTTTGATTCAATGAGGGTATGCTCATTGGACCATATAAATCAGTGTGGACCAATTCTAGTTTATTTTTAGCTCTAGCTACATTTGCTGCTGGAAATGGCCTTCTATGCATTTTTCCATACTGACATGCATCACAAACATCTTCAATTCTACTAATTTCAGGCAAGTCTTCCACCATGTTATGTTTTTGTACATAAGCCAGCACATTTACATTGAAGTGGCCTAACCTTTTGTGCCATATAATTGAATTATTATGCTTAGATAATAAGGCAGCATGCTTGACTTGTCTAAAATTTACTGGGAAGCTGTTACCTAGCATTTTAATCCTAGCAACTTCTACATCATAACAATCAACAATAACACAACAATCATCTTTGAATGACAATGAGTATCCTCTCTTCAATAACTGAGCCACACTTAATAAGTTTTGATCTAAATCAGGTATGAACAACACATCATGAATAACTTTAGTACCTAAATTTGTGTGAATCAGAACATTTCCTCTTCCTGCAGTCTGTACCATATTACCATTGCCTAGCTTGACTTTTGTTCTATCATTTTTGTTAAGAGAGGAAAATAAACTTTCATCCTTGGCCATATGACTTGTACACCCACTATCTACATACCACACTTCATTTGAGGCTGCATTGCAAACTTGAGTCACCATGAACAGATGATCATCTGGGATCTGTTCATCAGTGAAATTTGCTTGTTGTGCAGGCTGTTTTGTTTCTTGATTTGGCTTGGCTTTACAATAGCTTTCTTTGTGTCCCCATTTCTTGCAATAATTGCATTGAATTTGTGGCTTCCCTTTATACCAACAATCTTTTGCAAGATGATTTGTTCTTTTACATGTAGAACAAGATGAAAACTTGTTCCTTGCACCAGCTTCTATAAGGTTACTGTCAAGCTTTTCTTTTCCTTTTTTATCACCATTTCTAGGACCAAAACCTTGTTTCTTTTGATCCTTTTTAAATGGTTGATTCCTTTTGTGTTTAGCTTGGAAAGCACCCTCCATTTCATCACCAACTTTTATAGCAAGCCTCCGCTCTTGGGCTTGTAATTTGCTAACCATCTCAGAAACTGTCAAAGCCTTGAGATCACAAGACTCTTCGATAGCAGCTACTTTTGATTCAAATTTATCTAGTAAACTCACTAGCATCTTTTCCACAACTTTGTTGTCTTCAATAACATCACCATAGAGTCTCATTTGATTCACCAACTCTGACAGCTTCGATGAATAATCTTTGACAGTTTCTCCTTCCTTCATTCTTAACATTTCAAACTCTCTTTTGAGAGTCAGCAGCTTGACTGATCTCACCCTTTCACTGCCCTCGAACCTCTCTTTTAACTCATCCCATATCAACTTTGCAGTGTCAAGATGTATAATGCTTGTGAAGACTGAATCTGACAAGGCTGAATGCAGACATGTAACAGCCTTGTCCCTCTTCATCTTTTCTTCTTCATGTTGTTTCATTTGAGCTATTGTTGGGTTAGCTCTTAGAGGAGGAACTTGCTTGTCTTCAATAACATAATCCCATAAACCAAATGCTTTCAGATAGGACTTCATTTTAACAGTCCATATCTGATAATTTTCCCCATAAAATTTAGGCACATTAAGGGTATCATTGCTTGATGTAGCCATGCTTTCACTCATATGTGTTTGTCTCTCACTCCCAAGTGTTTAGACCTCACTAAACTCTCAAAGAAATCGAAAACAAACCTCACAGATCCTCAAAGAAGACAGTTCTGATACCACTGTTATCAGTTTTGAACTCTAAACATCCATAAAACATCAAACCATCATAATAGAAAACATAGAGGTTCTTGGATGTGAGAACGTAAAAACCCACACAGCAAACTTTAATTGAAAAGATTTATATACAAATACATGAGTGAAAGACAGCTAAGCATGGCTGTTAGAACAGAATACATCAACCCATACTTGCTGATATGAAAAAACCATCAAAGACAGAAAACTTCACCTAACACCACAAACATTGGTGACTGAAACAAGTTAGCTATAACTAATACAACTTAAACCATTGGTAGCTGATTAAACAAAAACCATAACACAACAAATAAACCATAAACTAAAAATGACCGAAAACAGCAAGCATCCTGCAACAGCTTGCACCATAAGAAAACAGCATCCATTGAGCACCAGCTCCAAAAAACAACAATAGCTTTGGAGTCTCTTAGAAAACTTTTAATATTTAACAATAACTCACTATTAGATATTAGTAGTTGAGTTTTTTATTGGGTTTCTAAGAACTACATGAAATGACCAATATAAGTGTAGTAACTAGAGTGAGCACATGATTGAATCAAAAGTTCCTTCCAATTAGGATTAGGTGAATAAACTTAATTGCTAGCTTTTAACTGATCAAAACTAGCACAGCATTGGTGAATTAACATTTTCATCGCATCATTTGTTTCTTTTGAAGATTAGTGTTTAAGTAGGTTGGCCATAATTATCATTAGCTTAATGTCATTTTTAATTAATTCAATTTCAATTCTTGCTTTTAATTTTCTCAACTCATCACGCTAAGAATTTAATCGGAGTACCATGCGATCTCTCTATGGGACAATCCTACATCTACTATGCTATAAGGGGTATATGGGTTTATAAATTTTATCACTGAGAGTACCAAAAATAAATAAATAAATAAATTTTTGGCACCGAAAAGAAAAGGTTCAATTTTTGGTGCTGTTACGGGGGAGGTTACAGTTACTTAATTGAGTTTTTAGTGCAACTGTAGTTTTTGTAAAATTGTTTATAGTTTTTATGTCAAATTGGGGTCGTTAGAGTCGAAACTGGACCATATGATATCGAGCTATTGCTATAGTGCACAAAATTATAGGAATCAAGCATGAAGGCAGAAGAAGCAGATTGGGTGGTGTTTCCTTATGAGTAGTAGGGAGAATGAGCTTCCCATCCATGGTTTGTGTAAGCCTAGCATTTGATGCCAACGGTGGATCACCTCGATTTGCTATCCAGACAACAGTAATATTTGGGGACTTGTGACCAGCCAGCTGCTTCCAACTAAAATGCCACTGACTTGTTGGTAAAACCCGAATACAAATCAGCCAGAAGGTGAGATCCATGAACGTAATTCATCGGTGGGAGACAATAAAAAACCTCCTAAGCTTATGAAATTTGATTGATTTTGTTGAGCAGCATCAGATCCTCTCATGAATACGAGGAGTAATAAAATAACATAAGCAGAAGCCATAAATGGGATTGTGGGATTGAGAGAAAGCTTTGATTGTGTTATTTTCAAATTATTGAGGTTTCTAAATTGTTAAAGAGGAAAACTTGAATGTCACGTGTAATCAATTATGATAATTGAAAAGCATTGAATTGTAATTGATTAGCGAAGGTAAGTCTACTTCGGGGGACCAATTAAGTCTACATTGGGGGACCGATTACATCTTACCTTGCTTCTACTTTTTATTTTTATTTTTGTAATTTCTGGTTTTTGTTAAGATTACTGAGAATGCCTTTGTAGAAGTCGATAACATCACATTTTGTTTTTCTCCAAGTTCTCCTTTTGATGGCTTCTATACAGGTTATGATGTGCTTAACACTATTTGTGCTCTCTCTTCTGATAAAAACTCAACTAGAAAGCACAAATTTGATATTTAAAAAAAAAAAGGATCTTCACTACAACCCAACAGTAACCGCAGTTCATGGTTCTTCCTTTCAGTCCTTTTCGCATTTGGTTTCTATTAACAGGGCAATGGCTATGCTGCTGGTATATGGCTGGTTAGTACTAATCCTGATAATATGACAGTGGTTTGGACTGCTAATCGAGATGACTACCCGGGTCTCCTTAAATTCTACAATTCAATTTACCAAGGGTGGACAGCTTGTTCTGCGAATAAGCCAAGCCAAGACACAAGGAACAATATATCTTATAAGTGGGGGGTCTCGGCTCTGATGTTAGATTTGGGTAACTCCATAATCTACATCATTCTGAAGTCACCGGATGGACTTCAAGTCGATCAACATCTAATCGCTCAAGTGGACAATTTTGTCTCAATGTAATTCAGAGGAGAGGCTTAGCTGCTGATCCTGTAAACCACACTGATACAAAAGCACCTGAGGAAATTTATTGGGAAATCAAAACTACAAATGTTGTGGATGAAGTAAGTCTCCATCTTACAGGAGCTGGAGTTTTACAGTTAACCAAGAGAAAGTTGATCTTAATTCTTACAAGTTGTAGCCAATGACCGAGTATTTTAATAATGCTCTAGGTGATGTACAAATAAACACAATCTACTTTGTAAATAATAACCAGTTCAGGTCAGCCCACAGAGATGGATAAAAACATTTGCACTAAGTATCAAAATTAATTAAAAACAACTTTATCCAAACTATCGAAATTGATTTGATTAAATGAGAAAATTTAATTAAATTAAAATAGCAATTAAACTTTAACAGAAATCAACAGTTGACTAGATCCAAGTATACAATTTTACTTAACTATTTCATTTAATTTATTTTCCTCAACCTAAAGATAATATTTACTTTGTATTCAATAAGACAATAGTATAGTATTTACAAGTCTCTTTTGATGGTTGGACAAACATACCCAAATCAATTAACTTGACTATATCTCTATGTAGATTAATAAACCTAAAGATTAAATTATCCTCTGACGATTATACAACTCATAAAAGTATATCTCTATCTCTTATGAATTATGTTATTTTATTGATTTCTAGACACATAATGGCTCTCTCGAATATATAATAGACACAAAATCTAATCAATTAACAGGCCTAAATTAATTGACAATATTAAACACCAATAAAGTAGAATACAAAAATAAAAATCAATTATAAAAATATTCCTGAATCATTGAATAAATTAAAATCATAGTTAAGGTACATTGTAGCCCATATTCAAAAAAATTAGTTCAGCATAATCAAGACAAAAGAAACAAATTTTACAAGAACAAATTCTATAATAAAATAATAAAGAAGAAAAGAAATAAACTATTTTTCTACTCCACTTGAATCTCCTCTGAAACTACTCTTACATGAATCTGCCTCTACCTGAATTGCTTTAATTCTTCTCTATACTCTCTTAGATGAGTTCTTGAATCTCCTATTGAAGCTCTCTATTTATAGGCACCAAAGTTGAGTTGAAAGAGGATTCCTAAATTGGACTAAAAAAAGATTCGTCAATCCATGATTAGAAAGAACTTGATTTGGAAATTGATTCTCTCACATTAATGGCTAACACATTTCATAATCTTGCTCAATTAATGTTTAAGAAGTTGCTTTGAAGTGGTAAAAAGGGAAACCTGAATTTCTTATGTTTTCTTATATTTGTCATGTCTCATGATAGCTTGACCTTCAGACACTAAATCAGTCATAACTTTCTCTTAAAACTTTCAATTGACGAATTATTAGAAGTTATGGAAACTAAACATTCAAGGTTTTAATTTGATAGGTTATGACTCACATAATTAAAGCTGTGCACAAGCTCCCACAAGAACACATTGCTTTCAGCCTAACAATTTGGTTATTCTCTTCTAGAACCTTTTCCAATCTACTTTCTCTCTAATTTCTCCTTTATCTTCCAAGTTTGATCTCTATCCATTCCTAAATTCAATCCTTGTCCACTTCTAAATTTGATCTTTATCTCAAACTCTTTCAGATAATCTTCTAGTTTTGACCAATTTTTTCTAGATAATCTTCTAATCTAGATATTCTTCCCTTGCTCTTGAAGAAATCTGATTCGAATTGAAACTCCCCAAAAATCTCTAATAGTCTTTGATTTTCACCCAAATTACTAACTTGATCTTGTAATTCTCAATCTGTACCAAAATTCTCAGAAATAATCAGAAACACCAAATTTTACCCAAATTCTCATCACAAAAGCTTGATTTATGAGTACTAAGTAATAATATATTTTTTCGTTATTAGCCAAAATCTCATATAGCTATGTTACAAACGAAATTATGATTTATTGGACAACACTTGATGTGGATGGGATTATAAGGCTTTACTTGCATCTCTTTAAGTTGGATGGTAGCTCTTACTTGACCATTAAGTGACCTGCATTGCAAAACAGTGCCAAGTGAAAGGTTCTTGTGGGTCTAATACTTTCTGTGCTATTAACAACACCGCAGTAGACTATTACTACTTTCTTGGTTTCGATTACATTGACCGTCTAATGAGGTTCATGGGCTGCTCAAGAAGCTTCTATGATGTAGAAGGTTGTAAAAGAAAGCAGCCAACTTTGTTTTACAACTTTACGGGTTTAAAGAATACCAAGTTGGGTGTACAAGCGCTTTGTTGCAGTAGGGTTGAATAAAGTAAAATTTTTACTTTAGTTCCTATATATTGTTGAAATATTACTTTTTTTACTCACAAATTCATTTTTAGTCTCAATCATTCCTAAAGTTTAAGAAATTTATCAAATTAGCCATTTCATTAGTCAACCGTTGTCAAACTTAACAATTGAAAATGTATTTTGATCTTTTTGTTCCACTAGCTATTTAAATTAATAAAAGAAAAAATGATCTCTACCATCCATCAAAGTTATGACGGATGCAGGATATTTAATGAGAAAAGATTAAATATAAAAATTTAAAAAAAATGAATAAAATAAGAGTAAAAAATACAAAACAAGACAAATTTAAAAAAAAAAAAATTGAAGAAACCAGAGAAGGAGATGAAGTAAATCACTCCATCTCTATCTGAGATAGAGCTCGAAACCATCTAAGATGGAGCTGTTCAAATGAAATTTGCACTTGACTTTAAACAAATTTTTTCACCCACTGTTCCAATATACACAGTTATTTCTAGTTATGAACTTAAATAAAATTTATATATTTTGTATATTACTTAAATAAAATTTATATATTGTTGTGGGTATTTTATTGTCTGTGAATAAAAATGGAAAAAGCCCAAGGATGAGGCCCAATGCGCCATTTTATAGGAAGAAGCCCATAAAGTGTAGTCAAAATGGTTAGAAGACAAAGGAAGAGGTATAGCCATTCAGTAACGAGTATACCCGAGCACACCTGATTATGTGATTGATCGTCTTAAAATCGCTAAGTGTCCAGATTAACTGTGCGAAGGTTTGATCGAGGGATAAAGCATAAAGATAATTGTTCGTGGTTAAATGGCTGCTCGATAAGTGCCCTTTAGAGGATATACAGCGATCAAGAAGCCCTTGCATCTGTTCGATAAATAGAAGGACAGTTGAATCTACTCGTCTGTTCGATAGCAGAAGCGCCTAACCATCAAAATAGTCTGCTCGCTGGGTGCAACGTCTGATCGCTGAAGCAGTCTGATCATTTGATGCAATGTCTGATCGCTGAACAGGGTGTTCGCTAGAGTTGACCAGTTGACCTTCTGGAAGGCGAATCAATTGAAATCAGGAAAAGAGTCAACTTACCTATTTTCATGCAAATAGAATCACGACATTCTTGGCAATTACTATATATGCAGTAGAGATAATCTTGGGAGATATTATCTCAATTAATGTATATTATTTTTTACCTTATCTGTAAGATTCTTAAACCTATTTTAATTATAACATCTCCACTATAAATAGGAGATAAAATTCGGTGTAAAGGACAGAGTGAAATAAAAAAAATACAATTACTTCGAGAGAGAGGATGGGTAATTATCATGGACGTAGGCTATTGTTTTTGCCGAACCACGTAAAATATGTTATGTCTCATCCGTCTTGGTCTGGGTCTTTCTAGTTTTGTGTGTGGTTTGTTGTGTCGCAGGTATTGGGCTTGAAGAACTAAGTTGACCAAAATTGAGTGTTAACATCTTTTGGCGCTAGAGGAAGGGCCCAGACTGCGATTTGACAATCGTTTTTTACTACTATTCTCTTTTTGTTTTTATTTACTGACATGGCCAGGATCAAGACAACTAGGATTGTTGCAACAGAGGCTGACCAATCGGAGGGCCACCAAGGTCAGGGTCAGGCGACAGGGACATCTAGTGCAACTTTGCCTCCACTTCCCCCACATCAAGCAGCTGTTGGCGGAGACGTTGCCCCATCTTGGCAGCAACGTCAGGAAGCACGTTAGGAGGCGTTAGAGAATACGGTAGCACAATTAGTGGAGGTCATCAAAACCCTAATGCAAGCCCAGGCCCAGGAGGTTCCCAGGGATGCAAACCCTCAATGCCAGTCGGTGGGTGTCTTACCTACTAGAAGAGAACAGGCTGGCAGGGTAAGAAAATGATCGGCGGTTTCTGTTCACTCCTCAAACCTATGCCCGAGAAGGGAAGGGCTTCAGGTTCATGAAGAAGAAGTAGCGCCTCACCCTTCCAACCTAAGAATCAGAGTAAGTCAGGATGGCAGCCGTCGTGTGGAGACTGACCGTGGGGATGAAAGAGTTCAACAGCGCAATGGAGAGCGTATACGCCGAAGAGAATCACCTTATGCAGGGAGTTCTCACAAGAGGAATGAATCACATGAAAGAATATCTCTGGACCGATGAGGTCACGAACTCGCTTCTCGAAAGGCAGGAAGAGTAGGAGGAATCATCAGTCCCTAGCAAGCAGGATTGAACGGCGGAACCCAATGGTATAGGAACTAATGCAGAGGGTTCAGCAATTGAAAACGAGACTCTGGCTCCATGGCCAAACAGGGGGACGAGAAGATAGAACCTCATTCTTGAGAGAGATTGAGACACAACTATTGCCACCAAGATTCAAGCTTCTGAACATCCCGCTTTATGATGGGGATAGTGATATGAATGATCATCTGGACACTTTCAAAGTTCAAATGGATTTGCAGACGTCTGATCCGCTGGTCAAATGTCGACTGTTCCAAGCAACATTAGGGAATGTGCCGAGGGCATGGCTGAGGAGTCTTCCAGCCCGCAGTATAAACGGCTGGGATGAGTGCCAAAGAAAGTTTACTAACCAGTACAAGGCGTTGAGAAAACAGCTCGCACCAACTTGCCACTTGGCGACTATCTTCCAGAAGCGGGATGAGACTTTAAGGGACTACATTGCTAGATTTAGACGTGAGGTAAACAATGTGGAGAATCCCTCTGATGAAAGTATCCTAACTGCTATTTCTGCAGGGCTAAGGAAGGACGGAAAGCTTTATAAAAGCATTTACAAGAACCCTGTGAAAAGCCTGGGGGAATTTTATGATCGTGCGGTAAAAGAGATTTGCTGGTAAGTCACTTTCAGGCAGAAGAAGTGCAGCGAGCAGAAAAATGGAGCGAGCAGCTCGCGCCAAGGAAAAAAAAGGGGTCAGCGTGAGAGTGAAGAGAGCGATCACAAGCATCGCTCCAGTAATCAGGTAGCGAAGCGATCAAAAAATGAGTCCAGAAGAAGAACGTCTCCACCGAGAAATCGCTACTAGAACTACAACGTCTTGATAGACAGACAGGGCAGGATATTTGAAGCAGAAAAAAATGGGAGAACTTCGAAAAACCAAGTTCCACAAATATCCCGAGGAGATTCCAAGACTCAAGGAAATATTGTGCCTACCATAGAGAAAATGGGCACTATACTTCTTAATGTAGGGAACTCAGGGATGTGATAGAAGAATTGATCAGAAGAGGTCGTTTAAGGGAGTATATGGCGCGACCAGAGAATTCGCATCCCCAACAAGAGTATCAGCCAACCCAGGAACACCCTGAGCCATCTCGACAACCTGCCTAGCCATAACCACAGCAGATGACTGATCAAGGCTACCTACCCGCTGTGAGGACTATCTTTACTATCCATGGAGGACCGCACATTGCAAGGACATCCAACAGATCACAAGAACGCTATGTGTGGGAAGCCAGCCGAGTCCTTCTAACCGGGCACAGTGAAACAAAGGGGCCGACTAAGAAAGTCAGAATAACTTCAAGTGGTATTATGGTCGGTGAAGAGGATGCCAAAGGTGTGCATTGGCCCCACAATGACGCACTGGTTATCAGGGCAAGGATTGGTAATGCTGAAGTAAGGAGGATAATGATGGACACAGGTAGCTCGGTGAATGTGATGTACAGAGATTGTTTTGAACAGATGGGTCTAACATCCGAGCAGTTAGTACCATCCCCTGAACCCCTCTTTGGTTTTACAGGAGATGCAATTGTGCCATTGGGACAGATCAGACTTCCCCTCGCTATCAGAGAAATAGACTGGTAGGCTCTTACGATGACAGATTTCTTAGTGATCGATTGTCCTTCGGCATACAATGTTATCCTCGGAAGATCGGCTATGAATGACCTAGATATAACAATATCCACCAAAATGCTCACTCTTCAATTTTCCACTCCGAATGGGGTAGGATGTGTCAGAGGAGAACAGGAAGTGGCGAGGAGGTGCTATAAATATGCAGTAAAAACTGGGGTCAAAGGAAAGAAGGTCAACATGGTGACCGAGGAAAAGAAACAACCGATCAGCGCTACAAGGGTGAGTCAGGACCTGGATCCAAGAGAAATAGATGAAGACTGAGCAATAGGCCCTGTGGAAGAATTGGAGGATGTGCAGGTTAGTGAGCAGGATGCTAGACGGTGTCTGAAGATAGGGAAAGACTTACTCCCAGACATTAAGGCGCAGCTCGTTAAGTTTTTGAAAGAAAATCTGGATGTCTTCGCATGGAATCATGAAGACATGGTAAGGATCAGCTCGAAAGTGATGTCACACAGACTAAACATTAATCCTCTCAATAAGCCAGTTCGTTAAAAGAGGAGACCAATGACGAAAGAGCGATATGAGGCGCTCAGGGAAGAGGTAGAGAAACTTCTGACGAATAAATTTATCAAAGAAGTCTATTACCCTGTCTGGGTGGCAAACCCTGTTCTGGTGAAGAAGAAGAACGAAAAATGGAGGACCTATATCGACTTTACCGATCTAAATAAGGCATATTCGAAAGACAGTTTTCCTTTACCGCGGATCGACCAGCTTGTTGATGGTATTGCAGGACATCAACTCCTCAGTTTCATAGATGCCTACTCGGGGTATAACCAGATCCCGATGAACCCCGATGATGAGGAGCACACTTCCTTCGTTACTGATCGAGGGCTTTACTGCTATAAGGTAATGCCGTTTGTGTTGAAGAATGCAGGAGCAACTTACCAACGGTTGGTAAATATGATGTTTGAACGTCTGATTGGGGGAACGATGGAAGTATATGTCGATGACATGTTAATAAAATCCAAACGAGCAAGCGACCATATGCGAGATTTGGGGGAGATGTTCCATATCTTGCAAAAATTTCAGATGAAGCTGAATCCCCTAAAGTGTGCATTCAGAGTAGCCTCAGGCAAGTTTTTAGGATTCATGGTCAACAGCAGGGGGATAGAAGCAAACCCCGAAAAAATCAAAGCCCTCGTTGACATGAAGTCACCTACCAAGATCAAGGAGGTGCAGAGTCTAAACGGCCAGGTTGCCGTCCTGAACAGGTTTATATCCAGGTCGATAGACAAATACATTCCGTTTTTCGATGTGTTGAGAAAGGCTAGAAACTTTTAGTGGACTGAGGAATGTGAAGCAGCTTTTCAACAATTGAAGGAATACATAGGTCGAGCACCTTTACTATCTAAGCCAGTTGAAGGGGAGAAACTGATCGTTTACTTAGGAGTTTCATAGCACGCCCTTAGCAGGGCTCTAATCCGTGAAGAAAATGGAAAGCAACTTCCTGTGTACTATATTAGCAAAAGGTTGCTCGACGCAGAAACCAGGTATACGCCCATGGAAAAACTTGTATACTGTTTGGTGATAGCATCAAGAAAACTCCGCCCTTATTTTCAGACCCATACCATTGAAGTTTCGACCAGGTACCCTTTGAAACAGGTTCTTCAAAAGCCTGATACCTCTGGTCGTTTACTTAAATGGGCCATCGAGGTCGCCCAGTTTGAGATAGAATTTAAACCTTGAACAGCAATCAAATGGCAGGTGTTAGCATATTTTGTGGCTGAGTTCACGGGGTCGGGTAGTGAAGAACCCGAATCTTCTAAAGGTCCATTCTAGGAGCTGTATGTAGATGGATCCTCGAGCGAGTAGAAAGCTGGGGCCGGTGTAATGCTGATAAGCCCGGAAGGTCATAGAATTTTGTGTGCTTTAAGGTTCAAATTCAAGGCCACCAATAATGAGGCCGAATATGAAGCACTATTGACAGGATTAAGGTTGGCCAAAGAAGCACAAGCAGAGCGGGTTAGAATTTACAGTGATTCTCAGCTTGTTGTATGCCAAGTCCGAGAAGAATACCAGGCCAAAGGATCTAAAATGGCCGTCTATCTGTAAAAAGTCTGGGAATTTTTGTCAGTGTTTGAGAAATACGAGCTGTACCATGTTCCGCGATCACAAAATTCTCATGCAAATACATTAACTCGTTTGGCCACTGCTAAAGACGCAGATTTCATTGGGGCTGTGCCGGTAAAAGTCTTGCCCATCCCAAGCACAGAATCGTGAGATGAAGCGATGGCGATTGTGGTAGCACAAGACTCCTGGATGAATCCTCTGGTAGAGTATTTACAAAACGAAAAATTACCTGAAGGTAAATTGGAGTCTCGTCGTCTTCGAGCGCGAGCAGCTCGGTATTGCATCTATGACGACGGACTATACAAAAAAGGATTCTCGGCTCCACTGCTTAGGTGCATTGATGGCTGGGACTGTCAAGCCGTTCTGAATGACATACATGCTGGACACTGTGGCAATCACGCCAGAGGGCTATCATTGGCTCAGAAAGCTCTTCGGTAGGGGTACTATTGGCCGACGATGAAGCAGGACTCGATTGAAATAGTCAAGAAGTGTGACAAATGTTAGAGATTTGCCAGAATACCTCGAGCTCCACCAGCTTTCTTACAGCAGATAGTCAGTCTGTGGCCTTTCGCCATCTGGGGCATGGAGCTGATCGGACCGCTCCCTACAGCTCGAGTGTAAACATGCTATTGTAGCAGTAGATTATTTCACGAAATGGGCAGAAGCTAAAGGGCTTACCGAGATATCTTCAGCCAAAGTCGAGAAGTTTGTCTAGGAGAATATCATTTACAAGTTTGGGATTCCACAGCAGATCATGACAGATAATGGAACCTAGTTTAATAACGAGCAGTTTCAGAAGTTTTGCAGGGATCTTAGAATTAAAAAGAGCTTTTCGACAGTAGATCACCCGTAGGCCAATGGACAAGTGGAAGCTGTCAACAAAATCATCAAGCAAAACTCAAAGACTAAGCTGAAAGCAAGGAAAGGAGCTTGGGTGGATGAACTGCAGAAGGTGTTATGGGGGTACAGAACCACTGCTCGCAACACTACAGGAGAAACTCCTTTCACATTGGTCTATGGCTCGGAGGCAATGATTCCAGTAGAATATGAGGTCGCTAGTCAACGTAGAACTACCTTCAATCAGAAGGATAACGACCATCTGCTCACTGCAAATCTGGATCTGATTGAGGAAGCAAGAAACGAAGCCCAAATGAGGATTGCTGTCTATCAGCGAAGGATTGCCAGGTTCTACAATAGGAAGGTTTGCGTCCGAAAATTTAAAGCAGGAGATCTGGTTTTACGCCTTATTCTACCAGTTGCCCGGAAATCGAGTGATGGAACGCTTGGCCCAAATTGGGAAAAACCTTATATTGTGAAAGACAGTCTAGAGAATGGAGCTTACCACCTGACTAGCCTGGAAGGAGCAGAAGTTCCCCGAGCATGGAATGCCGAGATTCTTCGGCCATATTATGTTTAAAATTATTTGGTTTATGCTTTGATAACTTATTTTTTGGTGTGTATGAATGCAGCTTTTAAGTTAATAAAGATTTTCTTCAAACGGCAATTCCTGATCGTTTCACATTCGGCTTATTATTATTTCTACTCATGCTTTGGAAGGATCAATTGCTACCTGTGAGCGAGTAGACTCTGGAAGGTTCAATTGATGCCTGTAAGCAAACGCTCTGGAAGATATGATTACCACCTATGAGTAGCCGGGCTCTGGAAGGTGTAATCTTTATCTGTGAGCTGAAAACGTCCTGGAAGGCCTTAACATAACCTGTGAGCAAACGGACTCTGGAAGGAGTGCTCATGGCCTGTGGACTCATGAAATAACCCTGGAAGATCTATGTAACCTGTGAGCGAACGAGCTCTGGAAGGAATATTTGATCTGTGGTCCTAAACGCTAGGAAAAATTGGCAACTTACAAACCAACTGAAAAAGGGAAATGGTCTGTCCAGATATTTGACCGAACAGAGGTAAGGGGCCTTAAAAAGGATAATTTCAGCACGCTAGCTGTCCCCACACCTACTCTGCTCGAATGAATTTTAATGCTGGGAAGAAAACTTATAAATCAACTTTATAATGCAAACAGTTTGCTGGAGAATAGACCGAGCAGAGGTAAAGGGCTTTAAAAAGGATAATTTCAGCACGATGGCTGTCCTCACACTTGCCCTGTTCAAACAAATGTGATTACTATTTAAGCCTACGAGATTTAACGAAGTAACTAAGAAAAGTATGTGAATAAAGATTAATAAAGATTAATAATAAGCAATTCATAAAAATTATCCATAACATGAATTTGTTACAAGTAAAACAGGTGAAATTCCTAAGTGCTGGGAGGGAAATTCAGCTCGCCCAAAGCATCACTATCATCTATATTAATTGGACGAGGAGAGCTGGAGGAAGATCCTGCATGAGTAGGAGCAGCACTATTAGAGGAAGGATGACCGGATTAGGAAGCTGAGAGATTGGTTTTGATTGGGCCTATTGAGCGTACAACTTCACTTCTGCCACGGTCTCTGGACCAAAGAATGAAACATCCACGTTTGGTCGTTTAAGCCATAGATTGTACAGGAACAAACTCCCTGTTCTGTCCTCTGCTTCTCGGACCAAGGTCTCAATACGCTCCTGCTCCAAGACTATATGTTCCTTAAGATAAATCGCCTCCTGCCTCATTGCTTCTATAACTATTTTAGCTTCAGCCGCTCCATGCTCACGCAAGGACAACTCCCCATTTAGCTCCTCGTTTTCTGTTTTCAGCTTCTTCTCTGAATCCTGAGCAAAATGAAGTGTCTTCTTCAACTCTTCGATCTCTTTGTCCCTGGAGACAATCTGCTCATTTTGCATCTTCAAATTCTCCCGCTGCTCAAGCCTCTGGTTAACGGACTTTTTATATTCTCGCTCCAAATTGCGAAAGGCCTCCCTTCATTTTTCAAGTTTCAGTTTGGAAGAGCTCACCTCTTCTTGCATTCTGTTCTTTTCATCTTCCAAGGAATTGATGGTTGCTTCCATGGTAGCTTTCTCCTCGTGCCAATCCGAAATCTCTCTGAGTAGTTTCATGTATGCCATGGATGCCTGAAAGGAGTTGTTAGTTAAACAGGAAGAACGAAGAAGAAAGCAACAGCAATAAAGGTAAAAGATTTACGAGCATATTGTGGAAGCCCAAGTAGTTGATTAGCCTCTCGCCCTTCATCTCTTCATTAAAAAGGGCTAGTTTCTTCATCCCCAGGAATTGAGGCGCGCAATCTAAAATATCATTGTAGTATATCCCCGTATTAAAATCCTGGATCTGTTCTTCAGTAACAGAGTCTTTCCCCTGTATCTTTTGATGTTTTGAGGGGGGCTCTGCGGCAATCCCTTTGCCTTTATCAACGCTTCGAGGGCGAGCTGCCGGTGAACTGCTGGCAGCAGGAATAGATTGAGAAGCGGCATCTTTGTGAGCATCTCTGTTTGAAGATTTCCTCCCCACTGATTTTTATCTCATTAGGCGAACAGGGGACGCGTCAGAATCTTTTTGGAGAGGTGGTTCTGAGGTAACCTCAACAACCAGTGGAGTGTCTGAGCTCCTAGCAGCCTGGTCGGGTTTCTTTGAGACAGGAGCCCGATCGGGTAAAGGCTGTTCGAAATGAAGCCTCACCATTTCTGGAGTTTGTGTATTTACTAAATGAGAAATTTCTTTTCTAGAGGCTTTGAAAGCAGAAGGGATCTCTTTGTCCTCGCGAGAGCTTAAATCAGAATTTTTGTCCAGTAACTCTTGGTCGGCCACGGGGGCAAGACCGCGTAATTGAAGAAGGAGGTCGGAAGACGGTTGATTGTCCGAAGGAGTTTTGACCTCAGAAAATCGTTCCAAGAAAAAAAGCTCCTGGTCGGATAAGGGAATTTCGCTCTTGGCGACGCCTGCGAAAGAGAACATTAGCGACGAGCAGGATGAGAGTAAAGTAATTATAAATATATATATATATATATAAGAATGCTTACTGGGAGAAAGGCAAAAGGAAAAATTCTTTAGATTTGATAAAGACAAACACGACGCGTAGCACCATCGCTACTTGTAGTCGCCTACGTTGGACTTACTGACCCCTTGGGGGAGGTTTACTTTGTAAGGGGATTTTCGGGCCGAGGTATAATAAAACCCATCTTTCTTCTCGGATTTAGGTCCCGTGGTGCTCTTAAACAGAAAAAGATGTTGGATCATTGCAGGGGTCGGAGGAGGAAGGCCGTTTTTAAGAAAAATTGAAGCTAGGGCAGTAAGGTGAGCATAAGAGTTAGGAGTAAGTTGAAAAGGGGCTAAATTAAGATCGTTCAGAAGAGCGACCAGGTAAGGATGAAACGGAAATCTAAAGCCGGCCTTTATATGTTGATGGCTTATAGCAAAGAAACCTTTAGAAGGGAAGGCCGCGTGGTCAGAAGCCTTTGGCACCATAGCGTGGCAGCCAGAAGGTAAGGAGAAGCCTTCAGCGATAGTTTCGAGATCACTAAGGCTAAGGGAAGACTCATATCTGAAAAAGGGGGTGCGAGCAGAAGAAGCATGGTACTCGGAAGGGCCTGAAGCAGCCCCACCACTCTAAGAGACCGTGTTGTCAGTATCCTTGACTCGGGTAAGTTCCTCCTCGGAGGCTACATCAGTAGACCTTACCTTATGACCGCGACGACTATGACCAGACATCCACAAAAGCAATAGGGAAATCAGGTCGCAGAAAGTAGACCAGAACTCAGTATTTAAAGGTACTCCTACTTCTCTAAAAAGACCAGTAATGCCTACAAAGGGTTGCCAACTGCAGGGAAACCCTACTTACAAGCCTAACGGACTACAAAGAGTATTGAGCAAACCGGTGGCTTCTCGATTCCATTGGGAGTAAGAATATCAGACGAATACCCACAAGGAATAGCATGTGAAAATATAACTAAAAATGATTAAACGAATAATCTACTCCAGGCTTTCCGAGATAAACCGTGTCAAAAGTACAACAAAAACACTTGCAAGAAACAAAAGCTTATGCCCATATAATCAAACACATGCAAGCAACAATCATAGCTAAAAAAGATTGAGAAAGAATGCGAGAAGTTACCTTGAGTATGGAAAGTGACGCTGGTGAGGAAGAAGAAAATACAAGAAAATAATGGCGAACGAGAGAAGAATGGAAGCAGTAAAGTACCTGTCTTCGAAAGTGACTGGTAGAAGGCGAAGATGGAGCGACAGGGGGTTTATGTACAGCTGACGTCTCGGAACCCCAATCGTCAACCAGAACACCTGAATGGTTGTCGGTAATTCAGTGATTTAGCGCGAAAACCGCGGTTTCGTCATCATGAGCAGCCATCGAAGAAACGCGCATTTAATGCACGCATTAATAAACGCACGACACTTGATGTACAGAGAACCGGCCCTAAGGAATTACCACGTGGCACAGATAAAATAACGTTTAAAAAAAGGCGACGGTCCATGTCCCGCCATAAATACTCTAAAATTAAGAATGTTGCTTTCAGTACAAAAAATGTACTAAAAAGCAAGGGGACTAGTGTTGTGGGTATTTTATTGTCTGTGAATAAAAATGAAAAAAAACTCAAGGATGAGACCCAATGCGCCGTTTTATAGAAAGAAACCCATAAAGTGTAGTCAAAATGGTTAGAAGTCAAAGGAAGGGGTATAGTCATTCAGTAACCAGTATACCCGAGCACACCTGATTATGTGATTGATCGCCTTAAAATCGCTAAGTGTCCA
This sequence comes from Dimocarpus longan, assembly GCA_022984855.1. Taxonomy (NCBI): domain Eukaryota; kingdom Viridiplantae; phylum Streptophyta; class Magnoliopsida; order Sapindales; family Sapindaceae; genus Dimocarpus; species Dimocarpus longan. The sequence goes on along the minus strand of CM041019.1, from coordinate 20,253,067 downwards.
GATTAACTATGCGAAGGTTTGATCAAGGCACAAAGTATAAAGATAATCTGTTCGTGGTCAAAGGGCTGCTCGATAAGTGTCCTTTAGAGGATATCACAACGATCAGGAAGTCCTTGCGTCTGTTCGATAAATAGAAGGACAGTTGAATATACTCGTCTGTTCGATAAACAGAAGGACAGTTGAATCTACTCGTCTGTTCGATAAACAAAAGGACAGTTGAATCTACTCGTTTGTTCGATAGCGGAAGCACCTAACTGTCACAGTAGTCTGCTCGTTGGGTGCAACTTCTAATCGCTGAAGCAGTCTGATCATTTGATGCAATGTCTGATCGCTGAATAGGCTGTTCGCTAGAGTTGACCAGTTGACCTTCTGAAAGACGAATCAATTGGAATCAGGAAAAGAGTCAACTTACCTATTTTCATGCAAATAGAATCACGACATTCTTAGCAATTGCTATATATGCGGTAGAGATAATCTTGGGAGATATTATCTCAATTAATGTATATTATTTTTTACCTTATCTGTAAGATTCTTAAAACTATTTTAATTGTAACATCTCCACTATAAATAGAAGGTAAAATTCGGTATAAAGGACAGAGTGAAATAAAAAAAATACAATTACTCAGAGAGAGAGGAGGGGTAATTGTCGTGGACATAGGCTATTGTTTTTGCCGAACCACGTAAAATCTGTTGTGTCTCATCCGTCTTAGTCTGGGTCTTTCTAGTTTTGTGTGTGGTTTGTTGTGTCGCAGGTATTGGGCTTGAAGAACTAAGTTGACCAAAATTGAGTGTCAACATATATTCTGTATATTCATCCCAATATAATTGTATATAAACACGTCAAATATGTAAATGTATATTGAAACTAATAACTTGTATGATCTATTCATCCCAATATACTTTGTATATTTACACTTGCATTGTACAAATATAAAATAAATTACATGTGTCTTGCAAGCAAAAACAAAACATTCAAGTCGTGGGGACAGAAACCTAGACCTCCATGGAATGAACAAAAACACCCATCGTCTTGTGTTTCCAATACATGGGTATCTCTTCTGCATTGAACTTTATTTCAATTCCGTCCTCAAAACCATGTGCTCGATGATGTTCATGCTACATGCACCGTAATTTCCACTACATCACATAAAATTATACTAATTTTTTGGTAAACTATAATCACCACTACTAAAGCGCAACATTTTTTACTTACTCTACTGATTATTGTGGAACTTACAACTTGGAAATGATGTAAAACAACATTGGTTCATGTGACAACTCCTTATTTCAAATCGTGAATAATCTGATGTTATACAAGAGATCTAGTAACAAGTAGCAAAGGTAGGATAACTATTGCTTCTGGATGTTACAAATAGTGGATTTCTACCATGGGTCATACAGCCAAATCGAATAGGAGGTCAAGTCGACCCGAGCCACTACCCACTGCTGGTACCCTAGATTGCATGGTATAAACAACTGCAAAAAAAGTTTAGTATAATCGACATGCTGTTCAATCACTCTAAATGTTTAACAAAAAAAATTAACATGTAATAACATACTGAATCGACTTGATGCCAAGGGCCTGTGCCTTTCGCATTGCCACCAACCGCTTTAGAGATCATGAAATTAGGCTACGTCGGATGATTCAGCCATGGGAACCCAATTGGAGGTGCATCGGCATCAATATCGGGCTGGTATGAACTCCACATGTAAAGTAGGTTTATCTGTATAATAGTTATGTAATTGAACAATAATTTTAAAAGTAATACATAAAACTTAAACATAAAAAGATTATTTACTCCCATAAAAGATAGGATCCATGATGTTCATGTTTTGTGCGTAAGTGGATAGATCCTGTCCCTAACACATCCGTAGAACCCTCAAGTATACCCCCAAATGATGTAAATGACTATGAAGTTTAATATTTAACAATGTCTTAAATAGAATTTCCAACACATAAAGTTGCCAGTCCTACCATGCAATGTTGATCTCCATGTACGTGAACTAATGTGTCGTAACATGAACTCTAATGCGCACATCACATATGAAATGCATAAAAATGTAATTCATAAGTAAACCTCCACTACCAGAGATGAAAGAAATTTTATCCATTTTTATAGGTATTTTCACTATAGGGCAGCCGTGTTAAAAATTATTTATATTGCGTTACCTTGTTGATTCAATCTGGAACGATGATAATTACTTTAGGAATCGAGATTTTTTGAGTGATTAATAGTTTATATTGAGGTAGGAGTTTTATCCTGATCTTTTAGTAATTTTTATGTTAAAGTGGAATTTATTTAAAATATATATGTATAATTTTGAAAGTGTGTTGATTATTTGCGGAGATATATTGTGGATTTCTTTTTGAAGTATTTTATGGTTTGTTTGGTGAAAATTTGTGGTTTTATGACATGTTTATAAATTTTAGTTTATTGAATTAGCAGCCGTTATACTATCGAAATGTTATAAATAAAAAGGAAAGTTTTCAAAATATCGAATCTTATATATATATTGTATTGATTGTATGGTAACTCATCTGAATTGTTTTGTTAACTTAAATAAGGTAAAAATCCATTGTCCTAGTCATTATATGATGCTATCAATAGCTATTCATATGATACGATTTTATGTCGGGGTTACTGCGCAGGGTATTTTCTGGTATGACTACTAGTATCACTGTATTTTCTCCTATTCATATGATAAGACTTTATGTTAGGGTTACTGCATGGGTTATTGCGCAGGGTATTTTCTGGTATAGCTACCAGGGTCACGGTGTGCCAAATGTTGTTTTTTTTATTCAAAATAATTTATTGAAAACTGTAGGCCACCGGGTATATGACTAGGGGACGAGATTTATCTTGTTTTGAAAATGACATGACTTGATATAAACACTTAAATATTGTATGACTATTCTAGTAGCCTATATATTTTATGAAATGGTTTATTGAATTTGTTAAACAGTTAAGCATGCAGAGTTTTAATAATAATTTTAGAAAGCAGTTTCCAAAACCTTATCGAGAATGAAATCCTACTAAGCACTAGCTCATCCCTTCTTTATTTTTTTCCTTCCAGGAAATGTGCAAGGTGATTTAGGTGGCCATCGGGTGAATTAGGTAGAAGACCAAGGAAATCAGGGATTATACATGTGATATGGATATTTAGTTTATTTCATTTTAAGTTTGGTATTTGGAATTGAATGTCCTTGCAACTCATTTAAGGGGCTTGCATTCGATGTATTTAAGACATTATGTTAAGAACGCCAAAGTGTTGCAATTTCATTTGAGATTCTAAATGAATATGAATGCTTAATTATGATAAGTTGATTGCACGGCTAAGTGTTTATGATTTTATTATTTACTCTGAATCTATGATTCCTAACAGGTGTTCACATATCTGTGGGAATGGTCCCCACCGGGATTATTTTAGAATATTTTGAATATTTTCGTTTCATCATTCACAATGTTTTATTTTGGTACTCTAGAGTATCCAAAACAGGAAAATTTTATTTATATTTTTTAAAAATTGAAAATTTCTATTTATTAATATTTACGATTCTGCCACAGCCCAGTGCCCGGATCGTGACAGAAACGTTGGTATCAGAGCTTTTGGTTTTTCATACCTCGAAATGTGACACCTACTAGAATAGATGGATGATATTTTACTTAATCGGCATCGTTATTTTGTTAATACTCTGATGTTTAAATTTTAGGTTGAGAAAATGCCTTTAAGAAGGAGAACCCGAGGACAAGAGTTTAGGACTGACAGTCCACCACCGCCGCAACCTACGAGTGAACAGATGGCCAATTTCTTTGAAGCTTTTATGGCGATGTCTGCCTCTTATGCTCCCTGGGTCAAGGACAAAAGTGAAAGGTTGAGGGATTTTTGTAGAATTTTTTATACTCAGTTTAATGGTCGACAAGACCTTATAGCCGCTGATAGATGGTTGAAAACAATTAAGAGATCTTTTTCCCAGGTCGATACCCCTAGAGAGTTCTGGGAGGATTTTGCTGTTTATCGACTAACTGGTGACGTAATTATATGGTGGGAAAATTTGAGAGCACACCATGATCTTACGGGTATAGATTGGGATGCTTTCAAAGAGTTGTTCCGTGATAACTATTTCAGCACCAGTCACAGACAGGCACTAGCTGACATGTTTGAGACTATTGAGCAAGGAGGGATGACTGTGAACGAATATTGTATGAGGTTCATGGAGTTATCCCAGTATACAGGTAGGGCTGATGAGTCATTGTTACTATCGAAGTTTTTGATGCATCTGAGGCCCGCAATAAGAAGCAAAATCTATACCTAAGAATTTAAAAGGATCACAGATTGTTTAGCTGCAGCCGCCTTAGCTGAAACAATCGTTGGAGATGGTTCATTCCACCAAAATCAAAATCGTGGCAGTGGAGATAGGAAAATGACCAAGAAAAATCAAGGGGGATGACGTGACAATAGTAATACTACTAGTGGGAGTGGCACCAGTAGTGGTGGATCCTCCGGGTGAAGTGCACCATATAGGAATTGCTTTAATTGTGGACAACAGGGTCACTTAAAGAGTGCTTGCCCCTATCCGAAGAGGTCATCATCATCCCGTAGGGGAATTTTAGGGAATCGTTCAGATTCCATTTCCTTCCAAGGTCAGCCCGTGCCTAATCAGTCACATACATCATCTCCAGCTTTCACCTCCCCTCCTCAATACCATCATCAATACCGCACGCCTACCATGGGGTTTAATCAGAATGTTCCTCAGAGTTTTCAGACCCCACAAACATCTGGGAGTCAGGGTAATCGTGACTACAACATGGGTTCAAGTGCTAGTGGAAGTCGTTCGGGAAATGGGAGAGGAAAAGGAAATGGGAGGGCCGGACAAGCTTATACTGCCATTGCTAAAGAGACATATCATCAATATGGCATAGGGGTAATTGATGGTATGATTCTTATCTCCCGTTCTTGGGCTCATGCTTTATTTGATACTAGCTCAACCCATTCTTTTATATCCATGTTGTTCGCAAATACTTTAGGATTGGGTGTTGAGAACCTTAATATGCCTTTGAGTGTAAGAACCTCTTTGAGTAGAGTTCATGATTTAACAACTTTTTGTAAAACAGTGAGCATTGGGATAGGTGGTAGGAGGTTTTCTGATGATTCGATTGTGATTCATATGGAGTAGTTTGATGTGATTTTTGGTATGGATTGGTTAGTTAAATATTGGGCTATAATTGATTGTTATAATAAGAAAGTGATACTTCACACAAAGAATGGTAAGGTCGTTTATCAAGCGACTCACGGGGTATGGCAACAAAGTCCAATTTTGAAACCATTATTAGGTGGGAAAAGAATGCTGGAGAGTTATGGGAGTTTGTTTGCTATTAATGGAGGAACGGGGATGGTGAACCAGTATTCCCCATTGTATGTAGTTGAGGAGTACTCAGATGTGTTTCCTGATGAGTTACCAAGGTTATCGCCGAATAGGGAGATGAAGTTCTGTATTGATTTAATCTCTAGAGCTCAACCAATTTCCATAACTCCTTATCGCATGGCACCAGCAGAGTTGGGGGAATTGAGGAAACAATTGGGAGAGCTTTTAGAGAAGGGTTTTATTCGAAAAAGTACTTCCCCTTGGGAAGCTCCCGTTTTGTTTGCAAAGAAAGCAGATGGTTCCTTGAGACTTTGTGTGGATTTTCGAAAGTTAAATCAGCTAACAGTGAAGAACAAGTATCCTTTGCCCAGGATAAATGAATTGTTTGATCAATTGGGAGGATCAAAATTCTTCTCAAAAGTTGATTTGAGGTCCGGTTACCACCAGCTAAAGATTCGAGAGGAGGATGTTCCTAAAACAGCTTTTCGAACCCGTTATGGTCATTTTGAGTTTCTTGTTATGCCGTTCAGGTTAACTAATACCCCTACAGCTTTTATGAACCTTATGAATCGGATTTTCAGATCGTTCTTGGATAAGTTCGTGGTGGTGTTTATTGATGACATTTTGATTTATTCGAAGACTCAAGAGGAACATGCAGAACATTTAAGGATAGTCCTACAAACGCTTAGGGAGAACCAGTTGTATGTAGGGGTGGCAATTTGGAACCTGACACGACGAGTCAACATGAAACCAACACGATAATTACGAGTTAGGGTTGAACGTAAACGGGTTGGATAAATTAACGGGTCAACCCGTTTAATCCGTTAACTAATCATGTCGGGTTAATCGTGTCACGGGTTGACCCATTAAGTGAGGGTAAAAATATAATTCGATATTAGAGGGCATTAATGTAATTTTAATTAGAGATATATGTAGTCTTCAAAGTCCAAACCCTACATTACACATTTGTTACAACTTACAAGCAGCCGCCGCCCCCCTCCACTCCACCAGTCCACTGTCCACCTCCACAACCGCCGCAGCTCCCACCGCCATGCATCTCGTTTGGTCGTCGCGCGGCCGCGCCACATCTCCTTCGGTCGCCGCCTACACTACACATTTGTTACAAACAGCTGCCGCCCCCCTCCACTCCACCAGTCCACTGTCCACCTCCGCAGCCGTCGTAGCTCCCACCGCCACGCGTCTAATTTGTTCGCCCTGCCACATCTCCTTCGTCACCCATCGTCTCCTTCTGTCATCGCCCCATCTCCTTCCATCGATCGTCTCCTTCGGGTCGTCGCCTCGTCGATCTCCTTCGATCGTTACGCCGCATCTCATCCGCATCGTCTCCTTTTGATTGTTTTGATTATTGCTTACTGTTTTGATTGTTGTTTACAATCAATATTCTGATTGTTGCTTACTATCAATGTTCTGATTGTTACTTACTTGATTGTTTTAATTGTTGCTTACTGTTTTGATTGTTGCTTACAGTCAATGTTCTGATTGTTGCTTACTTGATTGTTCCCTTTATGAAATCAGTGAAGCAAATTTGTCGTGAGGTGAGTTCCATCAAACCTTTTAACCATTGATCATCATGATCTGTATGTAGCCAATTTGCATTCTTGCACACTTACTGTCTAAGTTCTTTAGCTTCATGATCTATAACTAGTGTACTTTTGGAGTTGAGGATTATAATTTTGTGTTTTGTTGTAAGAAGTATATTATGGTAATATTGCCTTTATGTGATTTGAAAAAAAAGAAAGATCAAATTCTGTAGGGTCATTAAACGGGTTGATAATGTGTCAGTTAAACGGATTGATAACGTGTTGGATAAACGGGTCATTAACGGGTTGATAAATAACCCATAAATAAACGGGTTAATCAGATCGTTTTCGTGTCAACTCGTTACGAATCGTGTCATGTTCATGTTGAAGGGGTTCAACCTGTTTAGTTATCGTGTCATGTTCAAGTCGTGTCAAAAATTATCATATCGTGTTCGGGTCTTGTCCAACCCAACCCGTCAACCCGGATTGGCACCCCTAGTTGTATGCAAAGAAAGACAAGTATGACTTCTGTTTGATCGAGGTCAAATTCTTGGGTCATGTGATCTCTCAAGAAGGAAAATCCGTGGATCCAGCAAAGGTAGAAGCTATTCTGGAATGGGAACGACCAAAGAATGTAATAGAAGTTTGTAGTTTTCTTGGTCTATCTGGTTATTATCGTCGTTTCATTGAGAACTTCTCGAGAACTGCTATGCCATTGACCAAGTTGACAAGAAATGATGTAAAGTTTTTATTGGATGAAGATTGTGAAGTTGCTTTTCTGGAGCTAAAACAAAGGTTGACCACAGCACTTGTTTTTTACCGTACTAAATAGTACCCTATGTGGTGTATACAGATGCCTCAAGCACCGATTTAGGTGCTGTTCTGATGCAAGGGGGAAAAGTGGTGGCTTACGTTTCTCGTCAATTGAAACCACATGAAAAGAATTATCCCACTCATGATCTAGAACTTGCTGCTGTGATTTTTGCCTTAAAAATCTGGAGGTGTTACCTTTATGGGGCAAAGTTTGATATCTACTCTGATCATAAGAGTTTGAAGTATCTCTTCACCCAACAGGACTTAAATTTGAGACAAAGGAGATGGGTTGAGTATATGAAGGATTATGACTTTAATCTTCAGTATCATCCGGGAAAAACAAATGTGGTTGCAGATGCCTTGAGTAGAAAACCGCATGGGACATTGGCAAGCTTGGCATTAGATGATTGGAAGAGGACAATGGTCATTGAAGATTGTACCGCAAGTTATATTTGCAACATGGTGGCCACTCCTAGTACCTCACAACTTGTTAAACAAAGCCAATGGAAAAACGAGGAATTAAGGACTACTTGGAATTGTCTACAAAATAGAGAACAATTGGAGAATTGGGAGATTAAGACAGACGGATTTTTGTATCACTATGGAAAGGTGGTAGTTGCCAACAATCTAGAGCATAAAGAAGCTACTTTGGTCGAGGCTCACAAGTCAAAATCGGTGCATCCTGGTAGTATAAAGATGTATCACGATTTGAAGAGGCAATAATGGTGATCCGGAATGAAGCGAGATGTAGCTGAGTTTATTGCCAAGTGCATGATATGTCACTAGGTAAAAGCCGAGCATCAGCGACCGTTAGGTTTACTTCAGCCATTGCCGATTCCATAATGGAAATGGGACAGGATCACTATGGACTTTGTGATAGGATTACTTTTGACCTCACAAAGGTATGATGCAATATGGGTCATTATGGATCGATTGCTTAAAACAGCCCACTTTATACCTATAAGAAAGGACTATAAGCTCGTTAAGCTAGCTAAACTTTATGTTGAGAACATTGTCCAATTGCATAGTGTACCCTCTAGTATTATTTTAAATAGAGATCCGCGATTCACTTCTAGATTTTGAAGAGCCTTACAAATTGCCTTGGGATAGAACTAAATCTTAGCACTGCTCAACACCCTCAAACTGATGGACAGTCTGAGAGGACTATCCAAATATTAGAAGATATGCTCCATTCTTGCATTTTGGACTTCGGAGGAAATTGGGGTGAACATCTACCATTGGTGGAGTTTGTTTATAATAATAGTTATCATATCAGTATCGGTATGGTCCTATATGAGGCCTTGTATAGAAGGCCCTATAGATCACCTTTGTGTTGGGTTGAACCAGACGAGCGAGTTACCATAGCACCAAAGATTATTGAAGAGACTACAGAAAAGATAAAGAACATTCAGGAAAGACTTAAGGTAGTCCAGAGTCGCCAAAAGAGTTATGCTGATCTTCACCGTCGTGAGGTAGAATATGAGGTTGGTGACCATGTTTTCTTGAAGGTGACTCCTATACGTGGTGTAACTAGATTCAGAGTCAAGGGAAAATTAGCCCCCAGGTACATTGGGCTGTTTGAGGTCATGGAAAGAATTGGAGGGGTTGCTTACCGATAGAATTTGCCACCTTAGTTAGAACATGTTCACAATGTTTTTCACATGTCTATATTGAGGAAGTGCACTGCAGACCCGTCTCACATTGTTCCCTATACTGGGATTCTTATACAAGAGAATATGACATACGAAGAATAACCGGTACAGATCCTGACAAGAGAAATTAAGGTGTTACGAAATAAAGAAATACCTATGGTTAAGGTATCATGGCAGAATCATACTGGAAATGAGACTACTTGGGAGCTTGAGTCAGAGATGTATCATAAGTACCCTCATCTATGTGAAATTCGACTTGAGGTTGCACTTTAAATTTCGGGACGAAATTCCTTTAAAGAGGGTAGAATGTAAAACCTGAAATTTTATAAAGGGTGAAATTGAAAATATTATGAAAATTTGTGTAAAAGTGTGGTTAGAAAATTAGACTTCTAAAGCTTTAGATTAAAATTGTAATTTTTAAACAATTGAGGGGGCCAAATTTTAATTTGATCGGATTACATCACCCTTCTTCAACCTCCAGCCGACCAACTCTCTCTCTCTCCTCATTTTCTCCCCAATCGCTCCATTTTCTCGAGCCCGACTTTGACTCATCATTCCGACCTCCGTTTTGGCCAAATTTGGTACCATTGAAAAGCTCGTGCAACGTAGATTCCGTAAGTACCAGCTTTGTCAAGTTTTATCATCGTTTGGGTGTTTGTTTCAGCAGAGGAAGGTCTACCATTAACCAACTTTTATTTTTCTAGATCCCGACGAAACTAGGCAATTTCGACTCCGACCAACCCCATTTTTGTGACAAGTGTGTCCAAGACAACAAAACCCGCCTAGCTGCACGTCCCGCCACCGTGGTCGCTGGAATTTGTCGTCGAAAAGTCACCACTGACCGCCACATATGGCAAAGGTGAGTTTCCAACCTCCCGAACTTGAAATTTAGTTCCGGACGCGTCTACGGACTCTTTTTTAAGTGTAGAATCCATTTTTATAGGTATTTTCCCTATAGGGCAGCCGTGTAAAAAATTATTTATATTGTGTTACCTTGTAGATTCAATCCGGAACGACGATAATTACTTTAGGAATCGAGGTTTTTGGAGTGATTAATAGCTTATATTGAGGTAGGAATTCTATCCTGATCTTTTAGTATTTTTTATGTTAAAGTGGACTTTATTTAAAATATATATATAATTTTGAAAGTGTGTTGATTATTTGTGGAGATATATTGTGGATTGCTTTTGGAAGTATTTTGTGGTTTGTTTGGTGAAAATTTGTGGCTTTATGACAGGTTTATAAATTTTGGTTTATTGAATTAGTAGGCGTTATGCTGCAAAAATTTTATAAATAAAAAGGAAAGTTTTCAAAATATCGAATCTTATATATATATTATATTGATTGCATGGTAACTCATATGAATTGTTTTGTTAATTTAAATAAGTTAAAAATCCACCGTCCTAGTCATCATATGATGCTATCAATAGCTATTCATATGATACGACTTTATGTCGGAGTTACTGCACGGGTTACTGCGCAGGGTATTTTTTGGTATGACTACCAGGGTTACTGTGTTTTCTGTTATTCATATGATACGACTTTATGTTAGGGTTACTGTATGGGTTATTGCGCAGGGTATTTTCTGGTATGGCTACCAGGATCACGGTGTGTCAAATGTTATTTTTCTTATTCAAAATAATTTATTGAAAACTGTAGGCCACCGAGTATATGACTAGGGGACGAGATTTACCTTGTTTTGAAAATGGCATGACTTGATATAAACACTTAAATGTTGTATAACTATTCTAGTAGCCTATATATATTGTGAAATGGTTTATTGAATTTGTTAAACAGTTAAGCATGCAGAGTTTTAATAATGATTTTAGAAAGCAATTTCCAAAACCTTATCGAGAATGAAATCTTACTGAGCACTAGCTCACCCCTCTTTTATTTTTTCCCTTCTAGGAAATGTACAGGGTGATTTAGGTGGCCATCAAGCGGATTAGGTAGAGGACCAAGGAAATAAGGGATTATGCATGTGATATGGATATTTAGTTTATTTCATTTCAAGTTTGATATTTGGAATTGAATGTCCTTACAACTCATTTAAGAGACTTGCATTCGATGTATTTAAGATATTGTGTTAAGAACGCCAGAGTATTGCAATTTCATTTGAATGCTTAATTATGATAAGTTGATTGCACGGTTTACTCTGAATCTATGATTCCTAGCAGGTGTTCATATATCTATGGGAATGGTCCCCATCAGGATTATTTTAAAGTATTTAGAATATTTTCGTTTCATCATTCATAATGTTTTATTTTGGTACTCCGGAGTATCCAAAACAAGAAAATTTTCTTTATATTTTTTAAAAATTGAAAATTTCTAATTATTAATATTTACGATTTTGCCACGGCCTAAGGCTTGGGTTGTGACATTGGGACTCAAATACACCCCAGAAAGAAGAGATATGCTCAACTATTTACAACAACCACAGTTGACAATCAAAATCCACATAGTAACTATTTACGTGTACAATATTCACAGTCCTGCCTTCCTCTGCTTAGTACTGTTCCATTGAGTTAATTTTTCATATGATCATATCTCTAAGGTAGAGCACTTTTGCGTCCTATTTAATCTTGATTTTGATATTGGCACCCAAATGGATGCAATAGTCAGGGTCCTTGATTTCTAGCACAAGACTAGCTTGCATTTTTCATGTTACACCCAATATTCCCCCACCAAAAACAGTAACCAAGAACTTAGCTTGAGAGATGTTCTAAGAACTCAAAGTTATTGGCTAAAATTCTCTCAAGGAAGCAAACCCATCTCCCCAAGACATTCTCTCATTCTTTTCACAAGGAAACTGCCTCAGACTATCCAGAACTCTAATCCCTCAGAAACTCCTATATTTATCTTAATCCAATTTTGTACTTTTTAGAAAAACTGCTTAGAAGAGAATCAGAATGTACGAACTCACTCCAGATCCTTCTACTGAACCCGATGGGAGTCCCCACGAAGCACCCCAATGAAACTCAATTGAACCCTCACTTTGGCTCAAAAGGGTCCCATGGAGGTACCTACCTCAATTTAAAACTTTTTTCTCGCTGAATTGAATAAAACATTTTCTTTTAGGGTAAATTGTAAAACTAAGTTATAAAAATTTTAGCAGTATAACAACTGCTTTTTGAATAGGCCACCCTACAAATTTAAAGAAAATACTTCTATGACATGCATCTTTCTTAACTTTTGGGCCTTAGGCCCTCACTTTCACAATCAAACCAAAACATACTTTTAAATTGAAATAAACTTGAAAATAACCTCATTTACATAAATTTAACATTTACACTCAAAATTTAATTTACAAATACGAATTCTCAAAAAATTTATAAACATTCAAAAGTAATATTTACAAAAATACAATGAAGTATGATATATGATGCATGCCCATACTGGTGAAAGAAGTGAACTAGTGTAATAGTATCGTGTTCGCAGCCCTACACGTCCGATGGAGCTGCGTCTGAATGCTGGCTCATTCCTTCACCTAGGGAGGATATTTTAGAAAACATAAAAGTAGAGTGGTGAGTATAATACTCAGTCAATGGGTAAACTTTTTAAACAATAATTTACTTCATAAAATATATTAATATCCTCCCAAAATAGTTTTAGAAAATTAACGATTTCTTACTAAACTTTATAAAGCTGAAAAATAATATAAATAAATATGACTTTTCTAGAAATTTATTAATAACTTTAGTAAAGCGTAAAATATATCGTTTTCTAAAATTTTTTTATTTCTAAACTTCGTGCCGAATGACGAGCTCTTTTTCTTTCAAAAACTAGCTAAGGCAACCCAAAGAAACTTGCTCTGTCATGACGGAATTTCTCATCGCCATTAGAGCTCGGGAATGCTACCATGTATAGTTGTCGAGGTGGGAAACCTTGGGGTCATGATCCCCTCCCAATCTCATGTAGATCTACACTACCCCACATATGCAGAGGGTGACACACTGACTCAACCCCCCAATTAGTGACTCTCCTAACCAACTTGTCGTACACGCTAGGGTATTTCGGCTGAGTATACTGGGGATTAGGATAAACCTTGCCTTAAAAATATTTTCAAGCTACACAAAACTTTCTTTTCTCTTTAACTCATAAACACATTGATTTATCTCAAAAATTATTCTCTAGCATGTCTATTATGGGCATGTAGGTGAATATAAATAAATTGCTTCATTTCTAACGTATGTAAACATTCATAATATGAATTTAAAATAAAGACATGCTAAAATACGCAATCAATATAGTAATTTGCATAATAAAATAAACAAGTGCAAATATCTAAAATCGATTTATGAACTTATAAAAACTTTAAAATTTAACTACACTCACTACTTTCTCGCACTATAACACCACTCCTCCAAGCCCTTCTTTAGCTTTTCCTTAAATCCGAACTCTGCTTATACTTAGTATAACGAAATCCCCATTTAGAACTTACTCAATTACTATCAACACATTAAACTCATCCAATATCCATTCGAATTTCCAACAATTCACTCAATTAACTTTTAATATATTATGCACTAACTAACAACTTAATTTTAATTCCATATATATGCTCAACAATTTCACAACCTTACCATATTTCCAACTAATATTCTAACATTCGTTCCTTTTAATTTCTTTTGCACAATTGCACTCAAACACATACTAAACATCATTAAAACACATTAAAAGAATTGAATAGCAAATTGCACACCCATTCTTGGTCTTAGCCGAATTTAACACCCAAGTTCTCTATTTCAATTTTTCTTCCATTTTTTTGATATCAATCAACTCAATTCCATCCATTCATTCACTTGCTTTTCCTTCCATAATTCATCTCAATTTAACATAAAATCCTATATAAACTCATCAATATATCAAAAGTCATTCAATTACATCAATTACCCCATGTTAGCCACATATTAGTATATAACATAACCAATCTATTCTCTTCATTTCAAACTCAATAATCACACCCAATTGCATCAATTAATCATCAAATGATCCATTAAAGCCTTAAAATCAAAATCAATAAAATTTCATAACATCTTGCATAAAACCCTAACTCTTACCTTCTAGTTTATTTGCCAAGTTGCTCCCTTTGTGTTTTCTTCAAATTTTAAGCTAAAATACAAGATCATCAATCTCTAATCATACCACAAATTTCATCAATAAATCAAGCCATCACATATCCATGAAAATCAACACTAAAATTAATTACTTACCATTTTTTTCTTCACTTTTCGTTTTCAGTCTTCAATCCTAACAGTTATTTTATAAATTTGGCATGCAAAATTAGTGGACAACCCTCTTAATCCTCTCCCCCTTTGCTTGGTCGTGACTGACTTGATCTCACTCCTTTTTGTTTCTTCTTTTGCCATCTAAATGATGTTTTGAATGGTCATCCACTAATTTTTATAATGCTCCATGTAATTGACTAAATTGCCCCTCATTAATTCATCAAATGACCATTAAATCCTCTAGTTTATTTTACTATAATGCCCCTAATTACATCTCACATGCATTTGACTATTTGATGGGCAAAAGAGTAACTTGAATATTTAAACCAAAATTAAATTCTACAGTGCATGACAACTAATATAAAAACAATTCTATAATTCAATTTTGATTTGTCACTCATTCATTGGTTAACATCCCATTATATGGATTGTGCTTCTTGGTCAAATTCATTCCATGTGACTCTCACACATTTCTATGTATTATTTGAGCTTGAATTGATCATTTTGCCCTTAATGCATTTAATTACCATTCACACTTAAATAAATTTTAAAAATATTTCATGGTCATCATATCATCAAATTGACCATGTAATACTCTAATTAGGTATAAAATCTCTCTCTCATACTTTAAAAAAAATTCTACTGTGTGTTAAATTACTAAAACTCATTATTTCTCAAAAAGAGCATTTTCATTAATTACTTTTGGGTTGTTTAAAACTTATTCAAATGAACTCATTTTCGATCCGTTTCAGTCTTCTGATGTTCGGAGTCCATTTTCATAAAATCATTATTCACGCGGACACTTTCCGTCTAGAAATACTATTCACCTATTTAAAAAGTAGAGTACCTTTTTATGTAATGACCCATCCTAGGCTGGGTCGGGGCTCCTCTGGCTACTGGGCTAGCCCTTTAAGCCCAGGATATGACTAGCTCAGATGGTAGTAAGTGTGTTTCCCATTTGCCTAAGACCCATAGGGCATGGGATCGAGCGCTTGGGAGGCGAAAGAAATCGATGAGGGAAGCCTAGATATCCTGGACTAAGAGGGCTAGCCCAGCAGCCAGAGGAGCTCCAGCCCAAATTGAGACTGGCCGTTACATAGAAAATGCAATGTAATAGTGGAGGACCCCACAAAAGAAATCTACTAAGGGCATTGATGGGAGTTTTATGAAGCTAAACAACTCTTCCTCTATTAAAACAACAATTTTAGGTGATAGCTTGGCCATATCACCGAAGGAGGATTTCACTAACGAGAAGTTTTAGGCATGTGAAGCTGATGGATCATACAATTGGCTATCAGAGTTTTACCAACTTTGATCCCTTCAAAATCTTCTTCTTTCTCTGTTATCATCTGATCCAATTCAAAATTGAAAATCAATTGAGTCCATAAATTCTTTTAGTCTTCTTCCAATCTTATGAACAATAACTTGATTTTAAGGGTCAGTGATGATGGCTATCACTCTGAGAGTAGCATCTTTCCTCATTGCAAGAACAACCATCAATGATGGCCATTGAATTCCATCCATGATGCCAAAATCAATGACATGAATCTCTGAATCATCCTATGTCGCCTCTATGATTGCTTGGTTGGCCATAAAATGTGCAAATTTTATATAAGGGGAAAGTTCTTGGAGAATCTGGAAGGGAGACAATAGTATTATTACCTTGCTTAGAAACAAGATCCTGCATGATTCTAGGAGCATGATCTTATATAGTGGGCCTTGAGTAAAGAATAAAGCCAATCTATTGAACGGGATCGCCGTTTTCTCCATCAATCAAGAGACTTTTGAGCTTTATGATGATGCTTAAAGAGAGATACCAGTTTTGTCCTTCAATGGCTTCAACTCCCATCAATAGGATGTTGGTTACACAGCTGTCCTCCATTAATTCTTCTTGGATTCCCTTCAATGGAGAACTATTTCCTTCTTCTAAAGCATGTACTTTCTCCTGTGCTTATTGAATCCTTTCATGTTCCGGTTCAGTGCTTTCTTTGCATATTTCATTATCCATCTCCACATCTTGATTGAGGGAATCAAATTCGATGAGGTTTGTTTCTATCTGAAGCAATCTTTCCAGATATTGATCATTGCTCAGGATGTCATCAAGAGTGATAGTGTTTAGGGAGATGGAATCTTCGACTTGTAAAGAAAATGTGGCTTTCAAGCTATAATCCTAGAAGAGTTGAATACACAAAACCCTTTTGAGGTTTGCTTTAATACAGGTGAAAATACTTTTTCATTTTTGTAATATAAAATCCCTACGTTAACAGTCAAATGCATTTAAAGTTAATGTTTGGCCTAGAAATGTTGTGCAATGACCAAAATATCTATGAATAATGACAAAAAGCTTATATGAGGAATTAAAAAATTAATTTAAAATGAAAATTAATTTAAAAGGTAAAAATATAAATTTGAAAAAAAAAAATTGTTGAATTTTGACCCTCCACCAAGACGGTGGAAATTATTGTTTAAAAAACTTAAAAAAAAAATTAATATATTTTTAAAAAATTAATAAAATTAAAAATTAAAAACTCAATCAGACTGGATCTCCACCATCCATGCATTTGGATGGACGGTGGAGATCTAAGAATTAAAAAAAAAATCTGAAAAACATTAAAAAAACAAAAGAAGAAAAAAATTTTATTTTTCTCTCTATTTCTTCCTTCTCCCACTATCTCTTTTTCTACTTCTTCCTTCAACCTTCTCTCTTTCTCTCTCTTTCTCTTACCATAGATCCAACACCCTTTATCATCTACGACAACCTAACAAATGTCGTCATCTTCATCTTCATCTTTCTTCTCCATCATGACCACTGACCACCACCATAAACCACCCTAAACAACTAACATCATCTGGGTTCACCATGTTTGATTGATGCTGGTTTGAGGTTCCATTGATGTTGGTTTTCAGATTTTCAAGTTTTTGTTTTGATTTTTTGTGTTAGATGTTTTTATTTTTTCAAGTTTTTTCTTTACTTTATTTTTTTGAAATTAATTGCATCTGTTGGATGCCCCTAGTTTTTTTTTTTTTTTCAATTTTTTAATTTTTGAAATCAATTCAAACACTATTCTCATGCTCCTTCTGATCTAGGTTTTGAAGTTGGTTGGTCTGGAGCTATTTGAAGTTGATGTTTAGGGTTTTGCAGATAATATGGAGATGGAGATTTTTTGTTTTTGTTTGATGACATGTAGATGCAAATAATGTGTTTGAAGATGATGTTGATTTTTTGTTTTGATTAATGTTGTTTTTTTTTTTTGGAAAAAAAAAATAGAAACTATTCCGGGTTATTTCATGTTCTGGGTTCAATCTTGTAAAGCTCAAAATTTTCTCTTTTTATGAGAAATAAAATTTTTTTGATGAATAATATTTCCGGATGAATAGTGATTTTTGGGAAACGAATCTCAAAACTCAAAAATTCCTAGAATAAGTAGTAGGGTCTAAAAAAATTGAAACAGATCAACAATGAGTCTATCCGAGCAAATTTTAAGAGCTCCAAAGAGTTTTAAATGAAAATACCCTTTTTGGAGTATAATGGATATTGATGATTTTACACCAATTTAAATTTTTTTTTAGGTATGAACTTGAGAGATAAAATACCCAATTAGAGTATTATATGGTCAATTTTTTGTATGTTTATAAGTAGATTACCTTATATTTAAGTGTGGAATTGAAAGGAAGTTTAAAGGAAGTTATTAGGCAAGGAAGTGATTAAGGTATGTATTTTAGGGTTATATATAATTCTGCAAAGAAATTTAAATTGAGTTGGTATTAGGGCATTAGATGATTATTGATGTGATTTTAATGCCTTTGGTGGTCATGAAAATGAAATAATTATGTTGGATGCCTTAAGTGCAAAAATTCGGTCAAGATGACATTTTGGTGTTCAAGTGAAAATTTAATCACTTTGATGTGTTTTCATGAGGTTATACATGCAGTTAAATAAATTTGCACAAAGAAAACGAAAAGGAAAGAATGCTATGATGTAAGTGTAAGTTTATGCCAAGTATGTGAATTATGATGTACGTAGTATTTTAAATTCAATTTAGGTGAATAAGGGTGGTTGACATTGATTTCATATAATTAGGGTGATGGATTCTAAATTAGAATGTGCTTTGTAGGTAAGTAGAAAGCAAAGGAATCAAGGAAAAAAATTTTAAGGTCATTCTAGGCAATTTGAGGCAAAGTGAGTGTAAAATTATTTTATAAAATGCTAAATGTATTTTTAGCATGCTTTAAAGTACTTTATAAATGTTAAAGTATCTTGAAATTAAATGAGTTTTATTTAAAAAAAAAATGTTTATATAATAAATTTATTGAAACAATTTATTTTTATACTTTTAGTAACAAGTTAAAGCATTATGCCTTTATGTTTGATTTTTTTTTTAATAGAAGAGCTAAATTTTTAAAGTATAATTGAAGAAAGTTTTTAAAACTAATTGTTACTCTAATCCCCACGATATGATTGAGAACCGGCCGAAGTACTTTATGCATGCATGACATGTCAAAGGGGGACGTGTCACTAACTGTGAGGGAATTGAGTTTATTATGTTGCCCTCTGCACGTTCTTAAGGTACTATGACTGATATTCTACGCAAGACGAGGTAACATTCCGCAGCGTAGTGATTTATGACTAAGATTGATAGTTCCCACCACCGGTGATCTAAGATTGGTCAGTGTGATACGATTTCCTTAGGTTCCATTGGATACATATTATATGAATAATGTTATTCTTTATATACCCGTGTTCATATTTTAGATGGATTTTAAATGTTGTATGTATTTATGTTTTCAATTAAATTTATATCAATGTATATGCAAAACTGTTCATATTGTTTTCTTCATAACACTCACTGAACTCCTTTAGCACATTCTTTTCTATTATTTTATGAGAACCTTCCCACGCGTAGAGACGGGTGCTCAGAGCGAGCGATCTTCAACATAGAGTTAAGTGTACATTTCTGATGACTGCAACTGTGAAAATATTATATATATTTTGATGTCTAGTAAATATGCATAATGAAAATACTTTTGATTTTACGTAAATACTTGTGATTTTATGCATAATTGTTATGGATAATTTAACGATCAGAATAATCGGGCCCAGATAGATCTACAGTGCAGGCCCAGTGGCTCAAAGGCCCAATAATCCGCCATCTCTCCCAATCCGCCTTCCTGACGGAGGGCCCTTTTTGTGATCGCTCGTCATGACCACTATCTCCATCCGCCATTCTGATCGTCAGTCTCTTCATCAGTTCTGTTCGTTCAGTTTGACCGCTGGTCCTGATTGCTGACCTTTGGCTCCCATCGCTCAGACTGACCGCTGACCGCTGGCCGTGTCCGCTAAGCCTGCTCGCCAGATTATCTCCCATGATTGACCACCTGCCTATTCGTCGATTCTGTCAGTGCAAGATCTCCGCCAAGAGGAACCATCCATCAGAAACGTTCAACAGCTCCTCCTCGCCCAAGATGATCCGGCTAAACTAATCGCTAATCTCTGAGTGTGGCCATATACCGGCTTCTTCACTCGCGATACTGCCCGCTTCATTATCATGACCAGCTGCGGACGTGTTAACTCGTAATTCGCCTCCTCGACTCTCCAAGTAGCCAGACTTATCAGAGATTTATTTATTCTCGTAACTGACTTGGTATTTCATCAGCTGGAAGGCCCATCCCCACCTTGCTCCTAAGAGTCCCAAGTCAACAGAAGTCAAAAGTGTCATACAGAGTACAGTTTCAAGACGTGCCATGCACGCTATATCCACCAGAAGTTGTGATCAAGATCTCGATAGCCCATCATGACATATCCGAGCCAGTCACCAAAAATCTCCCTTGGGCAGACCTCAGACGCGACGGATTCGACCGCATTAAATGTATATTCAGCCGTATTTATTGCACTGTCAGCTACATTAATTGAGATCCCAGCGCATTAAATGTCGTCCATCATTGTAACTGTAGTTAACTGTTTACTTTTGTCTTATTCTGTTTTACTGTAGCATGTCCCCTTTCTCTATAAATACGGGACGAATTTCATTGTAAAGGGATCCGAATTCTGAGTGTCGTTACTCTGCCAAAATAGTGAGAGAGTGAACAGTGGACGTAGGCATCATTTTGGGCCGAACCACTCTAAAAATCTTTCGTATCTCTTCTCCTCGCCTCTGATCTCTCCTTCTCATTCCTTTTGCTTTGCATGCATTCCATTGACCATCCGAAACTACAGGTTGGGCCCAAAAACAACCTCGTTGACTAGGGAAACCATTTTCTGACGTTAACATTTTTGGTGCTAGAAGGAGGGGTTCATCTTCAGTTTCCTCAGCTTTCTACTCTTTAGGTTTAAGAGCTTTTTCTTTGTTCACCATGGTCAGAGGGAGGATTCCCAGAGACTTTAACGCAACGAAAAACCGTCAAAAAACTTCAGACCAATAGCAGATTATGTCTACCGAAGGGATATCCAATGCCGGTGCAGGGACATCCAACGTGCCTGTGACGAGGGACGCTCAAGGTATACCTCCTCTCCCAACTCGCCAATCTGTGCCTAATACTGCAGGGGGAGATGCAATGCAGGCGTTGTAGCAGCGACAGGAAAGGCTAGAAAATACAGTCACGCAGTTCATTGGTGAGGTCAGGACTTTAATCTGGATGCAAGCCCAGCCTTCCCAGGTTCCTCGAGGGAGGCATGCAAAAGACCCTGACGTGATTAGGAGGGAAGTCAGGGAACCAAGGTGAGAGGGATCGGTCCATTCTTCCAGTGTGCATTCCAGTGCTTGACTTCCACGAGCCCGTAATGGACACCTACAGGAGCAAACTGGCCACAATCATGATCAAATTCCTGCCCGCGCAGACAGAACGGGGCCGAGACCTAATGCTGGAGGATAGGAGGCAAGAGACAACCGATCCCCAAGCAGAAGGGATAGACATTCAGCTATTGGAGGAACTGAGATGCAGGGTACATTAGTTGCAAAACTCCTTCAAAGGGTCCGTCAGCTAGAAGCACGGCCCATGGTGCAGGAACAAAAGGGCCAGACTAGAGAAAGAACCCCGTTTACTTCAGAGATTGAGTTGGAGCTGCTCCCTCCAAGGTTCAAAGTTCCCAACATTCCTCAATACAAAGGGAACTCTGATCCCTATGATCATCTGGATGCTTTCAACATCCAGATGGATCTCCAGACGACAAGTCCGCTTGTGAAATGCTGTGTATTCCCCGCCACGCTCGGAGACATTCCGTAAACATGGTTCAGAAGCCTCTCCCTCGCAGCATCAACAATTGGGAGGAATGTCAGTAGAAATTCCTGAACCAATACAAGGCGTTGAAGAGGTGGCTTGCGCCACCCTGTCACCTTTCTACCATCTGTCAACGTCCAGATAAGCCTCTAAAAGAATATATTAACAGGTTCAGACGCGAGGTAACGAATGTGGAGAACCCCACGGATGAAGGGGTATTATCAGCCATCTCGTTAGGATTAAGAAAAGACAGGAAGCTATACGAGAGCATATATAGGTCCCCTGTGAAGGACCTGGGAGAATTTTATGAGCAGGCCGAGAAGGAAATCCGATGGGAGGAAGTAACTAATCCTAGGAAGACCAGTTCTCAGAAGGACGATGAAGGGACCCAACCCGGATTTAACCTCTTGAATCCGTGGGAAGCCCTCCCGGCACTCCAACGGACTCCGAAAACTTTTCCTTTAAACAATGAACTTAGGAATCCGTGGAGCGAACCCGATTAAAACATTTATCCTTTTCGTCAACTGACAGAAAATGTGGTGGGAAATTTTTTTTTTTTTTTTTTTTTTTTTCTATTAAAACCAATAAACCATTTATTCGATGAAAAATCTACAGAAAAACGGACAGAGTTTCCTCTGTTTTTCGAACATTCCAATTTTACAAAACCTGCAAATAAAATCATAAACACTTCAAAAATTCATTCATTTTCTCCACTACCATTTTCAGGACCTCAGGTCCATTACAGTTTAACCACAAAAACATTTAAAAGCTTTCAAGGAAATCCTTTTCATCCATAAAGAAAAACATATGCATTATGAACAATTCAAAATATTTTCTGAAATATTTTGGGCTTGAGTTTGGACACTCCCAAACACCTACGTACCTCAATTATCTACAGAGGATCAAAGCCCTCGTAGTTTAGAGTTTAATTATGCATATACGTATATACAATACAAAAATAATGATGCAAGTATCAAAACCATAATATGACATTTATAGCCCAAAAATTATATACATATTTTCAAGTCGTCGTCGTCTACAAGTAGGCCGCCTACGACTGCCCTGGAGGATGCTCAAACTGCTCCCTAGTCTCAGTTCCTGAAAATTTTATTAAAACATTTTGAAAGAGTGAGCTAAAAATAGCTCAGTGAGTGTGCAGTTCAATAACAAAATACCTTTCAACATCTTTCAGTAAAATCATAACATTTACATAAATAAATAAAACATTTCATTTATCAATTATATCAATCATAACATATATTTGAAACAATCTTTAACATTTCCGTCACTACCAATGGAACCCAGGGAATAATGCACCAACCGACCTAAAAGCGACGGTGGCGGGACGATCCATTTCCAGTCATAAAACCACTACGCTGCGGATAAATCACGCCTTGCGCAGGGTAACAGTCATAAGAATACTTTATAATGTGTAAAGGCAATCCTATAATTTCTATCCCTTCCCTTAGTTAGTAACCTATTTCTTTACTCGTACCTTTACACATTTAAAGTATCTCGGCCGATTATCCAGTCATTTCAGTCATTCCAGTCATGATAGGGTTTAGGGTAACCATTGGCTAAAATCCTTTTTATAAACCACATTTCATTTAAAAACCAAAACCATTTCTTTTATATTTTTCATAAACATTCGTTTGTCAAAACTTTTCTTAAGATCAAACCTTAACACTTGATTCTTTTTCCTTAAACTTGATATCAAAACTTAAAACATTTCTATAATCAAAACGATTATATTCAAAACATAAACATATATAAAATATGAATATGCAAACATATACTTATAAATATATAGTTAAACATAACATATATATTTAAATAAAACATATGTATATAGTTTTACACTCACAACTTATTTCCGTCCGTTAGCTTTCAATTCAAAGAATTTCTTTCACTTCCCGCACGTCTCCGTTTCCGTTTGAAGAGTTTCCAATTCACCTAACATTTAATCACCAATTTATTTACAATTCTCCTCAAATCACAACTCTAATGATAAATGAATTTTCCTTAACAATCTCTCCCACTAATTAACCCATATTCTCCATTACATGCCATTATCTTAATACCATTCATTTCTATGATATTTCCATGTCCTAATATATTTAAAGACGTACTTGAACCCACCAATTTGAAAGAAAATAAAAATGGGACAGCTTGCGCATCATTTATTCAAACGACTATCTTTGAGTGTTACACGCGTTCCACGCAATGAAATTTATTACCTATAACTTAATCACCCTCAAATACATATTCGAGAACATTCTTATGACCTTAAAATCAACTTAAAATCACATAAATTCCACTTATAACCGGCTGTCTTACTTTTGTCGAAAATCACACGAATAACACCATACGCGATTTTCTTTCGGTTTCAACGCGTAATCACACTCTATCATGCATTTATACACTTAAAATCAATTAATCTCCATTTAATTTAAACAAAATACAGCACACACACATACTCTCACATTCAGCCGAACAGAACATATACAGCCGAACAGAACATATACCCATACTTGTTCATTTCATCTCACGGCATACACACACACCCATCTACACAAACATCTATTCCATTTCAGCATTTATGAGATAAAATCAATAAAAACCCAACATAACTCACTTGTCTGAGAGTTCCACAGCTGCTCTGAGATTCTCACGTCAACCATTTCCATCCATTTCAGCTTGTCAACCTTAAGCTACTGCCCAAAATCAACCACAACTCTTGAAAAGGACAGCAAAGAACTCATGAAAATCACTCAAAAAGTTTCAGCTGCTTCCCTTACCTCTTGATCATCATCTTCTTCACGCCTCCCCTGCATTTTTCCTCCATCTGCTGGCTGTATCCAGCTCCTTTCAGCTCCACGTTTTCTGGTCCCAGCTCACCCGAAATCCCTTCTCTTCACTCGCGGTCAGCAGCTCGTCGACAGCCCGCGCGCGACTTCAACTTCTTCCCGATTTCTGGTCTGACATCTTCACTTTCAGATCTGATTTTCTGGGCTGAGAACAGAGGTTTATCTTGCTTCTTCAAGCCTCCATCTGACCGTGAAGAAGCCCCTTGGAAGATCGGTTCGGTGGCTGCACTTGGTGGCCGAGAGGGATGATCGCGCGAGTGGAGAGTGGCTGTCTTTTTGGTCTGATTTCGGGTCTGTTTTGTGTCTGCCTGAAGACCAGATCTGAGCTGGAAGAAACACTCTAATATTGTTTAACATATTGCCCAAACACCCCTCAATTGTCTTCAATTATGACAGCTGAAACTTCAATATAAATATTGCACTTAAACCCCTCTTTTATTGCTATTTTTATGAACTTCACTTATCCATTTCCAATCATGCCCATACTTATTTCTAATCTATAATTAACACTTCCTAATGACCTCTTTAAATCCTCATCACTTATATTTCTCATAAAAAACTTTATTCCATAAAAATAAATACGTTAAATCCATCAATTTCCATAACAATTTTAATATCGATAAAATTAACCGTTATTCCTCTCAATAATATTTCTAAAATATTCCACGCTTATCAATTCATCAAATTAACCTCATAAACATTCAATTAAACTTATAATTGTTCATTTTCATCATATAAGAAAACTTTCCCACAACGGTGGAATATTTTAAAAATACAATCACATTTGACGTACTTATCGATATTTATATATTCTTAAGCATAAAGGACTTGGTCCTAACAGACGAAGTTTGTAGTTCCAGTCATGGAAGAAAAAGGAGCAATGAAGGAAGCAACCCTGAGGGGCGAAGAGAAAATCATTAGGTTGCCAAGAAGGCCAGGGATTGGCGAAGACCGGGGAGTCAGGGACAGGAGCGACCTCGATACCAAAGTCGTTATAATACATACAGTGCCCTATCAGATACCCAAGACCGAATCTATGCAGTTGAGAAGAATAGGGAAAATTTCGGGCGGCCGGCTCCCCTTTAGGGTCCCGAAGGGCGGAGAGATAGGAACAAGTTCTGTGCCTACCACAATGATATAGGGCACAATACCTCGAACTATTGGGCGCTCAAGGATGCCATTAAGGAGATGATCAGAAATGGTCGTCTAAGGGATTACGTTGTGAGGCCCCCGAGGCGACCATCCCAGCAGCAACGCCCCCATCAGCGTTCAAAAGACCCGCCAGCCCAAAATCAGCTAGAGCCGGATTCTACTCAAAAGCCTTCTGTCAGAACTATCCATACAATCCATGGAGGACCCTCGGGAGCAGGAGAATCTAATAGGTCCCAGGAGCGGTTTGTGCGTGAAGCTAGACGCGTCCAACCGGCAAGACAGAGAGAGTTGGGAGGACCCGCCAAGAAAGCCAAAAAGGTATCAGAAGACATCGTGTTTACTGATGAAGATGCACGGGATGTCCGTCTCCCTTATAATGACGCCTTGGTAATCAGAGCACGAATCGATAACTCGGTGGTCAAAAGAATCATGATTGATACTGGAAGTTTCGTGAATGTGATGTATAAGGACTGCTATGATCAGATGGGGATTGGTGACGATCAGCTAAAACCATCCCCCGAACCCCTTTATGGCTTTACTAGAGATTCAGTCGTCCCTGTTGGACAGATTAAATTGCCCCTAACTCTTGGTGACGCCACACGCCAGTCCACAGTGCTGACAGACTTTCTCATCATCAACTCTTCCTTGGCATACAATGTGGTAATGGGGAGACCTATAATGAATGAATGATCTTGACATGGTCGTCTCTACTAAGGCCTTCGCGGTGAAGTTCCCAACTCCCAATAAGGTAGGATGTGTGCAGGGCGAGCAATCTCTGGCTCGTCACTACTACGTAGACGCAATCAAAAAGGGAGTCCAGGGAAAGAAGGCAGATGCGGTCCCAGAGCGAGAGTTACAAACGATCATTTCGTCAAGAATCAGCCACGACTTGGACCCCAGGGAACTCGATGCATGTCAGAACACCAGTCCTGTGGAGGAGCTTGAGGACATCCAGGTTAGTGAAGTGGATGTGACAAGATGTCTCAAGCTAGGCAGAAGCTTGACCCTGGAGGTAATGTCTCAACTAACAAGCTGCCTTAAAAGAAATGCAGATGTGTTTGCCTGGAACCATGGAGATATAGTGGGGATCTATCCGAATGTGGTGACCCATAAGCTGAACGTCGACCCCCACCATCGGCCAGTCTGCCAGAAAATGAGACAAATGAACCAAGAACGCAGCAAGGCTTTGAAAGAGGAAGTGGACAAGCTCCTGGCTAACAAGTTCATCCGTGAAGTCCAGTACCTAGATTGGGTAGCTAACCCCGTGCTGGTAAAGAAGAAGAACGGGAAATGGAGGACATGCATAGACTTCACAGATCTGAATAAGGCTTGCCCAAAAGATAGGTTCCCCCTGCCCAGAATCGATCAGCTGGTGGACGCGACAGTAGGGCATGAACTCCTTAGCTTCATGGATGCTTACTCGGGCTACAACCAGATCCCCATGGACCCTAAAGACGAGGAGTGTACATCGTTCACAACTGACCGGGGACTATACTGCTACAAGGTAATGCCCTTTGGTCTGAAAAATGCGGGGGCTACCTACCAGAGATTAGTGAACAAGATGTTTGAGGAGCTAATTGGGAAGAGCATGGAAGTATACGTGGATGACATGCTCGTCAAATCTGAGAAAGCTGCTGATCATGTCCAGGACCTTGAAAGAATGTTCCAGATCTTGAGGAAGTACCAAATGAAGCTCAACCCCTTCAAATGTGCTTTCGGGGTTTCCTCAAGTAAATTTTTGGGTTTCATTGTGAACAACAGGGGAATAGAAGCCAACCCAGAAAAGATCCAAGCTCTACTAGACGTGAGATCGCCAAACAACGTGAAGGAGATTCAGAGTCTGAACGGCCAGATAGCGGCCTTAAGCAGATTCGTGTCTAAAGCCTCCGATAGGTGTGCTCCATTCTTTAAGGTGCTGAAGAAGGCCAGGAATTTCAAGTGGACTGACGAGTGCAAAGCTGCCTTCATACAACTGAAGGAATACATAGGGCGCGCCCAAACTAAAAGAAGGAGAAACTCTGACCGTCTACCTGAGGGTATCCCAGCATGCTCTTAGCGCAGCCCTGACAAGGCAAGAAGAAAATGGAGCGCAGGTCCCGGTTTACTATGTTAGAAAGAAGCTGGTAGAGGCGGAAATCAGGTACACCCCGATGGAGCTGCTTGCTTACTATCTGATAATGGCGTCCAGAAAACTGTGCCCCTACTTCCAAGCGCACAAGATTGAAGTCTTGACCAGGTATCCATTAAAGCAAATCCTTCAGAAGCCAGATACTTCCAGCCGACTCATCAAATGGGCCATTGAGATTACTCAGTATGACATCGAGTTCAAGCCAAGACCCACGATCAAGGGACAAGCACTAGCGAGTTTTATTGCTGAGTTTACCGGACCCGTGGACGATCAGGTTGAAACTTCTGAAGGACCGTATTGGGAACTCTTTGTGGACGGATCCTCTTATGGAAGGAGTGCGGGGGCCAAAATTCTATTAATCGACCCTGATGGGGGTAAGTTTTTCTGCACCCTTAAATTTGGCTTCAGAGCGACTAACAATGAGGCGGAGTGTGAAGCACTGCTGGCAGGGCTCCACCTAGCCAGAAGGATGCAGGTTGAGCGGCTTGGAATATTCAGCGATTCGTAGTTGGTGGTCTGCCAAATAAAAGGTGAATATCAAGCCAAGGGATAAAAAATGGTAGCTTATCTACAGGAGGTTCGAGACATTCGAGTTGAACCAAATCCCGCGCGCCCAGAACTCCCATGCAGACGCACTGGCTTGTCTGGCGACCGCTCAAGATACAGACTGCACCGAAAACATACCTGTGAAGTTTTTGCCTAAACCAAGTACTAAATCCGGCATGGAAGTGATGGCTTTGGCGGTGGCAGTTGGATCATGGATGAGCCAGCTGGTCGATTACTTGCAAGAAGGGAGACTGCCAGAAGATAAGATGGAGACGCACCGTCAGCGCATAAGAGTAGCCAGGTACTACATTTATGGTGACGTTCTCTACAAAAGGGGCCTCTCAACCCCCTTACTCAGATGTATTGATGAGCCGTTGTGTACCGTGTTAATGAGGGACATTCATGAAGGGCATTGCGGAAACCATGCTGGGGGATTCTCCTTGGCTCAAAAGGCGCTCAGGCAGGGGTTCTACTGGCAGACCATGAAAAAGGACGTCGTTGACCGTTAGCTTGAAGGTGGCAGACCATCAAAAGCTTCTCAACAGTCGACCACCCTCAAGCTAACGGTCAGGTCGAAACGGTAAACAAAATCATCAAACAGATCCTGAAGACTAAGCTTGAGGCTAGAAAGGGAGTATGGGTTGATGAGTTACAGAAGGTATTATGGGCCTACCGCACTACCGCCCGTAGTACTACAAAAAAGACCCCTTTCTCAATGGTCTACCGATCTGAGGCCATGATTCCTATAGAATTTGAAGTCTACAGTCATTGAAGGGTAAGCTTCAACCTTGATGACAACAACCAACTCTTGGCTACCAACTCAGACTTACTTGAAGAATCAAGGGAAGCCGCTCGCCTCAGGATGGCCGTCTACCAGCAGAGGATGGCCAAGCATTACGACAAGAGGGTCCGGGTATGTCAATTCAAACCAGGTGACCTTGTCCTACGAGAAGTCCTACCTGGTGCTCGCAAAGCAAGTGAGGGAGTACTGGGACCTAACTGGGAAGGACCTTACGTGATCCATGAAAGCCTAAAGAACGGAGCCTACCATCTGACAGACATGAACGGGGCGATTCTACCAAGGGCTTGGAACACTATCCATCTAAGGACATATTACACCTAAATGTTGTGTTTTTATTTACTATTGTCGTTCTGTTACATATGTAAAACAAACCATGTACAGACGTAATAAGAATTATCCATCAATTATTATGAATTATTACTGACATCAAACGCTCGTGTGTGTTCCTATTTAAGGTACACCACCATAAACGGCAAAACGTCAGCATGAAGCTCCAACATCTAATTGCCCCACGAGGCAAGAGGGGCTAAAACGGCCACGAGCCTGCGCACCTAATCACTGCTCGTTGATTGGCCTCCCCCTCCACATTTGCGCGCGAACAAAAAATAAAGGCTCGATCGACATAACACTCAGCCTAAATCTCACTGTAAATGCTCAGGTCTAACCTTGTGAGCGCAGCTGGAGAGGTTCATCTCATTACGCTGTAAATGCTCAGGCTACGGCCTTGTGAGCACAGCTGAGGTTTCAACCTCCACAACTCTCGCTGTAAATGCTCAGGTCTAACCTTGTGAGCGCAGCTGGAGAGGTTCATCTCATTACGCTGTAAATGCTCAAGCTCCGGCCTTGTGAGCACAGCCGAGGTTTCAACCTCTACAACTCTCACTGTAAATGCTCAGGTCTAACCTTGTGAGCGCAGCTGGAGAGGTTCATCTCATTACGCTGTAAATGCTTAGGCTCCGGCCTTGTGAGCACAGCCGAGGTTTCAACCTCTACAACTCTCGCTGTAAATGCTCAGGTTTAACCTTGTGAGCGCAGCTAAAGAGGATCACTGCACCGTATAACTTAGGTATCGGTCTTGTGAGCGCAGCCTGCTGTAAATGCTCAGGTCTAACCATGTGAGTGCAATCGGTAGTATATGCTCAGGCCCCTACCTTCTAAGCGCAATCCTTCATCAACTCCGACAGCGGTCAGAAAAACATGTTAACAGCTCACTTATTCTCCGTCTGGTTTTTTCTCTTCCTCAGCACACTTCTCATTATCTATATTGCCTTATATTGGGTATGTGTATATATTGGGTGCGTCACAACCACATGATAGCACGAGAACAGGACTTCTTATTCATCATTTGGGTTAATTTCTGCAAACAAGCCAATTGGCCTACTACTCCTACATCTGGTGGTACTTGTTCAATAGTGGAGGTCAGGTTATCTACCCATCTTCTGGGATTATTTTCTACCCCCCAGGTTATTATTCGTATTGAGGGTCATCTGCTAGAAAGCATCCGCGACCTGAAGGGTTACCTTCTTTATTGTACCTCTCCAAAGGTATATGCAGGGGCGGTCAGCCCCTTTATTATTTTTATTTGTTGTTTATCTTGCAGGGCATACCTGTTCGTGATCTACTCTGATTACACATATATATGGAGATAAGAAAGCAACAAAGCAAATTAAAGGGAATCCCACTGAAATAATGATTAATTAATAATTACGAAGCATTCTAGAAATGAACGAAAATAGTAACTGCCATGACATCGATGTTCAAAGATAAGCCCTACTGGCAGTAAGGGAAAATATCGAAGTTATTTATCCAGATGAGCTTTTGAAGAGCTGGCATGAGTGTCTCTCGGATCTTTCTGGCTGGGGGCTCCTTGGGAAGACGAGCCTTAACCCCCATCCTTTGCCAACCCTTGAAGAGCTGAGGAGAAACCACCCTGGCTGGAGGTTCCTTGTAAAGATGAACTTTGTCCTCCACTAGGAATCGATTTATGAGGAGCTGAATAGGAGCCAGCCTAGGTTGATGGAACACCGGTTTGAGCGGACGAAGACTCAGAACCTTTCTTCTGAGCGGCAGAAATTATATCCTTCTGAACAGTTTGTGCGACCTTTATTTGGGCGTCTCTGGCAGCACGAGCCACGTACTTCTTCACTTCCTCCATTGCCTCCTTCCCAAAGAATGAGAAATCTAACTCAAGATGATGTAGCCACAAGGTGTACAGGAATTTGCTGCTCGTCTTATCAGTTGCTTCTTTCCAAGTTTGTTTGGCCCTGACTTTCGACTTGCGATATGCCTTCCGTATCTGAGCAAGCTTATCCCTCACCATGGTCAGGTCCTTCAACGTCATCTCATTAGTTTTCTCGGCATCATCAGCCCGTTTCTTCTGAAGAATGGCCTCGTGGGTGATCTTGTCTATGTCTTCGGTGGCTTTCGCGAACGAGGAGGAAGCAACAAACCGAAGCTTCTTCTCATTCTCCGCGGTCTTCTTCGCGTCCTTAAGTTTCTGCTCAAGCTCGCGAATAGTCTTTTTATTAGCCTCAGACTCCTCCTTGAATTTCTTGTTCTCCGCCTTCAGATTCCTGTTCGCCTCCTCAAGAGCAGCCTTTTCTCCTGTCAGGTCGGGGAAGTCCCGATGTATCTTCATCATAGCCAACGAAGCCTGAAAGGAGAACATGTAAGCAGTACGCGTAAGCGCTAAATACAAATACAAGGCAGGAAATATGACTTACAAGCACGTTGCAGCGAGCAGCATAATCGACCAATTGGTCACCCGGATGTGCTTCTGATAGACATCCGGCTTGTCAGGTCCAAGTAATGCTGGCAATCGGTCCAGCAAGTCATCGAAGTATTCCCCTACATTAGCCTCAGGGGTTGGTCCTCCATCAGTTCCTCCTGTCATGGCCGCTTTGCCCTTGCCTTTGGATCTCAAACGCTTAGCAAGGGGCTTCATGGTCTCCTCATCCTCACCTTCGGCCTCTGAGGGCCTAGCTGACTCATCCCCAGAAGTTGAAATTCCCTTCCCGGTGGCACCCCTTGGTGGAGGTATTTGTTTCACGGTCTTCTTCGCCACACTTTTAAACTTCATTATTGGCCTCTTAGTGGACGGATCGACCACTGTGTCCAGGAGATCTATAGCCTGCGTTGGGGGCTCCTTCGAACCCGTTATCTCCACCTCGGGCTCTCCTGTTTCAGCTGTTGGCGAGGATGGGGGAGAGGTCATTTTGAGGTTCACCATTGTTTTTGGGTTTCCTGGGGACTGGAGCAGAAGTGCCTTCTCCGGGTCCTGCAAAGACAGATTTAACTTCCCGACCCTTTCGTACTCCAACGTTCAGGGCCAATTTCAGAGGTATGGTTTCAGCTCCAGGTGTGAGCCCGTATCTCCCCAGGAAAAAGTTGGATGGAAGGTAATCGTCCTAGGGGTCCTTCACCTCGGCGAACCTTTTACGCACCTTTGTTTCCTCTTCTGAAAGATTGACTAGTCCCTTGATGAAAGCTGCACACAGGGAGAGAAAATGTTAGTAATAATGGGGCATGAGGATGTGTGTGTACACGCTCCAGTAGCGAACAGAAATGTGCTCACCAGGATTGTCGTTAAAGTCGAAATTTACAAGTTTTAGCAGGGACAGACAGGAAGCATAAAACCACCGGGACTTATAATCCCCTACATTTGATTTGCCAACCTTCTGTGGCAGAAATACATTATAAGGGGAATTACGAGCGGTTATGTAATAGATACCGTCTCGTTTTGTGGCATGAGGACTGGTAGTGGACTTAAAAAAGAAAAGGCTCTGGATTATATTCGAAGTTGGTGGCGGAAGGCCGTTTTTGAGAAAGATGTAGGCTAAGGTGGTTATTTGGGCGTAAGAGTTTGGGGTCAGCTGGAAGGGGACTAGTTCCAAGTCATTTAGTAGGTTAACTAAGTATGAGGGAACCGAGAACCTAAACCCAGATTTCACATGTTGGCGACTGATCGCTATGAACCCGTCAGGAGGATCAGCCGTATGGTCGCGGTAAGCAGGAACCATGACGCGACACGCGAAAGGGAAATGGTAGGCCTCGGCCACGGTCTTAAGCTCATCAAGGGTCATCTGGGAGTCATGTTGATAGAAGGTCTGATAAGCAAAAGTTTCCCCTTGCCCAGAGGAACTCGGCGCATCCCCACTGCCCTGAGCGGTCGCGCTCGAAGAGTCCCCGTCCTGTTGAGGAGACCTCCCCTCAGAGCTTTCTTCATTAGATATGACTCGACGGTATCAGAGTCCACGACTTGACATCTATAAAAGAAACAGCCAGTTAGGCCGCTGACAGCCAACCAGACTCAAAGAACAAAAGAAACCTAAGTCTACTAAGTCTAAGCGTCAAGCCGTGCACCTAAGAAGCCATGAAGGGGGAGATAAAGGCCTCATTCAGTGAAGTTTCCCCCCAGGATTGAGGAAAGAAAGGAAAAGAAGCGAGCAAGTTACCCCATATTATTATCAGACTCTACCGGACCAGAGGCAATGCGGAGAATATTCGCCCTCACTGGTCCAGACTCTCAAGAAAGCAGGTACTATACAGAGAATGAAAAATAGCAATAACGAAAACGATGTAAGCAGGGAGAAAAACCCTTACCTTGAATGTGGTGGTGACCGGTAGTTGCGGACGAAGATTGTTGAACGGAAATGAAAAATCGAAGTAGAGAAAGAAAGTGATGAAGGTGTATGTGATTCTTGAAAATGCCGGAAGAAGAAGAAAATGGGGCGTCGTTACTCTTTTTAAAATGATTGAGCCTCAGGCGTTGGATCAAGACAGCTGTGTAACCGCCTCCATTCTGACGACTTGGTATGGTTCCTGGGATTTTGTCATCATGCAGCGTGTCAGTTGAGAGACGTGCATTAAATGCGCACGGCGCGTGGTGTGACCCGTAACTGTTGTCTAGGGAAGCTCCACATGGCCTGGCAATAAAGCGGAATTCAAAAAGTACTGTAACCGCCTCCATTTTGTAACTGTTCCCGCCTAATCTGCTCGCCCTAAAATCTATGGCTCCTGGTCCTCTTTAAAGAACCAAGAGCCAGAGGGCTTAATGTTATGGATAATTTAGCGATCAGAATAATCGAGCCCAGATAGATCTACAGTGCAGGCCCAGTGGCTCAAAGGCCCAATAATCCGCCATCTTTCCCAATCCGCCTTCCTGACGGAGGGCTCTTTTGGTGATCGCTCGTCGTGACCGCTATCTCCATCCGCCATTCTGACCGTCAGTCTCTTCGTCAGTTCTGTTCGTTCAGTTTGACCGTTGGTCCTGATTGCTGACCGTTGGCTCCTATCGCTTAGATTGACCGCTGACCACTGGCCGTGTCCGCTAAGCCTGCTCGCCAGATTATTCGCCATGATTGACCGCCTGCCTATTCGCCGATTCTGTCAATGCGAGATCTCCACCAAGAGGAACCATCCATCAGAAACGTTTGACAGGTCCTCCTTGCCCAAGATGATCAGACTAAATTAATCGCTAATCTCTGAGCGTGGCCATATACCGGCTCCTTCACTCGCGATACTGCCCGCTTCACTGTCATGACCAGCGGCAGACGTGTTGACTCGTAATTCACCTCCTCGACTCTCCAGGTAGCCAGACTTATCAGAGATTTATTTATTCTCCTAACTGACTTGGTATTTCGTCTGCTGGAAGGCCCATCCCCACCTTGCTCCTAAGAGTCCCAAGTCAACAGAAGTCAAAAGTGCCATGCAGAGTACAGTTCCAAGACGTGCCATGCACGCTATATCCACCAGAAGTTGTGATCAAGATCTCGATAGCCCATCATGACATATCCGAGCCAGTCACCAGAAATCTCCCTTGGGCAAACCTCAGACGCGATGGATTCGGTCGCATTAAATGTATATTCGGCCTCATTTATTGCACTGTCAGCCGCATTAATTGAAATCCTGGTGCATTAAATGCCGTCCATCATTGTAACTGTAGTTAACTGTTTACTTTTGTCTTATTCTGTTTTACTGTAGCATGTCCCCTTTCTCTATAAATAGGAGACGAATTTCATTGTAAAGGGATCCGAATTCTGAGTGTCGTTACTCTGCCAAAATAATGAGAGAGTGAACAGTGGACGTAGGCATCTTTTTGGGCTGAACCACTCTAAAAATCCTTCGTGTCTCTTCTCCTCGCCTCTGATCTCTCCTTCTCATTCCATTTGCTTTGCATGCATTCCATTGATCATCCGAAACTGCAGCTTGGGCCCGAAAACAACCTCGTTGACTAAAGAAACTATTTTTCGACGTTAACAATAATAAAATGTTTTTAAAATTTGAAATGACTTTTGGTTGAAATATTTTCAATTGTGGTTATGTTTTGATTGTGAGATGGACCTGAAATCCAAATTGAAAGTGGAGAAAAATGTATGAATTTTGAAGTGTTTATAAATTGATTTTAGGTGATTTGAAATGATCTTAAATGTCGAAAAACGATCGTTGGGCTGCCAAAATTTTTACCACTCTAATTTCTAAGCGATTATAAAATGAAAATATATCACGAGTTCGCTTCACAAAGTCCTTTAAAGTTATCGGGGTATGAAGAATGTAAGGACTTCTGTTGGTTTGTCGGAAAGGCTCCTCTCAGGTCCCTAAAGGAGAAATCCAAGTTAGGTTCCTTCAAATTATGTTCTAGGTTCGATTGGAACCCAGAACATTAGGTTGGAACTCAGAACATGAAAATCATGTGATAGGTTCAAATCGAACCTAGAACATGAATCATGTTATAGGTTCGATCAAATCCAGAACATAAAGTTTATGGTGGATTTTGTTTTCAGAATAAGATGATAATGACTATGAGAAAATAAATTTGGGTCCAGATGGATGTGTTGTCCATGTGTTGAAGTTCAAGAACAATGTGGGTGGCTTATGAAGTTGAAGATTGATTAATTGGTGGAGCCCTAAAAAAAAACATGTATATTCTTTTTAGATTTAAAGAAAACAACTTTTTTTTTTAATGATGTCCATCGTCCATCAACATGATGGACGGTGGAAATCATTTTAAGTTTTTTAAGAAAATTATTAATATATTTTTTAAATTTTGTATTTAATTTTAAAATTTTTCATTTAATTTTCTAATTTTTATTTAATTTTTTTAATTATTTTTCACTTAATTTTTAATTTTTATTTAATTTCTAATTTTTTTTCAAATTAATCTCCATTATTCATTTTAAGATGGGCGGTGGAGATTTAATTAATTTTTTTTTATTTAATTTATTTTAAAGTTCTTGAATTTATTTAAAAAAGTAAAAATTGTAAAGTTGAGGGCATTTTGATCATTCCATTGAAATAATTGGTCAACCTTCATTTTTGACACTAGTTGACTGTTAACGGGGGGTTATGATGTTACAAAACATAAAATGTTCACGCGCTTATATTAAAGTTAGCCTCTGAGAGGTTTTGTGTATTTAACTCAATCTTGGAATTCTTTCAGGTAGTTTGGTTTAACGAGGCAATGGACTAAGCAACGAGGTGCAGATAACCATAACCATGTCATTGGATTAAAATATAACATCTTATATTTTAATCCAATGGAAAATACACAATACCTCATCATATTCCTAACTCTGCAATGACTTTTTCCAAGCACTCAGACCTGTTCCCAAGATCCGAACAAAAGATCTTGTGGTCGAATATATTATGATACTATGTTAGTAGTCACTCATCATAAAATTCACAAATATAAGGATTTAGTAATACTATTTAACCTTAAATACAGTCATCAATTTGGTTTCTTTTATAAACCTTGCTATCGATGTTTAAAAAGGATGCTTTGCGTTTGGTCAAAATAATCCAACCACAATTGTGTTGTTGCTCTAATAATTGAGTTTCCTGTATGAAAAGCCACAAAAATGACGAAGATAACATATAAAGCAGAATCTTATGTAATATAATGTGACAAAAATTTGAGTGAGGTGGAGCACATACACCCTCCACAGTATTTGCATTGCCATGCAGCCTACTTATTGAATATATGATTGGTTAGGCACGTTGAGTGGTGTGCTCTTATTCTGAAGGGGCCAAAACAAATATTTTCCATAAAGTGGAAGTTAAGTGTGTAATGATTTATAGCTTTTTGAATCTTTTGTGCGATCGATTTTGCTTCTGTCACGCTTTTGACGGTTAAGAGGGAATGCTCTTCTACCCTACCAAATGCATAGCTTCTAACTCAATTTTCTTGCCAACTTAAACATAAATTATGACTCAATCAATTCAAAATTTTTTATATCAAAGAATATGATAAATAATGAATAATGTTATACTTTTCAAAATTTTTCTTAAATTTTTTGTTGACAAGATGATTTGTAATAATCATTTTAATTATAAGATGATTTATTTATTATCATATTAATCATATTCTTATATCCATATCATTTTTTTTTTCTATTTATATTATTTCATATCGTATTGTTTCCTATTTATGTTATTTCCATATCATATTCTTTCGTGTTTCCTATTTAGGAGATTTGATTCTCTTTTTTATTTAGGGATTTGATTATCTTTTATAACCTATAAATGGACTTTATTTTGTACATTATAATTATTTCTAAGCATTGATAAATTAGTTACAAACAAACGATTACGTCATTTGAGGTCCATATATATTTGGTATAAAAATTACAGTTGAATAGTAATACTTAATAATCACACATTTAAAGCATTAATTCAAATATTTCAGTTACCAACACAACTAATTGTGAGATCAAAAGAAGTAAATGATAGCTAATTAAGAATTAATATTCAAATTTAAAATATGATAGTCATACACCTGAAAAGGACTTTATATACATATAATTTCAGATATAAAAATCTTGCAACTTACCGGACATTTCATGGTAGAATAATCAAGATCCACTAATATATTACGTTAACAAGATCAACAATAATGAAGAACTCAAATTAGAATCGTTACAATTTTATAATACAAGCATAAGAATATAGAGAGTACACAACACGTGGATATAAAATGTAATTAATATTCTGTGTATAGTTTATGACCTAATAACTAATATATATAAGGTTTAGATACGAAAAAGCAACAAAAAAGGAATGAAATTACAAATAGGGCACATGAGGGGCCACAATGCTTACATTAATGAAGTTAATAAGTAGATGTTTCGATATTCTAATTTCCCCCAATTTTCAGGGCAATTTATTAAATAGTGAATTCGTCATCTATATATACATATATATATATATATGTAAGTAAATTATTTATTATAAGTATTGATTAATTTAATTTGTAACACTTTTTATGTTGTAAAGAAAAAAAAAGAAATTAGGCTCATAGCCATACTAGGATATAGAGAGAAGTTCAGTTAATATTTTATTGTAGTTATAAATATGTGGGAATTTCAAAAAATAATGAAATTTTAAAAGAAAATTTCATTTAGACCGTCCTAAGTAAATTATATTTTTAACCTTTCAAACAAACTAATTGCACACTAATCCCCTTTTTTACCAAATTACCTATCACAAATTTACCCATATACCCTTGTCTTTATTTTTTTAAAAAAAAAAAAAAATTGAAATACCGAACTACCAAAATAACCTCACACATAAAAACCTCCATTCATCATGGTTTGACATCTCATTCACCATTTTTCAACCTTTTATTCCACAGATCGTGGGACCGCCAAGTTCATTAATCATCGCTTACCCTGTCGACCTTTTGCTTACCACCGTTAACCATCATCAACATTAAGCAACGCTGCCATTCTCCCTCATTATAATGGTATGCATTCTACTCGCCATTTCTTAGATTTTTTGTGTTTTTTTTTTTTTTTTTTCGAGTTTTTATTTTTGTTTTGGTGATTGGGTTTTGACAAATAGGGTTCAATGTGGTTGATAATGTGGTTTAGGGTTACAAAATTGTGATTTTTGGTGAGATTCAGTTGTTATAAATTTGAATTTGATTAACAAAACCGAGTTAAATCGATTGCTTTAAGGAACCGGATAAATGAGGCCATTTTTATTGTTTCTTTAATGGGAGAAGTACGGTTTTCTACTACCGGGATGAATGGCCTCATTTATCCTGATTTCTTGAGGCAACTAGGATAAATTGGCTCCGTTAACTTGGTTTCTTTGGTAGTAGAAGATTGTTCTTCTAGTACCATAAAAATCGGGATAAATGGCCTTGTTTATCTAAGTTGCTTGAAGTAATCATGATAAATGAGGCTATTTATCTCGATAGCATATGTTTTTGCATCCTTTCGCTATTTTTTTGGTAATGGTGTTTTTGCATCCAACCTTAGATTCTTTGTTGTAAAGAATACACATAGTCAGCTCCACACCTTTACTAGGCTAGTTAATGTGCTATTGCATTATGGTTTGTTGGATAGGTTCAGCTACGGTCAGGGATGGACCCACCATTGGGCTAGGGGGGACATGTGCCCACCTAAAATTTTTAAAAAATTAATTTAGTATATTAATCATTAGGTATTTAAATATATAAATCTAATGTGGTAGTATAACATATGCACAGAGTGACGGTGTTGGTTATGCGTGCCCTTTCATCTCGTGAAGTCATGGGGTCAATTCCTTGCCCACCTAAAAGATTTGGCTTTTTCTCCATTTTCAATCATTTAGTATATTATATAAAAAACATTCCAAAATCAAACACATGCATATGCTAGCTTTGATGGTTATGCCTGCTTTCTATTTTAGGAGAAACCATAGCTCAATTCCCTTTGGAGTCATCACTGCCACTTTTTTTTTTTTCCCTAATTTTTTATTCACTCCTAATCATTGCTTTGTTAATAAATATGTGCATGTATGGTTTTTTTTTTCTTTTTCTTTTTTTTGGGATAGACCATGTTTTTCTTTCTTCTATCCACTATGGTTCAATTTCTTTCT
Source organism: Dimocarpus longan (assembly GCA_022984855.1). Lineage (NCBI taxonomy): Eukaryota > Viridiplantae > Streptophyta > Magnoliopsida > Sapindales > Sapindaceae > Dimocarpus > Dimocarpus longan. Next base: position 20,212,898 of record CM041019.1, on the reverse strand, counting down.
CTATTAAAACATGTTACTTTTTCTCAATTTTTTTCCTATTACGATTCAATTGATTTTCCCATCAAACATGTTTTTTTTTTTTTGCTCTCTCTCTTTCTCTTTTTTAAACTTATCTTCAAATATAAAACATTCTGACTTTACAAATTATTATACTCATTTCAAATTATTTGCTTTTATTGCAAATTATATTATGTTTACAGAACTAAGAAATAAAACATATAGTATTATTCAATCTTAATAGGTCTTAGTTTACTCATGGTTATTTGGTGTAAATTATTATTCTTTTACATAAACTATTTTATATGATAAAATTCATAAATAAAAAAACTCATATGAATTATAATTTTTTATCTTTTATTTTTATTTTAATTTACTTTGTTATAAATCACATGCATTTATTAGATAAAAGAATATAAATGTAACTTGATTACTAACTTTAATAATAAATATATATAGTTTGATTACATATATTTATTTGCAATCATGTCATCATAAAGAAGACATATCCCTAAATTAAGTTTTTATTCATTTTTTTAAGTAATATGAAATTTAAACTTTTCTCACTAAAAAAAATGAAGCTAATGCACAATCAACTCACAATTAGTATGCTTTCGTTTTTATAGTTGTATTAAAAATGTTATTTTAATGAGATCTACAATTGAGTTATGAGGTAGTAGACTTGAATCTAGAGGTATTGAATGAGATTTATATGAAAAAGATATCGTATTAGTGTCATAGGCTATGATTTTATAATGAGAATCCTATCAAGCAGAGGCGTTATGCAAATTTCAATGACGAAATTTTTATAAGGGGGAATGAATTGTAAAACCCAAAATTTCTAGAATAGTGAAGTCCGGATGAATAGCATTTCGAATGAATAGTATTTTCGAGTTGTTATTGGTGTTTTCACGATCAAAATAAATGGGCTGTAAAAAGCCCAAAAGGTGGGCCCAATAGCCAAAGAACCAAAAGGGCCCAACTTTTTGCTCGTCTATTTGCTCGCTCATCTCATTTATTAGACTCTGCACATGCTCATTCATTAGCTCGCCCATGAGCCCGCTGATGAGATCGATTATCTACCCATTCATCAGACCATCATCTCGGTCAATAGCCCGGAATGAGATCAGTTCGACAAAGAGCCTTATTTGCTTGTTAACATGACAAAATATTCTTCTCGCTAAAGCGCTAACTTTTGCCACAGTTCTCAAACTACAAGTCAACTACAATCAGAACCGATTACAGCTCAAGACGTATCGTACACGTTAACTCCATCAGAAATTACAGTATGGATTAAGGACATCTCACCTAACCCATATAGGGTTAGTGTTTAAGCCCATACTTTGGCAGAATTAGGCCTGACACTATCAGTATTATTAAATGCAATCCATCATTATAATTTGATTTATTGCATTTTATCTTATTATGTATTACTATAGTACCTCCCTTTTCCTATAAATAAGGGAGGAAATTCATTGTAAAAAAAGAGAATCTTTGAGTGTCATTACTCTGCAGAAATAAAAAGAAAGAACAGTGGACGTAGACATTAATTGGGCCGAACCATTTAAAAATTTCTGTTGCACCTTGTTTTTCCCTAACCCTTCCTCTGGTTTCTATTTGTTTGCTATATTGCTTTGATCAAAACTGTAGCTCAGACCTAAAAAGAATCTAGTAGGTTAAATCCAAACGTCGACATTTAGGCACTAGAAGGAGGGCCCAAACTGCAGATTTCTCCAGATCTATAAACTGCCATGGCAAAAGGAAGAACCAAGAGTTGCAGCGTAGCCGCTGGCCAACTTGAAAGGCAAACAGAATAGCAACATGGCATGTCTCAGGCCTTTACAGATGGAGTTATTAGAGGAGAACCTTCTCCAACCCCTCACCAACCAACGTTGGTAGTTTTTGCAGTTGGAGGGCTGCAGGAGTGAAGCCAGTGACAGGAGGCATTGGGAAACATGATGTAATAGCTTGCTAATACTGTCAAGTCGTTAGCTTAGGCCCAAGCGCAGAACATGCCCAGACCTGAGGTTACTGAGCTCAGAATTAATCGGTAACCATGAGAACAAATGTCAGTGACAGGACCCGAACCACACTTTCTCTAAGCTCTTGTTTGAAGGATCCCGTCGGGCACTTCAGTGGACTTTCTGAACCCGACTCGTCACCGAGAAGCGAACCCCTTACTTTTTCTTAGCTCGTTTACTTACTTTACTTAAAGATTCTATTTTCTTTAAAGAAAAAAAAAATAATTGGGTTGGTATAAATTTTTTGCATTTTCTTAAAATTTTGACAGTATAACGGCTGTAATTTGAACATTTCCAAAATTACCTATAAAGGAAAACACTTCGAACTATATCAATTCGCCTCCCAACTTCTTATAACCACAATCATACAACTTTTTATACAATTTCACATGTACACATTTTAACAATCATATCTTCATGCATTGTTCAAAATAAAATTTACAAGTATAAATATGTATTATGTGTAAGTGTCTCAAAATATATATGTATATATCTACATATTTTCACCTCGGTTTACATTCATTCACATGTCCTTAATTCAAATCATGCAATCATTCTAATTTCATTATTTACAACATCAAAATAGGTATAAGTTTATGCGGCATATTAACTTGACGCCCACCTAGAGAAATCAAAGCAGTTTTCTGAATGCAGAGTCACTTATACAAGCACCTAATACATAATATAAGCTGCACAGAGGTAAAAAGGTTAGTTCAACAAATAATAATAACATCAACTATAAATCGCATCAAGATTTATAACTCCATTCATTTATGAAATTTTTCAATTTAACAGAAAACCTTTCTTCTAAAACCCCATGTATACCCCTAATGAACTCGAACCATCACGTGGCGGTTTTCAATTGATGCCACACGTGAAGCAATTGAGATATCTCAACCATTATGATGCGGAATTTATTACATCGCAATGTAGTGTTAATCTATCTCGAATCTGAGCAACTACAATGCAAAATTTTCTGTATTGCAACTGTAAGCTATAACTCTCGGTGATTATGAGCGAAATTTACTGCATCGTAACGTAGTGCTAGATACTCTGGAAAACTGAGTAACTACGGACGAAATTTTCTGCATCGTTGCGTAACGCTAAAACTCATATAATCTGAGGGTATATACATGGGTTTTGAAACTGTTCTTGCTAAGTGCAAAAGCACAAAACTTCTTACTTTTTAAGCTCTTAAAATTTTCTCAATTCAACCTTTTAAAATCGACTTGGTTTTGATTCCTTCACTTTGTGAATTTCATAAGGAGATCACATATTCAAAACTTAGATTTAGAATTCGAAAATCGTTTTTGATTTCATTACATTACAAATTGCAAAGTTTAAAATAAAAATTGAAATAGATGCAAGTGGTAAGACATTTACCTCAATCACGTAAGCTCAAGTCAAACGTCTCAACGAGCCTCTCGCACCTCATTTGCTTGCTCATCACCAAATATCAATTTCTCATTATACTTTACTCAATTACATAACTTAAAATTTAATGATAGAGTTTCCAATATAAATTAATCTATTGAAAACCCTTTACGCTATAATCTTCCCGACTCGATTTTAATTCAACCGAAACTCTTTAATTCTGATTTCTTTGCACGGGCCTTATTTATTATCACATAGGGACTCTCTAGAGTGCTTAAAATGGTCACCGGAAGCCCGGAATGCAAAATTGTTGTTTTTGACCCCCCCGCAAAATCGAAACTAATTTAAGCCCCTTCCGAACGATTTTTTTCACTCTATTTTTACTTAAATCATCTTCCTAACTCACACTCAAGTCACCCGTAAAACGGTTTCGAGAAATTCTAAGTATCGAGGGTCGAAACCTATGAAAAACGCCTATTTTTAATACCTTTTATGCACATTTGTGGCATCCTACATGCGGCAACTTCATTTCTTTCATATCTAAGGTTCTTTTACCTAATTATGATCAATTACATTCATTTCATGCATTGAAAAATGCATTTACATTCTTATTTCACATTACAACTTCATATATACACTATTTTAGCCATAACTTCATCAATTTTTATCGAAATCGCTTCCTTCCAATTTCTATGGTTTGCTATGTTCTTGAGGCATGTTTTGAGGTCTAGAACAATCCCAAATAAGCTCGAATAGGTTAGGTCACTATAGCTCCTTCATCAAGCTCGGGATTCTCAACTTAGCTCTATGCTTCTCCTTTGAAAATTCTATCACTTCTACATGTTTTACTAGGCTCTAATATGCATTTATATATGCTTATGTACATCAAAGTTCAAGGGATTACACATCCCTCCTTAGTGACCAAACTCACCATGCACAAATACCACACACTACTTTTTAAATTTTACATGTTAATCTCCCTCAAGCATTTGATCAAACAACTTATATTCAACTCAATCATACTTTAAGTATGCTTAATTCTCAAGTTAGGTTTTTCTCCCATAAACCCTAATCTAACAATTATATACTATAACATGTCATCTAAGCTTCCATATCATACACTTAGGGTTCTACACTTATTTTAAGTGTAAAACACCCATTACAACATACCACAAACAACCCAACTTTTACGTCAACCAACAAACCCAACTAATCATCAAATATGAGAAAAATGATCATATCTCACCTTGATTGTGCTTAGGGTTGGCTATTCAAGTTTGAATCTACTTAGAAGTTTAATGAAAAGCTTGAGATTTGGCTTGGAACAACTTGTCTTCACTCTTCCTCTTCTTCTCTTTGGTGGCGTCACCCTCTTGCTCTCTCCTCTCTAATTTTTTGTTGCAAATCTAAGTGTTGGTGACTATTACCAACACTTATATTTAATAGCTTTTAGTTGGTTTAAATTACACTCATGCCCTTAGTCACTTTATTTACTAATAAAAATTCATGGTTTTTAAGTAATTTATCAAATTATTCATATAATTAATGGTTAAATTCTTTTAATTAAAGTTTTACAACTTTGCCATCCATTCAAATTTCTTTTTTTATGAAATGCCCATTTCGCCCCTTTTTATTCGATAAGTTAACTTCTAAAGCTAGGAAACATAAAATCAAATATAGGGGTATATAGTCAGCCCGTAAAAGGCCCAGCAGAGAAGCCTCACGATCTGTTAACTCTGTTCATCCCCTCAAGTCTAATTTAAGAGCCGATGATCGCTAAGCTCAAGAAGAGGGAGCAAGGTATCTGCAGCTACCAGAGTCACATAAAACTATCAACTCGCCAGATCTGGGATATGTTTCAAGTCATGGTTCTCCAGGCCCCGAGCACTTAAAGGGGTATAGGCCTCAAGATCAAACAGTTGAAGAGTTCCTCCAAAGGGTTTGCCAGCTTGAAGCCGGACATGGAGTTCAGAAGCAGAGGGGTTAGTATAATGAAAGAACTCTGCTCACCTTAGATATCGAGCTTGAGCCTCTATGCCCCCTAAACTTAAGGTCCTTAGCATCCCACAATATAATAGGGACGCAGACCAGTACGACCATCCGGACAAGTTCAACATTCAAATGAATCTGCAGACCACCAGCTCGTCGGTCAAATATTGTGTCTTCCTAGCAACTCTCGAGAATATTCCACAGACTTGGTTCAAAAATCTCCCAGCTTGTATCATCAACAACTAGGGAGAATTTCAACAAAGGTTTACCAGCCAGTACAAGACTCTAAAGAAGCAACTCACACCGCCTTACCATCTCGCAACAGTTTTCCAGCGACAAGATGAATCGCTAAAAGACTATCTTGCTAGATTCAGACGCGAGGTCAACATGGTAGACAACCTTTTAGAAGAAACCATCCTAACAGCGATCTCAGCTGGCCTTCGTAAGGATGGAAAACTATATAAAGATATATATAAGTCTCCAGTTAAGGATCTGAGTGAGTTCTATGAGTGGGCTGCCAAGGAAGTCAGATGGGAATAAGCCTTTAGCTCAAAGTGACCTGACCAGGAGGACAAGACTGGTAGTTTAAGCCTTTAAGAAAAAAGAAATATTGGTGAAAGTGAAGGTCGAGGTAATGACTCGAGCTATCAGGTCATTAAGAAAGCCAAAAAAGAGCCTAAGGTTAAGCGACCTCAACATCATGAAGACTAAAGCACCTTGTCAGATGCTCAAGATAAAATTTATGCGGTTGAGAAAGACAGGGAAGATTTTGGGAAGCCCAATCCCATGAGATCCTCAGTCCGTAGCAGAAACTAAAAGAAATTCTGTGAGTATCATGATAAGGTCGGACACAAGACCTCGAATTGTAGAGAGCTAAAGGATGCCATTGAAAATTTGATTAAGCAAGGTTAGCTGAGTGACTATGTGGTGCAACAGCTAAGTTAGCGACCTCAATAGACAGCGTGGCAACAATCCTGATGAGCTCCCAATCCGGAACATGAACTAGTTGTAAGAGAAATTCCTACAAATGGTGAGCCTCACCTCATGGGTACAGCTCTATGTTCGGTAACTTTCAGAGCTCATGCTCTTGATATAAAATTCAATTTTTGAATATAAATACATTACTTTGCTGTGCTATAATTATCTCTATGGCCAAAAGTTTAAGCAACTCGAGCTATGTTGTCGGGTGACGACCCCCTAGACATAACTCGTGACCTATTACGTTGTTATTGATCCCTTGGACAGCCCTACCCACTTATGTTGTTGTGGGGTATGACCTCCTAGATAGCTCACAGGTTATTAAATCATATCAACTCGGGTTCTAACCCTTAAAGCATAGTAGAGGTTCTTACCTCCTTAACTCTCGTTATGTTGCCGGGTTCCAACACCCCCTGGGCGTAGCTCGAGAGGTTTATTGTGGCTAATGCATGATTTCATTTCTTAGTTCCCAGAAAAATTTCAAGACTTGAAGAAACAAGCAAATGCAAAGCAAACCTCACAACGAGGAGAATCAGACAACATGACTTTTACCAACGAGCTTCATACACCAGCTTTTACCAGTAAAGACAAGCTCCTGGTCCATGAAATGCACCAAGAGCTAGGGGGCTTGTGTTGTGAGTGTTTTCACGATCAAGATAAATGGGTTGTAAAAAGTCTAAAATGTGGGCCCAATAGCCGAACCAAAAAGTCCTAACTTTGTGCTCGTCTATTTGCTCGCTCATCTACTCGAATATCAGATCATCCAAATAGTTGTTTATCAGACTCTGCACATGCTCGTTCATCAGCTCACCCATGAGCCCGCTGATGAGATCAATTATTTGCCCATTCATCAAACCGTCATCTAGTCCGCCCATCATCTCGGTCAATAGCCTGGAATGAGATCAATTCGGCAGACAGCCTTATTTGCTCGTCAACGTGACAAAATGTTCTTCTCGCTAAAGCGTTCGCTTCTACCACATTTCTCAGACTACAAGTCAACTACAATCAGAATTGTGAGAACCGATTACAACTTAAACGTATGGTACACGCCAACCCCGTCAAAAATTACAACATGGATTAAGGACATCTCACCTAACCCACATAGGGTTAGTGTCTAAGCCCATCTCACTTAACCCATAGTTTGACTTATTGCATTTTGTTTTACTATATATTACTGTAACACCTCCCTTTCCCTATAAATATGGGAGAAAATTTATTGTAAAAAAAGAAAATATTTGAGTGTCGTTACTCTGCAGAAATAAAGAGAAAGAACAGTGAACGTAGGCATCAATTAGATCGTACCACTTAAAAATTACTGATACACCTTATTCTTTTCTGACCCCTTCCTCTGCTTTTTACTTGTTTGTTATACCGTTTTGATCAAAACTGTAGATTAGGCCTAAAAAGAACCTAGTCGGCTCAATCTAAACGTTGACACGAGTGAATAGTATTTTTAAGAGATGCCAAAAATTGTTAAAATTGATTATTTTGATGAATAGTATTTCTGGATGAATAGTATTTTCGGACGAAAAATGTTCGTATAAATAGTATTTTTCGAAAAGAAGACCTCGATAATAAAGAGTTTTGAAATAGTATTAGAATTAAGAAAAAGTTAAACGGATCGAAAATGAGTTCATTCGGATATATTTTAAGCTATCGAACCTTTTCAAACGAAAATATTCATTTTGATTTTAAAATTGTGAAAATAATTAGGGAATAATAAAATAATTTAAAGTGTTCGAAGGTGAAATCGAATTCAATTAGAGGTTCTGGATATGGAATTGAGTTATAATAGGATTTTCGGATGGATCGAAAACGATTTCAAATTCAGAATCGGAATGGGAGAATACATGAAAAGTGATAAGCGAAATAAGTGCATGTGTGCTAGATGTCATGCATGCATGAAAGAGTGAAGACAAGTGTTAAGCTAGCTTGGATAAAATTGAAACCATATATATAGTGAAACTAAAGGAAGAAAATGAAACAAGAGGAACATCATTCTCATTTCGGTCAAAGTGAAAAAGAAACAAAAAGAGAAACAAGCTTTCAATTCGGTTATCAAGCTTAAATCGAGAGTGAAAAAGAGACCAAGATTCATTCAGTCATCACACTAAACAAGAGAAGCAAAGTCGAGAGGGAGAGCAAAAATTAAGAGCAAATCCAAGAGGAGAGAAAAAGAGAGTGGCAGAGAGAGTGAGTGTGAGACAATGAGCAATTTCGAGAGTGAGAGAGAGACCAAAAATCCTGGAGAAACAAAACAAAGAGAAGGAGAAGCAAGAAAGTGTAATTCAGTCACCAAATCAAGAGCAAAGTCGAGAGCAACACCAAGAGTAAAAAAGAGTGTGCAGTTGAGAGGAGAACCAAGAAGGACAGCCATGCATGGTGGATTGGAGCCTATTTTCAAGCAATCTAAGCACATGCAAAACAAGTGAATAAGAGAAGAGCATGGGCAGTAGCTTTGCATGTGAGTTTTGAGGTGATTTTGAGTTATTCCATGATATAAGTTTAAGTTTTCATGGTAGTCTTTTGGTGAAAATACTTGAGTTAAGATGTTGATGAATTTTTCTGATAATATGTTTGGGATTTAAGATTGGAATCTCATTAGTGTAGAGGTTCATTTGCATGTGATTTTGATGTGAAAATGGATGAAAATTTGATATTGGATAGCTTGTGGAATTCAGTTATGTAGGGACTATTATGGTTCCAAATTTATTTTGGGATGTATTACTATGATATTGAGGTAATTTTGATGTGTATGAAAGTGTGGATATGATGAAAAATTTGGTGAATACATGCATGTGATTTTCGGCTAAGGTTGTATTGAATCTTGATGATGAATCTAAAAGCAAAAATTTTATTTGCAGGCTACCATAAAATGATTTTGTATATATTGAAGTGTTAGACCATGATTTTGAATGAGTTTATAAGTTAATTGGATGATGGAATGGGCATGAAAATGAAAAAGAAACTCATTGTATGTTAAAAAGTCATTTGGTGGCGAAACTTTTCTTGAAATTGCAAAAGTGTAACGTTTTATAGAATTGATTTTAATTTCCATCATATTTAATATGTTTGAGTGTTATTTCGATAAGAAAAATTGAATAGGATGGTTGGTGTAAAGATTAGTTTGAATGCAACCAAAGCGACTAAGATGATCCTAAAATTTTGTGTGATGCGTTAGTATGAAATTTAGGATTAAATCGAAATGATTTAATCCTATATGAATGTTAAGAAATGTGAATGGATATTGTGTGCGATTAATTAAAGTTATTATGGCGTGAAAATAAATATTCTTATATCCTTGCGCAATTTGAGTTTATATGTTAATACGTGTGTCGCTTCTAAACGTAAATTTGCTCGTATTAAAATGTAGGTAAATCAATGAGCAGAAGGAAAGCATAAAAGGGTGGTTTATATTAATTGGAAGCAACTACTGAGTGTGGATTTTATAAAGTTTTATGAATTATCAATTGAATATTTATATTTTCAATAGTTATTTTAGTATGCAATGTATTATGTTTTATCGCGTAAACTTTTAGAACATTATCATTTTCTTTGTAATGCATGTATAGCTCTTTAAAGTTATGCTATAAATTAATTTAATTTAAAAGTAAAGGAATTTAGTAAGTTTATGATAAATACATGCATAGAAACTATATGCTAAAGATATTTTGAACTTTTTAAGTTTTTGTCTTAGAAAGAAAGTATTTCGGTTATAAACTATATATTAAAAAACTAAATATTTACAAGCTAAGTTAAAGTGAAAAAGTCTTAAGCATATTGAAGCATTTTAGATGCTTTTTTATTTCTCCTAATCCCCGATATTACTCAGCTAAGGTATCCTAAGTGTGTATGGCAAGAGACGGGGGGAATCGTAATCTCAAGTTCTCATTTGGCCTGATATTCGGAGATAATCGTAATCCCAAGTTCCCGCATTGTCTGATGTTCAGGGGGAATTGTAATATTAAGTTCTCGTTTGGCCTAATATTCAGGGAGAACCGTAATCCCAAGTTCCCGTTTAGCTTGATATTTGAGGGGAATCATAATCCCAAGTTCCTCCATTGCCTGATATTTAGGGAAAATTGAAATCCCAAATTCCCACATTTGTGATCACACAGTTAGTATTCCCTACTCCTAGTATCGTAATGAGTAGGCATATAGTCACGAATCCCCAGGTTACCTCGTAAGGTAAGTTGTAGAAAGAAAGTACGTCATTAAATGTAAGATTTAGAAAACAAAAAAGATTTATGACTCTTGAAATTGCTATTAAATTTTCAAGTAGAAATATTTATATTGGCATACTAGATTTACAGTTCTTACCAGTTCGAAATAAATAATTAGATTTCAAAACTATTTTGGGAGGTTATAACGTAAAAGCAAATATCTTAGTTTTAGAAAAAAAATTCCCACTCACTGAGGTATAAGACTCACCACTCTTTTTCTTGTTTTGATAAAATCCTCTCCAGGTGAAGGTATGAGCCATCAAGCGGAAAGAGCTCTATCAGAAGAGTAGGCTGACTGAAAACATGACACTACTACACTTGCCTATATTTTGGAAATATTATGTATATGCATATCTTTTAACATTTTATGCACGTTTTGTACATATTATTTTGGAAGCTATTCATACCCTTAAGACTTGTTTATATTTAAAGTTATGTGTACATAATTATTCAAGTGAAATTTGATAATTTTGGATCGTCTTTTGAATTAGAACCATGTTTGTGTTTGATTGTAAAAAGAAAAAGGGTATGAGACCTAGAAGTTGAGAAAATAAAATTTTTAGAAATGTACAGGTGTTTATAATGGTTTTACAGGGAGAAATTATTAGAAAAACAGTCATTGTGCTACCGGATTCTTATTAAAACCCGATTTGTACATGTATTTTAAAAAGAAAAAAAGTTTCTACCCATTTCCATTAGAAAAAATATTCTAAGAATTTTAAAAAGTTTTCAGTATAACGAAAAAGACTTAACTTTGCAGAAACCATTTAGTCAAAGTAGATTTTGGCTAAAAGGCTACCGCGGGGAAGCTTTCAGTCTAGTGTATATGGAAGAGGGGCCCATCAAGTAAACTATTTAATAGAAAAAGTAAACAATAATACATGTATGTATGTCAAGTTATAAAATAATGAATAAGCACTTTCTATTCTATATGACATATTTTAATTTATTATCATGTTATCAACAAATCATTCAATCACCGCATGATAAATAATTTAAATAAACAACTTATGATTTACCAAGTTCTTTGACTTTAATGATCTAAAACTAATTTTTAAAGATTACAGAATTCATTAAGGCATTCTTTGGTCTTAAACTGCAGTCTTCAAAATATTGATGGGCTACTCTCTTGATTCAAAACTAAACCTAATTTAACTGTAAAACCCAAAATCTCGTTCGTCGGAGAGCAAATTATTTTTCCGATGGATCGCGTTCGATCGAAAAAATATAATTTTCGAGTCCTGAAATATTCGAAATAATTATTTTAGAATAATAAAAATAAATTCTTTCATGAAGACAGATTCGAAATTTAAAAATAATTTCGAGTGTGCGAAGCCAAGATTTAATCATAAGCACATTCACGGACGAACGAACGGACGGAAGCGGAATTCAATTTTTGAAATTGGAATGAGAGAATGATTAGAACCAAGTGGCATTACTAGTGCATGAAAGTGACACGTGTCACACATGCAAGGGATAAGGAAGACAAATGGCTTGATATTGAAGGCTTGCATGACAAGTGTCCAATTGGAGAGCAAATATATATATTAAAATTGAAAAGCAAGAATTAAAAGCAAATAAACTTCATTCGGTCACCATCTCATAAACTCAAATCGAGAGAGTGAATGAGAGAAAAGGAGAACTTGAGAGGGAACCGAGAGTGAGAGATTGAGAAAGAAGGAGATCCACTCGGTTAAGAAGCAAGCCGAGAGAGGAATGAGCTGTTGAGCATGTCACACCAACAACTACATTTGCACCTCCTTAGACGGTCTCAGCTCATGATTTCAGTAAAGGAAAGGTGAGATCTGATGCCAGAAACTGCATGCATCTTTAATCCATGAATCATCTTCAATCCTTAAGCTAAGAGAAACCCATCCAAGCCATGAGCTGATAGGTTTTATGTTGTGTAGCTCATGATGCAAGCAAGAGGAAGGACCGTGAACCAAGTACTGCCGTGAGCTGGTGCTGCTACCGTGAAGTGCTGCCGTGAGCTACTGCTGCTGCCGTGAAGTGCTGCTGTGAGCTGTTGTCACTGGCGTGAGTTGCTGTCGCCGTCGTGAGCTGCTACCGAGCAGCTACTATTAGGCCGAGAACAAACATTCCAGGCCTGAGGTGAAGCAGAACCAAGAGAAAGCAGTACATGCAAGCAAGGAGGGACTGTTTTGGGTATGAAAAACTGACAGTTTTTGTAAAAGGCGTTGAGAGCTGCCGTGGATTGCCATTAGGAGGACAGCTTGTAGTTTGAGCTAGTAAGGGTCGTTTCGAAGCAAGGAATAGCTCACATAGAGGTAAGTGCTGTCCCGTTTGGTTTTGTGTTAACGTTTCGATTAGTTTTTATTGGTTATAAGTTAAATTGGATTGAAGGGAACTCGCGGATAAAAGCGTTTAAGTGGGCAGTACCCTCGCACGATCGTTGCGAAGTTTTGAGTTGAGTTTCGAAAGTTATATTGAGTTTTTATTGATTTTATTTGGATAGATAATGATTATGTTGAGTTATAGATGATAGTTGATATTGTTATGATTGGGTTCTAGGATTGAGAACCTCATTAGTGCGGCGGTTCGCTCGTTATTGTTCGGTTGTGTTTTGAATGAAATTGTCAACGGTTGTTTTCGTTGCAATTTGATTACGGGCTGTTATAGGAGAAGTTAGGGCCTGTTAAGTTATGCTTTCAATTTCAAGTTCGTCGTCATGGGAATTGATGCATTTTTAGTGTGTTTTAAAGTTTTAAATAGTCGTTCGGTTTTGGAGGAATCGTTTCCTAACGATTCGGATAAGTTTTCCTCGAATGCGAATGTTATTTAGTTGCGAGTTTCTTTGCCAAATGTGAATATGTAATTGATGATTAGCAAGCTACCATTTAGGTGATTAAGCTCATTAAAGTGTTAAAGTTTGATGTTATGATAGTTTGAATTATAATAAAGTTAATCGGATAGTTTTCGTTTCGCGCGAAATCGTTAAATTGTCAAATTTCAGAGTTGAAACAGGAAATGAATCCTCGTTTAGCTTGTTGCCATGTTTTTCATTTGTGTGCTTTAAAGTGTTTAAATATTTGTTTTCGATGATTTAAGTAAAGTCGCGAGTAGCATTGACTATAAGTCTGATTGGAAACGAAGTAGTCGTGCGAAATGCTGAAAGCAATAATTCGTGATAAATAGTTGAAATCGCGTAAGTTTTATGTTATTCGTTTAGCTTCAAATCTTCTTTTTATTGAATCCATTAGAATGTGATTTCGATGATGTTGCTTTAGATTCGAATGGCATAGTTATCGATTTTGTAATCGTAGAGTTTCGAGTAGATTATGTTGCGTTAATGAATTGGTTTCGAGATAGTTTCCGCGTGCGAATATTAGTTTTTCATATTGTTATCGTGTGAGGATAATCGCTTGAATTTTCGTGATTAAAAATCCTCATGTGGTTTAAGTTTAGTATGTGCACGAGTCGTGTTTTAACGAAATCTCGATTGAAACCAATTATAGGTGAATCGGAGAGCAGACGAGATCTGTATCAGGAAGTGGTGTTAAAATATTTGGAAGCAAGTTGTGAGTGTAACTAGAAAACGAAACACTTATGAGATAATTCTAAAAGTGATTAATATGCTTAAATACTATGTAAATATAAGTTAAGCGTAAGTTTTAAGTGTATTAAAAGATTTTTAGATGTCTTTAGTTTATCTTGACCTCTAGCATAACTCGGTCGAGGTACCCTATGCGTGTATGGTAATAGACGGGTAGAAAAACAGTCGTTGTACTGCAGGATTTTCGTAAAACTCTATTTTCATAAATTATTTTCAACGAACAAAATTCCTACCCATTTTCAGAATTAAAAGAGTTTCAAGTATTTTCAGATAAGAAAGAGGCTTAGCTCCACGGGAACTTTTCAACCGGAACAGATCTTAACTGGAAAGCCACCGTGGGGTACCGAGCAGATCCCTAGCTAGTATAGTTAGAAAGGGGTTTGTCAATGTTGGTATCAGAGCCGAGATTTTAAATGCATTCCATGATTTTCGAGCATTTTCTTAATATTTCTCAACCATCATGCATTATATGACAAATTATTTGATTTCGAGTGCAGTAAGTCATGCGTCGCGTCAGTCGTCCGCATAAACAAAGAGCCGCAGATGATGCTCCACCTGCTACCCCGGAGTTAGAATAGCAAGTAAGTGAATCTGTAAACAATCAGTAGCTAGAGGTTCCAATTGAGCCTACAGTAGTAGAGCCCGAGTTGGATCCAATCAAGAGACTAGCCCAGGTTATTCAAGGGCTAAGGCCGCACGTACCGAGCGCCACCGTAGAGAGGGCACAAAAATTAGGTGCAGATGCATTTGATGGCACATGTGACCCAGAGGTTGCAACAGAATGGTTAGACAACACTTAGAGGGTGTTGGATCAAATGGAGTGCACCGATCCCCAGAAGGTGTCTATTGCTTCATTTTTGTTGAGAGCATCAGCCAGAAGTTGGTGGGATTCAATTAAGAGGAGGACAATTGATCAGATTACATGGGAAAAATTCAAGGAAGAATTCAGTGAAAAGTTCTACTCAAGGGAGTACAAAGATGCCAAGATTGAGGAGTTTTACAATTTAGTTCAGGGCAGCATGTCAGTGGAAGAATATGAAAGGAAGTTTACTAAGCTGTCTCGAGTGGCACCGTTTATAGTGAGTGACGAGGTGAACAAGTGCCATAAGTTCGTGCAGGGCCTAAATCCGAATATTAGAGCACAGAGAGTATAGACAGCTAGTTGAGGTAGCGTTGAGAGTGGAAAGGACTGTGCTAGGTGATAAAGAACAAGTGTAGAAGTCAAAGCGCAGTCAAGGTTCAGGATGGTATGCAGGAGGTTCCAGCGAGTCCTCTAAATCTGGACACAGATCCAAATGGTCAGATAGTAACCAGAGGAGTCACCAAGCAGGGTCAAGTCAGAGTTCGGCGAGATCACTCTCGAAATCCCAGGACAAAGGTGGTAGCCAAAGGAGAACAGGGATCTGTACGAAATACGGTAGAGTCCATCGAGGAGAATGTCATATAGGTATTTCAGGTTGCTACCACCGTGGTCAGGAGGGACATTATATGAAAGATTGTCTGCAGATAGCAGCTGGGGTTAGTGGGTCAAGACCATCGACTCAAGGACAACTTAACAAGGGTCAGATTCAGGATAAGAGAGAACTTGGGACATCAGTACAATCTAACAAAAGTGCTGGTAGAGACATCGCACCCAGAAGATAGTCAGGGATACCTCGTGCAAGCTAGAGTATTGTAGTAACTCAGCATGAGGCTGAGGATATACCAAATTAATGGCAGGTATGATGTTATATTTTGGCATTGATCTTGTGAGCTTGTTAAATATTTGAGATAAGAAATTTTAAATACTCAAAAATTTCTAATTGATCATTAAATGATAGACCTAAATTTTGAAATAAGTTGAGTAAGATTTTAGGAGTATGTTCAGCATTGATGTCATAGATCTTGATTTTAGAATGAGATTTCTTCAAGTAGAGGTATTAAGCAAATTTCGAAGACGAAATTTTTATAAAGAGGGGTGAATTGTAAAACCCAAAACCTCGTTCGTCGGAGAGCAAATTATTTTTCTGATGGATCATGTTCGATCGAAAAAATATAATTTTTGAGTCGAGTTCGTTAATACGGAATCGAAATTTAAAAATAATTCCGAGTGTACGAAGCACATTCATGGACGGATGGACGGATGGAAGCGGAATTCGATTTTGAAATTGGAATGAGAGAATGATTAGAATCAAGTGGCGTTACTAGTGTATGAAAGTGACACATGTCACACATGCAAGGGATAAGGAAGACAAATGGCTTGATATTGAAGGCTTGCATGACAAGTGTCCAATTGGGGAGCAAATATATATATATTAAAATTGAAAAGCAAGAATTAAAAGCAAATAAACTTCATTCGGTTACCATCTCATAAACTCAAATTGAGAGAGTGAATGAGAGAAAAGGAGAACTTGAGAGAGAACCAAGAGTGAGAGATTGAAAAAGAGGGAGATCCATTCGATCAAGAAGCAAGCCGAGAGAGGAATGAGCTGTTGAGCGTGTCACACCAACAGCTGCATTTGCGACTCCTTAGACAGTCTCAACTCATGATTTCAGCAAAAGAAAGGTGAGATTTGATGCCAAAAACTGCATGCATCTTCAATCCATGAATCATCTTCAATCCTTGAGCTAAAAGAAGCCATCCAAGCCGTGAGTTGATAGGTTTTGTGTTGTGCAGCTCCTAATGCAAGCAAGAGGAAGGACCATGAACCAAGTATTGTCGTGAGCTGGTGCTGCTGCCGTGAGCTAGTACTGCCGTCGTGAGCTGTTGTCGCTATCGTGAGTTGTTGTCACTATCGTGAGCTGCTGCCGAGTAGTTGCTGTCAGGCCGAGAACAAACATTCTAGGCATAAGGTGAAGCATAACCAAGAGAAGGCAGTACATGCAAGCAAGGAGGGACTGTTTTGTGCATGAAAAACTGACAGTTTTTGTAAGAGGTGTTGAGAGCTACCGTGGACTACCATTTGGAGGACAGCTTGCAATTCGAGCGCATAAGGGCCGGTTCGAAGCAAGAAATAGCTCACATAGAGGTAAGTGCTCTCCCGTTTGGTTTCGTGTTGACGTTTCGATTAGTTTTTATTGGTTATAAGTTAAATTGGATTGAAGGGAACTCGCGAATAAAAGCATTTAAGTGGGCAGTACCCTCGCACGATCGTTGCGAAGTTTTGAATTGAGTTCCGAAAGATATATTGAGTTTTTATTGATTTCGTTTGGATGAATAATGATTATGTTGAGTTATGGATGATAGTTGATATTATTATGATTGGGTTTTAGGATTGAGAACCTCGTTAGTGCGGCGGTTTGCTCGTTATTGTTCGGTTGTGTTTTGAATGAAATTATCAATGGTTGTTTTCGTTGCAATTTGATTACGGGCTGTTATAGGAGAAGTTAGGGGCTGTTAAGTTATGCTTTCAATTTCAAGTTTGTCGTCGTGGGAATTGATGCATTTTTAGTGTGTTTTAAAGTTTTAAATAGTTGTTCGGTTTTGGAGGAATCGTTTTCGAGCGATTCGGATGAGTTTTTCTCGAATGCGAATGTTATTTAGTTGCGAGTTTCGTTGCTGAATATGAATATGTAATTGATGATTAGCAAGCTGTCATTTAGGTGATTAAATTCATTTAAGTGTTAAAGTTTGATGTTAGGATAGTTTGAATTATAATAAAATTAATCGGATAGTTTTCGTTTCGTGCGAAATCGCTAAATTATCGAATTTCGGAGTTGAAACAAGAAATGAATCCTCATTTAGCTTGCTGCCATGTTTTTCATTTGTGTGCTTTAAAGTGTTTAAATATTCATTTTCCATTATTTAAATAAAGTCGCGAGTAGCATTGACGATAAGTTTGATTGGAAACGAAGTAATCGCACGAAACGCTAAAAGCAATAATTCGTGATAAATAGTTGAAATCGCGTAAGCTTTATGTTATTCGTTTAGCTTCAAATCTTCTTTTTATTGAATCCATTAGAATGTGATTTCGATGATGTTGCTTTAGATTCGAATGGCATAGTTGTCGATTTTGTAATCATAGAGTTTCGAGTAGATTATGTTGCGTTAATGAATTGGTTTCGAGATAGTTTCCGCGTGCGAATATTAGTTTTCTATATTGTTATCGTGTGACGATAATCTCTTGAATTGTCATGATTAGAAATCCTCTTGTGGTTTAAGTTTAGTATGTGCACGAGCCGTGTTTTAACGAAATCTCGATTGAAACCAATTGTAGGTGAATCGGAGAGCGGACGAGATCCGTATCGGGAAGTGGTGTTAAAATATTTGGAAGCAAGTTGTGAGTGTGAATTTTCATAAAGCTTTTGTGAATTCTATCATATGAATATTTATTAACGCGATACCATTTTAGTTATGATTATTATGTTAGTCGAGCAAAATTTCATAATATTATCGCTTTCCTTATAGTGCATGTATAGTCGTAAATATACATTATGAATGTATTTAGTCTTGAAGTAAAGATAATAGAAAGTGTAAATGAAATATATGCATGAAGATACACGAGAAAGTTGTTTCGAATAATTTAAGTTTTGCTTTAGAAAGAAAGTTTTTCGGTTTTAAACCGTAACTAGAAAACACTTATAAGATAATTCTAAAAGTGATTAATATGCTTAAATGCTAAGTAAATATAAGTTAAGCGTAAGTTTTAAGTGTATTAAAAGATTTTTAGATGTCTTTAGTTTATCTTGACCTCTAGCATAACCCAGCCGAGGTACCCTATACGTGTATAGTAATAGACGGGAGGAATCATAATCTCAAGTTCCCGTACACCTAATAGACGGGGGGAATCGTAATCCTAAGTTCCCGTACGGCTTAATATTCGGGGGGAATCGTAATCCCAAGTTCTCGCATTTCCTGATGTTGGGAGGAATTGTAATCCCAAGTTTCCGCATCTGAGCACACGCAAACAGAAAATTTCTAATATTTCATGTCATATAGATATTTAGCTTCAGAGCTTAAGAGAATGAGTTTTTCTTAAGTTACCCTTCTAAGTTAGTAAAGAAATGAAATACGTCAATAGACGTTAGTTTAGAATAATAAGAAAAATTCAATTACAAAAAGTTTACTAAAAGAATCTTTTGCTTAAATAAGTTGTATTGTTTTCAAAATAATAATGAAAGTGGAATTTATTATTAAGTACACTCACTGAGTTATTCTCATCATCATTTTCTACTTTATTTAAAATCCTCCCTAGGTGCAGGAACGAGCAACGCTGCGAAAGTATCTTCATCGAACATACAAGCGAGCTACAGACGCGACCATGCTGCACTAGTTTTAGACAAGTTATCATGTACTGCATTTACTATTGTTTTCATATTTCTCAAGTTTTATAAATATTGTTTTGGATAAAGGATTTTATGTGAATATCATGCATGATGTTTAAGATTTTAATTAAGTTGTTTTTCATATCATTGAATATTTTAAACATGTTGCGAATGATTGTGTATCTGAAAAGGGCCTGGGGCCTATTAGTTTGATAAAAGATAGTGAATGAACTTATATAGGTTTTGTGAAGTTTTTACAGGGTGAAAATTTTAGAAAAACAGCCGTTGTGCTACCGGATTTTCGTAAAACTCTATTTTCGTAAATTATTTTCAACGAACAAAATTCCTATCCATTTTCAGAATTAAAAGAGCTTCAAGTATTTTTCAGATAAGAAATAGGCTTAGCTCCACGAGAACTTCTTAGTCGGAGCAGATCTCAACTGGAAAGTCACCGTGGGGTGCCGGGCAGATCCCTAACTAGTATAATTAGAAAGGGGCATGTCATTAACTATCAAGAACATTCATCCAATAGATCGAGTCATAAAACCCGTTTCTTGATTTCTAGACCCAACATATGCTACTTTACTAACGAAAAACCCTATGCACATCCACCAAGCATGCAACCAAGGCCATCATAAGCCTAGCCCACAGCTATCCTTAGATGTACGGTAGCTAGCAATTGTTGACCTAGTATTAGCAAATTTGTAGTTACTGCTACTATAAGATGATCTCTTTACGGAAGGGTCTGACCATTGATCCAACCATCTAGGGTGAACCTCCACATCTATTGAACCTACTGTCCAAAGTTCTATTTGATTCAATGGTTAATGAAAGAGTTACATCTATTTTACAAAGACTGTGCAGTTCAGTCCCAATATTTTGACCAATACTGTTTTGGAGATCGAACTCATCATAGTGAGCTCCAATCAATGATCCGACCATTCAAACTCAAGCATTATTCGTTCTTAACATCCAAAACCAATATTGCCTTGATCCAACAATAGATAAAGTAAACATGGCCATATTACAAAAACTACAACAATTGTAGCAGTAGAATGTCACCCACTTTTCCATTTCGTTCTTCACATTGGATCTTCAGAAAAATCTAAACCTAATATCATGATTTTATGACGAAAAATAAACACCACAAATAGCTTAAAAATTTAATCAAATTATATTAATCAAATAACTATACAATTAACGTTCAATCCATGCAAATCTCATTCGTCAACATGAATAAATAAAAATATGCATATCATCAAATATTAAGTGTCTACTCTATGACATACAAGGAATCATAATCAAGTAAAATCACTAATTATTGAATTATTCATTAAACCAACAAAATTAGGGCTTTGATATCAATTGAAGGGAAAAATCGATTTAAGATTATGCGTAAACATGGATTTAAAATTTTTCCAAAAAAAAAAAAAAAAGGTACCGAATTGATGGTTGTAATGACAATTCAATAAACCAAAATAATAAGATCAAATCTTACATTGCATAAAGAATAAACTCATCCCTTTTAATTTGCAAATTCTTTATCACTCAATCATCCTCCCCATGACTCTTCACAAATAAATTTAGTGTGGGCATGATCTAGAAAAATCTATTCATTTTCTTTTCACAAAACAAAATCCTGCAACAAAAAGAAAACGATGAAGGCTACACACAACCATGAAGGGTTCGGCCAACCCTCCTTGTTGATTGATGATTTGCTACCAATCTAAAATTAGGATTTTTTGTTTTCTTTCTTTTGTGATGATCGGCTAGGGTGAGGAAATATAGATCAACTCAAAAAAAAAAAAAAAAAATAATTGATCAATCGATTACCAATATAAAACATCCTTTTTCATTAAATAATTTAGGGTTTTCTAATTTGACAAGGAAACATACTTCTTTATTAATTAGAATATTTAACTTTCAATTTAGAAATTCTAATTCATAATTAGATGATTTAATTTCCAAATTGGAAATCTAATTCATAATTAGATGATCCTAATTAGAGAATTTCTCTCATTTTGTGTATCTATATATAGTCGACCCACATTCACATTATAGGCTGAATATTGTTGAGCACCAAAAACTTTGTGTACAGATTAATGCCTTCAACATACACAGGTAGAGATATCTCTCTGATCGTGGTCTTATGCTCTCCACTAAAATTGATGAGGACTGTTGACCTCTTATTTACATTCTTCTTATTGATATGTATTTCTCTTAGCTCGTCAAAAAACAAGACGTTGTAAGAACTCCCATTATTGATCAAGATTCTCTCCAATGAAGCTAGTTGTAGTAATTTTGAAATATTTAAATCATCCAACTCTGCATTAACATTATCGTATTTAATAGTTCACAATAATATTTTAAAATAACATGATATATTGATATTCCATGTGGTGTCAATTTGTCACCTTTGACATTTCATTTTCATTTATTTAAGAATATTTTCACCTTCAGCTAAATCCTACATCATCCCTGTGCGGTCCAAGATTGGCATTTCCGACGCCACCAACATCTTGCAAGGGCATATTAGGAAAGAAGGTGAAAATAGATATATTTGAAAACTCACATCAAGTTTTACAAATTTAAAGCAATCACCTTGCATCTTTCCTGTGGAATCCTGGTAGAATTATCAAAATATGTTAAGGGAATGAAGATCCTGGTTGAACTGAAATTGGATGTATAACAACCGAATCAAAGTTGGAAATGGTGTTTTTTTTTTTTTTTTTTTTTGGGTTTGAAAGACAAAGTTGTGACATGTTGATTAACACAATAAACAACTAATACTTATGATTTGTGGATCAAAGCCAAAGACAATATTATTTAGGGAAAAATCTAAAAAATCCTTTGAAATAAAAAATAATTTCAGTTTACTCCAACTTCTCGAAATATTAGTACAAAAACTCCCTATCATTAGTCAAAAGTGATTTTCATCCAATTTTTGGGTGGTTTTGTAACCAAATAAGTAAAAGATGATAATATCCTTCTTAGACTGTTTACCCACTAAAATTAAAATAAAAAAATAAATACAAATATAAAAATAATTAAAAATGAGAAAAATGATAAAAATAATTTTTTTAATTTACCATAAAAATATAATAATTTATTACATTTAAAATTATTTAAATAATCCTTACAAATAAATATGTAAATTTAAAAATTGGTTTCCTTTTTATTTTTTTTAATTTAATATATTTAATCGTTGATTGATTTCTTTTCTTAAATTTTTATTTGGGATCAAGGTAACAATAAAAAACCATCATAATCAATTGTTGATTTCCTTTTATATGGTGATCTTCATCTCGCAATCAAAAACCAAAACCCACAAAAATCATTAATCAAACAACAAATAACCATCATAACAACCACCAGCATCAAAAACAACCAAAAATAAAAAATATGGCAGAAAAAATAACCACCAGAATAGCCTAGAAAAAACAATTTGTATTTGGTCACATAATTAGGCAACAATTCACACCTCCCAGATATCATTTCTTCAAAAAGTGCCAATGCATTGCTAGCTTGCCCTTGGTGTGTATACCCACCTATCGACGCAACCAACCTCTTTACACTTGCCATAAAAATCAACAAGTGATGACATCACACACAGACACATTTCCATCAAACCCACTTCTAATCACAAACCCATGTAACTGCCTCCCCAACTCGACTCCCCACCCATGTCCTGAAACTCTACGAACCCACGAAGCGCATCTTTGGGCCGCGTGCTAAGTACTGCATTAGAAATATAAGCATTCCACGTGGCAAGATTTCTCAGGCATTTCTTCGAACACCTTCTTCACTTCCTTTCAAGTCCTGTTTTCGAGTGCATATAGAAAGCATTGCACCCAACAAAGACATCACCAATAACCAACCCAGATGAACAATAGCAGCAACATTGAACCCATCGCACCACCAACAACCAACCCAAAATCATCCGCGAATCAGCAGTGAACCAATCCCACCACCAGAGTTGGTAGACCCACCATCAGTATTGGTAGACTCACCACCAGACAACCCCTACGATAGTGTCGACCTCTGGTTCAAACCCAACTCCCCTAAATCAAAGATAGCCTCTAACCAACTAGATCTGACCAGTGGATAAGAGTGTGGTTTTAGAATTCGAATCGGAATCAGTGGAGGAGGAAGAGAAAAAGATACAGGTTGATGGGTGACGGCAGCCGAGTGGGATGGGGACTTTTTAAGTGGTGATGGTGTGTTGAACTGTGATGGCATGTTAAGTGGTGTGATCATCAGATTTCCCAAATGTTTATATATTTTGAATTATTAAGGTGGATTCACTTTTCTATTTAACGATTTTGGACTGTTTTGTATATTACCTTCATGACCAGAGGTTATTTGTTATTGCTTTCAATTCTACGGATAAATTAATAATATATCTATCATTTATATGCTCTAATAATCGCATGAATTAATGGTTAAATCGAAGAATTACATTATTTTTTATTAGAACTGCAAATTAGATTTGCACTTATTCTTACAAAGCTTTTGCTTCATGTAATGGGGTATTTTGGAGTTCTATGATACAACGAACACAACAATAGGGCTCCTCACTTTATGTTCTCCATCATCCCAATCCAAAGAAGCAGAAACTATGGGACTAACTATGGTCCCTTGAACTGTAAGTGTAAATGACAATGTCTGTCCAAGAGATGTGAAAGTGAGAACGCTAGGATTAGCTTGGATTGTAAGTCCAGGAGGAGCTGTCACTGAAGCACTATACGTTGAAACTGGTGATCCGACATTCGTGACAAACCTGGTGAAAGTTCGGTTGAAATTGGTTTCCGAGGGAAAGGTAGAGACAGCAAAGGAAGGATAGTTGAGATCCCAAACTCTTGCCCTAGTGGTAGCATCACAAGTGCTGTTATCTCCAGTAACAAGTCTAAGAAGTGTGGTGCTATATGATTGGCCACATAAAAATCTAATGTAATCGGTAGGTCCAGCATCATATACCAAACCAGGATTGACAGCCTTTGGAGGATTTAAGTGGCCTGAACCATATGCCAATTCAGCATCACGGGTCTGTGCTGTACTCATAGGATTAGCTGTAAGAGAAGAACACAAATTTAGACAGAACTAGACTAAAAGTCTCCTGAAATATAGTGTTGAAGGGTTTCATGGAAAGTTTATGATGAATTTCGAAACCATTTGAATAGGTTACCGGTGGTCATAATTGCAGACTTTATTGCGGCAGGAGACCAAGTGGGGTGAAAGGATTTTATGTAGGCAGCAACAGCAGTGACATGAGGGCAAGACATTGATGTTCCAGACAACAGATTATACGGAACAATTCTATTGTCACCTTTGACTTCGGAAACTGAGTTGAGAGGAGTCCAAGCAGCTAAAATGTTAACTCCTGGTGCAGTAATATCTGGCTGCAATCACAATAAACAGATAGAAAATTTTGTAAGGCCATGGTTGAACTAGTAAGTTAGCCAAATTTAATGCAATTATTATAGTTAAGAAGTAGATGAAAAATTATTACACATTCAGTTAGATTGTAATTTATATAATGCCATCTTGTCAAACTTGCAATCAATTCATCAATAATCCAATTCAATACATTGTGCCATAAGTGGCCTAAGAGATAGTGTCATGAAAGTAATTATTAATATCAACTGTTTAATTATGTAGTTAATAACGTACCTTGAGAATGTCAGACGTGATAGGATTAGGACCCCTTGATGAAAATGAGGCAACATAAGGAGCCAATGTATCGTTACCCTGAGTACTCTTAAATATAGTTGCGGACGCATTACTGCATATTTAAAAATTTAGATCAACAAAGAGTCTAATTATCTGCATTTAGTTTGTACATGATGAATCTTAAGCCCTATAGCTACCTGTTTGACTTGATGTAGGTTAAAATGTTGCTACCTTCGACCCTGTTAACATAAGAAGTGGGCAAGGGAAAGCTTGTAGCAGTATCTCTGGAGGTGATGTCTTGCATGACAGCACCAACTGCACCAGCAAAGAGTGGCCCACTTCCGGAATTCAATAAATCACAAAGAACGATTTTGCCCTTCACTAAGTTCCTGTCCAACGAGTCTCCGAAGCAAAAACTGCATAGTTTCATCAACAAATAATTCCTCTAGTTAATTTTCCATTATCAAACTTATATCGAGGCTTACTATTTCTATATAAATAAATTTTCAGGTCTATTATATTTAGTCCAACAAATCATTCTCTAATATTAGACATCATGACGTGGATAAAAAATAAAAAATAAACATTTACCGCGATGATTCATATGTGTAACCTTCAGTAACATTTGGCGCATCTCCGCCATAAATAAGCGGATACATTGTATTTGATAGGTCAACTGTGTTTATTGAAATTCCCTGCTGCACACCACGCAAATATTTATATAATCCCAACGTCATAAAATTTTTATAATTCAACGTTTAAATTTATTAGGTTAAATATTTTAGACTTTAAATGAATCTAAGAATATTTTAGACTTTAAATATTCAAGCAAATATTTATATATTAGACGTTTAAATTTAATGCACATTAGTTACAGATTTTTTAAATATTATTTTTCAGTCATTAGATATATATAACGATTGAAAGGCTTTTATTCTCTCGGCTCATTCACTATATGCTCGGCTATGGGATCCAAATTTTCGGAATATGATATTTTAGCCTTTAGCTGGATTTAACACATAGTATAATATTTTTCTGTACCTCATAAGCTAAGTTGTTTCCTAGTTGAACCTTGGTAAAAAAATTCCTGTCAATGGTGCTGGCAGCCACAGAGAGAAGCCAAGGAGGAAAATTGGAGATTGTGGAAAACGAAGGTCCATCGTTTCCAGCAGAAGTTGACGTCAAGATTCCATTTCTCATTGCATGAAAGGATCCAATGGCAATCGAATCATTGAAGTAGTCCAAAGCAATTGATCCTCCGACCGAGAGCGAGAGTATGTCAACGCCATCAGCAATAGCATCGTCAAAAGCTGCTAAAATGTCTGCATCCTGGCAAGAATCCGACCAGCATACTTTGTACACGGCGATGCGGGAGGATGGGACGCCACCCCTTGCGGTTCCCTGGCCTAGGCCATATAAACTCGCCATGCTGACTTGGTTTCCAGCCGCTGTCGATGCGATGTGTGTCCCGTGTCCATCTGAATCTCTCGGAGATTTAATGTCGTCGGGAGGGAACATTCCATCGCTCCGGTAATATCTTGCTCCTATGATTTTACTGTATACACAGACATATGTCAATAACGTTACTGGACGATTAATTAATATCCACGGAATTAAAATTTTAATCACTCAAATGAAATTCTAATAATAATCATTCATTTAATATTTGGTTACTACATTATCTAATGTGGTTAGGTATAGGTTCGAGACAATAGATCGGTAATATTTAAAAAAGAAAAGATTTCGCTATAACATAGGTTCAGGGTAATTAAAGGTAGTTTTCTAGGAAAACCACATGAATTATCATGTACCTATATTGAACTAGTATAATACATGATGAAAACCTTATTTATCAAGTGTATGATAATATTCTTTAGTTATAGTATTGACTTGTGGATGCATAATTTTATATGCCTTATTGATTGTTTGAATGTGTTATTAGTCATATTGGTATTAATATAGTCAATACAATGACAACATTCTAATGATAAAAATTGGTTAAGACGTGTACTTGTTGCAGGTGAAATTGGCTGAGACTTGGCAGGTGCCTCTCCATTTGGTGGGTGGAGGACCAAATCCCGTGTCGTTGAAGCTCTCAGACTCAGGCCAAATTCCAGAATCAATCACTCCAATTACGATATCACTTTCAGTTGTTGCTCTCTGAACTTGCTGGGGAAACCCCAGGAAATCCCATGACCTCGTTGTATGTAGTTTTAATTGTCTGTTCGGAAACACGGAAACTACACCACTCATTCCTGAACATCCGAAATTTTAAAAATATATTAGACAAACAATCAACAACATGAATTTTTAGGTACACAAGTCAGAATTTTTTGACACTTCAAATTTTCAGATGTTGATGGATCCATAAATTATTTGTTTTTGCCCTTTACTATTTGTTTTAATCTGTTACATACATATAATAATTGAGATTTAACATATGTAATTTTATTAAAATCTGTATGTTCTCCATCAAAAAGGGTCCAAACAAGAGTAGAAACATTATTAGAAAAAAATGAGATCAGCTATATGTATAATAAATAAATCACCCACCAGCCATTTTTCTAGCTTCCTCTTCTGTCAACTTGACCGCAAATCCATCGAAGCTCTTCCCGTAGTTATAGAGTAGAGATTCCGAACCCACATTCCTGAATTCACTCCCAATTAGATAATCAACATTTTGATGTATTTCAAAGTCTAATGTTAACGTATTTGACTTTTATTTTATATTTCTTGTAGGGGTTACTAGAATTAAAAACTTATTCTTTAATCCATATATATAGATGGTATTAAACTTAAAAAAAAAAAAAAAAATCAACACAGTTTTATTTTAATTCTCTTTTTTCGAAAGTTACCCTCCAACTTGAGCTCAAAAGGTTTTTTATTTTTTATTTTTTTTTATTTATTCCATAATGCTTGATTGCAACAGAATTTTATTCTTATTTTTGTCATTTCTTATGGCGTTAATTATTAAGCTTTTGTCTGGACGGTTATTACTCAAAAGACCTTTCTTAGTAAAATATTTTTAAACGCTTTATTACATTTTTGATACTCTGAGAACTGATACATGAACTACTGCATGAGATTTATTAATTGTTTAGGAGTAAGTACAACTAAGTATATGAATTAAAAAGGAAACAATAAAAACTGGACATTCCACCTTTTGTATTCTCTAATTTGATCCCATCTTATAGTGTGCCAAGTGATGAATTAATATGTTAAGAACCTCCATCGAAAAGCACAGGACAAAGAGAAGTCAACAGCAGATTGATTTAAGAAATGGTGTAATCTAGAAATTAGTTTAAATAGAATTTATTTTTGATTATTCCAATTTTATTCCTTTTATTAAATTAGAATTTTATCCATTTAGGATTTGATATTCTTTCCTTTTTGGATTTTCTTTTAGGAATTGATATTGTTGACGTCAAAATCTGGTCAGATAAGCCGGATCTCTAGTCAACGAGATTCTTGAGCCCAATGCCGCAGATCAACCAGAAACAGAACAAAAGCAGGAAAACATAGGCAAAGAGGAAGAAGAAAAGAAGCTGAGGAAGGAGAAAAACACATAAATCTACGTGGTTCGGCCCTTAAGCATGGCCTACGTCCACAGCGCCTCCACCATTGGTGGTGGCAGTCACTTTTATTGCTGCATTTTCTGGGTACAAAAAGAGAGAGAGCAGAGAAAAACCACCATCCCCATTTACTGAGATTTTGCTCCTATTTATAGAGAGATGGGAGGTGCTACAGTAATGGGAAAGCATTAAATGCATAATACAATTTTCAAAGCCTTCTGTCAAAAAGTCTGAGTCTTCTGACTCCACCCATGCTGTAGTGGTTGAGTAAATCACGCTGCTACTGATCTGAAATGGTTGGCCGTGCACGTCACGCTATTGTACGAGCTAGAGCTGCGACCTGGAGCTCATCCAAAACGACCTGAAGGAGTTCAGCGACCTGAAGATCTTAGCGACCTGAAGGAGCTCAGCGACCTAAAGGACCTCAGCGACTTGAAGATCTCAGCGACCTGAAGATAGCTTAGCGACCTGAAGATCCCAGCGACCTGAAGATAGCTCAGCGACCTGAAGGAGCTAATGACCTAGAGATCTCAGCGATCTGAAGATAGCTTAGCGACCTGAAGATCTCAGCGACCTGAAGGAGCTGGAGCCTGGTAAATTGGGCTTCTATCTACTGGGCCTTTGGGCTTTTACCAGCCCATTTGGGGTATCCCAAAAACACATATAACACAAGCCCCCCAGCTCCTAGTTCGTTCTACGGACTGGGAGCTGAATTTGCTGGTAAAAGCTATCGTGCACAAGAGCTTGCTGTCTCGATGAGATGGAGAAATACTAGAAGCATGTTGCTGATCTGCCTCGCAGTGAGGTCTATTAGGCATTTGCTTCATCTAAGTTTCCTGTAGACTCAAAAGTAAAAATATCAGTAATAACAAATATCTAGCGATGTGTCGAGGGGGTGTAGGGGCCCGTGGCATGGCGAGAAGTGAACAGATAGATATATAAACTCCAACCGTGCTCAAAAAGTTGTAACCTGAGCTGTATATAATAAAAGTTATCGAGGTCGTAACCTTAGCTATGCTCTAAGGGTTATAGACCGAGCTGTACAACGTAATGCTGACTAGGCTGACCGATTAGGTAGTTTGGAGGCCTGCTGGTCTGCATACCTTTTGGCCATATCGCGTCCAAGACTGTTGATAAGTCCACAGGAGACCGTTGCTTCGTCCAAAGCGTTGCGAGCTCACAGGACGCGACGGTTCCGTCCAGGACTGCTGATAAGTCCACAGGAGACCGTCGCTCCGTCCAGAGCGTTGCGAGCTCACAGGACGCGACGGTTCTGTCCAGGACTGCTGATAAGTCCACAGGAGACCGTCGCTCCGTCCAGAGCGTTACGAGCTCACAGGACGCGACGGTTTCGTCCAGGACTGCTGATACTCGAGACTGAACCCTTTCACCTCTAACGCCTTCCAAGGGACCCTCAGGCATAGGCAGGGCGCTGATGCTCGAAACTGGACCCTTTCACCTCTAACGCCTTCCAAGGGACCCTCAGGCATAGGCAGGGCGCTGATGCTCGAAACTGGACCCTTTCACCTCTAACGCCTTCCAAGGGACCCTCAGGCATAGGCAGGGCGCTGATGCTCGAAACTGGACCCTTTCACCTCTAACGCCTTCCATGGGACCCTCAGGCATAGGCAGGGCGCTGATGCTCGAAACTGGACCCTTTCACCTCTAACGCCTTCCATGGGACCCTCAGGCATAGGCAGGGCGCTCGCAAACCAGATCAATAAGAAGAAGTATAGCGCATAAAGTATATGATAGAAGCTCAGAATGTTACCGTACATATAAATATGCTTCTACAGCGAGGATGAATGAGTGGCATGTTCATGCTTGTTGTTCGGGAGCTCGTGGCTTAGCTGGTTGAGAGCTCATTGAGGTTAAGAGCTTGAACTGAGCATCCTGAGACCTGAGAACTCATACCTGCGAGCTGGGAGCTGAAAGCTTGATCTGCGAGCTCAACCTGAAAAATGGGAGCTAAAGGCTTGACCTGCGAGCTCAACCTTAGAGACGGGAGCTGAAAACTTGAACTGGGAGCTCAACCTGAAAAAAGGGAGCTGAAAGCTTGACCAGCGAGCTCAACCTGAAAAAAGGGAGCTGAAAGCTTTACCTGCGAGCTCAACCTTAGAAACGGGAGCTGAAAGCTTGACCAGCGAGCTCAACCTGAAAAATGGGAGCTGAAAGCTTTACCTGCGAGCTCAACCTTAGAAACGGGAGCTGAAAGCTTGACCAGCGAGCTCAACCTTAGAGACGGGAGCTGAAAACTTGAACTGCGAGCTCAACCTGCGAGCTCAACCTTAGAAACGGGAGCTGAATTCTTGACCAGCGAGCTCAACCTTAGAGACGGGAGCTGAAAACTTGAACTGCGAGCTCAACCTGAAAAAAGGGAGCTGAAAGCTTTACCTGCGAGCTCAACCTTAGAAACGGGAGCTGAAAACTTGACTTGCGAGCTCAACCTGTGAGCTCAACCTTAGAAACGGGAGCTGAAAGCTTTAACTGCGAGCTCAACCTGAAAAAAGGGAGCTGAAAGCTTGACCAGCGAGCTCAACCTGAAAAAAGGGAGCTGAAAGCTTTACCTGCGAGCTCAACCTTAGAAACGGGAGCTGAAAGCTTGACCAGCTAGCTCAACCTTAAAGACGGGAGCTGAAAACTTGAACTGTGAGCTCAACCTGAAAAAAGGGAGCTGAAAGCTTGACCAGCGAGCTCAACCTTAGAGACGGGAGCTGAAAACTTGAACTGCGAGCTCAACCTGAAAAAAGGGAGCTGAAAGCTTTACCTGCGAGCTCAACCTTAGAAACGGGAGCTGAAAACTTGACTTGCGAGCTCAACCTGTGAGCTCAACCTTAGAAACGGGAGCTGAAAGCTTTAACTGCGAGCTCAACCTGAAAAAAGGGAGCTGAAAGCTTGACCAGCGAGCTCAACCTGAAAAAAGGGAGCTGAAAGCTTTACCTGCGAGCTCAACCTTAGAAACGGGAGCTGAAAGCTTGACCAGCGAGCTCAACCTTAAAGACGGGAGCTGAAAACTTGAACTGTGAGCTCAACCTGAAAAAAGGGAGCTGAAAGCTTGACCAGCGAGCTCAACCTTAGAGACGGGAGCTGAAAACTTGAACTGCGAGCTCAACCTGAAAAAAGGGAGCTGAAAGCTTTACCTGCGAGCTCAACCTTAGAAACGGGAGCTGAAAACTTGACCTGCGAGCTCAACCTTAGAAACGAGAGCTGAAAGCTTGACCAGCGAGCTCAACCTACGAGCTCAACCTTAGAAACGGGAGCTGAAAGCTTGACCAGCGAGCTCAACCTGCGAGCTCAACCTTAGAAACGGGAGCTGAAAGCTTGAACTGCGAGCTCAACCTGAAAAAAGGGAGCTGAAAGCTTTACCTGCGAGCTCAACCTTAGAAACGGGAGCTGAAAACTTGACCTGCGAGCTCAACCTTAGAAACGGGAGCTGAAAGCTTTAACTGCGAGCTCAACCTGAAAAAAGGGAGCTGAAAGCTTTACCAGCGAGCTCAACCTTAGAAACGGGAGCTGAAAGCTTGACCTGCGAGCTCAACCTAATCGGGTCTTTGATACAGCTCTTGAAGCCCCCTAGTCAGTGAGACTGTCGAAGCTAGCTGATGGGAGGTTGGAGAGAGCTCGTTTTGGGCGAGCTGACTTTCAGCAGCATTGCCCAGGAATTCTGGTTCACCTGCTATTGCTGCATTAAAGCTCCTAGTCTTTCTTCCCCTTGCCATGGCTGCTTGAAAATCTGGAGAAATCTGCAGTTGGGTCCTCCTTCTAGCGCCAAAATGTTGACGTCAAAATCTGATCAGATAAGCCGGATCTCTAGTCAACGAGATTCTTGAGCCCAATGCCGCAGATCAACCAGAAACAGAACAAAAGCAGGAAAACATAGGCAAAGAGGAAGAAGAAAAGAAGCTGAGGAAGGAGAAAAACACATAAATCTACGTGGTTCGGCCCTTAAGCATGGCCTACGTCCACGGCGCCTCCACCGTTGGTGGTGGCAGTCACTTTTATTGCTGCATTTTCTGGGTACAAAGAGAGAGAGAGCAGAGAAAAACCACCATCCCCATTTACTGAGATTTTGCTCCTATTTATAGAGAGATGGGAGGTGCTACAGTAATGGGAAAGCATTAAATGCATAATACAATTTTCAAAGCCTTCTGTCAAAAAGTCTGAGTCTTCTGACTCCACCCATGCTGTAGTGGTTGAGTAAATCACGCTGCTACTGATCTGAAATGGTTGGCCGTGCACGTCACGCTATTGTACGAGCTAGAGCTGCGACCTGGAGCTCATCCAAAACGACCTGAAGGAGTTCAGCGACCTGAAGATCTCAGCGACCTGAAGATCTTAGCGACCTGAAGGACCTTAGCGACCTGAAGGAGCTCAGCGACCTGAAGATAGCTTAGCGACCTGAAGATAGCTCAGCGACCTGAAGGAGCTAACGACCTAGAGATCTCAGCGACCTGAAGATAGCTTAGCGACATGAAGATCTCAGCGACCTGAAGGAGCTGGAGCCTGGTA
Organism: Dimocarpus longan; assembly: GCA_022984855.1. Lineage (NCBI taxonomy): Eukaryota > Viridiplantae > Streptophyta > Magnoliopsida > Sapindales > Sapindaceae > Dimocarpus > Dimocarpus longan. The sequence continues at coordinate 20,179,747 of CM041019.1, read as the reverse complement.
AATTGGGCTTCTATCTGCTGGGCCTTTGGGCTTTTACCAGCCCATTTGGGGTATCCCAAAAACACATATAACAGATATTATTTTCTTTTAGATCAAGATATTATTTCCATTTAGTTGTTTGATACTATTTCCTTTATTGTTTGATATTTTTCCTTTTTAGTTATTATTTCTTTTTAAGAAATCTTGTTTATCAATAAATTGTAAGACTATAAATAGTCATGAGACTTTAAAGTTTAGTATGTTATTTTGTCTGGAAAAATTAGTAAAATCCCGTAGATTGTCAGATAACTATCTTGTTGATTTTTTGGTTGTTCTAAGTAGAGATACTAGAATTTCAAATTCTGTTATCTAATTTGTTTGTGTTGTATTATTGGGTGGAAATAGGTTTGTTGTTGGATCTAAAGTTAGGTTCTCGACAATTTGGTGCTTTCATTAAGAGATTTCTAACTAAATATTGTTGGGAGATTTCATTGAGAGAATTTGAGCAAAAGAAAAAAATTCATTGAGAGTTTGTTGTTGTTAATTCGTTGGAAAATTTGATTAAGAGTTTTTGAAAAAAAAAAAAGAAAAGAAAAGAAAAGTCTTGGGAGGTTTTTTTTTCAAAAAAAAAAAAAAAAAAAAAGAGCGTGAGAATTATGATGGTTGAAAGTTATGAAGCTTTGAAAGAAAAACGGTTAAGAACCGCTAAAAAATTGGAGAAACTGATTGTAGAAGAGGTATGATTGACGAACTCAAAGAGATCATCTTAGCAAGAACAGGAGACCTACTAAGGGTGGTGTTGACTATTATGGTGGATAAGCTGATGTTAATGATAGGTTGGAGTTTCAATCCAAGACAACTTTACCTTAGAGAACAGTAACAGAAGAGGAAAGGAAGAAGCGTAGGTCACAACTAAAATTTACAATGTAGTTGCAAGATATGTTGTGATCCGTGATCACGAGAAGCATTTTGGCAGCAAGTCACAACCGTGGTTCACAAAGCACCAATAATGTTTCTGAGGGTGTTGATAATAAGGGAAGAACCTGCGACCTGAGGACACGATCATGTAGTAATATAGACTCCAAATTTGACTTCTCTCTGAGCATGAGAGACCAACTTCAAACCAAGACCAAAAAAGAAACCATATTGAAAGTCTTCTAGGTCGATAAGAATCCACCGGTAGTGATCGTTAAACCGGTTTCTGAGGCATCGACGGTGGAGGAAAAATTGCCGGAGAATCAGAAAGAAACTGTTTCAAAAGGTTAGAAGGATGACAACTCGAAGAATTCCAAAAATTTGGAAACGGTTGACATTTGAATCTGGTCAACTAAGACTTTTGATACCCAGAACTGTAGATAACACAAATAAAGTGAAATATAGAAGAAACAAGGTAGAGAGGAAGAAGAAAACCACAAGCTTTACATGGTTCGGTCTTAAAAGAGCCTATGTCTATGGTGTCTGCTCTGCTTAGAGAGGCAATCTTTTTTATTCAATTTCTATGTGTTTTTTCAATCGGCCCTTTACAATGATTTTGAGCTCCCTATTTATAGAGAGGGAGGTGTTACAATTGTAATATAATAGGAAATAATTAATTACACTTTCTGATGCTGACACTTATTAAATGCTGGGTCAAATTCCGTAAAATCTGGGTTTTGATTTGGTAATTATGTATTCCTTAATTTGCGCTGCTACCATTCTGAGAAAGGCTAAATGTGTACACCGAGTAACGAGCTGATTCTACTTCGGACGAGCTGGAGGTCATTTTGGGTGAGCTAATGAGCTCGTCTTAGATGAGCTCATGTAGAAAGCTGATAAGCTGATGAGCTGATGGACGAGCTCATTGCTAACCAGTTGGACCTCTACCTACTAGGCCGGTTCATTGGATAATTTTTGTTGGGCTTTTACTAGCCCATTTTGATAGTCCAGAAAATACCTATAATATAAGCCTCACAGCTCTTAGTGCGTTTATGAATTGAGGGCTTGAACTTACTAGTAAAAGCTCTTGCATATAGTATTATTGTGCTACCTTTTCAAATTTTTCTTTGTGTTTTTATCTCACTAGGTCCTTGAGTTTCCCTATGGACTGAACAATAAAGTTATCTACTTTAAGTAAAAGGTAATAATACCTAACGCGAACTCGTGAGCTAGGGTAGGAAGACTTTGAGGTCAGAGCCTTTTTCTTGTATTGCATGACAAACCTCTCGAGCTATGTCCAAGTAGGTCGTAACCTCAGCTAACATAGCGAGAGTTAAGGAGGTCAGAACCTCAGCTGTGCTTAAAAGGTAGGAACCCGAGCTTGTACAACGTAATATCCTGTGAGTTGTCCAGAAGGTCGTTCCCGACAACATAGTGCAATTATTTACAAGTTATGTCCAGGAGGTTGTACTTATCGACAACATAAGCGGTTGGGGGTGTCTAGGGGTTCGTGACCCGACAACAGCGTAATAGGTCGCAAGCTATGCCTAGGGGGTCGTAAGCTATGCCTAGAGGGTCATCACCCGACAACATAGCTCGAGCTACTTATTCTTTGGCCAAAGAAGCTCATTTAATATCATAGAAATAATCATAACACAGCAATGTTATTTATTTATATTCAAAAACTGAATTTGAACATCAAGAACATGAGCTCAAAAAGTTATTGAACATGAAGCTGTACCCGTGAGGTGATGTTCACCGTGTATGGTGAAGATCTCTTACGGCAGGTTCATATTCTGGATTAGGAGCTCGTTGGAACTGCTGCCACGCTACCTACCGAGGTCGTTGAGGTCGCTAGTCTGCCTACTATACCACATAATTATTCAGTCGACCTTACTTAATCAGATTTTCAATGGCATCCCTCAGCTCCCTATAATTCGAGGTATTGTGTCCGACCTCAGTGTGATACTCACAGAACTTCTTCTGGTTTCTGCTACGGACGGAGGATCTCATGGGATTAGGCTTTCCAAAGTCTTCCATATCCTTCTTAACTGTATAGATCTTGTCTTGAGTATCTGACAAGGTGCTGAAGCCACTGTGATGACCTTGATGCTGAGGTCACTCATGTCTGGCTTTCTTGGTAACTTGATTATCTGAGCCACCGTCTCGACCTTTATTCCCATCATGATCTCTTTTCGTTGGTAGGTTAGAGCTACTGGTTTCTCCCTTCTGGTTGGGCTGCTTTGAGCCAAAGGCTTATTCCCACCTGATTTCTTTGGTAGCTCGTTCATAGAATTCACCGAGGTCCTTGACTAGGGTCTTGTAAATATTCTCGTACAACTTTCCATCCTTGTGAAGCCCGGTTCAGATTGCTGTTAGGATGGTTTCATCTTAGGGGTTGTCTACCCTGTTGACCTCGCGTTTGAATCTAGCAAAATAGTCCTTTAGCGATTCATCTCGTCGCTGGAAGACTGTTACTACTTCTTCAAAGCCTTGTATTGGTTTGTGAACCTTTTTTAAAATTATTCCTAGCTACCTATACTGCAAGCTGAGAGATTATTAAACCAAGCTCATGGAATGTCTCAAAGTGTTGCTGGAAAGACTCGGCACTTGATCAGCAGGCTGGTGGTCTATAGATTCATCTGAATATTGAATGTGTCCAGATGATCATAAGGGTTAGAATCCCCATCATATTTAGGAATATTAGGGACCTTGAACCTTCTTAGGAGAAGTCGCATATCAATTTCTCTTGTGAAAGGGCCCCTTTTTCCATACTAATCATATTTATTCGTAGTGTCTGGACGTGCTTCGATCTGCTGAATTCTCTGAAGCAGCTCTTCTATCCTTAGGTCCTGAGGCTTGTGCCTCTTGAGAATGACCTAGGAGGTGACAATCTAGGACGTTTACCTGACTGACCCTTTGCGAGCTATTAGTTCGGTGTGACACTTCATGTCACGGATAGCTTGCTCCCTCTTTTCGAGCTCGTCGACATTCGGCTTATGAATGCAAATGAGAGGTACGAGCTAAGTTAGGAGGTTACAGCTCTTCTCTGATGTGCCTTTCATGAGTTGGCACTTCCTCTGGGAGCCTCAGCCTCAAATCTGGGCACGTTTTGTGCTTTAACCTGTGTCAGCGTCCTCAATGCATCCGCTAGCTGCTATATTGAATTCCTTAGTGCCTCTTATTGCAGGTACTGGATCTGAAGCCCACTCGACTACATGGACTGTCGGATCTGGCTAGCGAGGAGCTGGTGAGGATTTATCTCCAACAACGCCGTCTGTAGGGACAGTAACTTCTCTTGTTGGTTGGTCAGTGGTCGCTGCGTTGGAGCTTCTAGCTCTTCCTCTTGCCATGGCAATCTAAAGATCTGGAGAAATCTATAGATTAGGTCCTTCCTCTAGTACAAAAATATTGATGTGTGGATCTGGTCAACTGAGTTCTTGATGCCCAGAACTGCAGATAATATAAACAAAGCGAAAAATAGAAGAAGCAAGGCAGAGAGAAAAAAGAAAACCATAAGCTTTACATGGTTCAACCTTAAAAGAGCCTACGTCCACTGTGTCTGCTCTGCTTAGAGAGACAGGCTTTTCTATTCAATTTCTGTGTGTTTTTTTGATCGACCCTTTACAATGATTTTGAGCTCCCTATTTATAGAGAGGGAGATGTTGCAGTTGTAATACAATAGGAAATAATTATACTTATTAATGCTGACACTCATTAAATATTGGGTTAAATCCTATGAAATCTGGGTCTTAATTTGGTAGTTATGTTTTCCTTAATTTGCACTGCTGTCATTCTGAGAAAGGCTGAAACTGTATGAAATAACGAACTGATTCTGCTTCGGATGAACTGAAGCTCATTTTAGGCGAGCTGATGAGCTCGTTTTGAACAAGCTCATGTAGAGAGCTGATGAGCTGATAACCAGTTGGGCCTCTGTCTACTAGGCCAGTTCATTGGATCATTTTATTTGGGCTTTTACCAGTCCATTTAGACAGTCCAGAAAATACCCATAACAAAAACCATTGAGCAATAGTTCCAGAGAAAAGAAAACAACGAAGACATTGAACTTGACCGTGATAATGATATTGGCATGTTCAAGGATGGGGAGGAAATTATGGTTCCTCAGTTCAAGGTTGAGTTGTAAGGGTTGAAGACAGAAGAAGATGAAGTTGATGGCTCTGAATCTCTTAGTGTGCTAGAGCAGGATGATGGTGACAATGAAACTGACATGAGGATCCAAGTAAATGTGTGGAAATTGAGGTTGATAGTGAGGACTCTGATCATGACCAAGAGCTCAATAATGGCTCTAAGAAGAGAAAGACAACTCCAAGACAAACATACCAGGCGAGAGTTCATCCAGGAACAAGTTTGGAAGGGACACTTGATGATGATTTCATTAATTTCATGCACAAGGGTGAAGAGAACTCAAGTGACTCAAAGGAAATGATAAGATTTCTGGATACTACCCTTAAGGACAAGGGTATTCTTCAAGAACGGGGGAATGTTGAGAAAGTTTGTCGAAAGACACGTGTCAAACAGACGTCAATAATGGGTTAATTTAATAACTAGTCTAATTTAGAGATTAGTATAATTAGAATTTATTTTTTTTTCTTTCCTATTTATTTCTTTTATTAAATTAGAATTATTTTCATTTAAGATTTGATATTCATTCTTTTTTGGATTTGATATTATTTTCTTCTAGGATTTAATATTATTTTCTTTTAGGAATTGATATTATTTCTTTTTAGTTCTAGATATTATTTCCATTTAATAGTTTGATACTATTTCCTTTTTTATTTAATATTCTTCTGTTTTAGTTATTATTTCTTTTTTGGCAAACTTGTTTGTCAAGAAATTATAAGACTATAAATAGTCATGAGATTTTAGAGTTTAGTATGTTATTTTGCTTGGAAGAATTAGCAAAATCTTGTAGATTATTTTAACTATCTAGTTGATTTTTCAGTTTTTCTACCTAGAGATACTAGAATTGTTTGGACTAGAGTTATGTTATTTTGCTTGGAAGAATTAGCAAAATCCTGCAAAATACTGGGTAACTATCTTGTTGATTTTTCGGTATTTCTAAGTAGAGATAATAGGATTGTATAGGCTAAGTTATGTAAATACTGTTATCTAATTCTAGATGATTAATTTGCATAATTCTATAGGTCGATTGATTCAATTTTTGTCCTACTTGTGGCATGCTATTGGGTGAGAATATACTTGTTGTTAGATCTAGAGTTAGTCCTCAACATAATACCTTTTGCAAATGAAATACATAATCATTAATGAATATTCATTCATCATTTGACACATCATTAATTGAAATAAAAATTATTGGGATATAAGGTTGGGAATATGTAGTATTACACAAAAACAAAAGATTAATAACTAGCTACTCTCAACTTTTAACTCGTGTAAATATCACTTTTGCTTTCTTATATATTTCCATATCTCGGATTTCAAAACCTATGGAAACAAAGTAATACTATATAGAATGGCATATACAGTTGATTTTTCAACATACGAGCGACACCTTCTCACACTTACATTCTTATGAGTAATGTAAGCCTTGAATCTTTAAACGTCACTAGTTTGGATTCATTAAGCAATTACTACTAATTGGATTGAGAGAATTGAAGACAATTTTTTAAGAAAAAATTAGAAAAACCGTACAACTTGCGGCTGAATCCTTATGTTATACAGTCTAACATGGCTATTTTTCAAAGAAATATGAGAAAGAATAAATCCCATGAAATATAATCAAAGAATTAGTACTGAATTTGTGTACTACTACTAAATAAGAAGGAAAAAACTATTTTCAGTGAAAGAGTGAATAGTGAAACAGTGCTATTAAAACTTATTTCAAGTTATTTAGTGGTACACAATAGAGAACTCAAATGAGAAATTTATTAAATCAATGAATAACATCACCTGCCAGCAACTTGTCGTAGCATGTTTACGTGCAAGGCTGCAGTGGAAAGTTGGCCCTTTGGCTTGTTTCCCATATACACAATGTACACCTGCAAATACCATATGATAGTATCAAAGATATATAAATCAATCATTATTACAAAAAAAATGTTATTTTAACAAACAATTTCAATAATTTCTATCAACAGTAGATATCCATCGCATTTTAATTCAATAGTAAGAAATTGATATACTATCTAATCTTCGGAAAAGAAGAAGGAAGAAATTAATTTTTATGCCAAAATTTGGCATACATTTAACAATATAATAAGGAAGTAACATCAACGATGACGAGTAAAATTGAGGCAAGATCAAAGCAAAAAAAATCAATCAAATTAGTTGCTCATTAAGAGAAAATTATATGCCTGTCGATTGTCTTGAGAAACTGTTTGGCAGATGAACAAAGAGAACGTGAGAAGGAGAAGCCATGGGAGGAGAGAAATTTTGCTTTCCATTATTGGTAGCTTGAGACAATTTTAGACAAGTAGTACAGAAGGGTATTTTATATTAGATGGAATGCGCAGTGTGCCAACCTTAGGAGCGGACCCATAAAAGTAATTGATTTATTGTTTTTAGAGGGAATGACAATATTGATGGTGTGTTTACTTTACTTGAAGAAATTGGAATAGAAATCCGAATGATCTGAAATCGGAATGACTTAGAATCAAAATAAAATATCGGAATCAAAATAAATTGTTTACTTCAGTTGCAAGAACTAAAATCGAAATTAGCAGTATTCTCATTAAACTGTTTACTTTGTTTTAGAATCGGAATGGATTAATTATAAGTTATAAAAATATCCTTAATTAAAATTATGAAATAATTATAATAGTGTGCAATTTTTTATTATAATATGCAGTTTTTTTTCAATATCAAATAAAAAATTACATATTATAATAAAAAGAACTGTATATTATTTTAATAGTCCACTAACTTGGTTTGCAGTTTTTTATGATAATATGTATTTTTTTTTATATTATCAAATAAAAAACTGTATATTATTTTGTTAATCTACCATGATAATTAAGAAATTAGTAATGAAAAATCAATAGTATACAATTTTTAGTACAATATGTAGTTTTCTTTTTTAACATCAAATAAAATAAATTTTTCTTTATTTTATAAAGAATGGTACAAGAGACTTTTCATTTTGATAAAGAGAATGAGAATAGGATTCCCAAGTAGGTTGCGGGGAATGAGATTCTTATTTCACAACCCCAAATTAATGTGAAATCCACACTTTTATTCCTATTATGGAATGAACTTTAAACAAGTAAATACTATCAATCAATCTGATTCCTCATTTTCATTCCTTAATATATGAAGTAAAAATACCATAAGTACAAGCATGTGAAGAATGGGTATTAATTAGAAAAATTGGGTTGCAGTCAAAATATAAACTAGCTATGTGAACCACTAGTAAAGACTTTACATCCATTAAAACATTTAGTAAACTCAGGGCCACGTGCGTTTCTTTTTCTTAGCTAGCTGTATGGACCACTAGTAAAGACTTTACATCTACTAAAACATTTTGTAAACTCAAGACCACGTGCATTTCTTTTTCTTACCTAGCTGTATAGACCATTAGTAAAGACTTTACATCCATTAAAAGTAAAAAATAAAAAAATAAATAAAAAAAGAACTGTATATTATTTTAATAGTCCACTAACTTGGTTTGCAGTTTTTTATGATAATATGCATTTTTTATATTATCAAATAAAAAGCTGCATATTATTTTATTAATCCACCATGATAATTAAGAAATTAGTAATGAAAAATCAATGGTATACAATTTTTAGTACAATATGTAGTTTTCTTTTTTAACATCAAATAAAATAAATTTTTCTTTATTTTATAAAGAATGGTACAAGAGACTTTTCATTTTGACAAAAAGAATGAGAATAGGATTCCCAAGTGGATTGCGGGGAATGAGATTCTTATTTCACAACCCCAAATTAATGTGGAATCCATACTTTTATTCCTATTACGGAATGAACTTTAAACAAGTAAATACTATCAATCAATCTGATTCCTCATTTTCATTCCTTAATATATGAAGTAAAAATAACATAAGTACAAGCATGTGAAGAATGGGTAATAATTAGAAAAATTGGGTTGTAGTCAAAATATAAACTAGCTATGTGAACCACTAGTAAAGACTTTACATCCATTAAAACATTTAGTAAACTCAGGGCCACGTGCGTTTCTTTTTCTTAGCTAGCTGTATGGACCACTAGTAAAGACTTTACATCTATTACAACATTTTGTAAACTCAAGACCACGTGCGTTTCTTTTTCTTACCTAGCTGTATAGACCATTAGTAAAGACTTTACATCCATTAAAACATTTTGTAAACTCATGACCACTTGCATTTCTTTTTCTTAGCACCATTAGTAATTGGCTGAGACCCCATTTAAACAAATATTCAGTTACCAATTGTTCTTGGCAATAAAAAAGATCAACAAATTTTTATAGATAGATATTAATTAAAGAAATTTAACCATTCATTTATAATGTCTTATCCAGTCCTAAACTTGCTACTTGACTCCAGGTATTTAGACTATACAATTTAGCAACAAAAGCAAGAAATGTGAAATGAATATAGAAGCAATCTTGTATATCTTTAAATAAATTTTGTAAACAAATAAACTATGAACAAATAATTAAAAAAATCTAGCGGTCTGTAGTATGATGTAAAAAGGGTGAAGATAATTAATGGTAATATATAAATAATATCCATGGCTGTCACATTATGATTGACTTGCAATGCTAGGTGAGACGCGTAACTCTTTAATAAATTAAAAGTTAGACTTGGAATAATGCTTTCTTCTTCTTGTTTTCTAGAAAATAAAAAAGTATTCATTTTCGCTTTTTGTTTTGAAATTAATTGGTTTCGTTGATGTGCGTTAAGATGTTTACGAGTGTAAGAGATTAAAAGATTTGTATGGATTACTAGAGTTTAAAGTTTTGTGACAAATTGGTTTTGCCTTATGTGTCTTTATGACTTTAAGAGATTAAAATATTTGATTTTGTGTTCATTTTATATATTTGAAAGTGTTTGGCTTGGATGTTGGTCATGTGATTTGGAAATACAGGATAAATAAATTCGTTATCGAGATATTTAAAGTAGTGAAATAGATAAAAAGTTTAAGAATTCGGCATGGTTCATTGAGTTATTTCGATTTATTCAATTGTTGCAATTAAAATTAGATTGGTTTGGTTTGGTTAAAGTTGTATTATATTTTCACTTTTGTTATATGATATTTTGAAGTTAAAAATATATCATCATTTGTAGGAGTTTCATAACATTTACTTATAAGAGTTTCATAACAAAATTGCCTAGCAAAATCACTATCAAGCAAACTTACTATCATAAATTAAAAAAATTAAAAATTAAAAATTATAAAAAAATTATAAAAAAGAGGACGTTTATGTTTGTTGAAACCTTGTATTTTTTTATATTTTATCGTAGACACAATATTTCAAGTAACTCAAATTCGGTGAAAGGTAATAAAAGTGTCAAATTTGTTGAACCTTCCCAAAAGTAAATATTCATGAAATTGATATTATTAATCTTGGTAATTAATTACATATTTAGTTATAATTATTTAAATTTTTATAAATACATAGTCATTAATTCTACGAGTTAATTAAGTTGATAATTCAAGTAAGAGTTGAAAATAGTACAAGTTAACGCATTGGTTGTGTAATGGAGTCATGGCAGCGAAGCTGAAGGTGACAGCATGGATCAAACATCCAAATTTATTGGACATAGTTCTGGGTGGTAGTAGCATAGATTCAAGTTCACTTCACGTGAGGGGTCAACATCCATAAACCGCTGGACACTAGTTGATGAGTTGTTGAAAATTCTTCTTCCCCTTCATTTCATCTCTCTCTTCGAACAGAAGTTTTACACCAAGATTGTGTTAATCAGTCCATTGATCAAGTGACATTTAAAAAATAATGAAAGGATTGTTTATTCCTTCAAACTATTGAAATTGTAGATTGATGTACTAGAGAAAGAAATATATATAATTATATTTTTTTTAAATTGTTACTAATAATACATACTCTTAAGAATATATATCACTGATGACTAAAAAGATTTTGAATCATCCAAAAGTTAATTTATATTAAGTGAAAAAAAAAAAATTAAGTGAGAAAAAAAAGATGTTTTTAACAGATCTCTAATGACTAACAGATCCACATGCAGTCAATTTGATTGTGTGGTTCAAGTGACGGTATAAATGAAAAAATAAAAAATATTCTTTTACAAATTTATTGTTTGTAAAGAGAATGGCAGCATGAAGTACAAGCATGTGAAGAAAGGGCATTAATTAAAGGAGTTGGGTTGCAATTAAAATTTAGGTTGACTGTGTGACCACTGACAATGACTAACCTCCATTAAAACATTTTCTAAACCCCAGGCCACATGTGTTTACTCATTCTCAAACACTATTAGTGACCCAGTTAAACAAATATTCAGTTATTAGATATTCTTGATAATTAAAAAGATTAATATTTTAATTTCATATAGATAGATATTAATTAAAGAAATTTAATCAATCATTTGTAATGTCTCAGCTGGTCCTATACTACACTACTCAACCTTAGGTATTTAGACTATGCAATGTAGCAACAAAAATAAGAAATTTGAAATAAATAAAAAAGCAATCTTGTATTTCTTTAAATAAAATTTGTAAACAAATAAACTAAGAACAAAGAATTTTAAAAAATCTAACAATTTCACTACAACAAAACAGTGTATTAATACTGGATTATCCATACCGAACACTAAAAGCCTACTGGGCACTAAAAGCCTGGTATGGATAATCCATAGTATCCAATCTTGGCGGGTCAGTGCCCCGCGTGAATAATATTATATTTTTAAAAAATCGAATGGATTATCCATACCGGGCGAGTCAAGCGCTCGATATGGATAATCCATATTACCTAGTCTGAACGGGTCAGGATGCTCGGTATGAATAATATTATATTTTTAAAAAATTGAATAGATTATTCATAATGAATGCCCAACCCGTTTGGTATGGATAAACTGGATATATATTTTTGGCCTGACTATCTTCCCCTTCTTCTCCATTTTCTTTCTCTATCTTTTTTTTTTTTTTTTTATTTCATACACTTTCTTTCTCTAAGAACCCTAGCCGCTACTACTGTTGCCATCCAACCTCACCGTCGGTGACCTCCGTCCGACCCGCCGATGAGTCATCTTATTCTCTTCCTCTTCTTCTTCTCCTTTTCTTCTTCCTCTCTAATCTCTTCTTCTTCTATGGTTCTTTTTCTTCTTATATTCTTCTTCTTCTTTTTCAACATGTTGTTCTTCTTCTATTAGTGCACGGGACGGTCGAACTACTGTCCAGTTGCTGTAGCGGTAGTCAGACCATGACATTTTTTTGTCATTTTTTTACTTCATTTCCTTTTTTGTAGCTTATTCGTCCATCGAGTGCTCTTCTGAGAACGATTTCTTTATCAATTTACTCTCTTTCTACTGTTTCAATTTATCTGTAAAAAAGGTATATACTTTGTTACGGTGGATTTTATCAAATTTAGTGGTTATTTAATTTTTTTGGTGAAATTTTATTTTCATATTAGTGACGAATTTGATATAGATATAAACTTATAATACTGTTAGTACTATATGTTTGCTTCTATTTTTTGGTACATAGTATAATTTTGATGAATTTGATATAGATATGAACATTTAAAGTTTGTTTATGTCGACGTCTGAAACTGGTTTAGTCAACTTACTAGTTCGTTCAAGCCCAAAACTGTAGATCTATAAAAGATACAAACAAACAAAAAAAGAGGCAAAGAGGAAGAAGAGAAACACAAGAGATTTACGTGGTTCAGCCTTAAGAATGGCCTACGTCCACGGTGTCGGATCCGGTTAGGGGCGGCAGTCACTATTACTATGTCCTATTTACAGTGAGAGAGATCTTGAGAGGGAAGTCCCATTTACATTGATTTTGATCTTCTATTTATGGAAGAGATGTTACAATTTGAATAGGTTTCAGAATCTTACAGATAAGGAAAAAAAATACACATTAATTGAGATAATATCTCCCAAGATTATCTCCACTGTATATGTAGCAATTGCCAAGAATATCATGATTCTATTTGCATGAAAATAGGTAAGTTGACTCCTTTCCTGAATTGAATTGATTCGCCTTCTAGAAGGTCAACTGGTCAACTCTAGCGAACAGTTTGTTCAGCTTACTTCAGCGATCAGATATTGCCTCCAGCGGGCAGACTACTTCAGCGATCAGATATTGCCTCCAGCGGGCAAACTATTTCAGTGATCAGATATTACACCCAGCGAGCAGACTCTAACTTAGGCGAGCTGGTGCTCAGGTAGTGTCAGCGATCTGATTGTTTGAGCTTTGGTCTTAGCTGGATTCTTGCTCGTCCATCTGCTCGTTCATCATCTCGTCTGCATGCTTATTCGCGGACTGTTGCTAGATCTTTTTGACAGCAAATCTAAACCTCAAGAACATATCCATTAAAACAACAACTTTGAGGATGTAAACAGCATCAACCGGGGAACCCCCGGTTGCCACGCTATATAGCACGAAAATCTCTTTCCGAAAACTTATTATAATAGAAATTCTGACAACCGAGCATAAAGTTATGTCTGTTTCTTTGAACCAGTAACTTGGGCCCTTGTCTGTTGGGACGGTTTTAACAGGTTATCTTACCAGGCCTTCGGACTTTTACCAGCTCATTTGGGGCAGCCCAAAAATACATACAACACAAGCCTCCTAGCTCCTAGTTCGCTTGCGGGCTGGGAGCTTGATCTGACTGGTAAAAGCTGGCATGCTACCTTCTGCGCATTTTCTGCATCATTTTGGCCTTATTAGGTTTCAGGCTCGAGTTCCTTTGAAGATGAAAAAGAACTAAGATTAAGCAAACTCGGGCTAAATAAAGTGTTCTGCGCAGGCAAGCAGATCTGGCCAAGCAGCTCTGTGCGAGCAGATTCTGGGCGAGCAGCTCTGTGCGAGTAGATTCTAGGCGAGCAACTCTGGGCGCCTTTGTTTGAAATGTATCAGCTTTACTTTAATCTGTGCTAGTTGCTTCTATCTGAGCACGTGAGTTTCCCGTGGACTCAAAAATAATCGTTAATAACAATTGACCTCCCGAGCTACGCCCAAGGGGTGTTGGAACCCGGCGACATAGCGAGAGTTGAGGAGGTTAGAAACTCTGCTATGCTTTGGGGGATAGAAATCCGAATTGATATGGCTTAATTACCCGCGAGCTGTCCAGGAGGTCGTACCCGACAACATAGTGCAATTGGTTACAGGCTACGTTCAGGAGGTCGTACCCGACAACAGCATGGGCGGTTAGTGCTGTCCAAAAGGTCGTCACCAGACAACAGCGTAATAGGTTGCAAGCTACGCCCAGGGGGTCGTCACCCGACGAAATAGCCCATGTTGTTTGTTTAGCCAAGGCAATTTATCATAAAGACAATAATAATCACGGCAGAACAAATATAATTTATTCATATTCATAAATTGAAAAATGTTAACATGAAAGAGCATGTGCTCAGAAAGTTACCAAACATAGAGCCGTAGAGATTTTTCTTACGACAGGTTCATGTTCTGGATTGGGAGCTCGCTGGTACTGCTGCCATGTTGGTTGCTGAGGTTATTGAGGTCGCTAATTTGTTTACTAGACCACATAGTCAGTCAGTCGACCTTGCTTGATCAGATTTTCAATGGCGTCTTTCAGCTTCCGACAATCCGATGTGTCGTGCCCAACCTCGTTGTGATACTCACAGAATTTTTTTTGGTTTCTGCTACGGACTGAGGATCTCATGGGATTGGGATTCCCAAAGTCTTCCCTATCTTTCTCAGCTACATAAATCCTGTCTTGAGTATCCGACAAGAAGCTGTAACTATTATGATGAGGTCGCTTAGGCCTGGGCTCTTTCTTGGCCCTCTTAGCAATCTGGAAGCTCGAAAGATCTCTTTTCTCGGACTAATCTGAATCATCAGCTTCATCCTTCTGGTCAGACTTCCTTGAGCCAAAGGCTTCTTCCCATCCGACTTCCTTGGCTGCTCGCTCATAAAACTCACCCAAGTCCCTGACTGGGGACTTATATATATCTTTATACAGCTTTCCATCCTTGCGGAGACCAGCTGAAATTGCTGTCAGGATGGTTTCATCTGAAGCACTGTTTACCTTGTTGATCTTGCATCTAAATTTGGCAAGATAGTCCTTTAGCGATTCATCTCGTCGCTGGAAGACTGTAGCGAGGTGACATGAAGGTGCGAGCTGCTTCTTCATAGCCTTGTACTGGTTGATGAATCTCCTTTGAAACTCTTCCCAACTGTCTATGCTACAATCTGGGAGACTTTTGAACCAAGCTCGTGGAATGCTCCCAAAGGTTGTTGGGAAGACACGACACTTAACCAACGAGCTGGTGGTCTGCAGATCCATCTGAATGTTGAAGGCGTCCAAATGGTCATACGGGTCTGCGTCCTCATCATATTATGGAATGCTAGGAACCTTGAATTTGGGAGGCAGAGGCTCGAGCTCGATATCCAAGGTAAGAGGAGTTCTTCCGTTATGCTGACCCCTCTGCTCGTTACCTTTCCGCTCAAGCCGACAGATCCTTTGAAGGAGCTCTTCTACCATCGGATTTTCTAGCCTAAACTCCCTTAAGTGCTCACGACTCAGAGAACGACGATTCGGTATGCTTCCATGCTGATTGCGAGCTGTTTGCTCTGTGCGACTCTGCTCCTTGCTGATTTTCCACTTCTTCTGCTCGAACTCGGCGATTGTCAGTTCTTACATGAGAGTTAGGGGGAAAGGGAGAGTTAATAGATCGCGAGGCTCCCCTAATGGGTCTTTCCCGAGCTGAAACCTATTCTCGCGGTTGCTGGGAATTTTTGGGCTCAACACCTTCAGGTCTGGGCACATTCTGAGCTTGGACCTAAGCCAACGACCTGACTGTTTCTGCGAGTTGCTGTACCATGTTTCCTAGCGCCTTCTATCGCTGGTTCCATTCCTGAAGCCCCCCAGCCGTAGGGATGGCTGATTGTGGCTGGCGAGGGGCTAGAAGGTTTTCCCTTAAGCGGCTGCGTCTGCAAAGGAATGAGATGTGCGATGTTGCTGCTCTGTTTGCCTTTTAGGCTGATCGACTACTGAGCTACGACTCATGGTTCTTCCTCCTGCCATGGTTGTCGAAAACTAAGAAAAACACTGCAATTTGGGCCCTTCCTCTAGCGCCAAGATGTCGATGTCTGAAACTGGTTCAGTCAACTTACTGGTTCGTTCAAGCCCGAGACTGCAAATCTGTAAAAGATACAAACAAACAAAAAGAAAGGCAAAGAGTAAGAAGAGAAACACACGAAATTTATGTGGTTTGGCCTTAAGAATGGCCTACGTCCACTGTGCCGGATCTGGTTAGGGGCGGTAGTCACTATTACTATATCCTATTTACAGTGAGAGAGATCTCGAGAGGGAAGTCCCCTTTACATTGATTTTGATCTTCTATTTATGGAGGAGATGTTACAATTTGAATAGGTTTCAGAATCTTACAGATAAGGCAAAAAATAATACACATTTATTAAGATAATATCTCCCAAGATTATCTTCACCGTATATGTAGTAATTGCCAAGAATGTCGTGATTCGATTTGCATGAAAATAGGTAAATTGACTCCTTTCCTGAATTGAATTGAATTGATTCGCCTTCTAGAAGGTCAACTAGTTAACTCTAGCGAACAGCTTGTTCAGCTTACTCCAACGATCAGATATTGCCTCCAGTAGGCAGACTACTTCAGCGATCAGATATTGCACCCAGCGTGCAGACTCTAGCCTAGGCGAGCTGGTGCTTAGGTAGTGTCAGTGATCTGATTGTTTGAGCTTTGGTCTTAGTTGGATTCTTGCTTATCCATCTGCTCGTTCATCATCTCGTCTACATGCTTATTCGCGGACTGTTGTCAGATCTTTTTGACAGCAAATGTAAACCTCAAGAACACATCCATTAAAATAATAACTTTGAGGATGTAAACGGCATCAATCGGGGAACCCCCGGTTGCCACGCTATAGAGCACGAAAATCTCTTTCCGAAAACATATTATAATAGACATTCTGATAACCGAGCATAAAGTTATATCTGTTTCTTTTAACCAGTAACTTAGGCCCTTGTCTGTTAAGACGGTTTTAACAGGTTATCTTATTGGGCCTTCGGACTTTTACCAGCCTATTTGGGGGAGACCAAAAATACATACAACAGTTTACTTCTATTTTTTGATACTTAGTGTAATTTTTTTTTTTCATTCCCATGTTTTCTCATAAGTGAGTGTAATCATCATTTCAAATTTTTTGAGATGGCTATGTTTGTAAATATATTTATTGTTTGTGTATATATTACTGAGAGATGTTGTTTGGTTGGATCGATTGTTGGAGATTTGATAAGTTTGATAAATTACAAGATAATTAAATTTTTGGCAAGTTCGAAAAATAAGGGGAACTCTATCAAAATTTGTATAAAATTGATCGAGTTTATGTAAATTATTTTATATATTGCTTTTTGTTATTGTCAAATAGAGGTCCTTATTATTTTTTTCCTCGATATCTATATTTCCTCACAACAATATTATTTAATTTTTTTATAGACATAATATTCAAGTGGCTTAAATTCGATGGGATCTAGTAAAAGTGTTCTCCTTCAACTAAGGTAAAATATATGTGCGAAAGTTACATTATTTATTATTTCAATTAATTTCAACTATATATAGATATAATTGTTAAAATTTGTTGATAGAATAAATATTTAAATTCTTGTGCATGCAGTCTATATCTTAGGGCTCCTCAAGCCAGGCTGGTGAATCGAACAATAACCATTGCAAATGATTAGATTGGATGGGTAAAGGAATAGGGGTAGCGGAAGCGGAAATTAATTCAAATGACTCATATACTAAAGTTCATCACCTCGAGCTTAATCCAGATTATTGGCGCATTTTTGTCAAGCGAGTAATAGTTAGTGTTTCGTTACCTCGACCTACCAATGATCTACTAACTCTGGAAGGTATATTAAATTTATGGAAAAAATCTAAAAATCCCCCTGAAAATGAAAATAACCTCAGTTTATCCCTTCTTTTGAAAATATTAGCCAAAAACCCCCCTAGCGTCAGCCAAAGGCGGTTTCCATCTAGATTTGAAGTGGTTTTCTGATAAAATTTGTAAAAGACCAAAATACCCTTTTGGACTGTTATAAGAGAAAGAGAAAATGTTTGCTAATGATATAATGATATGAAACGACAAGTATGCCCTTGTGTAAGTCACTAAAGGACAAAAATAACTTTTGATTAAATTACAAACTTGACCCTTGGAAAAGACAAATTGGGCCATGCACATGACCGTTGCTACAACGGTAACAAATCCAAATTCTTTATAAAAAGCAACCAAATGGTACCCATTCACACACACACACTCATTCTTTCGATCAAATAAAAAAGAATACACATTCTTCATCCTCATCACAGACACTCCTTTCTGCTACCAATTCACAAACACATACACACACACACACAAGCACACACACTTGATACCAGTTTACAAACACATACACACTTTGCTACCAGAAAAAACACACACATACTCCTCATTCTCATCACACACACACATTTATGTAACCAGTTCACAACACACACAGCTTGCTGCAAGTTCACAAACACACTTTGATAACAGTTGCAAACATATGCACACACACTTTGGTACCGGATGAAACAAACACACACAAACTTTGCTACCAAAAAGAACACGCAAACACCTTTCTGCTACCATTTCACAAACACACATACCCCCTGCTACCAGTTTGTAAACACACACACACTTTACTACAAAAAAAATGGCATCATTTTCAAGTTCAGCAAGCAACATAAATGGAGGTAGAATTAAATTCAAAAATAGAAGATGTCATTGTGGGAGAAAGGAAACTATGAAGATTTCGGAGTCAACAAGCAATCCTAACAAACTCTACTTCACATGTGATACAAAGAAATGCAATTTCTATTCCTTTTGGGATCTAGACGAAACAGAAATAGACATAGAAACATTTGAAATGCAAAGGTTTTTAGGAAATCCTATAAACGAATATGTTAAGGACGAATTAAGAGCTTTAAGTCAAAGAGTGCAGAATATTGAAGGCATACATGGTAAAGTCCACAACTTAAAAATGCAAATTGCAAAACTACAAAACATGGAAGCTGTAGTAGTATTTCTCTTTGGCATTTCAATAGCACTATTTGTACAATATGTAATCAAAATGCAATGAAAAGACTGTTGATCCTAAATGCACCATAAGAACATTCATCATTCATCAATAACAATATCCATTAACATTTTTCAATAACATCATCATTGCATAATCAAATATGCAATTTTTAAAGTTCATCATTCAAAACTATAATTCAATATGACGTAGCCCATGATGTTATACTAAAATATATATATATTTTGTATCTTATTATCAGGATATCATGATTGTGGTAGGTTATATATGTCATCACAGCTCATATAACCTACCCAAATCATGCTAGCTCAAAAAAATCATCAGCAATCCCTAAAATGTGTACACATGTGTGTAGTGCTAGCCCAAAAACATAATAAAGGTTTATATATGAAACAAAAACGAGAAGTTATCTTCGCCAACTAACCCAATCAAAATCAACCCAAGTCTACTGTAACTTGGGACTAACATCTTTGTTATGATTGTGATGACGATCCCACTTCATTTCTCAATGGAGAAAGGAAAGAAAAAAGTGACACAATGTGAGATCAATGAACTTATTATAGACATAAAAAAAAAAAAATGACAATGAATACCTTTACCTTTCTCTTTGCTGCAGCTTTCTTTTTATTGTTGGACTTGTCATCATTCTGCAATTATAATAATGTAATCAATATCATAAGTGACTAGAAACTATAAAAGAAGTAAATTATGTTTTGTTATTAGCTTGCTTGCACCTTTGCATGACCTTTTATTATGACCAGAAATTCCACACAACTTGCATGTTACACTTGATCCCCTCAGCTCCTTTAGCCTTTCACCTGGTTCTTTAACTTTTTGGATCTTAGGCCCGCCAGGTAGTGGCTTTATGATTGGTGGGATTAGTTCTTCAGTAGCAATCTCTGACCAATTATAAATATCTGGGATAGGGTGTATCATGCTTTCATAGGTCATTTTGAATGCACTTTTGGTCAAATAGGGGTGCATAAACCTCGTAATAGCTTCAGTCCATGCAACACTTTGATTTGAATAAGCTGTAACACATATAAGACAGTAGTATAAAAATTATCTCATAATTGATATTAATAAATGTGAAACAATTTAAGGGAAGTTGATTACCAATGCTTGCCATAGCATGAACACAAGGTACACCACTGATCTGCCATGCTCCACATACATATGTGAAATCCTACATCTTAGTAACATATGCTCTACCCACAGTTCCTATGACTTCAAACTCTCCTTTACCAGCCCGTAATATCATCATATCCCTACCTTCCAAGCTTGCCTTGATAATTTTGCTATTGACAAATGGAGGAAATTTAGAATTCCAATTGGCACACAGTTGCTCTCTTTGATGAAATCGCTGCATGACAATCCTCCTAATGTGTTCTTGCAACTGGAGGTAGGTTTTTGCTCTATGGTTCCCCAACATACTGTTAAATGATTCAGTCATGTTGTTAGTCACATGGTCACATTTGATGCATGGATCAAATGCGAATTTAGACCAATGCTCGGGGGCTATATCCTCCAACCATTGTCTTGCTTCGACATTGAGCTTCCTAATTTCTTCCATGCTATGCCTGAACTCCCACTTTTCAGTACTTCTGCTAGCTTGCCAAAACAGCTTCTTCATTTTTTGGTTTGCCCATTTTTACCTGAAACTAGCATAGATGTGTCTAGCACAGTACCTGCAAATGATGAGTTCGATTATTAGCAATAAAATCAAATATATTAATATAAGTAAATATAAATAAAATAAAATCAATAATACATACCTTGTGGTTGCTAGAGGCCAATATTTTTCTAAAGCTTTCAATACACCCTTTTGTCTATCACTCATGAAGGTGATAGGTTGATCAATGGGCATGTCCAAGTACCTCTTCAAATTCTGTATAAACTAAGACCAGCTTTCTTCACACTCACTCTCACAAATGCAGTCTGCCAAGGGATATAAACCATTGTTGGCATCTAATGCCACCGTAGAAAGTAGAATCCCTTTGAAAGGTCATTTTAAAAAACAACCATCTAACTCAATAAAAGGCCTAGAACCTGTCAGAAACCCAACCCTTTGAGCTTCAAAACTTAACATAAATCTTTGAAAAGTAGGCTCTGGTTGTTGTAATTTGATATATGCTATCGACCCTGAATTGGCGTGTTTAACCATGTATGCATATCGTCTTAAATGTTTAAAACATTCTGCATGATCCTTAGCTAATGCACTTAAAGCCCTTTGCTTACCTTTATACAATTTTTGTGCATTTACATTGACATGGAACTTATCTCTCAGAATCTCTTTCATTACACCTATCTTGACAACGGGATTATTCTTCACCAACCTTTCAAACTTACTTGCAATCCACTTCACTTTGGCTTCTTGACTCTTATATGATCTGTGACACTCATGAACATCATTATATCTCTTGATCTTCATATTAACTTTATCCTTCATCAATGATGCATGTATCCTCCAAGGGTAACCCACTAATTTGCACTTATATGTTAGCCTATCTTTGTCATTCTTCAATTTAATAAAACTGATGCCTTCTTGGATGACATACTCCCTTAATAGCTCTCTCAAGCTATAAAATGGATCATGAATTTGATTGAGTTGAAAACTAATTTTCCCCCCACTACCATGGACAAAGGGGATTCCTTTCATATACCTATCAATTATGGCTTCTAAGTTCTCATCGTCAGATTCACTATAGGCATCATCATCTGATGACTGATAACCTTCAAATAAATTGAGGTTATCATCATCTACACCTTCCTTCCCATCCACATCATCACCCACACTCTCCACATCTTCATCATCACCCACACTCTCTACATCTTCATCATCGTCCATACCCTCGTCATTTACATTATCACCCACACCCTCCTTATTTACATCATCACCCACACCATCCTCCCTACTTACATTATTACCCTCATCACCCACACCCTCCCCATCATTATCACCCTCATGTTCACCCATATCCTCACCCCTAAAAATCATTTCCTCGAAATAATCCATTATACCTATTAGCACTGGTTTAGGAACACGACTAGTACCTTTCTCACCAGATGGTGGTACTGGGGTATAGCCCTTCCTCTCTATACTAAATACCAGCTTCCTAACCTTATACCTATCAAATAGATCAAGCATCCCCAACATCTTTCTATCAGAAGAAATTGATAACCTATCACCATTCCAAGGTATTTATATGAAAATGTCATGGTCATTAGATTGAGGAAGTGAATGTTCCGTAGTGGTGTCGTTAGCATGAAAAACATGTAGTAAAATTACAATACTAATGTGATCCTTATCACAAGAACCTAAATGTACAAACTTCTCAAACGCACGAGCATAAATATCGTACATATCATCCATTATCCCTATAACAAGTGAAAACAATATATATATATATCAGAAACCAGCCATTTATTTTGTATAAATTATAAACATCAACAATATCTATATATCTATATATCAAAAAGAAAAATTTCTGCATCATATAAAATGTGCATAAATAAAATGTGTATATATATATCTATATATCAATAGTATAAACAAAAACTATATATATAGAACTAGTCAAACCAAACACTGAAGCAGTATACGAAACCTCACTATGAAAAATAAGCAAAAATGAAGATGAAAAATAACCAAAATAGAAAATGATCAAAAATTGAACATTTTGACTCTTCACATTACCAAACCTCGATCTATTTTACCAAATATGTTATAACATTACGAAAACCCCAAATTTTTTTCAAACCTTAGCCCAAAAACCAACAGACATTAAAGTTAATTCATCAACCATACAACCATGCATGCATGTTCTAACAACACTTATCATGTACTAGGCACCAATTTTAACAAGTAAAAACCTCACCTTGCCTTCTTAGAGGAGCAACGCCTCCTCTCACCTAGTCCAGCCTTTTTCAAGGCACTTTCTATAGGTTAGAAGTAGCAAACCTCATCGACCACCACCATCAAACATCGATGCGTAGAAGTTATAAGACTTTTTGGCGCGAAGTTAGGGTTCTCCTTCCCAAACAACGGGACCACCACAGCAAAGGGGCATGGAGGGGTATGAGTATGGAAAATCGAATGGAGAAAGTCAGATTTCTTTCTGTCAACTGGTCCATCTATTTCACCCATCAAAGGTCACACGTGGCAATGTCTGAGTGGACCTTTTTAATTTTTATTTAATTCTATTAAATAACAAACCAACTTTTGCGATCTAGTTGTATTCCATTGCTCCTAATCACATCCAATTACATTTTTACCCTCACATTTCACAGAATCGTCAATTTTTTCACCGTGTTATTGTTTCAATTGACGGTCGGGTCTTTTTGACTAATATTTTCAAAACCAGTGGTGGTTTGATATTATTTTCAATTCTATGGGGTAAATTGATAATAACCCTAAATTTATTTATTGGTTGTACAATAAAATATATTATATTTTAGCATTATGTAATGAATACTTGTGATATCACATTTCATAATATATGTTTAACTTTAGATTATGTAAATTAAAATATTGTATTACTATTAAATAATATATACTTTTAACAGTCATGTACGTTGGTAGTTAAAGATATAATATTAAATCACAAATTTTTAATTTATTTTTTTTTTCTAAATTAAAACACTATCCATACATTGCCCAGTATGGATAAAGTTATCCATACCGATCACCGCTTGGTATGGTTAACTATCCATTTCGCGCTCCGTCCCCAATATGAACAAGAATATCAGTACTGGGTCGGAGCCCAGAATAAATAAATTTATTATTGAGATATTTAAAGTAGTAAATAGATAAAAAGTTTAAGAATTCGACATGGTTCATTGAGTTATTTTGATTTATTAAAATGTTGTAGTTAAAATTGGATTGGTTTGGTTTGGTTGAAGTTGTATTATATTTTCACTTTTGTTGTATGATATTTCGAAGTTAAAAATATATCATCATTTATAGGAGTTTCATAACATTTACTTATAAGAGTTTCATAACAAAATTGCCTAGCGAAATCACTATCAAGCAAACTTACTATCATAAATTAAAAAAACAAAAACAAAAAAAAGTAAAAAAAAAAAAAATTAAAAAAAAAAAAGAACTGTATATTATTTTAATAGTCCACTAACTTGGTTTGCAGTTTTTTATGATAATATGCATTTTTTTTTATTATCAAATAAAAAACTGCATATTATTTTATTAATCCACCATGATAATTAAGAAATTAGTAATGAAAAATCAATAGTATACAATTTTTAGTACAATATGTAGTTTTATTTTTTAACATCAAATAAAATAAATTTTTCTTTATTTTATAAAGAATGGTACAAGAGACTTTTCATTTTGACAAAGAGAATGAGAATAGGATTCCCAAGTGGGTTGCGGGGAATGAGATTCTTATTTCACAACCCCAAATTAATGTGGAATCCATACTTTTATTCCTATTACGGAATGAACTTTAAACAAGTAAATATTATCAATCAATCTGATTCCTCATTTTCATTCCTTAATATATAAAGTAAAAATACCATAAGTACAAGCATGTGAAGAATGGGTATTAATTAGAAAAATTGGGTTGCAGTCAAAATATAAACTAGCTATGTGAACCACTAGTAAAGACTTTACATCCATTAAAACATTTAGTAAACTCAGGGCCACGTGCGTTTCTTTTTCTTAGCTAGCTGTATGGACCACTAGTAAAGACTTTACATCTATTAAAACATTTTGTAAACTCAAGACCACGTGCGTTTCTTTTTCTTACCTAGTTGTATAGACCATTAGTAAAGACTTTACATCCATTAAAACATTTTGTAAACTCATGACCACTTGCATTTCTTTTTCTTAGCACCATTAGTAATTGGCTGAGACCCCATTTAAACAAATATTCAGTTACCAATTGTTCTTGGCAATAAAAAAGATCAACAAATTTTTTATAGATAGATATTAATTAAAGAAATTTAACCATTCATTTATAATGTCTTATCCAGTCCTAAACTTGCTACTTGACTCAAGGTATTTAGACTATACAATTTAGCAACAAAAGCAAGAAATGTGAAATGAATATAGAAGCAATCTTGTATATCTTTAAATAAATTTTGTAAACAAATAAACTATGAACAAATAATTAAACAAATCTAGCAGTCTGTAGTATGATGTAAAAAGGGTGAAGATAATTAATGGTAATATATAATTAATATCCATGGCTGTCACATTATGATTGACTTGCAATGCTAGGTGAGACGCGTAACTCTTTAATAAATTAAAAGTTAGACTTGGAATAATGCTTTCTTCTTCTTGTTTTCTAGAAAATAAAAAAGTATTCATTTTCGCTTTTTGTTTTGAAACTAATTGGTTTTGTGACAAATTGGTTTTGTTGATGTGCGTTAAGATGTTTACGAGTGTAAGAGATTAAAAGATTTGTATGGATTACTAGAGTTTATAGTTTTGTGACAAATTGGTTTTGCCTTATGTGTCTTTATGAGTTTAAGAGATTAAAATATTTGATTTTGTGTTCATTTTATATATTTGAAAGTGTTTGGCTTAGATGTTGGTCATGTGATTTGGAAATACAGGATAAATAAATTCATTATTGAGATATTTAAAGTAGTGAAATAGATAAAAAGTTTAAGAATTCGGCATGGTTCATTGAGTTATTTCGATTTATTAAAATGTTGCAGTTAAAATTAGATTGGTTTGGTTTGGTTAAAGTTGTATTATATTTTCACTTTTGTTATATGATATTTTGAAGTTAAAAATATATCATCATTTGTAGGAGTTTCATAACATTTACTTATAAGAGTTTCATAACAAAATTGCCTAGCGAAATCACTATCAAGCAAACTTACTATCATAAATTAAAAAAAAATAAAAAATAAAAATAAAAATAAAAATTATAAAAAAGAGGATGTTTATGTTTGTTGAAACCTTGTATTTTTTTTTTTTTTTTTCTCGTAAACACAATATTTCAAGTAGCTCAAATTCGGTGAAAGGTAATAAAAGTGTCAAATTTGTTGAACCTTCCCAAAAGTAAATATTCATGAAATTGATATTATTAATCTTGGTAATTAATTACATATTTAATTATAATTATTTAAATTTTTATAAGTACATAGTCATTAATTCTACGAGTTAATTAAGTTGATAATTCAAGTAAGAGTTGAAAATAGTACAAGTTAACGCATTGGTTGTGTAATGGAGTCATGGCAGCGAAGCTGAAGTTGACAGCACGGATCAAACATCCAAATTTATTGGACATAGTTCTGGATGGTAGTAGCATTGATTCAAGTTCACTTCACGTGAGGGGTCAACATCCATATACCGCTGGACACTAGTTGATGAGTTGTTGAAAATTCTTCTTCCCCTTCATTTCATCTCTCTCTTCGAACAGAAGTTTTACGCCAAGATTGTGTTAATCAGTCCATTGATCAAGTGACATTTAAAAAATAATGAAAGGATTGTTTATTCCTTCAAACTATTGAAATTGTAGATTGATGTACTAGAGAAAGAAATATATATAATTATATTTTTTTTAAATTGTTACTAATAATACATACTCTTAAGAATATATATCACTGAGGACTAAAAAGATTTTGAATCATCCAAAAGTTAATTTATATTCAGTGAAAAAAAAAATTAAGTGAGAAAAAAAAGATGTTTTTAACAGATCTCTAATGACTAACAGATCCACATGCAGTCAATTTGATTGTGTGGTTCAAGTGACGGTATAAATGAAAAAATAAAAAATATTCTTTTACAAATTTATTGTTTGTAAAGAGAATGGCAGCATGAAGTACAAGCATGTGAAGAAAGGGCATTAATTAAAGGAGTTGGGTTGCAATTAAAATTTAAGTTGACTGTGTGACCACTAACAATGACTAACCTCCATTAAAACATTTTCTAAACCCCAGGCCCCATGTGTTTACTAATTCTCAAACACTATTAGTGACCCAGTTAAACAAATATTCAGTTATTAGATATTCTTGACAATTAAAAAGATTAATATTTTAATTTCATATAGATAGATATTAATTAAAGAAATTTAATCAATCATTTGTAATGTCTCAGCTGGTCCTATACTACACTACTCAACTTTAGGTATTTAGACTATGCAATGTAGCAACAAAAATAAGAAATTTGAAATAAATAAAAAAGCAATCTTGTATTTCTTTAAATAAAATTTGTAAACAAATAAACTAAGAACAAAGAATTTTAAAAAATCTAACAATTTCACTACAACAAAACAGTGTATTAATACTGGATTATTCATACCGGACACTAAAAGCCTACTGGGCACTAAAAGCCTGATATGGATAATCCATAGTATCCACATGCAGCAATTTGATTGTGTGGTTCAAGTGACGGTATAAATGAAAAAATAAAAAATATTCTTTTACAAATATATTGTTTGTAAAGAGAATGGCAGCATGAAGTACAAGCATGTGAAGAAAGGACATTAATTAAAGGAGTTGGGTTGCAATTAAAATTTAAGTTGACTGTGTGACCACTAACAATGACTAACCTCCATTAAAACATTTTCTAAGCCCAAAACCACGTGCGTTTATTCTTTTTCAATACCATTAGTGTTTGTGGAGACCCCAGTTAAACAAATATTCAGTTATTAGATATTCTTGACAATTAAAAAGATTAATATTTTAGTTTCATACAGATAGATATTAATTAAAGAAATTTAACCAATCATTTGTAATATCTCAGCTGATCATACACTTTATTACTCGACTTTAGGTATTTAGACTATACAATGTAGCAACAAAAATAAGAAATTTGAAATAAATAAAGAAGCAATCTTGTATTTCCTTAAATAAAATTTGTAAACAAATAAACTAAGAACAAAGAATTTTAAAAAATCTAACAGTTTCACCACAACAAAACAGTGTATTAATACGGGATTAACCATACCGGTCACTACAAGGTCGGTATGGATAATCAAATCAAATTATAAAAAAATAGAAATAGCACTTATCCATACCGGGCCTTAGTAATATTATCAATATCGATCAGTTTGGAGCCCGGTATGGATAATCAATTAAACTAAAAAATAAATATTATTTTTTATCTATACCGGACGCCGACCTGCTCGGTATTAATAGTTTTACTATCCATACCAGATAGATTGGACGCCCGGTATGGATAATCTATTTTTTATTTTTTTTAAATTACAAATATTATCCATATAGCACACCCGACATGTTCGGTATAGATATTCAAGGTATTGATATCGGACGAGTTGGGAGCCCGGTATGGATAATGTTTATTAAAAATATTATATTATCAATATCGAGCGGTCCATTTGCTCTGCATGGATAATCCATATTATCCAATCCTAGCGGGTCCGGGTGTCCGATATGGATAATATTATATTTTTAAAAAATTGAATAGATTATCCATACTGAGCTCTCGACCCGCCCTGTCTGTATAAGCTGGATATATATTTTTGGCCTGACCGTCTCCCATTTCTTCTCCATTTTCTTTCTCCATCTATCTCTTTCTAACACTTTCTCTCTCTAGGAACCCTAGCCGCCCCTGTCGTCACCACGTCGCCGTTACTGTTGCTATCCGACCTCACCATCGATGACCTCCGTCTGACCCATCGGTAAGTCATCTTCTTATCCTCCTCTTCTTGTTCTCCTTTTCTTCTTCTTCTTTAATCTCTTATTCTTCTATGGTTCTTTTTCTTATTTTTCTTATATTCTTCTTTTTCTTCATGTTCTTCTTCTTCCGTTAGTGCATGGAACGGTTAGATTACTGTACGATTACCGGAGCAACAGTCCGGCTATGACTTTTTTTTCTCATTTTTTTGCTTTATTTCCTTTTTTATAGCTTATTCTTCTGGGAACGTTTTCTTCGCCAATTTACTCTCTTTTCATTGTTTCAATTTATATGTGAAAAAAGTATAGACTTTATTGCGGTGGATTTTATCCAATTTAGCGGTTATTTGATTTTTTTGGAGAAATTTTATTTTCATATTAGTGTCAAAGTTGATATAGATATAAACTTATAATACTATTAGTACTATAAGTTTACTTCTATTTTTTGGTACTTAGTATAATTTTGACGAATTTGATATAGATTTGAACATTTAAAGTTTGTTTACTTCTATTTTTTGGTACTTAGTATAATTCTTTTTTTTTTCATTCCCATGTTTTCTCACAGTGGGTGTAATCATAATTTCAAATTTTTTGAGATTTCTATGTTTGTAAATATATTTATTGTTTGTGTATCTATTTATTGAGAAATGTTGTTTTGGTTGGATCGATTGTTGGAGATTTCATAAGTTTAATAAATTGCAGGAGAATTAAATTTTTGGCAAGTTTGAAAAACAGGGGTGTGATGTGCATTTTGAAGTTATTTAAATAAGCTGGTTAAAGCCCAAGACTGTTATAGTAAAATTGCCCAGTTAGCTTAGACCCAACTTGCTAAATGTCCAACTCACCAGATATATAGCTTGTCAGACAATTAGCTCGTGAACTCAAGTTCTCAACTTTCCACATGCTCAATCCTCGTAGGTAAGCTCACGGTCAAACCTCGAACTTTCCAACTAGAGCAAGCGAGTTCTCTGCTACCACAGCTTATAGGACGTGAGTTAATTGCAGTCAAAACTATCAGACCAAACTTAACAAAGTGTATCATACACGCTAATCTTTCCAGAAGTAACAGCATGATTTAAGAAAAATCTCACCTAACCAGTATAGGTTTAACGTCTAAACTATGTTTTAACATAGTTGACCCGACAAATGTCAGTCTCGAAAATGTAATTCATCGTTTTACTTTTGTCTTATTGTAAATACAACTATAGCCTCTTCATTTATCAATAGAGGTTGAAAATCTATTGTAAAAAGACACACAATATATACATATACTGTCACTCTACCGAAATAACTAGTAGACAGTCGTGGATATAGGCTATTCTTTGGGTCGAACCATGTAAAAACCTAGTCGCAACAGTGCTTCTTCCTCTCCTTCACTTCTTTTCTTCGTTCTTTATCCACACTCACAGTTTGGGCTTAAAAGAATTTGGTCGGTTAAATCCAGACGTCGATATTTTGGTGTTAGAAGGAGGGGCCTAAATTGCGGTTTCGTTATCTTCATTCTCGACTTCCAGAGCTTATACACCAGAATTCATGACTAGAGGAAGAACCACTAGGAGCTCAGATGCAGCTGTTAACCAGTGCGACAACTCAGACCAACAGCGAGACATCTTGCCTATTAGAGGACCAGCCAACTTGGGGACAGGAACTTCTAACACACCTTTGGCCGAGAATGCTCAAGGTATGCCTCCATTTCCCTCTAGCCAACCTACACTTAATATTGCTAGAAAGGATGCCATGCAGGTTTTGCAGCAACATTAGGAGGCATTGGAGAATACTATGATACAAATAGCAGATGTTGTAAGGGCGCTGATGCAAACCCAGACCCAAGTTGTTCAGAGACCTATTGAGATTATAACAATGAGGGATGTCTCACAACAACGATGCATTGAAGTCCCGGCCACAGATGGAAGACTCATTAAGGAAGTGCCAACCCTAGAGGGATCAGTCAATTTCTCTAGTGTGCAATTTAGAGCTCGGATTCAGCGAGCTCACGGTGGCAAAAATGCTACCCATCCTTCAGGATTAAGGGTGAGGGTGAGCCAGGATGGATATTAATATGTCAATGCGAGCCATAGACATATGCAGGTCCCAACTCGGAGAGATGAGAATGAGCGGTAACATCGACATGGAGGTTCGTGTAGAGAAGATAAACTAAATAGATTTGACCAAAGGTATGAACCAAGTCATTACTCCCCCAAGCTTGAATATAGAAGAAGACACGAGGTACAAGACCAATATTCCCCAGATAAGGAAAGTAGGCGAAGCAGGCAATCTACTGTTCGACGATTTGAGGCGTAGGACTCATTGGTCGAGGAGCTGTTTCAGAAGGTTTGACAGTTAGAGGCATGACCTGGAACTCAGAAATAAGGGGGTCAACATGGTGAAAGGACTACATTTACTTTCGAGATTGAGCTAAAGCCACTTCCCTCCAGGTTTAAAGTCCCTAACATCCCACAATATAATGATGACACCAACCCTTATAACTAGCTCGACGCATTCAACATTCAAATGAATTTGCAGACCATCAACCCGTTGGTTAAGTGCTACGTTTTCCTTGCAACATTTGGATATGTTCCGCGAGCATAGTTCAAGAACCTCTCACCTCGCAGTATCAATAATTAAGATAAATGCCAGCAAAAATTTGTAAATCAATACAAAGCATTAAAAAGGTAACTCGCTCCACCCTGTCAACTCACAACTATCTTCCAACATCCTAGTGAATCATTGAAGAACTATATTGTCAGGTTCAGACACGAGGTGAATGATGTGGAAAGCTGACGGGGCCCTTCCCGAATCCCTACTTTGGATCCGTGAAGTATCCCGTAGCCCTCCGACAAAACTCCAACGAATCCTAATTTTGACTCGAAGAAACCCCGTCGGAGCACCGTGACTTACTTACGTAAAACTAATTTATTAAATTTCTGATAAAAATCCGGCAGCATGTCGACTATATATTCGACTATGCCACCCTGCAGATTTAAAAGCAATTTAATAATACTTCTATAGCACATAAATCTCAACTACCAAGGGCCTCCGACCCTTACTCAAAATCAACTCCAACACACAATAATTATATTTGCAAAATTTAATGGAGAACTAGGATTTTCTTTTCAAAAACACTTTCGTAAAACGTGCATCCAACATTTGGTATTTATATTTACAAATATTTATACTAAAATTTCCATACAACACATGCATGTGACAAAAGATGAGCTATACTATGAGATGTAGTCGTCCGTCAGTCAACCCGCGCGTCACTCTGAGCCTCGTCAGCTGGACGACTCGCTCCTGCACCTGATAGAAAATTTTAAGAAATACATAGCAAACAAACGGTGAGTATAACTCCGTGACATAAATAATAAACCGCTTTATAAACTAAAGTATTTTTCTGAAATACTTTTTATTCCTTTCAGTTAAAACTATTTCTGAAATTCATTTTGAATTTCGTTTTAAAACTTTCTCATTTCTCGTTTTGATGGTAACCCAGGGAAACTACTCCTATCGTGGCCGCATAAATCTCTAGCTAAGCCACTAGAAATTAGGGAATCTACCCTGTGTAGTTACCGATGTGCGACTCTGGACACGCGTTATCCCTACACAATCGGTTTAAACTACACTACCCTATACGTGCAGAGGGTCACTCAACTGACTCTTTTTCTCTCAATTAGTAACTCTCTCACATCTACCATACACGCATAGGGCATTCTATTGGGTACTCAACTGGGGCTAGGGTAAACCATCGTTATAAGAAAATACTTTTTCTCGGTATTCTCAAATAATATAGTTTTTAAGGCAAAAAGCCTAAAAACTTTAAAGTCTCATAATTTCTTTACATAAATATATATTTACTTTAACAATTCATATAATAGGATCCAACTATATTAAAATCTATCAATCAATTACATAATAAAGTAAATGCATATAACATTAAAATAAGCTTTAAATAACTAAGCTTGGAGAAAAGTAGATTTCTACTCACAAAGCGTTTCCCGATCGCTAACTTCCAATTCGAGAAACTCTCTTCACCTCTTACATGTCTCGATGTCCGTTAGAGAAACTTCTAATTCACTTGTCTTTGAGATCCACAGCTGCTCTGAGATTCTCACGACATCAATTTCTTTCCATTTCAGCTTGTCAAACTTCAACTACTATTGACCATCATCTTCACGCCTAACCCTGCCATTTTCCTCCATTTCTTGGCTTCATCCAGCTCCTTTCAGCCCATCTTTTTCTGGTCTCAACTCACCCGAATTTGCTTTTCTTCACTCGCGGTCTGCAGCTCATCAACAGCCCGCGCGACTTCAACTTTTCTTCCCGATTTCTGGTTCGTCCTCCTCACTTCCAGATCTGATTTTCTGGGCTGAAATCAGATACTGATCTTGCTTCTTCAAGCCTCCTTCTGACCGTGAAGAAATCCCTTAGATGATCGGTTTTGTTGTTGCACTTGGTGGCCGAGAGAGAGAGATCAACGAGTGAGAGATTGAGCTGCTTCGGGTCTGATTTCGGTCTGCTGGTGAGTCTATTTTCTATGCCCGATCTGAGCTGGAAGAAGACACTATTATTTACTTAACATATTGCCCAAACACCCCTTAATTTTCCTCAATTATATCAGTTTAACTTTCAGCCAAAGTTTTACATATCAACCCCTCTTTAAACTAACATTTTAATGAACTTCACTTATCCATTTTCAATCATGTCCATACTCATTTTTAATCTATAATTAACACTTCCTAATGACCTCTTTTAATCCTCATCACTTATATTTTTCATAAAAAAAATTATTCCATAAAAATAAATACGTCCAATCCATAAATTTCCATAACAATTTTAATATCGATAAAATTAGCCGTTATTTCTCTCAATAATATTTCTAAAATATTCCACACTTATCAATTCATCAAATTAACCTCATAAACATTCAATCAGACTCATAATTGTTCACTTGTATCACATAAAAAAATTTCTCACAACGGTGGAATATTTTAAAATACACTCACATTTGACGTATTTATCGATATTTATATATATTCTTAAGCATAAGAAACTTGGTCCTAACAATTTCTCCCCTCCTTAAAATAAATTTCGTCATCGAAATTTAAATATGCATACCTTAAGTAAACAAGTGTGGATACTGAGTCTGCATTTGGTCATCTCGTTCCCATGTAGCTTCTTCAACTCCGTGATTCATCCATAGTACCTTAACCAAGGGAATTCTTTTATTGCGGAGAACTTGTTCTTTCCTGTCTAAGATTTGAACCGGTCTCTCCTCGTAAGTCAAGTTCTCTTTCAATTCTATCGGTTGATCCCTTAAAATATGCGAAGAATCTGGAATGTATTTACGAAGCATAAACACGTGAAAAACATCATGAATTCTGGTCAATTCAGTAGGTAGTTTCAATCTGTAAGCCACAGCTCCAATTCTTTCTATAATTTCATAAGGTCCAATGTACCTGGGACTCAATTTTCCTCTTTTTCCAAACCTCAACACCCCCTTCCAGGGTGATATCCTCAGAAATACTTTGTCCCCTACCTGAAATTCTAAATCTCGTCTTCTATTATCTGTATAACTTTTCTGACGATCTTGGGCGATCTTTAACTTGTCCCGAATAATCTTGATCTTATCTGTAGTCATCTGTACCAGTTCAGGACCTAAAAGTTTTCTTTCACCCACTTCATCCCAGCACACCGGCATCCTACACCGCCTCCTATAAAGAGCCTCATAAGGTGTCATGCCGATACTGGCCTGATAACTATTATTATAGGCAAACTCGATCAAAGGTAAATAAGAATCCCAACTACCTCCAAACTCCATCACACAAGATCTCAACATATCCTTAAGAGTCTGAATAGTACGCTAGGACTGTCCGTCCCTCTGAGGATGAAATGTTGTGCTGAAGTGTAACCGAGTGCCTAAAGCTTTTTGTAAACTAGGCCAGAATCTGGATGTAAATCTGGGATCTCTGTCAGATACAATCGAAACTGGAGCTCCATGCAGCTTGACAATCTCGTCAACATATAGACTGGCCAACTTATCTAGGGAGTAAGTTGGCCGAACCGGTAGAAAATGAGCTGACCTCGTGAGCCGATCAACAATCACCCAAATACTATTATATCCAATCCAACTACGGGGAAAACCGACCACGAAATCCATGGTGATATGCTCCCATTTCCACTCTGGAATAGGGAGAGGCTGAGATAATCCTGCTGGCCTTTGATGTTCTGCTTTAACCTGCTGGCATATCAAACATCTGGATACATACTCAGCTATCTCCCTCTTCATACCTTTCCACCAATAGTGCTCTCTTAAGGTATGATACATCTTTGTACTCCCCAGATGCATTGCATATGCAGAAGAATGAGCTTCATCTAGAATCTCTTTCTTTAGATCTGGCAAGTCTGACACACATAATCTTTGACCCATCATTAAAGTACCATCCTCCCTCACAGAGAAGCCCTGTCCTCTACCTAACTGAATCTCCTGACGAATCCTGATCAACTGAGGATCCTGACCCTGTAACTCTCGGATCTGATCTGTAAGTACAGGTCGGACCTGAAATGAGGCTAACAGTGCATCTGACTCTATAGTCTCCAAATGAACACTTAGGGATTTCATATCCCTCAACAACAGAAAGTACCCTGCCCTCAAATGAGCTACAGAACTACTGGGCTGTCTACTCAAAGCATCAACCACCACATTAGCTTTCCTTGGATGATACTGAATAGTGCAGTCATAGTCTTTAATGAGCTCTAACCATCTCCTTTGCCTCATATTCAATTCTTTCTGAGAGAATAAATACTGGAGGCTTTTGCGATCTGAATATTTGGCAGGAAACCCCATACAGGTAATGTCTCTAGATCCTCAGTGCAAACACAACTGCAGCTAGCTCCAAATTATGAGTAGGGTAATTCTGCTCGTGCTTCTTCAATTGTCTGGATGCGTAAGCTATGACTTTTCCATGCTGCATTAAAACACACCCTAGACCCTGCCTGGATGCATCACTGTACACCACAAAGCCCTTTGTCCCCGAAGGAAGGGTAAGAACGAGAGTTGTGGTTAATCTAGCCTTCAACTTATCAAAACTTTTCTGACAGGCTTCTGACCACTCGAACTTGACATCTTTTCTAGTCAGTTTCGTCAAAGGAATGGCTATCTTGGAGAATCCCTCAACGAATTTTCGGTAATACCCTGCCAATCCCAAGAAACTCCTGACCTCTATAACCGTGACTGGTTGCTTCCACTGTAAAATAGCTTCAACTTTCTGGGGGTCGACACTGATCCCATTTGCAGATACTACATGCCCAAGAAAAAAGACTCTGTCTAACCAAAACTGACATTTACTGAACTTAGCATACAGCTGGCGATCCCTCAAGGTTTGCAGTACCAATCTCAGATGCTCGACATGGGCCTCACTACTACCAGAATACACTAGAATGTCGTCAATTAACACTATCACAAACTTATCCAGGAAATCATGAAACACTCTATTCATCAGGTCCATAAATACTGCGGGTGCATTGGTTAGCCCGAAAGGCATAACCAAAAACTCATAGTGTCCATATCTCATTCTGAAGGCAGTCTTGGGAACATCTTCCACTTTAATCTTCAACTGATGGTATCCGGATCTCAGATCAATCTTCGAAAACATACTAGCCCCCTGGAGTTGATCAAACAGATCATCAATGCGAGGAAGTGGATACTGGTTCCGTACAGTCACTTTATTCAACTCCCTATAATCAATACACAACCGCATACTGCCATCGTTTTTTCTTTACAAATAACACAGGTGCTCCCCATGGAGAAACATTTGGCCGAACAAAACCCTTATCCACTAACTCCTCTAACTGCATCTTCAGCTCTCTCAACTCGGTAGGTGCCATCCTGAAGGGTGCTCTGGCTATAGGTGCTGTCCCCGGAATCAGATTAATCTCAAACTCTATCTCCCTGTCTGGAGGTAACTCAAAAAGATCATCCGAAAACACATCCGAAAACTCCCTAACCACAGGAATATCCTCTAATCTAGCTTCCCTCTCAGAAGTATCCATAACATAAGCCAGATAACCTTTACACTGCTTTCGCAACATCTTCCGGGCTGTCAGAGCTGATATAATACAAGAAGAAAGCATCCGACGCTCACCCCTGAAAACCATATTTGGCTCCCCTGTACAACTGAATCTGACTTCCTTTCGGAAACAGTCAACTGTGGCACGGTGAGTAGCTAACCAATCCATCCCCAGAATCACATCAAAATCATGAATATCCATCACTATTAGACTGACCGGGAATACTCTACCTCCCACCGTAACCTCACCACCTCTGTATACCCTCTCTGCCATTAGTACACCCCCTATAGGAGTAGACACTACCATCTCACACCCTAATGGCTTTACCGACAATCCGGCTCGATCAAGAAAACCCTCAGAAATAGAGTGAGTAGCTCCTGGATCAATTAATACATGAATATTAAAACCAAAGAGTGAAACTGCACCTGTAACGACCTCGGGCGTCGCCTCTGCCTCCTGCTGCGTGACAACAAATACCCTGGCTTGAACTGGAGGTCTCCCTGGCGAACCTCTAAATGGGGCACCTCGACTTGAACCTCTGACTGGCTGACTAGGGATCTCTGGTCCTCTCCCCTGTGGACCTCCCCTGCCTCTCGACTGCCCTCCACTAGGCTTAACCGGAGTCACTGGTCCCGACTCACTACTCGCTGCAGTAGTCCTCTGCGGGCAATCCTTCTTTATATGTCCCTTTTGACCACAATAATAGCACCCAGTACGACCAAAATGACACTCGCCTCGATGAAATCTCCCACATGTCTCACAGCGAGGTACCCTACTCTGATTACTACCTCGGCCCTGAGAACCCGATGGTTGCCTCACCGAACCTTAACTAGAGGTGGCTTCCTGACTCTATGGTCTCATCGAAGGTCCTCCAGACTTGCTTCCAGTCTTGGGGGTTTTACTGGGCCCCCTTGTCTGCCATCCTTGGCTCGGTCCCCTTTTCTGCTGCGGTGGTCCTCTCGACCCTCAACGCTGTCTCTACCAGTCTCCCATACTCTCTATACTCTGTAGCAGCTACATATGCTTTGATTTTGAAATTCAGGCCTTGTAGGAATTTATGGCATTTGTTGGCTTCGTCGTCGACAATGAATGGTGCTACTCTGGATAACTTTGTGAATTTCTTTTCATACTCTTCCACTGTCATATTACCCTGGACCAGACGGTAGAACTCCTCAATCTTTGCATCTTTATAAGAGTAAAACCTCTCATTGAAATATTCTTTAAATTGTTCCCATGATAGCGGAGTGGTCACTTTCCTCCTTACCGAATCCCACCAGTCTCTAGCAGAAGCTCACAGGAGGAATGATGCAATAGATACTCTCTGCTGGTCCTCACACTCCATTTGCTCTAGAACCCTCTCTGAACTCTCTAACCACTCTAAAGCTGCATCAGGACCCCCTGATCCATCAAAACCCTCGGCGCCAAGCTTCTGTGCTCTCTCTACAGTAGCGCCTGGTGCGCGAGGTCTCATGCCCTGCATAATCTGGGCCAGTCTCTTAATAGGATCAACTGCTGGCCCTGCCACTGCTGGCTCTGGCTGCACCCCAGGCTGAGCCTTATTTACGGACTCATGAATAAGCTCCTCAACCTCAGGTGGACCAGAAGGAACAGGTGGAGTCACAGCGGTGGCTCTGCGCGTACGAGGACGACCAACTCGACGCATAGCTTTATGACAAGCAAAACAATGAATGTCATGCAAAGTTTATAAATCAATGCAGTAAAATGCATAAATAACCTTTGGATGCATGGATTTTCAAAAACTTTATAAACATTTTCGAACCAAAAGCTCTGATACCAAATTGACGGGACCCTTCCCGAATCCCTACTCTGGATCCGTGAAGTATCCCATAGCCCTCCGACAGAACTCCAACGAATCCTAATTTTGACTCGAAGAAACCCCGTCGGAGCACCGTGACTTACTTACGTAAAACTAATTTATTAAATTTCTGATAAAAATCCGGCAGCATGTCAGCTATATATTCGACTATGCCACCCTGCAGATTTAAAAGCAATTTAATAATACTTCTATAGCACATAAATCTCAACTACCAAGGGCCTCCGGCCCTTACTCAAAATCAACTCCAACACACAATAATTATATTTGCAAAATTTAATGGAGAACTAGGATTTTCTTTTCAAAAACACTTTCGTAAAACGTGCATCCAACATTTGATATTTATATTTACAAATATTTATACTAGAATTTCCATACAACACATGCATGTGACAAAAGATGAGCTATACTATGAGATGTAGTCGTCCGTCAGTCAACCCGCGCGTCAGTCTGAGCCTTGTCAGCTGGACGACTCACTCCTGCACCTGATAGAAAATTTTAAGAAATACATAGCAAACAAACGGTGAGTATAACTCGGTGACATAAATAATAAACCGCTTTATAAACTAAAGTATTTTTCTGAAATACTTTTTATTCCTTTCAGTCAAAACTATTTCTGAAATTCATTTTGAATTTCATTTCAAAACTTTCTCATTTCTCGTTTAGATGGTAACCCAGGGAAACTACTCCTATCGTGGCCGCATAAATCTCTAGCTAAGCCACTAGGAATTAGGGAATCTACCCTGTGTAGTTACCGATGTGCGACTCTGGACACGCGTTATCCCTACACAATCGGTTTAAACTACACTACCCTATACGTGCAGAAGGTCGCTCAACTGACTCTTTTTCTCTCAATTAGTAACTCTCTCACATCTACCATACATGCATAGGGCATTCTATTGGGTACTCAACTGGGGCTAGGGTAAACCATCGTTGTAAGAAAATACTTCTTCTCGGTATTCTCAAATAATCTAGTTTTTAAGGCAAAAAGCCTAAAAACTTTAGAGTCTAATAATTTCTTTACATAAATATATATTTACTTTAACAATTCATATAATATGATCCAACTATATTAAAATCTATCAATCAATTACATAATAAAGTAAATGCATATAACATTAAAATAAGCTTTAAATAACTAAGCTTGGAGAAAAGTAGATTTCTACTCACAAAGCGTTTCCCGATCGCTAACTTCCAATTCGAGAAACTCTCTTCACCTCTTACACGTCTCGATGTCCGTTAGAGAAACGTCTAATTCACTTGTCTTTGAGATCCACAGTTGCTCTGAGATTCTCACGACATCAATTTCGTTCCATTTCAGCTTGTCAAACTTCAACTACTGTTGACCATCATCTTCACGCCTAACCCTGCCATTTTCCTCCATTTCTTGGCTTCATCCAGCTCCTTTCAGCCCATCTTTTTCTGGTCTCAACTCACCCGAATTTGCTTTTCTTCACTCGCGGTCTGCAGCTCATCAACAGCCCGCGCGACTTCCGCTTCTCTTCCAGATTTCTGGTTCGTCCTCCTCACTTCCAGATCTGATTTTTTGGGCTGAAATCAGATACTGATCTTGCTTCTTCAAGCCTCCTTCTGACCGTGAAGAAATCCCTTAGATGATCGGTTTTGTTGTTGCACTTGGTGGCCGAGAGAGAGATTGAGCTGCTTCGGGTCTGATTTCGGTCTGCTGGTGAGTCTGTTTTCTATGCCCGATCTGAGCTGGAAGAAGACACTATTATTTACTTAACATATTGCCCAAACACCCCTCAATTTTCCTCAATTTTATCAGCTTAACTTTCAGCCAAAGTTTTACATATCAACCCCTCTTTAAACTAACATTTTAATGAACTTCACTTATCCATTTTCAATCATGTCCATACTCATTTTTAATCTATAATTAACACTTCCTAATGACCTCTTTTAATCCTTATCACTTATATTTTTCATAAAAAAAATTATTCCATAAAAATAAATACGTCCAATCCATAAATTTCCATAACAATTTTAATATCGATAAAATTAACCGTTATTTCTCTCAATAATATTTCTAAAATATTTCACACTTATCAATTCATCAAATTAACCTCATAAACATTCAATTAGACTCATAATTGTTCACTTGTATCACATAAAAAAATTTCTCACAACGGTGGAATATTTTAAAATACACTCACATTTGACGTATTTATCGATATTTATATATATTCTTAAGCATAAGAAACTTGGTCCTAACAAAAGCCCTACCGATGAGGGGATTTTCACAGCTATCTCACCAGGGTTAAGGAAAGATAGGAAGTTATACGATAGTATATATAAATCTCCAATAAAAGACTTGGGGAAACTTTATGAGTAGGCCACCAAGGAAATGAGATGGGAGGAGGCCTTTGGCTCAAAGAAACAACAGAGTCAGAAGAATGAGGCTGGTAACTCCAGTTTGAATAAAAAGATGAGCAATGATGTAAGCCCTTAGTCTCGATTCCGAACTTTCTAGTGTTAGAAACTAGATTATGAAGTGAAGATGATAAAAGTTGCCCATATTAACCCTAAACATGATATTGAAATGTTAGTAGCAAATGTACGGAGTCCTTGACTATTATTGTGAGAAAATGTTAAAGAAGGGCAAAATAGTTATTTTGCAAATAAGATATATGTAATTACATGACAAGATAGTTCATTCCCAAAATGAGAGTCATACTTTAAGAAACAAGTGATTAACATTCAAATTTTAATTGAATTAAAGTTATTAGTGAGATAAATAACAAGCGGGACAATTTGGTCAATGTAGCATTTAAGTCACTTATATCTATAAAGGTGCATGTGTTAAGTATTCCATACTTAGCCAAATTTTGAAGAGCAAATATAGAGAGAAAAGAGAGAGTGAGGGACGGCAATAAGAAGGAAGAGAAAGGGAGAGAATCAATCCATTTCCAAGCCAAGCTAAGCCTCCAAATCAAGTGGTCTAGCTCAATCAAGCTTGAATAACAAACCCTAATCCAAAGCAAAGTAAGATATCATCAATTCTATCAAATTTAATGATTAGTTGGGTTTGTTGGTTGGTATAATAGTTGTGTTGTTTGTAGTGTGTTGTGATGGGTATTTTACACTTAAAATAAGTGTAGAACCCTAATTGTGTGATATGGAAGCTTAGATGGTAAGTCATAGTGTATAAATGTTAGGGTGGGGTTTA
Organism: Dimocarpus longan; assembly: GCA_022984855.1. NCBI lineage: Eukaryota > Viridiplantae > Streptophyta > Magnoliopsida > Sapindales > Sapindaceae > Dimocarpus > Dimocarpus longan. The sequence continues at coordinate 20,137,931 of CM041019.1, read as the reverse complement.
TGGAAGGGAAACCCTAACTTGAAATTTAAGTAAGTGAAATGCTAAATAAGATGCACACAAATTGTTTGATGAAACATTTGAATGAATATATCATGGAAAATTTAAAAACACTACATGTTGGGGTGTATGGGTGTGTGTCACGGCCATTAAGGTCATTGTGATACCTTTGAGTTTTGATTCATTTGAACTAAAATCTAAGCATATTTGATGTTAAAAAAGCATATAGAAGTGATGAAATTGTAAAATAAGAAGTGTGGAGTTGAGTTGAGAATTTAAAGCCTAGATGAAGGACTATAGAGACCTATACTAGCTGGACTTATTTGGGGTTGTTTTAGACCTCAAAATATGCCAAAATATCATAGCAAACTATAAGAATTTGAAGAGAATGATTTGGATAAAAATTGAGCAAGTTATAGCTAAAATAGTGCATTTAGATAGTCGTAAAGTGAGTTGTGAATGTAAATGCATTCTTGATGCTTGAAATGAATGTATTCAATCATAATTGAGTAAAAGAACCTTAGATACGAAAGAAATGACATTATTTCATGTGAGATGCAAAAATGTACACTAAAAAGTATTGAAAAATAAGTGTTTTTCATAGGTTTCAACCCTTGATACTTAGAATTTTTCGAAACCGTTTTATGAGTGACCTAAATGCAAGTTAAAGAGATTACTAGAGTAAAAACGAAGCGAAGAAAATTACAATGTTGGGTCCTTGCATAGGTTCGCTTTTAGGGAGTCCAAAAACAACGATTTTTTGTTCCGGGCTTCCCACGACCATTTTGAGCATTCCAGAGTGACTCTAGGTGATAATAAATAAGGCTTGTGCAAAGAAATCGGAATGAGAGAGTCTCGATTGAGTTAAAGTCGAGTTGGGGAGGTTAGAGTGTAAAGGGTTTTCAATAGAACAATTGCATTGGAAACTCTATTTCTTTAAGTTTTGAGTCATGTATTTGAGCAAGTTTTAATGAGAAATTGATATGTAGTTGACGAGCAAGTGAGCGAGGCACGAGAGGCTCGTTGAGACACTGCAACTTATGTGGATTGAGGTACGTGTACTTCGCTTACATTATTAAAAGTTGATTTTAAATTGTAACTTATTATTATTTAAAAGATTTACAAAATAATTTCCTAAAAATAAGTTGATTTCGAGTAAAAGATCCTTCTACGGAATCAAGAAATGAGAATTTAAAGTAAAGTTGTTTTCATAAAGTTTGATGTAAGTTTGAATTATAAACGTTTTATGATAAGCAATTTTGTGCTTATTGCACTTAAAAGGAAAAAGAGTTTTAAAAGGCATGTGTCATCGCTTAATCTTTAGAGTATTTACCACTACGTTGCGATATAGAATATTTCACATGTAGCTATCTAGATTTAGAGTTATTGGCACTACGTTGCGATATAGAAAATTTCGCTCATAGTTGCCTAGATTTATAGCTACTTGCAATATGTTGCGATGTAGAAAATTCTGCATATATTTGTAAGGGCTATCAAGCAGTTAGCACAACAATTGCAATGTAGAAAATTCCACATTGTAATTGTTTTAAGTTGGGATCGTTTCACCCTACACTGCGATGTAGTGAATTCTACATATAGTGGTCGAGACATCTCATTAGTTTCACGGTTGATGTTAGTCAAAATCACCTTGTAATGATTAAAGTGTTTAAGGGTATACATGATGTTTTTGAAAAGGAAAGTTTTTAAATCGCAAATAAATTTAATCAGTTATAAATTTCTATATGGATATATTTTTGTTAGTTTTATATGATGAACTAACACCCTTATTTTTGGTGTAGCTTATATATTCTTCTAGGCGCCGTGCAAGTGATTTTGCATATGTAAAACCATTGTCAGAAATCATAGGTGGGCATCGAGTAAATGACTTGCATAAGCATTGAACATATTTTTGGCTTTGTAAAGAATATAATTAAAGGATTTGTATGAATGGAAACTTATAGTATATATTTTGATATGTATATATAGTTGAACCGTTGCACACGATACACATCTATCACTTGATATGCATAGATAGATATATATAGATACATATGTATTCTATTGAAATAATTATGAAAATGCATGTTGCGGAATTTATATTTTACGAGAATGTGCATTGTGAAATTGAATGAGAAATTGCCTGTTTGTGGCAAAAGAAGTTGGGAGGTGATTTGAAATAGTTCGAAGTGTAATTTTCTTTACAGGTGAAATTTGGAACATTAAAAATACAGCCGTCATCCTATATAATTTTTATTAAAAATTGCTTTTAAAATAAACGTGAAAAAAATTTACACTAACCCAACTATTTTAAGAAAAACGAGTTTTAAATTTAAATAAAGTAAAGTAAATGGGCAAAATTAAGGGGTTCGCTCCGCAGATCTCTTCTACCCAGTAAGTTGGGTTACGAGAGGTTCATTGGAGTACCCGGTAGGATTCTCTAGACAAAAGCTTAGAGAAGGTTTAGTTTGGGTCTAGTCAAATGAAGGAAATAGTAGTGGGGGCCAGAGAAGTAATAATCAAGTGGCAAAGAAAGTCAGGAGCGGGTATAAACCAAGAAACAATCAAAGGCGTGAGCAACCTCCTCAATAAGGTTGAGGAAAGATGGGAAACAATATGAGAGTATATATAAATCCTCAGTGAAAGACTTAGGGGAATTTTATGAGCTAACTGCTAAGGAAACAAGGTCGAAGGTGGCCTTTGGCTTAAAGAAACAATAGAGCCAGAAGAATGAAGCTAGTAGCTCCAGTTTGAATAAAAAGAGGACCAATGAAGGAAATGGTAGTGAGAGTTAGAGAAGTAATAATCAAGTGGCAAAGAAAGTCAGGAGTGAACCTGGACTAAGAAATAATCAAAGGAATGAGTGACCTCCTCGTCCAGGTCAGACTCTCAAGACAGGAACTTTACCACAGAGAATAATAGGAAAAACTTTGGAAAACCTATTCCAATAAGGATGCCCAATCAGTTCAGAGACAAAAACAGGTATTGTGCTTATCATAATGAAGCAGGGCACAAAACTTCAGAGTATTGGACGCTAAAAGATGTTATTGAAGAATTAATCAGAAATGGTAGCTTGTGGGATTATGTGGTAAGACCTGCAAGGCAATGACCTCAACACCAATGTCTTCAATTACAGCGGTAGCAAAAGCAGCAACCAGCTTAGCAAGCTCCTAATCAAGAACATGCACGTACAGTGAGGACAAATTTCACTATCCATGTAGATCCTCATATAGCATAAACATCAAATAGATTGCATAAGCGCTACGTGCACGAAGCCAATCATATACAGTTTACAGGTCGAAGTGAATTAGAAGGACCTGCTAAGAAGGCAACGTTGGCATCTAAGATAGTTTTTACATAAAAAGATGTCAGGTGCGTCCACTGGCCCTATAACGATCCCCCGGTGATTCGAGCTCACATTGGGAATGCAGAAGTGAGAAGAATGATGATTGACACCAGGAGCTCGGTCAATGTAATATATAGATGGTGCTATGACTAAATGGGGATTGGAGATGAATAGCTGAAGCCTTCCCCTGAACCTTTATATGATTTTACTAGAGATACGATCACTCCTATTAGGCAGATTAGATTACCCCTACCTTTTAGATATGCAAATCGCTAGTCAACCGTGCTTACGGACTTCTTAATAATATATTCTTCCTTTGCATATAATGTGGTATTAAGAAAGCTCACCATGAGCGACTGAATATGGTCACCTCAACCAAAACCCTTACGGTGAAGTTTTTGACTCCCAATGGTGTAGGATGTGTGTGACGCGAGCAGCATCTAGCTCGTCGTTACTATGAAGATGCAGTAAAGATGGGAGCTAAAAGGAAAAAGGTAAACGTGGTCTCGAGAGGCGAGCTGCAAACTATTAGCACTTCGAGGGTAAGTCATAACTTGGACCTCAGGGAAATTGAAGCAAATAAGACTATAAGTCTAATAAAAGAGTTGAAGATGTTCAAGTCAGTGAGGCGAATGTTGAAAGGTGCTTCAAGCTGGACAAGAACTTGGATCCAAAAGTAAAAGCCCAGCTAGCTGATTTTCTTAAGGCGAATTTGGATGTGTTCCCCTAGAACCATAAAGATATGATGGGGATCGACCTGAGGGTGATGATGCATAAGTTGAACATAAACCCTCACCATAAACTAGTTTGCCAAAAGAGAAGGCTTATGACCTATGAGTGTTATGATGCTTTGAAGGAAGAGATGGACAAACTCTTGGCAAACAAGTTTATCCAAGAAACTCCCTATCTTACTTAGGTAGTTAATCCCATATTAGTCAGAAATAAGAATGAAAAATTGAGGACTTGCATTGATTTCATAGATCTTATCAAAGCCTGCACAAAAGACAACTTCCCATTATCTAGAATCGACCAGCTCGTGGATGCAATTGCTGGTCATGAGCTCCTCAGTTTCATGGATGCATACTCAGGGTATAACTAGATCCCAATAAACTTTGAAGATGAGGAGCACACCTCATTCATCACAGACCGCAGACTGTATTGTTACAAGGTAATGCCCTTCGAATTGAAAAATGCGAGGGCGACCTACCAAAAGTTGGTGAATATGATGTTCGAGAACCTGATTGGGAAGACCATGGAAGTTTATGTTGATGATATGCTGGTGAAGTCTAGGCAAGCAATTGATCATATACACGATTCGAGGGAATGTTTCAGATCTTGAGGGAGTATTAGATGAAGTTCAACCCCCTCAAATGTGCATTTGGAGTAACCTCAGATAAATTTCTAGGTTTCATGGTGTATTACAGAGCAATTGAGGCCAACCCTAAAAAGATAAGAGCTTTACTAGACATGAGGTCATCAACTAAGATGAAGGATATACAAAGCTTGAATGATCAGGTCATTGCTCTCAGTAGACTTGTCTCCAAGGCCACAGATAAATGTATTCCTTTCTTTGAAGTCTTAAAGAAGGTGAAGAATTTTGAATGGACAGAAGAATGTGAGGTTGCGTTCCAATAGTTGAAGGAATACATTGGGCGAGCTCCACTCCAATTAAAACCTAAAGAGGGAGAAAGTTTGACGATCTATTTGAGGATATCTCAACATGTACTAAGTGCGACATTAGTTCTGGTAAAAGACAGGACATAGTTCCTTATCTAATACATCAATAAGAAGTTGGTTGATATTGAGACAAGGTACACCTTGATGGAGAAGCTTGTCTATTGCCTAGTAGTGGCATCAAGGAAATTGCGACCATACTTCAAAGCGTATAAAATTGAAGTTCTGACCAAGTATCCATTTAGTTAGATCCTTCAGAAGTCGGATACTTCAGGTCGTCTTCTTAATTAGGTTATTGAGATAACCCATTTCGATATAAAATTCAAGTTGAGGTCGGCAATCAAGGGGTAGGTGATAGCTAACTTCATAGCTTAGTATGTAGGACCTGTGGGCGAAAGAGCTGAATCTTCAAAAAGTCCATTTTGGGAATTATTTGTTGATGGGTCATCCAACGAGCTGAGTGTTGGGGCAGAATTGTTGTTGATTAGCCCGGAGGACCATAAGATCCTTTGCGCACTCAGATTTGGATTTCGGACCACGAATAATGAAGCTGAGTACGAGGCCTTATTAGTAAGACTTTGCTTAGCCAAGGAAATGCAAGCTAAACGTCTCAGAATCTTCAACGACTCCTAGCTCATGGTCTATCATATACAGGGTAAATACTAGACCAAGGGGTCAAATATGACAGTTTACCTACAGAAAATTCAAGAGTTGTTTGGAACATTTGAAAAATACGAAGTAAACCAGATCCTCTAGCTCAAATATAAACCCTCGATTCTAGTTACAGTTAAATAGTATCATTATGGCAATAGTTTTCAAAGTTCAATTTATGTTTGTATTACGAGTAGGATGTCGATTAGAGGACCCAAAAGTATTAGGAATTGAGATGGGAGATTATTGGATGAAATAAGCTTAGAATTCCAAAGTCAAAAGTCAAAAAGTTCCACCAGTAGAAGGTTGCCAAATATGATAAAAAGTTATGGTGTTTAATGAGCCATTTGGAGCCATTTGATTAGTGGAAGAATTAGTGGTTTTAAGTGATGGCAAGTGGACCAACTAAAAGGAATCTTATCCATTTAGGAGTCAAGATAAGATTAAGAAAAGGTTAAGGGCTATTTTGGTGATTTTCAAGAGGTCAATTAGCAATTGTGGTGCCACTATATAAAGTTGAGGTCAAGTCAATTTTTCGTTCATTTTGGCATCCAAAACTGAGAGAGGAAGAGAGGTGTGTGGTCGGCCAAGGAAGAGAGGGATCTAAGAGATTTCAAGCTATATTCTTCAAGCAAATCACCATCAAATCTCACCTTTTCATCAACCAAAGTCATTGGAGCAAGTTCAGAGCAAAAGTAAAGCATAAATAAGTGAGTTTAATTGTGTTGATTCACCTAATATGTGTGAGAAACTCATTTCTTATCTTCCTCCAAATGTTGTTTTGAGTTTATGAATTGAAATTAGGTTGGTTGATGATGAGTTTAATGTGATTTTTGTGTTGGAAATTGAAAGAAAGATGAGAATTCTTTGTTTATGTATGTTCAACCATGATAAGGGTTTATGTGACCCAATTTGATTTCATCCATTTAAGGTTTAATTCATTCATTTTAGAGGCTAAGAAACCTATTAGAAGTGATAGAATTGAAAATTTTAAAGTGTAGAGATCAAGTTTGTGTTTTTGGTCTAGTTGAAAAATCTCATGCCTAGGTATTATTTTAATGCTTGAATTGAGTATGTTTCATCATATTTGAATGAAAGAATATTAGTTGTGAAAGAAATAAGTTGATTTCATGTTTTGAGTAAAAATGAGCATTTAAAAGTGTTGAAAAATGAGGTTTTTGGCTAGGAACGCCCATCTTGCGGTCGTTTCTTTCTGAATTCGCTTCATGACTGATCTAAACACAAGCTAGGAAGATGATTTAAGTGAAAACGGAACGAAGAAAACCTAAGGATTGCTCTCTATGTAGCATTCGGCCAAAAGGGGTCAAAATCGGTGATTTTTCGTTTCGAGCTTCAGAAAATTATTTCAAGTGTATCGAGGTATTCCTAGGTAATAATAAATAGGTTTCGTAAAAAAAAAAAAAAATTAGAATTCGAAAGCTTTTGATAAGTTAAAATCTAGTTGCGAAGGTTTAGGTGTAAAAAAGCTTTTATAGGGTTAGTTGTGCTAGAAGCTATTTCTAGCTTTGTTTTGATGAATTTATTAATTCTAAATGAGTATTGGATGTTTTAGAGTGAAAGCGGAAGGTATTGGACAATTTCGAAGGAGGTTTGCTTTTGATCGGAGGGTATTTTGTGAGTAGAAATCCACCATTTTCAAGTGTAGTTTGATTTAAAGTTCATTTTAAGTGTTATTTGTATTTATTTCATTATATAACTAAATTTTGCAGTGTAATTATATTTTGTGAGTTTTGAATTAAGTTCGTAATTGTACCAAAAATGCATGAAAATTAAAGATTTTAGGTAGTTTGCCTTAAGACTGAATTTATTTTAAAAAGATTGAGTAGAAGCATTTTAGTACGCTGATGGTTTACCCTAGCTCCAATTGAGTACCTAGTCGAATGCTTTTAACGTGCAAGGTAGATATGAGAGAATTATTAACTGAGAGAGAGAGAGTCAGTTGAGTCACCCTCTACACATATAAAGTAGTATAGTTTAGACTAATTGTGTATGGATAATGCGTGCCTAGAGTTCGCACATCGGTGACTACACCGGGTAAGTTACTTAATTCCTAATGGCTAGCTAGAGATTTAAGCTACAACAATAGAAGTAGTTTCTCTGTGTTACCATCAAGGCGAGAAATAAGAAAGTTTAAGAAAGAAATTCAAAACAATTTCAGAAACTGTTTTGGAATGAGTTTATACAAAGTATATCAGAAAATATATTAATTTTATTAAGCTGTTTATCTCACTGAGTTATATTCACGATTTGCTTCTATGTGTTTCTTAATCTTACCCTTAGGTACAGGAGGGAGACGTCCAACAGACGAGGCTCAGACCAACGCACGAATCGATTAACGGATGATTATATCCCATTGTATAGCTTACACTTTTGTTATGCATGTTTTGTATATAACATATAGTGTAAAGTTTGTAAATATAAACATAAGCCATTGGATGCACGTTTTACGAAAATATTTTTATCAGAAAATTCTACTTTTTCATTGATTTTCACAATTGTGAGTATTCATGTTGAGGTTGATTTTGGATGAAGGCCAGAGACCTCTGGTAGTTGAGATTGTGTGCCATAAAAGTGTATTTAAGTTGCTTTTGAAATTACAGGGTGACATTTTTCAATAACCAGCCGACATATTGTTAGATTTTCATTAGAAAAATAAAAAGCTTTTACCTTTGCCACCAAGTAAATGATTTATAAAATAAGTTAAAACTAAGTCTTGGCACTCCAACGACACTTCTTTGGGCTAAAGTTAGGGTTCGTTGGAGATTTGTTGGAGTGCTAAAGAGTCTTTCACGGGTCTAGAAGAGGGATTCGGGAAAGGTCTCGTTATCAGAATTCCCACATAAATGCCTTAGCTCGCCTAACAACGGCTCAAGATATAGATTTTCAGGGGGACATACTAATGAAATTCCTGCCAACACCAAGTACGGAACCTAAAGACGAGATGATGGTTATAGCCGTGATAGAAGATTCATGGATGAGCCCCTTAGTTGATTATTTACAGAATGAGAAGTTGTTAGATGATAACTTAGAAACGCGTCATCTGCAAATTCGAGCTGCAAGATACTGCATTTATGACGACATGCTTTACAAAAACGGCTTTTCAGCTCCACTATTGAGGTGTATAGATGAGCTAGAATGCGCAAACGTTTTAGAGGAAATACATGTCGGCCATTGTGACAATCACACTAGGAGGTTGTCTCTCACTTAGAAGGCACTACGACAAGGGTATTATTGGTCAATAATGAAGCAGGACGCCATCAACATGGTCAAGAAGTGTAATAAATGCCAAAGATTTGCAAAGATCTCACAAGCTCCACCCGCTTACCTACAGCAGATGGTTAGTTCGTGGCCCTTTGCGATCTGGGGCATAGACCTAATAGGGCCTCTCCTAACAGGCCGCAGTAAATGTAGGCATGCCATTGTAGCCATCAATTATTTTACTAAATGGGCAGAATCAAAGGAACTCGCTGAGATTTCCATCACGAAGGTAGAAAAATTTGTGTGGGATAACATCATCTACAGATTTGGGGTTCCTTAACAGCTTGTGACAGACAACGAAACCTAATTTAATAGCAAGCAGTTCCTCAAGTTCCGCAATGACCTCGGCATTACCAAAAGCTTTTCAGCAGTAGATCATCCTCAAGCCAATAGACAAGTCAAAGCGGTTAACAAGATCATAAAGCATATTTTAAAGACCAAACTTGAAACTAAGAAAGGAGCATGGGTGGATGAGCTGTAGAGCACGCTATGGGTTTACCGGACGATAGCTCGCAGCACCATAGGAAAGACTCAAATGTCACATGGTTTACGGATCCAAAGCTATGATCCCCGTAGAATTCGAGGTGACCAGCCAACGAAGAGAGAGCTTCAATCCTTCAGAAAACAATCAGCTTCTAGCTGCAAACTTGGATCTCCTTAAAGAGGCAAGAGAAGCAGTCTGTCCAAGAGTGGCCGTCTACTAACATAGGATGGCAAGATATTACAACCAAAGGGTCCGACTTCAAACTTTCAAGCCTAGCTATTTTGTACTCTGCCTCATTCTGCATAGAGCTCGCAAACCCTACGATAGGACGCTAGGACCAAACTGGGAAAGGCCCTATATCATCAAATAAGACCTAGGGAATTGGGTATACCATTTGGCAAATATGAGCGGAGAAATACTTCCACGAGCTTGGAACGTAGAACATCTACGACCTTATTATCAATAACCGTTGTTTCGCTTATATCGTCTTTGCAATATTGATTATTTAATACAAGCTCCTGATTTCCCACGAAAATTTACTAAGACAACTTGATTATATATTCTTATGTGAAGTATGAGGCTATGAAAAACAGGGAACAAGTTGAAGTTCAAACATTCCACCATTCTATAGGGGTAAAGGGCTTAATATCGGTTCTTCTACCGACCCCACACCTACCCTATAGGGCCAAAATGGGGTAGGGCGATTATGAGCTTACGCCAATGCCATAGCTCGCTAAAAAAGGTTGGCGCCTCACAGATCGTTCCAAACACTTCACAATTCTAATCACCAAATGATAGAACATAGTACATTAACAGAGATTCGCTCGTATTGGCCTGAATGCCATCCATGTGACCTAACTGGTCAGCCTGAAGAAGCTTATACTGTATATGCTCGAGTTACGACCCTTTAAGCACAAGTAAAGTCCCATTGTCTCCTTAACTTTCACTATATAGCTCGGGTTCCGACCCTATGAGCATAGCTCGAAAGGTTATTACGCTATAGAGCTCGGGTTACGACTTTAAGCATAGCTTGGAAGGTTTATAATGCTGCATAGCTCGCGTTTTGCCTCTTTGAGTGCAACCTACTATATCATCTCGAGTTCTTACCCTTCAGGCATAGCTGATAAACATCTATATTAGTAAACGAGCTATTATGTGATCTGCTCAGCAAGCTCACAACAGATCATTCACTATTATCTGTTGCGTATATTTTCAATCCTATCAAGTTATTATGTGCGAGCTTCCTCGCATTAGAGCTACAACTTCGTAAGCTCATGACAGGTTTGGTTTTCACTTACAAGTTAAGTATTTCATTATTCATTTTGTAGGAAATATGAATATTCAAAAAGAAGAAAAAGGGTTATATCATCATGGTTATAATAATATTAAAGCAAGAAGATTTAATAAAAGCCTCAAAGCGAGGTCCAAATATCCATTACAAAATACCTCGTGCAACGAAGAGAATATAGTACAAAGGAATAAAAAAATTTTCTAAGGCCTATCTCGGGGGCACCCTACTCTTTAGCCTCTCTCTGGTAAGTAGGTTGATCAGGAGTGTATAGTGTGTAAAGTCGATTCTGAAGGCTTGGTGACCTAGACCATTTCTACTTGGGAGGTTGCACCCTGAGGAGCCTCGCTAGGAACATCTGAAGATTGAGTGGCCTTCTCTTTAAATCTCGCCACTTCTACAAGTCCCTCCCCATCAAAGCACGAGAAGTCTATCTCAGGGTGAGCGAGCCACAAGTTGTAAAGGAAGTCAATAGCGGTATCTGATTCAGCCTCCTCCTTGGCCTTGTTAACCTCATTCCAGACCTTAACAGCTTCTTCTTTAACTACAGCGGTCTCCTTTTCTACAGTTTTAGCTCGCTGCGCGGCATCAGTTACCATCTTTTTGGTAGCTTCAGCTCACCGTACGACCTTCAGGAGATCTCCCTTGGCCTTGTCTAACTCTTTTTCGCTCTTGAGGTATTTAGCGTAAATCTGACCCTCACTTCCTCCTGGCGAGCTAGGGCTTCTTCAGCCTCATTCTAGGCAATCTGGGCATTCATCACTTAAGTCTCAAAGAGTTATTCCATCTTCTTAGCTCTTACGGCCTCTCTAGATATGAAGGAAAACTCATCTCTTAGTTTCTCCTTCTCGATTTCGTGTTTCTCCTTCAAGACCTCAAGCTGTTCTTTCTCCTCCTCCAAGAACAGAAGTTCCTACATTTGCTTCCTAGTCGCCATGGCAGACTGAGATATAACAAATTAGTCTTCATAACAGGAAAGCCAAAAAAAGCTAAGTGTCAGAAATTACCATCAGTGCATGGGGAATGGCCCAAATGGACAGGCAAACACTACTCAGCTCCTCACTGTCTAGATTCCTGGCATGGTACCCCAAGAATGTTACCAAGTGATCAAGGATTCCATCAAGTTAGAGTCCTCTAGGGAGGTGTTCGGGCTCTGCCTCGGCCTATAGTGTAGCCTTCCCTTCTACGACCTTAGGCTGCTTACTCTTTTCAACTTGTGAGCGCTTTGTTGAAGCACATTGCACTACTGTTTTCTTTTTTGTACCTCTGCTTGGAGTAATTGGAACCTTGCCTGTCGGAGTCCCTCTAACTAGTGCCTCACCTACTGAAGCCCCTCCAGATGAAGCTTTACTTGCGAGAGTCTCCTTAGTAGAAGCTCTCTTCTGCTCGCTTTCGATTTCAAACACCTCTGACTACGAAGTAGGGGCCTGGGTTTCCTAGGGCCTTGGAACCCGTTTAGATGTAGCAGCCTCAGTAGAAGCGGTAGCCACAGAGATAGCAGGTTGAGCTAGACGACGCTTGAGGTGCTTGGTAAAATTAAGCTTTGCAATTTCTGGAGTTTGTAGGTGGGCGGGATCGATCTCTTATCGAACAGCCTGATTGACAGAAACGAGCTCGTGTTAACCTCGGATGCCAATGTCTCTCTCTTGTTATCAATTAGCTCGTTGTCCGAAGCAGGAGCAAGCCGATATTCTTTGAGGAGGTCATCGTTGAACATATGGATAATGCTGCCTTTTTCTAAGTCAACAAGCATTCTAAGAAGTTCCTTTTCCTCCATAGTAATGTCACATTTACCCCCTTCTGTAAAAAAGAAATAAGAAATATCTGAATAACAGTGTGCATGTGAAAGAACTCCCTAATGCCAATCCTATGACTACTTGGAGTATAAACGAAGCTATAATTTTGAAGGCACTACTGGGAAAATAGGAGATGCAGAACCAGCTCGATTTATAGTCCCCAACGTTAGATTTGCCCTTCGTCTCGCCTTTCGGCAAAAGACCCTTAAAGTCTGACTTGCGAGTTGTCAGATAGAAAACCCCTTCTCGCACTCTTTCCTTTGAGCCAGCCATTCCCTTTAAGCTGTACAAGTAGGAGTAAATGCACAAGTTCGGAGCCTCGAGCCCATTCCTTAAAAAAACCAATGCCAGTGAGGTAAGTTAGGAGTATGAATTGGGGGTAAGTTGGAAAGGGCTAAGTTTTAGGCAATTCAAAAAGTCGATGAGGTAACGAGGAATTGGGAACTTAAGCCTGTGCCTCAGATGGTGGGTACTAACGGTAACATAACCACAAGGTGGATAGGCTGCCTGATCGCATGAAGAAGGTAGCATGATACGACAATCCTTGGGGAAGCGGTATTTCAGAGCGATTCCCCCCAGCTCATTCAATTGTAGTTTTATGGGATGGGAAGCAAATATCTTGCGACCTACCCGTTCAAGGGTCAGTATAATTGTTATAGGGTTAACCTGAGCTACGAATTTCTCAGCGACATCACCACTAGAAGAAGTCGCCCCTTCAGTATCATTGGCTACTCCCGATTCATGCTCCTTCGAACTAGAAAGGTCATCTTCTACTCTGTGCTACCAACTACTGCGACCTAAAGACATTTATATGTAAAAAGGGAGTAATCACATCTCTGTATATAGACCATCCCTATTTATACTTAAATTTCCTATTTTCTAATAAACTTTCTAAGTCTACAGGTTACAAACTCGACACAGATCACTAAAGGTATGAGGGCTCGACCTACAATTCAGATGACCTATATATAGGCAACCTATATGTATGAGACCTACAGCTCGCATGCACAATATCACAAATAACAAAGCATGCGCAAATATCCAGCCAATAAGATCAAATCAGCTAAAAATGAAGAGTCATGATGAAGAACAAATTCTCAGAAGCAAGAACACAAAATGAATAGGCCAGCATCAAACCCAGAAAACATTTAGCACATGCAAGCTTTAGACAAAAACTAGAAGATGAGAGAGTTTTTGAAGACTTACTTTGAACAAAACAGAATAAAAGATGCTGATCTTTAACAAATCTAAATCTCCCTTACGCTGGTGCAGAAGCTTGAAGTGAGATGAGAGTAGGGGAAGAAGGAAGATAAACCGTCTACAATTTTGAAAGTGACAGGGTAGAGTTGAAAATAATTTGATTTTCGCCTTTTATAGGGGCGTTAGTGTGAAGCCCTAGCCGTCAAATCTTGGGGCTCACCACCTACCATAAATCTAGTGGCTCAGCGTGCATTTCGAGATTTTGTCATCATGCCCCATCAATTGGTATACGTGCGCATTAAATGGATTCAAAACAAGACATGCCTTGTATGACAGCCTGAAAAATCGCCTCAAATGCAGAAAAAATGGCAAGATTTGAAGATGTAGCACAACGGTCTCCATATGCTAGCTTTTACCAATGAATTGTCAGCTCCCAGTCTGCAGATCGCACTGAGAGACAAGGGGCTGATGTTATGTGTATTTCAAGGTTACTTAAATAGGCCAAGCCTAAGACTGTTCCAATAAAATTGCCCAGTTGGCTAAGGCTCAACTCGCTAAATGTCTAGCTCGTCAGATATATAGCTCATCAAATAATCAGCTCATGAATTTATGTTCTCAACTCTCCGCATGTTCAATCCTCGTAGGCAAGCTCACAGTCAAACCTCGGACTTTCCAACTCAACAAAACGTATCATACAACCCTTCCAGAAGTAATAGCATGATTTAAGGAAAATCTCACCTAACCAGTATGTGTTTAACGTCTAAACCATGCTTTGATAGAATTGATCTAACAAATGTCAGTCTCAAAAATGTAATTCATCATTTTACTGTTGCCTTATTGTAAATACAACTATAGCCTCTTCATCTATAAATAAAGGCTAAAAATCTATTGTAAAAGGACATACAATATATACATATACTATCACTCTGTCGAAATAGCTAGTGAACAGTTATAGACGTAAGTTATTATTTGGGCCGAACCATGTAAAAACCTAGTCACAACAATGTTTCTTTCTCTCCCTCACTTCTTTTTCTTTGTTCTCTATCCACACTCACAGTTTGGGCTTCAAAGAATTTAGTTGGCTAAATCCAGACATCGACAAGGGGGAACTCTATCAAAATTTGTATAAAATTGATCGAGTTTATATGTATTGTTTTATATATTGCATTTGTTATTATCAAATAAGGGTCCTTATATTTTTTTTCCCCGATATATATGTTTCCTCACAACAATGTTATTATTATTTTTTTTTTGTAGACACAATATTCAAGTGACTCAAATCTGATGGGATCTAGTAAAAGTGTTCAATTTGCTGATCCTTCACTTAAGGTAAAATATATGTGCGAAAGTTATATTATTTATTATTTCAATTTAATTTCAACTATATATAGATATAATTATTAAAATTTGTTGATAGAGTAAATATTTAAATTCTTATGCATGCAATCTATATCTCAAGGCTCCTCAAACCAAGCTAGTGAATCAAACAACAACCATTGCAAATTATTAGATTGGATTGGGTAGAGGAATAGTGGTAGCGGAAGCGAAAATTAATTCAAATGACCCATATGCTAAAGTTCATTACCTCGAGCTTAGTCCAGATTATTGGGGCATTTTCGTCAAGCGAGTAATGGTTAGTGTTTCGTTACCTCAACCTACCAACGATCTACTAACTTTGAAAGGTGCATTAAATTCATTTATTGCTTTTTCAGTAAAATATATTGTATCTTAGCATTATATAATGAATAGTTATGATATCATATTTCATAATATACGTTTAACTTTAGATTATGTAAATTAAAATGTTGTATTAATATTAAATAATATATATTTTTAATAGTTATGTACGTTGGCAGTTAAAGATATAATATTAAATCACAAATTTTTTAATTTATTTTTTTTCTAAATTAAAACACAAATGCTCAGTATGGATAAAGTTATCCACACCGATCATTGCACGGTATAGTTAACTACCCATTTCGAGCTTCGACCAAGTATGGACAAGAATATCAATACCGGGTCCAGGCCCAAAATAAATAAATTCGTTATTGAGATATTTAAAGTAGTGAAATAGATAAAAAGTTTAAGAATTCGGCATGGTTCATTAAGTTATTTCGATTTATTAAAATGTTGCAGTTAAAATTGGATTGGTTTGGTTTGGTTAAAGTTGTATTATATTTTCACTTTTGTTGTATGATATTTTGAAGTTAAAAATATATCATCATTTGTAGGAGTTTCATAACATTAACTTATAAGAATTTCATAATAAAATTGCCGAGCAAAATCACTATCAAGCAAACGTACTATCAATTGAATATAAAAAAAATAAATAAATAAATAAAAAGAGGATGTTTATGTTTGTTGAAACCTTGTATTTTTTTTTATCATAGGCACAATATTCAAGTAGTTTAAATTTGGTGAGAGGTAACAAAAGTGTCAAATTTGTTTAATCTTCTCCAAAAATAAATATTCATGAAATTAATATTATTAATCTTGGTAATTAATTGCATATTTAATTATAATTATTTAAATTTTTATGAATATGTAGTCATTAATTTGGGCTTCTACGAGTTAATTAAGTTGATGGTTCAAGTAAGAGTTGAAAATAGTACAAGTTAATGCATTGGTTGTGTAATGGAGTCATGGTAGTGAAGCTGAAGTTGATTGCACGAATCAACATTCAAATTTATTGGACAGACTTCTGGATGGTAGTACCATTGATTCAAGTTCACTTCACATGAGGGGTCAACATCAATATATTGCTGGACACTAGTTGATGAGTTATTAAAAATTCTTCTTCCCGTTCATTTCATCTCTCTCTTCGAGCAAAATAATAACATTACTATACAACACCAAAAGAATAATTATTGAATGCAGAAGAATTGTGACTCGCAGGAAGCGCGGCAATTGTCTTCTCATCTGACCTTATCTACATAGCCCAAACCCCAAACATGTGCATGGAAAGTCCAACGCGCTAAGTATTTATACTTAGTAGTGTACACTTATTTTTAAGTTCATCATTTATTCAAAATATTATATTATAAAACAAAATGTCCAAAATCCTTAACTTTTACTAAAATTCACACTTAAATCAATTTTCTATTAAATGCACCTACAAATTACATACAATTTATTATTAATCATAACAATTCGATTTGTAAAAAAATTATTACAATTTCCGATGAAAGCACATTACTAATAATTACACATATCAAATACATTATAATCATTTTTCATATATTTATATACATTTCAATTATTTTCTTAAACACAAAAATAAAAAAAAAAAATTATATCAAAATTCATCAAATATTCGATTTACTACCAACTACATGTACAAAATACTTAATATCATTCTTTTTCATTTATAACCACATGATTTTCATCACAATTTTACAATTTTCAGAATATAATTGTGAATTAATATTTCACAAATATTTTCAAACTTTTACAAATAATTCAAGAATTCCAATTACAATTTGATGCACACATAAAACTCACCAATTTTCATTTTCAACTGTATTAACATTGTTTTCGTTTATATTTTTCAATGTCTTTCGTAAACTATGACACGATACCATGGATCGAAATTCGGGTCTCTTGGCATCAACCACTCAGTAGCTATCAGCCAAAATCAATGGTGTCCCTGGTATCGACCCTCTGTGGCTACCCGTCGGGTCGCATATCATAATCGGTTTCGACTTTAAGATCGAACACTCGGTGTCTATCATAATCCATCCGTCGAACTCTGTATATTGATGTAACGGTGTAGTACTGTTAATATATTCATATTGGCTAGCCAAATACCAGTCTCCACCTATCAATATCCACGTTTACTAGGGCCTTTCTAATTTTTTTATTATTATTTACCACAAATTTCATATTTTTTACCACTATTATCTTTAAATAAAAGTTTCATTTAGATAACAATAAACACCATTTCAATCACAATTTTTCTCATATATTTAAATTATCAATATAAACTTCATAAATCTCTATTTGCATTCTGATAATCTCATTAATCTTATCAAACATTTTCCAAAACGTTTGTGTCTTTCTTTCGATATATGCTCTGTCAAGGCACTAAACGTGTCCATTTCTTTCCGTATCTTTATCATTATCGTTCGAAATTCATTCAAATCTTAATTAAACACCCTTCAGTACAATTTATCGAAAAAATTTCACATATTTTAAAGTCAAACAAAATTTTAAACCCCACAAATATTTAATAATATATTTATATCAATTCTGTGAAATCTTTTGGAACGTAAATCTTGATCATTTTAGATGACTATTTTACCTCTAGTTTAAGCATCAAAATTTAACAAAATTCATTTTTTTCTTTTTTAAGCACATATTCGGTCAAAGAATAAAATTTTTGAAATTTTTCCTTTCAAATCACTAATTCATTTCATAATTCAGTCAAACATTATTCTATTAACATAAAATTAAGCACAAAATGATAAAAATACCCTTTGATTTCAAAATTCATATATATTTGTCCAATGAAAGGGATTTTGAAAACTTTCTTTTTAACTCAGTAATTTATTATAGAAATCATTCAAATATTACTTAATTAACACATAAATAAGTTCGAAATGACAAAAATACCCTTAAGTCTCTCTTTAAGGTATATTCAGTCAAAACCTTTCATTTTCAAAATTTTGTTTCCAATTTATTTTCTTTTCCAAAAATCATTCAAAACATATCCAAACAACATAAAAATCAAATTTTAATTATACTCACTATATTAATTTAATCGAATTTATGATATTTCGAAAACTTGTAGATAGTAAACTTTAAAATTAAAAATGAACTTTCGAAAGAAATGTACACCAACCTTTTTGGGCGATATTCTACGACTCCTCCACATCTTCAATTTGAGCTCCTATCTTCTCCTTACTCTTCTTTCGATCACCTCGCTCCCAACCCACAACTAAGGTTTCAAGAGAGCGTTTTATCAACATAAAATCAAATCAACTAATTTAAATGTAAGAATAATTATTCCTACATGCTCATGAATGTTTTCATATCCACCCATTCTCATTTTTAATCACCTTAACATTCAAACCTTCGATTTTAAATTTGTTTCTCATTCATTTGTTACCAAATTAACTCAAAACACATTCCAACCTTCATGCAAACCATTCAAAGCTTTAAAATCACCTAATACTTGCAAAAACACAAATTATTCATATGCTAACATAATGCTCATTTCTTCCTTCCAAGTTCAATAATTACGTCCATTTAATTCCAACTTTATTTTTCTTCCATAAACTCAATTCCAAGTAATTCAAAACCACATAAAACACCACCAAAACGATTTTAATCATCTAAATTCAATTTAACACATAAAATTTCCTACACTAACCAAATTTAGCACCAAGCTTTTCAACCATTTATTTTTCAATTTCATCACACAAACTAACTCAAATTCACCTAAATTTTCATACAAATTCATCAAACATCAAAAACTACAAAATCACTCAAATAAACCACCTTGCCCGAACACATATAAACACACCTCATCCATTATTTTTCATTTCCAACCACATTAATCATACACAAAACACTTCAAAATTCATTCAATACCCAAAAATCTATTCAAACACTAAAATCCATCCAAATATACTAACTTTTGCCAAGTCACACACATACTAATAATGACCAACTCAATTCATCATCTTCCTATAAAATTCAAAATTACATCCAAATACATCTATTTTTCATCTAAACATCGAATAAAACATTAAACTCAAAATCAATTAAATTTTCATCAAATCCATAACACAAACCCTAACCTTACCTCACTAAATTCTTGACCCAAAACGTTTTTGATGCTTTCTTTTATTTTCAAGCTCAATTTGATGATGATCTAACTCTATTCATACCACAAAATCTATCAAAAACTCATTTAGCTTAAAAATTCTTAAAACCCATAAAAATTATCACTAATTAATATCAAAACAATTCAAATTTTTTACCAAATCTTCTTCAATTCTTCTTGATTATTTAGAGATGAAAACTAAAGTAAGAGAGGGTAGAAACCCACTTGAATCCATGCCTTTATTTTCTTTCTCTTCTTCTTTCCTTCATTTTCATTTTCTTTTCGATTTTTCACTCTATCTCACAGCTCTCTCTCCCTTTTGCTCTCCTTTTCAAATTTTTCTTCTTATGATGACCGACACATACTTCTTCTATTTTCATTTCATGCTTTAATATATATATCTCTAATTTACCATTTTACCCTTAAAACTTTATCAAAACTTCAAAAATGTCATCCATTAGATTCTTGTCAAGTGTCCTCATGCTTATCCACAACCACACTTGTCTCTTCTTTTCTCTTATTGATTTTTAGTTTTTCAGGAACGCTCGGATTCGGTTTTTCCTAAACTTTTTCGAAATCCTTTCAAAATTTATCAGAACTTATATTTGGACTTTCTACATACTCCTAATAACTTCGGTGACTCTTAAAAGTCATTTCATGCCCTTTTCGGCTCTCCCCTTGTCACTAAATTACCTTTGACGATTTTCGGATTGATTCCATTTCAATCATAATATCTTTTGGAAGTACAGTTTGAGTTTCTAAAATATTTCTTGAGTATTCTCATACTTATTTTAACATTTCTCTAAATTTTTAAATTTTTCAAAAATCCGTCAGAATTTTCAATCAGATCCGAAAAGTGCTTCGTTTTACCTCAAACTGACTCGTTTTTTATCCGTTTCAGTTTCCATTAAGTCCAATATAATTTTCAAAACTTTTAATATACAAAACTTATTTTTTAAAAATCACTATTCATATGGAAACTTTTCTTCCGAAATTACTATTAATAAAAAATTTCACTTTTACTGATTTTCGAGATCGAATTCTCAAAAATACTATTCATATATTACTATTCATTTTAAAATACTATTCATCGAATATAGAGTAAATTTGAGTCACCAAATGCATAGTATAAGTCGAAGAATGTGCCTCTTCTATAATCTTCTTCTTTAATTCCCCCACGTCTAGCACACACAATCTTTGCCTTAAGGCCAATGTCCTATCATCTTTCAATGAAAAGTCTTTCTGTTGTCCAGACTTTATTTCATTTCTTAACTTAACCAAACAAGGATCTTGAGTCTGTAGCTTTCTTAATTGATCTACTAGAATAAGACGAAGATGAATTACATCCAGTAATGCCCCTGAATCTGTCATTTCCAGTCTCACTCTTAAAGATCTCAATTCCACTAATAATAGAAGGTACCCAGTCTTTATTTGTGCTATTGAATTTACAAGTCTTCTGTTCAGAGCATCTATTACCACATTTTTTTTTTCCAATGTGACACTAAATTATGCAATCATAATCTTTGATGAGCTCTATCCACATCCTCTATCTCATATTCAACTCTTTTTAGGTAAACGGATACTGTATGCTATTGTGGTTCATGAAAAGTCAGCAAGGAACCCTATAAAGATAATATTTCCATATCCTTAAAGCAAACACTACAGCTATAAGTTTTAAATTGTGAGTGGTGTAATTTTGTTCATACTTCTTCAATTGTATGAAAGCATATGTTATCACCCTATCATGCTACATTAACACACAACCTAGCTCTTGCCTGGAGGCATCATAGTAAATTGTGAACCACCCATCTCTCTCTGACGGAATTGTAAGCATAGGAGCTGAGGTCAATATTTTCTTTAGTTCCTCAAAACTTTGTTGACACGCCTTTGACCACACGAACTTTTCTTCCTTTCCAATTAGCTTGGTCAATGAGGTGGCTAGCTTGAAAAATCCCTCTATAGACTTCTTATAATACCCAGCTAAACCCAAGAAGCTTCTAATTTTCGTCACGTTCGTGGGTGGTTTCCAATTCACTATTGCTTCTATTTTTTGGGGCTCTACAGAGATTCCTTCTACAGAGATCACATGTCCTAGAAATACAACTCTATCTAGTCAGAATTGGTATTTGCTGAACTTAACATAAAACTGCTACTCCCTTAAAGTCTATAAAACAATTCGAAGGTGTTCTACATGTTCTTCTCTGCTGCCCAAATACACCAAGATATCTTCCATGAACACTATCACAAACTTATCAAGGTAGGGCTGAAAAACCCTGTTTATCAAATTCATAAACGCTGCAGGAGCATTAGTCAATCTAAAAGTATGACTAGGAATTCATAATGCCCATATCGAGTCTTAAAGGTAATCTTAATAATGTCCTTATTCTAAATCTTCAGCTAATGGTAGCCCGACCTCAAGTCAATCTTGGAGAACATTTCGGATCCCTAAAGTTGATCAAACAGATCATCTATTCTTGGAAACGGATACTGATTACACATCGTCACCTTATTCAGTTGTCTGTAATCAATACACAATCTCATTCTTCCATTATTCTCTTCACGAACAACACCAGCACTTCTCAAGTTGAGGTACTCGATCGGACGAAACCGTTATTCACTAACTCCTCTATCTGTACCTTCAACTCTTTTAACTCTGAAAGAGCCATCTTATAAGGTGCTTTAGAGTTAATTATGTTCCTCAAGCTAATTCTACTTCAAATTCAATCTTCCGATCGGGTGGCAAACTTGGAAGATCCTTTGAGAACATATCTGAGAAGTCCCTAACCATCGGGATATCTTCCAATCTCACACCATTGTCTATTGCTTCTAATGCATAGGTTAAATATACTTAACACGACTTCCAAAACATTTTACTAGCCTTCATCGCAGTCATTATACTAGTGGAAAGCATTTTTCGTACACCATAGAAAACAACATTAAACTCCCCAAGTCTGGTAAATCTAACCTCTTTTCGAAAATAGTCTATTGTCGCATGATGCCTTGACAACCAATTCATCCCTAAAATTACATCAACATAATGGATGTCTAGCAAAATAAAATCTGCTAGGAACTCTTGAACACTTATAATCACCTTAATTCCCATATATACTTTGTCTGCTAAAAATGAATCTCCTATAGGGATAGACACCATGATGCTACAATTTAGGGGTTTCACCTTTATACTAGCTGTGGTGACAAAGTCTATAAAAACAAATGAATGGGTAGCCCCAGGATCAATCAACAAATGAGCATTTCTATTAAATACTGTAACCGCATCTGTCACCACTTCAAGAGTAGCATCTGCTTCCTACTAGGTTACTACAAAGACTCTGGCCTAAGTATAGAGTCTACCTATCTGACCTTTGGAGGGTAACCCTTTTGGTAACTACTCTAGTTGGTTGATCGTAATAAGTAGCCCCTTTAATTTGAGAACTTCTCCTCTTCCGTCCACGGTCACCATTAGCTTGTCTTAGTTTTACAGGTATGTTCTCGAATTTATTTGTTGAGGCCACATTCGTGTACTCCCTCATGAAATGACCTTGCTATCAACATCGGTAACATCTGAAATTGCTCTTGAAGCATTCACCGAGGTGAGTCTTTCCTCACTTCTTACATACTGGCTAATTGCCCCTATTATCTCTATTACTTATGGATCCTATAAATAGTTTCACAGAGCTTTGACTTGATTGTGCCCTATGACTTGACCTCTGACTATCAGACCACTTAGACTTTTCTTTGCTTTTGGTGAACTTGCTAGATCCTCCTTGAACTCAACTTTACCTGCTGCATTTCTGACCCGATTTCTTATCCATTGGGATTACTTCCATACTTCTCTCTACTTTGACTACAATTTCCATTGATTCACCATATTGAGTGTGAGCTATAACTATCATGTAGGCCTTGATCTTTGGGTTTAGGCCTACTGCAAATCTTTTACTCTTCTGTTCTTTATTATCATTAATAAAAGGAACAACCCTAGCCAGCTCTGAAAATTTCCTCTCGTAATTAGTCACCGAGAGTGAACCCTGCTCCAATTTAAAGAATTATTCTATCTTGGCATCTTGGTAACTCTTGAGATAGAACTTGTCTGTGAATTCCTTCTTAAATAAGGCTCAAGATACACCCTCTGGGTTTCACCATTACAATGCTTTCCACCAATCTTTAGCTCTATCTTTCAATAAAACCCGAAAAATATTAGCTTCTAATCTTCAGAACACCCGATAACCTCGAAGGTCTCTTTATTATTTTCCAATCAGAATAATGCGCTCTCTAGATCATCGGTCTTATCATAAGTTTTAGCCCTTAATTAACGAGCACGTTCAATAAAAACTCCTGGTTCTCATACTTAATGAAGCATTGCTGCCAAAACCTGTGCCATCTAGTCTACATTAATGTTTCCCTTGCAGCCCTACTTGAGTTTAATTTATAGGCATGTTGATAGACTCATCAACATGTTCCTCCTCTGGTGCGAGTGCCTCAACAATTGCTTTCCTAGAATGTGGACAACTTCGACGATACATGATTCTATGAAATTTCATCATGAATGAAATCATGTAATGCATGACATTAATGATAAAAATCACATTAAAAATTTATGCAACTAAGAAAACCCGCGCTAAAATAAATACATAAACATTTATAAAACTTTATCTCAATGTCATACAAAACTCGGGCTCTGATACCAACTTGACAGGACCCAACTCGAATTTCCTTTAACAGAATTCCATGATCCTGCCTAGCACTCCATGAAATCGTTCTGGACTTTAGCTAACATTACCAAAAGGATGTTGTGGAGTAAACTCTTATATCGATTATTGCTAAACATATGAAATGTCAATTTTAAAATTTCCCTTTTTCAAAAATTAAGGTTTTTCTGAAAAAATTTTCGATAGCATAACGACTGCTTTTCAAAGTTTCTCATTCTTTAAATTACCTGTAAAAATTTAAAAACACTTCAAAAGTTCATGCAAACTTCTTCACTTCCAATTTAGACCTCAAGTGGATTCCAATCAAGACCTAGCCACAATTGAAACTTATTCAACAAAAACCATTTCAAGTTTGGAAAAAATACTTTCATATAAACAATCAAAAGTATTTACAATTAATCCAAATAGTTTATTTATTTTTACACAAAACGTCACTACAAAGTGGCCAACTTTACAAACTTGTTTACAATCCAAAATATAAACATGTACATGCTTTTGTCTTACCTAAAATATGAATCAAAATAATTCTATAGAAGCAATGCTTGTATCTGGATCACTTAGCTTGAAGTAGGAGAATGGGCACCCTAATCCATTTGGGGAGGTTTTTCAAAAACAAAGTAAAGAAATGTGAGCTAAAGAAACTCAGTGAGTGGTAATCGTCTTTTGCTAATAAAACTTATTCTTTCATAAAAATATCTCCTAAAAACATATCAAAGAAATTTTTAAGGAGTTTACTAAAACTGTAAATCCTGTGCATTTCATAAATAACTTCTTGAAATTCATATTTATGCACAAAGATGTAAAAGTATCTCATATTTGATGCTGAAAGCATAAAAGGCATAAGATACTAAAATTTATCATTAACTTGTAATAATCATATAAAAATAATATCTTTCTAAATTTTGCATCTAGTAATATGATTTTCTTGCTCTAAAACTGCACCAAATGGAAACTCAAGGAAGCTTATACCACATGTCGACTATCCTAGCACAATACAATGTGATGTAACGTGTCGACTAGCCTAACGCCATACAATGTGATAACTACAAAGACATCTCAACTATTACGCGGTGGAATTTTATATCGCATACGTAGAGTAAGATAATAGCTCACACGTATAGAGGGTGACACCATTAACTCAACACTCAACCCCACGCCGCCCCTCCCCCCCCCCCCCCCCCTCTCGATGTTAGTGACTCGTTCTCTCAACACTTGCCATACACAGTGGGGTATACCGATCAGGTCCGGATCTTTAGTCTTTAAATTTAGGTAACCCATTGGCCTTTGAAAACATTCTTTACAATACTTTAAATACCAAAACATAAAGCATATCGCTTTTAAAGATACTTAAAGCATTCTCTTTACTTGATACATAAATATAGTCATAACTAATATCTTTAATATGCTTTAAAACATGCACACTAGCAGCATGATAACATATTGCTTTTATAAGGAATACTAAAAGCATTTTCTTTACTAGATGCTTAAAAATATCCATAACTAACATCTTTCATGAAATATTAATATTCATTTCAAACATGCTTTTAAAAGAATCTACTTATAATAAATTTGGTAAGAAATAAATATAAAACTTAATAAAATTATGCACTCACACTTCCTTTCTAACCACTTGAATCGATTTCGTAATGTTCCTTCCTTGCTTTCACTCCTCCTACACGTCATATACCAAAGTGAAATCCATCACAACTCATTCATTTGAAAACTGACACTAATTCACTTAATATGCACTCAAACTAGTATGTTCTTCATCAATGGCCAATTACACCATTTTGCACATGTGCTTTACTCTTTTAATTTCCCATACATTAATCATCTTAATATCATCTCAAGATCACTCAAATACATTCACATGACAAAAACATAAAGTGCACCCATAACACTTCCATTCAAACTTTTTCTTTTCATTTCTTTTACCCAAACTTGTTTGAATACACACATACTACCATGAAAATATATCCAAACAACTAAATCACATCTTGACCTTACAATTCACACCATGGCCGAAAATTACACACATAGGTACTTAACTCACTTCCTTCTTTTTCTTGGTACAAATCATCTTAGAATCACAAACAACTTCATATAAATGCAACCAAATATTAAAATCAAGTTTCTTGACCAAATCACACACCATGCATCCAACATCATTCTTTCTCTTTCATGGCCACCAAATACATTAAAATCACTCAATTATTTATCTCATGCTCACACGTTAACTTTATTGAAACTTTCTTGAAAAATTACAAAAACCCTAGAATACTTACCTTGCTCCCTTGCTTGACCAATGACTTCCCTAGGTTTACTTTGACTTCCACACATGAAAACAAGTGGATTTGCCTCTAAACATGTTAAAAATTCCATAAATCATCAAATTCTCATTCAACCCAAAGAAAATCTTCAACATACCATGAAATCAAGTGAACTTATCACTTGAAATTAACTTGTAAGAGATGAGTTTTGCTCCTAAGCTTGCAAGCAACCTTATTTGACTTGAAAATCTCTCAAAAGTCACATCAAGAACTCAAGTGCAATAAGCTGTATTCTAGTTTCCACCTTGGCCGAACTCTCCCCTATAGTTTTCCTTTTCTACCGATTGCTTATGTTCTTCTTCTCTTTTTTGATTTCATTTTATATAGTCTCCTCTTTCATTGCCTAAAATGCCCTTAAACTAATCTTAAAATGGCCATCATAACCCTAGTCACAATTGGTGGCATTTGATTGGTCCATGACAAATAAATCATTTAACAAATTAAACATTAATATGCTTTTTGTTTCATGACAACTAATATAATCATATTTATATTTTTCTATGTGGCATTCTCTTATTGGTCCATTTTGGTTCACATTGATTGTGCTTTTCTAGTTTTCATACCATGTAATACTCACATGGAATCCATGTGTGCTTGAATTAAAAAAAAAAAAATTATTTTACCCTCTAATGAATTTACTTCTCATTCATACCTAAATAAATTCTGAAGATATTTTATGGTCGTTTCATCATCCAATTGCCTTTGTAATACTTCAATTGGGTAACTTATATCACAATTTTATGTTCTAAAAAAAAATAAATAAAATAGGTGTAAGACCCTTAACACTCATTATTCTCTATAGGTACTTTGGATGCATAACTCTTACATCCGGAGAAAAATAGTGGACGTAAGTATCCATTAACCGAACCACTTAAAAATTTTGGTGTTGTTTGTTCTTCCCTTACATTTTCCTCTACTTTTGCTTGCTTTCTGCTTTCTATTTTTTGCTTTCATTGCAATTCTAGGTTTCGAAGAGCCTAGTTAACTGATTTTTAATGTCAATAGGAACCCACCTCCATTATCAACCAAAAAAAAAAGAGTTGAAAGATGATTAAATCAGAGAAAAGAAAAGAAATGGTAGAGGATGGGAGAGAAATTTTTGTTTCTTAATTTTGATCCCCATCATTCATCTATAAAAATTTTTTAAAAAAAAATAATAATAATAATTTTTTGTAAGATTTTTTTTTATTTTTTTAAAATTATTGGTAAAAATTCAAATAGATATCCATCTTTAGATGGACCCCATCCAACGATAGAGGTTCGATCTAGAATCCACCACATTTTTCTTTTTTAAAATTATTTTTTTGTCTTATTTATAGGCAAAATAGTTTTTGAACAAAAATCCCGATCAACTATTAAAGTTGACAAAAGTCAACCGACAATATAGAGGTTTAATGTAATAAAAGGATAAACGTGCTTCCGCTTGCTTTTAGGTATACTTCAAAAGGTTGTTGTGCAATTCATTCGTTTTTGTAATCAACAACTAGTTATCTATGCTTAATGAACTCAACTAGTTAATCCTCATAGAAATATAATAGGTTAATTAATATTAGGTATTTCCACTAGACTATCGAAAAAGACATGTAAAGAGAATAAGTATTACTTGATCAATGAATTGGTAGGTATGGATTGAAAATGATAGCAAAAAATAGGTTGCATGAAATTATTAGGTGAAGTTGTAACCTTAGAGCCTTGACTCCATTGGATACCTTTTAGACTTTATTTAGCGATTATACTTTTAAATTTGTAAATTCAACTTTTTAGTGATTTGGATAGTTTTAGTTTTGAGACAATTTTAGTACTTAGCAATTTGGTCTACAATCCTCATGAGAGCAATCTTGAATTATCACTATAATATTTATAGACCATATATACTTGCACGAGATTATTTTGAGTATTATTTATGTATATGGCATGCGCATAAAAATGTTATCGACAAGCATTTAGCATCATTGCTTAGGATTGAGTTGCCAATTTTGTTAAACTAATGTCAATCAAGATTAGCCTTACTTCAAACTGAATCTTGAAAACATGGATAGGAGGGTTACTAGATAGTTTAAAGCTTTAGGTGCTTTGGATTCCTTTCTTAAAATGATTTTTTATTTTCAAAAACAAAAAATGGGTGGAAAGTGTTTGATTTGTTATTTTGTAAAATATGCTTTTGAAATTAGAAAATATATTTTCTAAAATGATAACTAAAAATTGAAAAACAACGTTTTTATGTTTTTCACTATTTTCAAAACATGTTTTCAAAACAAATCAAACTCTTTCATTCAAATAACTATTTTACTCAATTTAAAAAACAATACCAAACATATTGCATTTTTAAGACATGTCTTTGATTTTTAAAAATATTTTTCAAAAGCATCATTTTAAAACTATTCCAAACGTGCCCTTAGTGTTTAACCTATTATCTGAAAAACATTTGATAGTCGATTTGTTCTTTATGTTTTTTCTTGCTACACTTTTTGTTCTCATTCTCATCTCTCTTATTTGTTAGTTTAATTCAATTGCAATTTTTATTCAATTTATTGTTTTCATTGATTTAAAAAATAAATCAGATTTAAGATTCAGTCTCTATGAGAATGATACCAATTACTCTTATAAACTATAGTATAATTGATTCATACACTTACGAGGACAATATGACTTCCTCCAGTGACTTTAATAGTTGCTGGCGGAGGCTCCGACGATGGATCAACCCTCCATCACCATCACAATGATAGTCACCACAGTTATTTTTTATTTTTAATTAATTAAAATTATTTTTATTTTTCTCTTTATTTTTTATATATTTTATTTTATTTAATGAAAAAATAATAAAAAATCGGAGAAAAAATAAAATAAGAAAATAAGTTATAAAAAAAACTACATTTTAACAATCATGTCCATTTTAATAATTTATCAAAAGCATTTGTCTTACCATTTTATTATAGTGGTTATTAAAAACAGCTAATTTAGGAACTACCTATTTATTTATATTTAAATTAAGTTGTAAATAATTATTTAATAGCAACCCTAAACATAAGCTTAATAGAATATGCTCTTAGAGCATCTCCAATGCAAATATAAATTGTCTTTTAAAAAAAAGAGATAATCTCAAAAAACCTATTCTAGTTTACAAAAATATCCATATTACCACATATGTTTTCATTTTTATCCAAAATCTCTCCTAACGTTAATAAAAATACTCAAAATACCCCCTAAAGGCATGTAAAAGGAAGATAATATCATTGACGGTTACAGATTTCGTTAGGTTGATTTTTTTGACCGTTTGACTTCAAGGGCAAAAAAGGAAATGCGATAAAAAATTAATTAAAATTAATTAATAAAAATATAATATTAAAATTGAAAATAGATCAACTTTTTAAAATATAATAATATAATACTAAAATCATTTAAAATATAATAATATAAATAAACAAAATAATATTACAATTAAAAAGTTAAAATCAGAAAACAAACAACCATTTTGTTCATTTTCTGTTTCTCTTTATCGCTGCCAACGCCACCAATCTCTCTGTGTCTTCTTTTTCCTTTCTCGTTTCTTCTTCTTCTTTTTCCACTAATCTTATCGTTGTTGCCACCCATCTTCATCGTCGATGACTCTGGCTCACCCATTTCATACACTCTATTCTCCCAACCAGACCAAATCTCACCGTCCCCTCATCCACTCTCGTCCCCTCGTCGGGTTGATATCCATTTCCAAAGTTTTTCCTCGTCATCGTTGGTCCCTCACACGAACGACTCCCTCCCTCTCACTCTCCCTTATCGGTCCATCACTCAAACCACTCTTTCCCTCTTGGTCTCCCCTCGTAGTACTTCTTCTCGCTGGTGGTTGGTTGGTTGCAGTGTCGTGCCTCTCCTTTGTTGATTTTAGTTGCTGATTTTGATTGATTTTGGCTGTTGATTTCTGATGATTTTGATTTTGGTTGATAATTAAGTTGATGATTGATGATAATAGTGTTGATGATTGATGATGGATGATGGGGTTGATGTGGCCAATTTTTTTTTGGGTTGATGATGGATTCTAGAAACCCAAAAAAATTTTGGCTTTCTAATCAGAAAATTTTGGGTTTCCAATCATAAATGGGGCAGAGAAAAAGAGAGGGGGAAAAAGAAAAAGAAAGAGTTGGTGGCTACTAGCGGTGGTCTGATGGAGTCTATGATTGGTGTGTTGAATGGTTGGTGACGAAGATTGATGATGATAGAGATGGAGGTTGAAGATGAAAATGGTCTGATCAATCTCCCATTTTTTAATCAATTTTTTTTTTAATTCAAAATATTATGTTATAATTATTTTATTTTTTAGATAAAAATATTTTATCAGGGTTAAAATTGTCATTCTATAATTTTATCAACTTTTCTGTTAACTTACGAACAGTATAGGGTAATTTGGACAAAAATGAAACCTAATTACTAAAATTGACATTTTCGTAAACTAGAGCAGGTTTTTTAGGATTATCCCAAAAAGAAATGAACATATCATCAATATCAAGAAAATATAAATCCTATGTGATATAAATATAGATTGATAGACA
The DNA here is from genome assembly GCA_022984855.1 of Dimocarpus longan. Taxonomy (NCBI): domain Eukaryota; kingdom Viridiplantae; phylum Streptophyta; class Magnoliopsida; order Sapindales; family Sapindaceae; genus Dimocarpus; species Dimocarpus longan. Next base: position 20,106,815 of record CM041019.1, on the reverse strand, counting down.
CTCAAATCTAGAAAGACTTTCCAATACTATTCCTTTAATTTCAATAATAAACAGTCAAATAATAATATATCATTAAAGTAAATTATCATAAAATATTATTTGATAAAAGTTCCAGTCATTTATTGCGGACATGCCTATCCAAGAAATTCTTTAGAAATAGACATTAAGATTGACAGTCTCTATTTTCATTTTTACCATGTCAGTTTGATAGTAATTATGAAAGTTTGTATTAAAGAAGTTAATTTTAACTCCACTATCAATTTTTCCTATGTGATACTCTATTTTTTCATAATTCATACTTACATCGGAGATGCACTTATAAATATATTAGTCGATGTCCTTTCAATACATATATATCTTATATCAATGACAGTTACTATACAAACCACATGGCAATTGGTTATTGGTGATTCCCACTCGTTAATTCTGTATACAAGTTGCGGTAAACACATTCTCATTTTTTGCAGCGAAAACAGAAGAAGAAGCAATGGCACCAGTGAAGAAAGGGAAAGCGAAAGCGAACTCGGGCGACTCGACTCAGTCATCAACCTCCACAAGTCTGCCGTCATGTATTCGCTCAGTACCTCCGTCTTCGGTCGCCATCACCATCCACGCCAAGCCCGGCGCCAAGTCCGCCTCCGTCACTGGTTTGCATGTGCTTGTTTGTGCATTCGTTTTGTTTATTTGAAGCATATTTAATTTCATTTTTGTTAATATGTAGATGTAAATGATGAGGCGGTCGTGGTGCAAATTGATGCGCCCGCCAAGGACGGTGAAGCTAACGCAGCGCTTCTTGATTACATGAGCTCTGTCAGTTCAAAGAACTCATTTGATTTTTTTCTTTTTCAGTTATTATTATTGTATTAGTGCTATGTTTTAGGATTTATTAATTGTGTTAATTACAGGAAATACCCACTAAAAAAACCTCATTTTTATTTTTAACCCACAAATTTAAAACAATTGTTTTTAGCCCCTCAAACAAACTAATTATCTGCTATACCCAAAATACCCACAATGCCCCTACTTATATAACTGTCAGAAAGCGATGGAAAACAGTGTTCCATCACCGACCAAGCGAAAAACCGATCAGTTTTTTAGAGAAACCGAAGGAGAGCGAAAAACCAAAGGAGACCCGATGCACATCCACATTTTTCGGCCACAATCGCGATGTTTCCGACTTGCCCAGAGGAGCTACGAGCGCGGGGGACCTGCGTGTTTTTGCCAAGGTTAGTTTTCGGGTTGGGTTGTTTTGTTTCTTGATTTTCATTCGCGATTTGGACATGTTTGTGTAATATGGATGTTGGGTAATGAGTATTTGGTTTAGACTAGGTTGGTATTGACTGGGTTTGGCCTAATTTGTGGCTGATATGACCGATTCCGACCATATGATCCTCGTCGGCAATGAATCGGTTTTCCACACCCGTGGAAAACCGATAGTGGAAAACCGATAGGTGTGGAAAATCGATTTTAAATGTGTGTAGAAAACCGAATAGTGGAAAATCGATACGGAAAATCGATGATTAGCTTTCCACATATGAAAACACCGATTCGGTTTTTCAGATCTTTAAAAACCCGAATCTCGTCATGCACTTTGACATTGATTTTTTGAAATGTAATGAATCATATCTGTTTTGTGAGTTCGATTTTTGAGTTCTGCTCATTTCAGGTGAAAACCCGAATTGGAAAATCGAATCGGTTTTACACACCTGTGGAAACCCGATTCGGTTTTTCACTGCCTGTGGAAAATCGATTGTTAATGTAGGCAGAATGGCTTTTAATCCTGATACTGATCTTTTTGTCACTGTTTTTGTGTCCTACAGATGGAGTTCAATTATAAATATAGTTTGCAAACAATTCCGAAGGAAACGAAAGGGATTACACACATTGGTCAGAAGATGGTTAAGAAAATACTTGATGTTCTGACTAGAAGGAAGTTATATGACCGGTTCATAAGAGAGTGCCCATTCGGATATATGTTGAGGAATACCAAACATACGGCTGCCGGCTCCATTCTATTATTAGTTCTCGCTAGAGAAGTGGAGGTCAGTGGACGTAAAGATGAAATGTGGTTTGAAATTGGTGGGAGAATATATAGGTTTGGGAAACAGGAGTTTTTATTTATTACAGGACTTCATTTTGGAGGCATAGACCGTGAAATTTTCAATGCAACCCAAAATGACCCGAACAGTCTCCTACAGCGATGGTTCAATGGAGTATTGTCGAATATATCCGACTTTGCTACATTTGTTGAGGCAAGAAGTCACTTGGACCGTGAAGACGAGGAAGTATTAAATGATGAAGATCTTTTAAAGTTAGCGAATATAGGGATCGCTTTTCATCTGTTTATGGGGCAGGATGACAGGGCGAAGATTTCGCTATTTTTGTGGATCATAATTGAGGATATGGAGAGGTGGAACTCGTTCCCTTGGGGCACATTATGTTATAGTGTCTTATTCCACTGCCTCCGCATGGCATTGACTGAAGAGCGGATCAAAAAGCCACCGCGTAACATCAATATTTATGGCTATGTCTATGCGTTTCAAGTATAACCAATACCGTTAATATTTATTCCTTTGTAATGTGGTTAAATTAAGTATATGTAATTTTTTATTTTTTGGTATTATAGTGGTGATTGGTAGAAGTGTTCCCGGCGTTGGCAGAGAAAATATCAGAAAGTGTCCGAAATTTGCAAAATGATTTGCCAAGATGCTTGAGAAGGTCACTTAAAAGAACACCGACAATTATGAACAGTCTTGATGATTTACCTCCCGTAAGTGGCAAACGTAAACTAAATTGATTTAGTAAATTTATTGTTTGTTTTAATTATCCTTATTTATATGAAGTATAACATTATAATGTAACTATATACATGTATATAATGCAGATAGTTGGCTTTGGGCAAACCCTTGAGCCTACCGACGCCGAAAGACAAACGGCTTATTGGAAATCCTTCAACCCTAATAATTTGGTAACGGGTGAAGTACATAAATCTGACGGGGGAGGGAGTGAGGGTGACAGTGAAAATGATGATGATGCGGATGATGGCGATGATGATGGCGATGATGGTACTGGTGATGGTGATGGTGATGATGATGATGATGATGATGATGATGACGAGGTTGATGATGTCAGGGTGGAGGGTGATGATGTGGTGGAGGGTGACTCTGTCGCAAATGAAGACGTTCAAGGCATGCAATCAGAATCAGAGGATTCCCTTTCAGAGTTTCGAACAAAAAAGGTCCACGATGTCCCAAACGTCCATCCTGAGGTACAAATCAACTATTTATATGATTATCTACGGAATATCCATCGTATTTAATGTAAAAGATATGAACATTGTTGTGTGGTAGTACGGTGTTTGACGGAGAGACGGAGTCTCTAAACATGATAGACGAAGTGTAATTTATTATAAGCAGGTTATGTTTTTTTGGATGCTTAAAAATACAGGGGAGACTCTGTCAAATTTATTTTAAATGTGTTAACCGTGTCGAAATTTTTTTACAGGTGAAGCAGTTGTTTGATTATATTGTAAATTTACAGAAGACAACTAATAAGAAGTTGAGTAGGATGGAGAAAAGGCAGAAGGCAATTGTAAAGATCGTTGAGGACATGGATAGGAGATTGAGACGAGTGGAACAGGATTTCTCATATATTAAGAGGTATCTCAGCGGGAGCGATGATTCAGATGATGATGACGGTGACGACGACGATCATCGCGGTGGTAGCTTTGTCCTAGAGGAGCCCATTTGTGTCCCGACTACAATTCAGCCAGCACCATCAGCTCTACATCAGGACGAAGGGGTTCGTCATACATCTCTCCCTGATGACGAGGTGGTCCAGCAGTCACCTATTGATGCGGGCCAGCCAGTCATCCAGCAGGAGATTCAGGATGTCGTTCTGGCACAGGGGGTTCACCAGTCACCCAATCAGCGAGAGGAGCAGGAGATACAGTCTGACTTGATGACGGCGACTGTCGGTGTAGTCGCTACAGAGGCTGAGCGGGGTGATGACCAGGTAGACATAGTTTAAACAGTGTGTTTAACGTTGACATATAATTATAAATAATCTTTTGTGTCTTTGAATTTGAGTGCAGTTGCAGGGAGAAGACATCCACGAACGGGCCAAACGAAAGACCAAGCCAGCAGCACCTCTACGAACTCCATACACGGATCCTGGGCCGGCGAAAAAGAAAAAAAAAATTGTCCAAGAGCAGGTGAAAAAGGTTGCACAGTCTGTAGATCCAATAGAGGCCGTCTACAATGAATATAAAGCTTCACCACATTTGGACCTTAGGTATGGAAAACAAAGTAGTAATTTCCTACAATCGTAGTTGTTGCCGTACCTTTTACCAATTTGTTTAAATTTTTTATTTTAGACGTGCGGTTGATCGTTGTGGGTGGTGCGTGATACCGGCCACATTGGTCACCCTTGAGGACGAAAACGGTTGGCTTACTAGTGAGCACATCGATGCGTATTTGATGTGCATACGAAACAAGTGGTGGAATGAGGATGAGGATAGAAGATACGCCCTTCATGGCACTTCTTTATTTGTAAGTTATTGGTTGGTAATTTCTTCCATTGTATCATCGGAATCAAATAACATTAATAATTTTTTTCCTACAGGGCATTATGACAATGGAGTATAATAACCAATACGTCAATCAAGGAAAAAGATTTGATCCGGCTACAGCCACTATACCCTCAGAATGGCTGCCATTCGGATGTGGAAAGATTGACGCATCGGTCCCTTGGTGGTGTGTTGACAATGTAAGTGTTGTTTGAAAATTTTTATTTTTTATTCTATCATTGGAACTAGTCCTACAACACTTACATTGAGAGAAACTATAGGTGCTATTACCGTGTAGTTTGAATCAACAACACTGGGTTCTCTGTCAGGTGTGCTTCAAAGAGAAGAAAATATATGTATATGATTCCTAAGCGACCACTGACATAGAAGTACGACTCCAGGCACTGCAGCCGTTGGTGTGTTTTATGCCCATTATGCTTCGCTTTATTGGGTTTTATGAGAGGACTCAATTAGATATGCCAGCTGTAGATGAGCGATGGGAGGTTGAGCGTCTTGATATGTCAGTTGTGCCACAGCAACCCGATGGGTGAGTAAGTTTACACCAAAATATTTAAATTTTGGGGACTTGTTAATTAATATTTAGTTATTTCATCGGTTAATTGACATATAATTATGAAACAGGACGAGTTGTGGAGCATATGTCGCCATGTACGTACGGGACCTTTTGCAGTCCAAGGAAAGTACATGGGAATTAAGACCACGTGATACACCTGCAGATGCCATCGCACTGAGGGCAGAGCTTGCATGAAATATTTATTCCTTTTCGCGTCCTTTGTATAAAGTAAATAACTTTGGAAAGTGGACGATTGATTCTTATGGGGAAGTTGTACTTAAGTAAAATCAATAAACAGTTAATTATCCATTTCTTATTCAATTTCTGACTTCAATTATTTATGTCAATCAGTGAAAATTTTAATTTAGTTTGCAATAAATAGTTAATCAATTGAAATCAATTTCATTCGTTGCAAGCACATGAATAATTCCACTTAATGAAGTCATGAAATCAATCGCAATAAATATTTAATAAATGATTAAATTATGAAATATTGGTTTTGAATCATCCAACACTAAAAATTTCATCAATTGAAATCAATTCAACTGAAATCATTGGCCTTTAGTGAATCAGAAGAAATATCTAATCAATTTAAATGAATTTTTTAGTTTTAAATAGTATTATGTAATATCATTATTGTGTAATTTAAATATTATTGTGTAATAACATCAATAATAAAATTAATAGGTGAATGCAATAAATCATCGGTTACTAAATTATGTCTTCAAACAGGTATCACATAAATGTTTAAGTATTAGATCGATTAGTTATTCCATCGGTCCAAACAAACGCAACCATGACAATTAGTAAAAATAAAATGTCTTCATGATGTGTTAATTCCAACACACGAATAATAAATGATGAAATCATAAAATTATTGGTTTTAAATCATCCAACACTAAAAATTTCATCAATTGAAATCAATTCAACTGAGATCATTGGCCTTTAGTTAAGCAGAACAAATATCTAATCAATTTAAATGAATTATTTAGTTTTAAATAGTATTATGTAATATCATTATTGTGTAATTTAAATATTACAGTGTAATAACAACAATAATAAAATTGATTAAACATTATGTTAATTATTAACACATGATACAAAATTGGGATCATTTGTTGCCCATAAAGAAGAAACATTTTGAAAGCAATGGTACCGATTTGATTCGATTTTTCACATCTCTGGAAAACCGAATCAGTTTTTCAGATTGCTCTGAAAAACCGAATCGGTTTTCAGATGATATGAAAAACCGATGCGATCCTTCAGCTGCACTGGATAACCGATTCGGTTTTTCAGAAGCTCCGCAAAACCGATTCGATTTTTCAAGGTCACCCAATAACCGATTCGGTTTTTCAAAGATACCAAAAACCAATTCGGTTTTTCGTTGTATGTAAAACCGATTCCGCTAAACTATTAATTACAGATTCAAGCAATTGTAACAGATGAATGTGGTGTGCTTACACATTCAAATAATTTTAACAGATACTAAACTTTTAATCCTTTCAACAAAACTAAAATAAAGACCATTCCGATTATAATAAATCCATTAAATGAAATAAGGTAACTTATACATGCTTCAGAGAGTTCATACTCGATTCCTACTCATTGTTTTCATCATTATCCATTTCTTGATTGGTAGCAAGAAATCGCAGAGGACATCGACGTTGGTTGTGTCTAGTCTCATGACACAAGCGGCATCTGCGGGACGGTGGACCATTGTCAATAACAGTTGTGCTCGTGCCAGCTTCCGCATCCACTGAACCGGAGCTCATCCCACCCCTAGTAGAAATAGGGGGGTTAGGGTAACGAAGACGGTTGTGGCCCCTCTCACCACATCTTCCACACTTTTTTCTACGACGATCTTCTCCGGCTGAAGGAATCCGAACTTCTTTCGACCTACCTGGTTGTCTTTTTCCTATGGGTGGTAGTACAACCATGCTTTTAACTTCCCCAAAAACATTCCAGCTGGCTAATTTAGGGACTGGATTGATCGGACTTACATATGCAGCTTTCAACTATTTTGTGCTGTAATACTGACTGGAAAGTGTATCACAATTGACGCTCTTGAACCTGGCCAATTATCAGAAAACCCAAGTTTAAGTGTATAGACATAACATGAAAAGCCGAAAGCAATAACATCGAAATATCATACCTGGCCACAGCACATGCATGAACACATGGCAACTGATCTAAGTTCCACTGCTTATATGTACATATGTGCTCTTCAATATTAACCACCGCATCTCCTTTACTCGGATGCATTACACTATACGTTAACGGTTCTGTAATGGGATGTACACTACCTTCCGTTGCTAGATTTTTTGCCAACATGATGCGATCGTACGCAGCGGTGGTAACATAAGTTGTCAACTGAGAAGCAGCAATACGTCTATTATTAAACCATCTCTGCAACACATTTCTTATATATTCATGTGCAGTTGTTACTGGCAAACGGCGTGCTTGCATCATGCATTTGTTGAGCGACTCTGCAATATTAGTGGTCATCATTTCATATCTTCTTTTTGGACAATGTGATCGTGACCACCTGCTCACCCCAGCTTTAACCAAAGTTCCATGTGTCCTCGGATGTAACGCTCGCATTTCTTCCAATATTCTGTTGCATTCCTCAGTCACATAACAGTATGCTGCATTGTAAAATGCATTTTCCACATCCGAACGCTTTTTACAATGCTGCTTAAGGTTTTGCCATAAGTGAAAAAAACATAACACGTGTGAAACTTCTGGAAAAGCTTCTTTCATTCCATTCGATATGCTTTTATGACGATCGGATACAATAAGCAAATCGTCCGACACGCCGATCGCCAATCGTAATTTTCTTAAAAACCACGTTCATGAACAGTCTGACTCTCCGTCAGCAAATCCATAAGCGATGGGATAAATCATCTCTTCTCCATCTTTGCATGCAGCAAAAAAAATCATCCCTTTATATTCACCTTTCAAATGAGTTGCATCAACAGCAACAACCGGTCTCATATAAGATCGAAAACCCTCAATCGAAGCTCCAAGTGCAACGAAGGAATACAAGAACCGGTCGTTTTCATCTCTCTCAATTGCTGTTATTGTGCCCGGGTTTGCTAACTTTAACATCTCAAAGTTGGACGGCAGCTGTTGATATGACTCATCCGCTTGTCCATATGCAAGTTTCTTTGCATATTGTAAAGCCTTCCAAGCTTTGTTATACAAGATTTGAACTTCATACTGCTCTAGCATTTCTCCAATCAATCGATTAGGTGTATACATATCTCTCCCCACCTTTCCCGCATACAACTTTCCGATGACAATGGCCTTCACACTCTTCATATGTGATTCCATGGCTGTCTGACGACACATGTGCTCCGCCTCATACTTCAACACAAACCACATCAACAACCCTTCCTGCATCTGGCATGAACTATAAAGCTACAAGTTTTGTCCTTGCAATTGGCCTCAAATCGCTCCGTGTCTGAACGTCTAACCCGATATTCAAATTTCGCTTTCAGAGCATATTCTCCAATAGCTATACTCATTTCTTCCTTACTATTACAAAATGCTCCCTTGTATAATGAACCAAGTTGGTAGACGATTGACATAGCACTTGAAGCAGGCTCACCCAGTTCAACGCCAGGAACAATCCAGTGTGGCTGTAAAGGATTATTCTGAAATTATAAACCTGAAAATCTTATTTTTGGAAATCCTTCTTCTTCAGACACATTATCAACTCGAGTTCCCTCGTTATCACTATCTCCAGTTTCCTCAGACTTACTATCCTGTATCCCACCACCATTATCATTTATGTCCCAATCTTCATCATCAGTACCATAATTCATATAGTCATTGTTAATGTCACAAATTGGACTTTCTGTACATGTAAATTGGGTGCTAGCAGCATCAAGCGGATTATTGCTCCCAATTCCTGAAGTTCGATGAAAATGACTTTCAACCATTAGATGATTTACAGGTCTTGACGTATCTACCTCGTTGTATCTTCTTTCTGGTATTGAGTTGGTGACAATCGGAAAACCGATACGCCTACTAACCTCAGCTCCACAATCTTTCACAATCTTATCCACATAAATCTCTTTAACATCAATATTTTTTATTGCCATCAAACCAACAACACCAAGATCGGACATGATACGTATCTTTTTAATTTTACCACTTATCGCACTTTGTAGTAAATAATGTATACGGATATCCCACATTCTTCTATCAATACCAGCCTCTCTATACACGATATCCACTAATGATGAAAAACTATTATTATTGTGAACCCCACACATGATTGACTCCCCTCCTACGTAATTACATCCATTCCACTCTCCATCAAAATTGATTACAATTGTTTCTTGAGTCATTCCTGTAACGTTCAAATAAAATAATAAATTAATCTCATTTCAATCGGGCAACATTACAAAATACAATCTTATATAATCAAATTAAACACTATATCAAAATTATGCTAATAATTCATTCAACTAGGTTTTTGCTCCACTAAAGTGTTTTCATTGTATACTCTTAATACTCTCCACTCCTATATAATTCGTTAAATAAAAATACAATGAATCTAACAACATATAAAACTGAAATTTTATTTCCAGTATTCCAAACACAAAACTGGCTTAAAAACCGAATCTATTTTTCAGTCCCTGAAAAACCGATCGGTTTTTCACAATCACTGAAATACCGAATCGGTTTTCCAGTGGACTGAAAAACCGACCAGTTTTCTAGTTTTTGATTGGTTTTTAGCTACTGAAAAACCGATTACACAAAAATCGATCGATTTTTAATGATTTTTTTGTGATCGATTTTTAACCGAAATCGGTTTTTAACGCTGCAAAACTTCAATATGTGACTGAAAAACCGAAATCGATTTTTCAGCCGTTATTTGCCCCTGAAAAACCGATCGGTATTTCAGTCATTGAAAACCGATTTGAATAGTCAATCGGTTTTCCAGGGACTGAAAAACCGATTATCAATCATGAAAAACCGATTTCGTCGCAGCTTGTGTAGTTTCCGTCGCATTTTCAGATTTCCAAATCCATCACAACCAATACAATCTTACAGCCCTAAACAATGTAAATATGAACTAAATAACCCAAAAACTAACAAATAAATTTTATAAATTTTATTGCGGACATGCCTATCCAAGAAATTCTTTAGAATTAGACATTGAGGTTGACAGTCTCTATTTTTATTTTTACCATGTCAACTTGATAGTAATTATAAAAGTTTGTATTAAAGAGGTTAATTTTAACTCCACTATCAATTTTTCCTATGTGACATTCTATTTTTTTATAATTCATACTTACATCGAAGATGCACTTATAAATATATTAGTCGAAGCCCTTTCAATACATATATATCTTATATCAATGACAGTTACTATACAAACCACATGGCAATTGGTTATTGGTGATTCCCACTCGTTAATTCTGTATACGAGTTGCGGTAAACACATTCTCATTTTTGCAGCGAAAACAGAAGAAGAAGCAATGGCACCAGTGAAGAAAGGGAAAGCGAAAGCGAACTCGGGCGACTCGACTCAGTCATCGACCTCCACAAGTCTGCCGTCATGTATTCGTTCAGTACCTCCGTCTTCGGTCGCCATCACCATCCACGCCAAGCCCGGCGCCAAGACCGCCTCCGTCACTGGTTCGCATGTGCTTGTTTGTGCATTCGTTTTGTTTATTTGAAGCATATTTAATTTCGTTTTTGTTAATATGTAGATGTAAGTGATGAGGCGGTCGGGGTGCAAATTGACGCGCCCGCCAAGGACGGTGAAGCTAACGCGGCGCTTCTTGATTACATGAGCTCTGTCAGTTCAAAGAACTCATTTGATTTTTTTCTTTTTCAGTTATTATTATTGTATTAGTGCTATGTTTTAGGATTTATTAATTGTGTTAATTGCATAATTTTTGTCCAGTAGTGCACCCTTCGTTTACATGGAGTTGAACTGCCTATGTTCAGATGGGCACAAACATGTACGTTGACATTGGTGGGACTTTCTAGTAACAACATAATATATGACATAATTTTTTATATAAAAATTAATGTTGATTTCTTTTCTCAAAATAATCTTTATTTAAAATGTTATGTCACGTCTCAGGTTGTTATTAGAAGGTCACAGCAACGTCAGCATACCACACCAACTCAACGTTCTATGGAAGATTTTCTTCAAGACATGAGATAATTATTGTTAATAAAACCAAGTTCATGCTTTTATGATTTTTCTTGACAATGCAAATGGTAGAATTCAGTATTCTAATCTAAGTAATAGCTTATAAATTTGTTATTGTGAATGAAATTAAAATTTGTTGTGGTGTACCATTTTGCATTTTGTTTTTCTTAAATTCCTGATTTCGTTTTAGATAGAGGAAAGTAATTTTCAGTGTGGAAAAAGTTTCTAAGATAATTGTTTGATAATAACAGGTTCTAGGTGTGAAGAGAAGGCAGGTGTCCATAGGTTCGGGCTCTAAATCAAGAGACAAAGTTGTGATTGTGGAGGAGGTAACTCCACAAAATGTTTATAACGCTTTGGACAAAGCCTCAAAGGCCTAAATTAAGAATAGAATTACAAGCGATGTTGTTTAGTATCTTTCTTGGCGAATCTGCTACTAGGGGATCATACGAGTTCTTCACTTTGGAATTTGCTGTTCTGATGATCAAAATTCCTCAAATCAGGTATTGTTGATCAAATTTAAACTTCAAGCAGTTTTATTTAGAGCTGTAAGTAAAACAGCTAAAATTAGTTTCTTTTTGTAGATTATCATTACAAGTGAATGGTATTTTATAGTATTGTACTATGTACTTAAATTTTTAACTTTTACTGTCATCTGCAGTTTTTATCTATGCAGTAATCGCAATCCTGTTTGTGATAGATTTTCAGTAAAATGAAAAATGAATCGCCATATGATGACTGTTGCTATGTTTCAATTATTCCCAATAAGCTGTGGCAATATCGTACAACTTCATCTTCTATATGCTTCAAAACAATTATGAATAACCTTTTCTTTTTAATCAAGATTTAACTATTTAGTTAATTTCATTTGTATGCTCCTTAAATATATTAACTTTATAGCTAGTTAGAAGAATCTTAGGCCCTATTTTTTGGCTAATAAATTTGTCTGAGAAAAGAAATGATACATGCATAACCTTATTGATATTTTAATTTTAATTCTTAAAAAGTCTTTATGTCTGTGTTGTATTTGTAAGTGCAGGAATCAAGTATAATATAGTTTAGAAGAGTTTTGCAAGTATTGTTCCCAGTTCCCACAGATTCAATGAAAACAATATGCTAATTAAATTGCAACAGAGAATAAACTAAACAAAAGGAGATGAGAATGAGAAAAGGAGGGCATGAATAGGAAAGAACAAAACAGAAGAATCAACTTTAAGATTCAATCTTAGACTCAACATTAAGGCATACTATCCACCAACCTATCCACCAACCCTCCTATCCATGTCTTTAAAGTTCTAGGACATTAACTAGCTGAAACTAATGGAGAGATGTAAAACACACGAGATTTAACTCTAAAACAAAGCAAGAAATTAAGAAAGGTATAAATCATATGAGATTATAGAGATATCAGTTTCAGTTTTCCAACCAAGCTTGGAGTCAAAGGTTTTTCCTTTTTGGACATATTATATCACATCAAAATAGGCTGATAGCTATATCTTTATAACCAGTTGTAAACTGTAATCTTTCTGCTTGTCTCTTTCCAATGATAATGATGTAGACCCAATTACAAAATAATAACTCAGCAGAAAATTAGGGTTTAGAAATGATAGAAATTAGAGGAAACAGGGGAAAACTAGACAGGAAAGAGAAGAAAACTAGAGGAATAACAGAGAGGAGACATTAGGAGGAGAATTCAGATTACAATTTTCTAATCATAGTCTGAAAAAGAGAAGGAATCTTAGCCTTTATTTATAGTGGCCAAAAGACAACCAAAGGAGATGATAATCTACGTTCCAAAATAAAAAAAAAATTGTAATGAAAATCAAATATGCCAATCAATCAATCAATGTAAATGACAATCAATCAATTAACATCAAATCATGTCAATCAATCAATTAACAAATTAAAAATCTTAATAAATTATATCAAATTAAAACCATAATCAATTCTTCATTAGATATATTCTGAAACTATGCTCAACAAATCTATCCATTAGTTAATTTTATTTTGTCCATGCATACTTCTTAACATCATGTACATTTTACTATACTATGGTATAATTTTGGCTTGGGAGTGCAGGCATCAGATAGTGATAGAAGTAGAACTCTAGACATTTACTTATATATATGCTGATTTTTTGGATTTTATCAAACTACAATGCCTGTTATCCAAAGTCATTTCCATCTGAACCATCACAGCTGATGGTTTGATATATGAACTATTAATGAATTATGGTCCATTAAGTTCAGATGAGGCTTAGCTTTTGATTGAAAATAAGTTAACAGACGATGGGGAATTCACAAACCCAAAGTGACTCTTGTTGCACGCTATTTTTGTCATATATTATGCAAATGCATAGACGCAACTTTGCTATAATTGTTTGTTTATAGTTAACTGTGAAAACATTTATACAGAAGAAATGTTAGGGGTTGTTGTTGAGCTTCTTTTTCAATTGAAAGCAAATCTTAACAGCCAACTTCAATGGAAACTAATTGGAGCAAACCTTAAGTTATAAACTTGTAGAAGAAGGGGATAAAACGGGTTCACAATATTACAATTAAATGCACATTACAAATTCAAATCGTGAAAAATATAGCAGCAAAACTCAACCCATTAACCATTGTATATATTGAAACAAACGCGCGTGCGCACACCCATCTTAATTGGCACTAGGTAAAGAAAAAGGATTGGGAGGTAGTGGGATGTCTATTATGTCTTCCAACATCAGTAAAACCTTTTTCATTGAAGGACGGAGTGATGGCTCATTCTGGATGCACCAGAGTCCCACTTTGACCGTTCTTTCTAGCTGCCCCGTGTCAACCTCTTCATCACCCACAACTTTCTGCAGCTCACCAGACTGGAAACAATGGTAAACCCATTTTTCAAGAATAGCTTCTTCCTCAGAAAGGTTCCAGTCTACAGTCTGTCGACAGCAAATGATCTCTAGTAGAACAATCCCAAAGCTGTAAACATCTGCTTTGACTGTCACAGGCATTTTCCTATGCCATTCGGGGGCAACTTACCCTCTCGTCCCTCTAATCCCTCTATATGATTTAGTCTGGTCTGGGTTCAGTAGTTCTGCCAATCCAAAGAGGCTTTATGTCACAGTGGATAATCCGGGTCTCACACTCTTCATGAAGGTAGACGAGACCTCTTGTTACATTGCAAGCAGTACCCTTTCGCTCATCCCAACTAGGTTGTTTGTCATGTGTAAAGAGTATGTCTGCTAGTGAACCATTGCTCAGATACTCATATACCAGGAGCCTATTAGGCCCATCATGACAATAGCCAATTAATCGAACTAAATTTCGATGATGAGATCTCCCGATAACTTTCATCTCGGTTTGAAATTTTCTTTCTCCATCATTAGAAACTCTTTCCAGTTTTTTAACAGCTACAACTTTCTGGCCATGAGATATTTCACCCCTGAAAACTGTCCCAAATGCTCCCTTGCCTACTTCTTCACAGAAATTGTTGGTCACATTCTGTAATTCTATGTAAGTAAATGATTTTGGAGCAACTTCCTCATCCAATCGAATGTTAGTAGCAGGAGATATCATTCGATATGTATGAACTTGACTTCTGTAGACAAGAACTCCAGAAATTGCTAGAATAATCAATGCAAAAACACTAACAATTAGGAATTCCAACTGAAGCTCTTTCTTTTCAGGTGCATCCTCTTCTCTGGGGACAACTGCAGATGTTGAAACACCTACTTTGATAAGAGCTCTATTTGAATCACTCATTAATCTTCTTCCAAATCTCAAAGGAAGCTTTTGCTCGCTGCAAATTCCATCTTTAAACAATGCCGCTTCGTAGATGCAGTCCTTCAGACATGCTGCTTCACAATCTTCCTTGGTTGCCGGTGACAGAACGGAGTATGAAGTATTTTCCCATAAGGTATTAGCTGCTGTTTCGATGGTGTATTTGCTATTGCTATCTTTTCCTTGGCAACTAAGCTGAATTGAAATTCCTTCCACAGCCAGAAGCCCAACTGCCTTCTTCAGTGTGTGCAAATCCTGGAAGACATTTACAGTCAATGTCTTGAACTATTTGAATACAATACCCATTAAGACCACAAAGACCCGTTGGTGAGCACCTGTCATTCGCTGAGGCCCGTATCACCGACCTATTGCCATTCTGATTTAATTTATAAGAATAGAGTCGCAAGATTTACCATTCTGATTTAATTTATACGAATAAAGTCGCAAGATCCCGTCTGCATCAAGTTTCATCAGATAGATTGTTTCTCTTGTAGAATAGCCCCCCAGTGTTACATTTTTTATGTTGAAGCCTGAGGAATCAAGCAGGTAAAGATGGCCATCTACATTAAGGTTTAGCGATGCATTATCACCCAATCCATCTGTATCAGATGCCCAATAAGCACCTGTGCCTGCATTTGGAGCTTTTGGGTGCTGCACAAGGTTTCCATCATGCTGCATATTAAGACGGAATATCCCTGTTGATTGGTCTGTTTCTGATACACTGGAAAACAGCTTTACCCCTGCCACGAGACGTTGACCCGGTGATAGTGTATCAGTTGGATTGTCAAAACTCTACCATGTTTTCTCCTGATCAGAACTGTAAAGAACGAAATGTTGTGCGCAGCGAAAATTAAACAAATACACAACTAATAATGCTAGCTATTAAATATAAATAACAAATACTAATACAGCAGAAAAGCAGAAAAATAAATGCAAAGCGAAAAAGGAAAGAACACACCAGGATTTACGTGGTTCGGTATAAAACCTACGTCCACGGGCGCTGCTGAAAACTTCCACTAACTCCAAAGCAAAATATTACAAAATCTGGGTAAGATCCAAAAACCCAGAAACATATGGGGGGAAAACAAGAATAATACAAATGTATGGATCTTTTACAATTCTTGTTTTGGGGTACCAAATCAATTAACTAAATGACTTATTTATAGTCCACTAATCTCCCACCACAATCTAATGTTTTAGATGTGGGATTCTAACATGGCTAATTAAGCCACAATTCAACAAATCTCCACCTTGGCGTATTAGCCTTCAGCAATGCCTTCATATATGCCTTTTAGACTTTCAAAATATTGATCAAGTCCAAACAATGGTTGAACTTGATTGCTGTCACCACTTTGGTCATCATATCCGCAGGATTATCAGCAGTCCCAATTTTCTGTAAGAGAATCGACCCTTCACTCAGAATTTCCCGCACAAAGTGATATCGGACATCAATATGCTTGGTGCGAACATGGAATACCGGATTCTTTGCTAAATGAATGGCACTTTGACTATCCGAGTAAATAGCAATATTCTTCTGTCCCACTCCCAACTCTACCAGTAATCCTTGTAACCAAATTGCTTCCTTCACAGCCTCTGTCAATGCCATATACTCTGCTTCTGTCGTAGACAAAGCAACTGTTGACTGTAAAGTAGACTTCCAACTTACAGGAGCTCTCGCAAGAGTGAACACATATCCAGTAGTTGATCGTCGTTTATCCAAATCACCAGCATAATCTGAATCAACATATCCGATTGCAAACTGACCAAGTGAATCTTCCCTCTGAAATATCAAACCAAAATCTACGGTTTTTAACAAGTACCGTAGAATCCATTTCACAGCTTGCCAATGTCCTTTACCAGGATCATGCATATACCTGCTCACAACTCCAACCGCTTGCGAAATGTCAGGTCTTGTACACACCATAACATACATCAGACTACCAACTGCATTAGAATACGGAACACGAGACATGTACTCTCGTTCTTCATCAGTACTCGGAGATAATGATGCACTCAACTTGAAATGAGGAGCAAGTGGCGTACTTACAGGTTTTGACTGTTCAGATACACCAAAACGCTGTAATACCTTCATCAGATATTGCTTCTGAGTCAAACAAACCTTGCCTTTTCCTCTATCTCTGCTAATCTCCATACCGAGAATCTTCTTAGCTTCACCCAAATCCTTCATTTCAAACTCTGAACTCAACTGAGTCTTCAGCTTCTCAATCTCCACTTTGCTCTTAGAAGCTATCAGCATATCATCAACATATAAGAGCAAGTAGATGAAGGAACCATCTTGTAGCCTTCGAAAGTATACGCAATTATCAAATTTGCTTCTGGTGTACTCTTGACCTATCATAAATTGATCAAATCGCTTGTACCATTGTCTCGGAGACTGTTTCAAACCATAAAGCGATTTATTCAATTTACAAGCCCAATTTTCTTTACCAGCAACCTTGAATCCATCTGGCTGAGTCATATAGATTTCCTCTTCTAAATCACCATGTAAAAATGCAGTTTTTACATCCATTTGAACTAGTTTCAAATCCAATTGAGCTACAAGGGCCAATTAAATTCTAATGGAAGAGTGTTTCACAACTGGAGAAAATACCTCATTGTAGTCAATCCCTTCCTTCTGAGCGTAGCCTTTCGCCACCAATCTTGCCTTGTAGCGAACATCTTCTTTGTTTGGAAATCCCTCTTTCTTAGTAAATACCCATTTGCACCCAATTGCCTTCTTATTCTTCAGTAGTTGAGCTAACTCCCAAGTTTCATTCTTCCGAAGAGACTGCATTTCTTCATCCATAGCTTTCTTCCACTTATCAACTTCAGAACATTGGACTGCTTCTCTGTAAGTGGAAGGAACATCATCATCTACAATTGGAAGTGCATAGGCCACCATATCAGCAAAACGAGCAGGTCTGCGAATCTCACGTCTTGGCCTATTTATTGCAATTGATTCTTGTTGCTGCGAATGTTCTTGGGTAGGAACCTTTTCTTTTCCTTCTTCGTCAGTAACCTCCTCGATCATAGGAGTGTCATCATCTGCATCAACAATTCTAGCTGGATTATTTGTTGACTCTATCTGTTTCTGAAAAAACTCCACCTGCTTCCGAGTAGACTCCACCTGTTGCGGATTACCCTCAACAATATCTTCTATTTTCTTTTTCAGCATCGAAGACTCATCAAAAGTAACATCCCTGCTGAAGATTATCTTCTTCGAATTAGGATATAAAAGACGATACCCTTTCACCCCTGAAGACATCCCCACAAATATAGCTTTCCTTGCTCTCGGATCCAATTTAGATTCCTTTACATGATAATAAGCAGAACAACCAAAGACATGTAAAGAATCATAATCAGTAACAGGTTTTCCAGACCATACCTCCAATGGAATTCTACCACCGATCGCTGTTGACGGTAAGCGATTAATGAGATGACATGCATAAGTCACTGCCTCAGCCCAAAACTCCTTGCCCAACCCAGCATTGGACAACATACACCGAACTTTCTCCAGCAACGTTCGGTTCATGCGTTCTGCCACCCCATTCTGTTGTGGTGTGTGTCTAACTGTAAAATGACGTACAATACCCGCATCTTGACAGACCTCTTGAAAAGATTTACTGCAATATTCACCTCCATTATCTGTTCTGAGGTGCTTAATCTTTCTCCCAGTCTGAGTCTCAATCATCTTTTTCCAATTAAGGAAAATCCCAAGTACATCATCCTTTTTCTTCATTGTGTATACCCAAACTCTTCTGGAAAAGTCATCAACAAATGTAACAAAATAGTGTTTACCACCCAAGGAGGCTGTCCTTGTGGGTCCCCACACATCAGAGTGAACATAATCCAAAATACCTTTAGTATCATGAATTGCAGTTGTAAACTTCACTCTCGTCTGCTTTCCCAGAACACAATGTTCACAAAAATCCAACTTACAGGTTTTTACTCCTTTCAACAAGCCTTGATCCACCAAACTGCTTAAAGCTTTCTCACCTGCATGTCCCAAACGCATATGCCATAGCCTGATCATATCTGAATCAACATCCTTCTCTGATACTGCTGCTGCTGATTCAGTAAATGTACTACCATCGTAGTAGTATAAGTTGTTCTTCCTTGTACCTTTCATTACCACCAAAGCCCCAGATACAACTCTCATAACTCCATCTCTGATAGATACCGTGTAGCCTTTAGATTCTAAGGCTCCCAATGATATGAGATTCTTTTTCAAATCTGGAACATACCGAACTTCTGTCAAAACTCTGGTCGATCCATCGTGATTCTTCAATCGGATTGAACCTATCCCCTTAGTTTTGCATGAGTTATCATTACCCATGAGCACAATTCCACCATTTAGCTCTTCGAAGTTGAAGAACCATTCCTTATGTGGACACATGTGATAAGTACAACCCGAATCTAAAATCCACTCACCAGATCCAGATGTTGATGATAGACTAACCAACACAAAATCTTCTTCCTCATGTTCGGCTACATATGCATCGGAAGTAGCTTTACCCTTGCCCTTATCTTTCTTCTGCAGCTTCGGACAATCTTTCTTCCAATGCCCTTTCTCATGACAAAAGGCACATTCATCTTTATCAGGTCTTTTTCTTGACTGTGATCTGCCCCTTCTTTCCTGTTTCCGACTCTTACTTCTTCCCCTAACTGTAAGCGCCTCTGCTGATTCATCCCTGTTCTCTTTCTGATCTTTCTTACGAATTTCATAATTAAGCAAAGCTGCACACACTTCTTCAAAGGACAATTTTTCTTTCCCATGAATAAGTGTAATGCACAAATGATCTAACTCATCAGGAAGAGATCCTATCAACAGCATGGCCTTCTGCTCATCTTTGAACGTTTCATCCAAATTCAACAAATCAGCTAACAAACGGTTGAAATTATCAATATGGTCATTGATATTCAAACCTGGTTTCAACTGAAGACGGTACAACCTCTTCAACAAATATAGCCGATTCTCATTGCTTTTCTTCATATATTTGTTCTCCAGCGCCTTCCACAATTTACTAGCAGAGGTTTCCTTCATGAACGGATACTTCTGCTCTCTACAGAGACATGAGCGAATTAAACCACATGCCTTCGCATTTTGCCTCTCCCAGTCCCTTTCTTCAATATTCTCTGGTCTTGTTTCTTCCAGAACAATATCCAAATCTTGTTGATATAAGACGTCCGTAACTTCGCTTTGCCATAGGCCAAAATTATTTCGACCATCAAATTTCTCTACTTCAATTTTTACATGTGAAGATGATGCCATTTCTGCTTTACAACAAAAGTTTTATGCCAATAGCTTGGTGATCAAATGAATAGTACTCAAAAGGTTAGCTCCCAGGAAAGGCTGGAGGGGTCACAAACGGTCCCACTTAAAATCCAGTCTCCTTAGAGTATTATAGTCTTTTTGACAGAGCTTCCCTAGATTGTGGCTATTCCAAAATAACACCGAAGCTTTACAAACAAATAGCTATCTAATGCCCTAGGCAATTTTATGCCAATAGCTTGGTGATCAAATGAATAGTACTCAAAAGGTTAGCTCCCAGGAAAGGCTGGAGAGGTCACAAACGGTCCCACTTAAAATCCAGTCTCCTTAGACAATTATAGTCTTTTTGACAGAGCTTCCCTAAATTGTAACTATTCCAAAATAACACCGAAGCTTTACAAACAAATATTTAATAGCTAGCTAATGCCCTAGACAATTTCCTAGATCAATCGAAACCTAGGGCTCTGATACCACTTGTTGTGCGCAGTGAAAATTAAACAAATACACAACTAATAATGCTAGCTATTAAATATAAATAACAAATACTAATACAGCAGAAAAGCAGAAAAATAAATGCAAAGCGAAAAAGGAAAGAACACACCAGGATTTACGTGGTTCGGTATAAAACCTACGTCCACGGGCGCTGCTGAAAACTTCCACTAACTCCAAAGCAAAATATTACAAAATCTGGGTAAGATCCAAAAACCCAGAAACATATGGGGGGAAAACAAGAATAATACAAATGTATGGATCTTTTACAATTCTTGTTTTGGGGTACCAAATCAATTAACTAAAGGACTTATTTATAGTCCACTAATCTCCCACCACAATCTAATGTTTTAGATGTGGGATTCTAACATGGCTAATTAAGCCACAATTCAACACGAAATTCCCTGAATCAAATATGGATGCTGTGGCAACCGACACAGAAGTATCTAGGATGCTTGTTTCTTGGCCTTTTGCTGATTGGAGGATGAGTCTTCTGTCACCTGAAAAAAGCAAAGTGATGTTGTTGGGAACTGGAGGGTTGTCACGGTTTGCAGTCCATACCAGCGTCTTTTGAGTGACTCCTACAAGAAAGATTCCAACAGCAAAGCCGCTGCCTTGGCGATAGAATCCAAATGCAAACAAACCAGAAGGTGACAGCCAGGAGGCATTAATGGTGGGTGTTAGAGAAGAGCTTAGACTTATATTCGAATGCTGTTGTTGAGCTTTAGGCTTTAGCTATATAGTTTGCATAGAACAGAAGAAGGATTAAGATAGCAAACCTATTTGGACAGCAGGCCCTTTGCTTCCTAATTTCCCCTTTTTTGTTTGAGCAGAATGAGTTAGAATTTCATTTGTGACCAGTGGAGGAGATAACTATTGATGACTAGCTATAGGAGGAGATTGAAATAAGATGCGGCTCATTTTGAATCGCATGTTCAATAATTACCGTATTGGATTTGCTCTAGTAAGACATAAGAATAATGACTTCCAGCCCTCAGGGAATTTGAAGTCAAATCTTTTTTATTTATTCATTGTGAGATAAGAAATCTGGGAAGATTGAGAAAGTGGATTGGCTTTGTGGTTAAACTTTTCCCACTTGCCTTTCATCTCCGAGTGGTAGATTTTACTCATCTCTCACCACTTGTGTGGGTAATTTTTCTATGTTTGTGTGAGCAGTCCTCTCCCATCTTTTGAGAGAAGAATTTTAGGTCATGTTTTAGAATTCAATTTCAATTAAGAATTTTGGGTCATGCTTTAGAGTTCAATTTCAGTTGGTCCCGACGTTAATATGATCCAATGTCAAGTGGCAAAAAAAAATAAAAAATAAAAAAAGAAAAAAAGTAAGCAGGGATGATTTGTCAATGACCTGGTATAATTTCTAGGAATTGGCATGAAATGAATGAGATACATGTTAGAGTTCAATTTCAGTTAAGAATTTGGGTTATGCTTTAGAGTTTAATTTCAGTTGATCCCGACGTTAATATGATCCAATGTCAGGTGGCAAAAAAAAAATAAAAAATAAAAATAAAAAAAGAAAGCAGGGATGATTCGTCAATGACCTGGTGTAATTTCTAGGAATTGGCATGAAATGAATGAGATACATGTTAGAGTAAATTTTAATCTACTAAAGTTTCAACAAGTTTTAAAATTCAAATATGAAGTTAATCCACATAAACTTAAATGAATCTTCCATCATGTAATTTCACCAAAATAAACAAATTAAATCATAGGTTAGAATACCGATAGTTATAAACATGAGTTATCAGTAGTGTTTAGACTGAATTATCAATTACCTTTAGTGCTGTGCATTTTAGCATTTTAATGTGGGACAAGGAAAAGTATTTCGTGCTAAAAGGCCCCAAAATCTTAAATTATAGCTTCCAAATTTGTAGTGACTTGAGTCTTCGGCTGTGGTCAATAATTCATTAAATTTAGTGGAAATTTAATTTAATCCCTAATGTTTGGTAAAATATTATTTTTTTACTAACATTTGCATTTTGAATTCTCGTTATCTTTAACATTTCGAAAATGTATTAATTTAGTACTTCTATTAGTCAAATGTTAGTCAACTTTAATAGGAAGATGGTTAGTTTGATCATTCTTAACTTAAATATATTTATATATTTTTAATATATATATTTATTTAATATAATATATTTTTATATTTTTAATTTAATGTATAAAAATATTTAAAAAAAAAAAAAAAAAAAAAACAGCTCCATGGGAGACCAGAAAACTGGTCTCCATCGCCGGAGTGAAGACCAGACCGAAGACCAGAACTTGATATCCGACCTGGTCTCCACACTTCGGTCTCCACCGTCAAAGACCAGTCTCTGACAATGGAGATTGATTGCAGATGGCGATGCCATCTCCAATTTTTTTTAATAAAAAAAATTACATAAACTTTTTTTTTTATTTGCATAAACATTATTTTTTTTTAGATTTGAGAAATGTTTGGTTTGATGTTGATAATTAATTTGTGTGACATTGGTTTGATGAAAATGATGGAGATGATGATTTTGATGAATGTAGAAGATGAAATTGCATATGAGAAAAATGATGAGAGATAGATGATGATGAAGATGTTTTTTTTTTTAATTATTTTTATTAAAAATATTATTTTTTAATTAAAATATTTATTAACAATAAATTGAATTTAAAAAAAAATGATTCAATGATGTGTCACAATTTGATTGGAAGGTGGTCAATGGTAATTTTGTAATAATAGAAATTGTTATTTTATAATTATAAGTTTTTAAATCGGCAATTACATCATTTTAACTATTTTAAATTATATCAAGGATAAATCTGTCTTTTTACCATATCTGTCACGCTTGACTGTAATATTTTTGGTCAGAGAGATTAAATTGATATATTTTTGAAACATTAGGAATGATAGGAATTCGAAATATAAAAATTAATAAAAAAATAATATTTTACTAAACGTTAGGAATTAAATTAAAATTTTTCCTTAAATTTACATAATGACTGTTTATGTTTTCACCATTTGACATCGACAGCTGTTTGAAAAATAAACTTGTAACTTTTGTCAAGCCCAGCCTTCACGATGGGGAAAGCATTTAGCTGTAGTGAATGTTATATTCATTCATATTGAAGGGGAGGATTTTTATCTTTTCATTTTTCTTTTTAGATGTTATTTTTTAAACATTTTTGAAAGGTACAATAATCATCTCCTAAGGACAGTCATAAATTTAAATGATTAGTACAAGTTTTGAAGTATTAATTAAGTACAAGCAAATAGATCTAATGGTTGATAGCGAATAAAATTATATTAATAAAGTCAGTCCATCCTAAGATTGTAAGGGATTGTAAAGCTTTTAAAGTTTATTTATGAACTCTATTTCGGGATACAACTGATATCAAAGTGACTTACAAGGCAAATGGATTATACAAGTAGAAGGTCCTATTGGAATGCTTTTTAATTCAAATTTGATTATTTTAGAATGAGTGGAAATACGACAGGGGAATTCTTCATATTGAAGTAAAAGAAAAATTTTGAAATCAAATGGTAAAAGATTGATTTTGTACCAAATTAAAGGAATAAAGTCATGAGTTAAAAGAGAAATTTGTTATTAAAGGGTAGAAGTTTAATAATGTACAATCTAATGAATAAGTCGTTGGTACAACCTTGGGAATTTCTATTTGTTCTACTATATTTGCATCGGTGCTCCGTTCATTGTCAATTTTGTCTTTATACTTTATAGTCTAGAAATAATCAATTAAAAATTAAAACCAATACTTCAATTAAACGTATTTGAAAAATAAAAAATGATTAACTTACCTCACCAAGGGTAGATTTGGAGACCCAATGGGCTGTTTGTTGTTAAAGTTTTTAAGTTTCCTTTTTTTTTTTTTTTTTTTTTTTTAATATATAGCACTTATAATACACCCTCGTTTGGTATTGTTTAAGTTAAAAATCAATCAAATCAATGTGGATCGAAGATGAATAGTGATTGAATTCATGTAATTAGAACGAATAAACAAAACACTAAATATGCAATAAAGTAAATAAAGAGACGAGAGAACTTTTAGCGTGGTTTAATCATTTGAATGATGTCTATGTCTACAATTATATTATATATGGAGGGAAATGTTGTGTTTTAGCAAAGTTTTTGCTAAGGGGTTAGTAATGAAGTTGTAGTGTGGGTTCTTTACGTGTGAAAGACCCATTTATACATGGTCAAAGTTTCTTGTTTACATAGGATTTGATCACCAAAATACAAAAGATTGAGATCCTTCGTCCTATATTACATAAAACTGCAATTAATATTTCTATATTCAAATCAAAATATACTTCTGACAGCTTCCTATTTGAAGAGATTTTTTGTATATTATAGGAATCTTGTAGTTCAATGGAATTCTATTTCCTTTTTCTAGAGATTCACTGAATAAGAAAATTTACCAATTTTGATTAACTATAGAAGCTTTTCGCTTCTAAAAACTTGCACTATTTAAGCAATTGCAAGTTGATAGCACATCGTAACCTATTATACCAACACGCTCTCAAGCTGTCTTCTATGCCAGCTGGTCAATTCAGGTCATTTCATTGCCTTAGTATAATTGAACTCGTTAAGCGTCTTGCTGACATGGTATTTGTTGATGTGTCTTGTGATTAATGTGTTTGAATCATGTCACTCCCTATTTGACTCTTTGGCCCTATTGGTTTATTGGGCATTAATAGACTCTCGGGTTAGGCATTATTTTTGGGCACAACATGTATCCTTAGTACAACATTAATAATTTGAGTTTTATTAGCATCTAAAATGGTTCTTGGACAAAATATCCCTAAAAATTGTATTTGCACCAACAAATCCCTCTCTCCTCTAATCTCTGTAAACTAAAAACTAGAAGACAGAGAATAAAAATTTTGAAAACCAAGTAGAAGAAAAGTGAGAGAACCGAATCCAACAATTTTATTTCCTCCAAAGATACCATATGTGAAAATTCATCATATCCACGAACATCATATTTGATAAAAAATAAATAAAAATAAAAACTACAAGAAAAAGAGGAAATAAATTTATAAACAAAAAAGTGGCAAGAAAACCCAAATCATAAAAGAAAATTTTTTAAAGTACAACTTGAAAACATGAAAACAAAAATTTTTTTAAAAAAAAAAGAAAAAGAAAAAGAAATCTGAAACATGGTTAAAATAAATAAATTTAAAAAATTATTAAATTAATTATCGAGAGTTACACAGTAACTCTTGATTGAATGTGCTTCAATGGAGACTTACTGGTGCTAACTCTCAAATTGAAGCAAATAATTCTCGGTTGAAGCACTAGGCTTCAATTGAGAGTTAACATTTCTCTCAATTTAGTTTTTCCTAGTTTTGAGTTCTCCTTTGAATTCAAGTTTTCTTCATGTTTTCTTGTTTTTCCATTTTCTGCCTGTAAATTTAAACAATCTTAGAACTCAAAAATGAAATCAATTGAAAATACAAAAACCAAATCCATAGAGTTTCTCAAAAAAAAAAAGCAAAAATATTTAATCTAATCACAAATGAAGTTTTACTTCTATGAAAAATGATAATTGTTGAGCCAAAAGGATAGTGAAGAATGGCCAACGGTAAGATGAAGAGAAAGAGAAAGTGAGATAAAAAATAAAGATAAAAATGAGTGGTGGATGATTATTTATTTATATATATAGAGGTTAATTTCGGTAATCCATTTTTTAGGTGTTATTGAAACTTAACTTATTAATTGAGTCCCGATATTACCGCCATAAATATGACTTCTACACACATATTTTAATAAAAATTTTAATTAGAAAAACATCTTTATATAAAATTACTAATATGAACAACTTGTTTTAATTAAATTAAACCAAATACTATCTACACCAATACAAATAATCCTTTGCCGTGTCCCCCAATTATAGAACCAGAGCCGAGTTCTTTATTTTCTGAAACATGGGCATTGCTAGTGTCTATGTAATCTTTCTGTTGAAATGGCAGTGAAGTTTGGTTATAGAAATTTGTAAATTGGAGAGTGATTCAAACCTTCACCCGGTAGTTTACGGTGTTATTAAGCTATATCTGATGTAAATTTCCATTCCTAACATAATAGAATAATGAATAGAATATAAAAAAGTGATAACAGAATGGACAATACATAGATAAATTGAGATAGAAGAGTATGTAAAAGACAGACAATGATTTAATGAGAATGTTTTGTTCCAATTTTTTGTGGCTATCATAAGGAATATTTTAACTCAAAAAATAGAGCCTTTGATATGAACAGCAAAGAGAGGCTAATGGGTGTATAAATCTTATATGGGTTTACGTAAAAATGGGTGTATAAATTTTTGAAGTTTGGATATAGGTATACTTATAAAATGGATGCTTAAATCATATTTATAGGTGGTAATATCTCCCCGTTTAGAGGAGGTTGGCTGATCTCTTTCCATTAATTTTAAAGGGAGGAGGATGCCAGCCTCCTCCAATATCGGCGATGGAGGCTAGCGGCCTCCATAATGAAGGCCACCCAACCTCTGTCATCGTCGGAGGAGGCTGCCAACCTCCTCTTGACGAACCAAAGAGGAAGGAGGCTTGTCAATAAACTTTTTTTTTTTTTTTAAAGTTAAATATTGAATTATTATTTTATTATATAAATAGAATAATTAAATAATAGATAAAAATAAATATTTCTCACAAGATAAATGAAAAGATACATTAAAGATGAAGGCTATAATAGTAGTAGTCATAGCACCTTAATTATAAAATCTTACATATCAGCTCTAGAAAGTTCTTAATATATATATATATATATATATAGATATATATATCTTATAAGATTTAAAAAATAAACAAACACCACCAAACTCTTCATTCTCTATTTGATTTATATTTATTTGCAGGAAATTATTCTTATATTAGACATTTATACTAATTAATTAAAAACGCATTTGGAAAATTAAAAATAAATAAATAAATAAAAAGTCCAAGTGAGATTTGAATTATTTTTCAAGCATTCATTGTTATAAAGTAGTTGAAGGTAAATAATAAAAAGAAACTGTTTCTGGGCATACATAATTTTTTTGGTTTTCAATAAATCTCCTGTTACTGCCACGCCTTCGTCTGAAAAAGATGGGCATGGTAAATGATTTACATTCAATAAAACAATTTTTCAAAAAATTGAAATCCTTGATTCAATAGACAAAACAGAGAATATTATTAGATGAGAATGACAAGAAACGGAACCCAAATGCAGCAGTTTAAAAAAATAAAAATAAAAAATAAAAAATGCAGCAATAATTAACACGTATAAAGATACACCTGACATGCAAAAGCAAACACAAAGACAAACTTGGATGGTACTAATAAACGAAGTTGCATAAGGAGGTGTTGGGATGTCTACTGTCCCTTCCAGCATGAGCAGAACTTTCTTCATTTAAGGACACTATCCTCTCCAATTGTTTTGGTTCAACTTCTTCAACACCTTCTAATTGGCTCAGCTCACAAGCCGCCCCCCCACCCCTAACCCGAAAAACATTCTTCAAGATGCCATTCTGGCGCTACATATCCCCTCATTCCTCTAATTGCGGTGAAGGTTTTTGTTTGGTCTTTCTTCATTAACTTCGCCAATCCAAAGTCGGATATCTTTGCACGTCCATTCTCGTCCATGAGTATGTTTTGAGGTTTTATGTCGCAATGGATAATTTGTTTCTCACACTCATCATGCAAATAAAGAATACCTCTAGCTACGTCCCGTGCAATTCCCATTCTTTCAACCCCGGTTAAGTCTTTTTTCAGGTGTGAAGAGTATTGTTAAAATGTCAGTACATCAATATACCATAAACATAAAAACTTGCTCAAATATAAACCATTGAAGCAATAAGTATAACACACACAAAGAGAAAAGATAATTCCTCTGTATTTCATCTTCCAATAAAGCAAAAATATATATCAGTTACAAGGTGTAAAATAGCAAAGTAGAGCTGTCAAAAACAATGAGTACAGCAACCCATTTCTGA
Organism: Dimocarpus longan; assembly: GCA_022984855.1. Taxonomy (NCBI): domain Eukaryota; kingdom Viridiplantae; phylum Streptophyta; class Magnoliopsida; order Sapindales; family Sapindaceae; genus Dimocarpus; species Dimocarpus longan. Next base: position 20,077,976 of record CM041019.1, on the reverse strand, counting down.
CAGTGTATAAACTATCAAATCTCACCTAACACCACTAATCATTGGATTAAGTGCAACTTAATTAAATTAATATATCTCAAACCATTAAAAAATAACTAAATACACTTCAGTCATAACTAAACATTACACATGAACCATAACAAAAAATTACAAAATAGATATATATATATATATATATATATGCAACATCAAGCTTTCTAGCAGAAGCTTGCATATATAACGAAAACAACAACATGAACATCTACAATTTTAGAAAGTACAGCAGCAGCTTTGGAGTTTCTTTAGATAAATTTTAATTCAACACTCCTCTTTAAAATTTTTCTTGGAGACTCCAAGCTTTGCCTTTAAAGGTCCAACGCTTTGGTAAAAATATCAACAACCTGATCCTCAGACCTACAGTGTTGCATCTCAATCTCTCCATTCCTTTCAACCTCTCTAATGACATGAAATTTTACATTGATGTGTTTTGTCCTGCCATGATGCACAGGATTCTTTGCCATAGCAATGGCAGACATATTGTCACACAAAATCATACAAGCACTGGTCTGTTGAAGCTGCAAGTTAATAAGAATCTTCCTCAACCATAAGGCTTAATTTGTAGCGGTAGTAGCTGCAATATATTCAGCCTCTGCAGTAGATTAAGCAACAACCTCCTGCTTATTTGAGTTTCGTGAGAAGACCCCACTGCCTAAAGAGAATGCAAAGCCAGTTGTGCTTTTTGAGTCATCCAGCGATCCTGCCCAATCATTGTCGACATAACCAATCAATTTACCATCACTCTTATCATACCATAAACCATAATCTAGGGTGCCCTTCAAATATCTAAGAATCCTCTTGCCAACACTTAAGTGTGTGAGACTTGGAGCATGCATAAACCGAGACAAAAGGCTTGATGCATACATCAAGTCTGGTCTAGTGGCAGTGAGGTATAACAAGCTACACATAAGACTTCTATAATGGCTTTCATCAGCCTTTCCATCACCATCCATCTTTGTAAGCTTCTCATTGACAACCAATGGAGTCATAACTTCATTACAAAATTTTCATTTTAAATTTCCTCAATATATCAATCCCATATTTTCTTTGAGCAAAGAAAATACCACTATTTTCTTGATGAATCTCCATGCTAAGGAAATAGTTCATCTCACCAAGATCTGTCATTTCGAACTCAGCCAGCATACACTTCTTGAATTCCAAAATTCCAGTTTTATCACCTCCAATCAACAGCAAATCATCTACATACAGAGATACAATTATCTTGGCTCCATTTCCATCTGTCTTGTCATACAAAGTGGCCTCATTTTGGCTTCTTTTAAACCCTATTTGCATAAAGTAGGAGTCTATCCTACTGTATCAGGCCCTAAGAGCCTGTTTCAAGCCATACAAAGCTTAATGAAGCTTGTAAACATCCCCTTCATGTTTGGCAATGATGAAACCGGAAGGCTGCTCTACATAAATTTCTTCTTGAAGGGTTTCATTCAAGAATGTTGACTTAACATCCATATGGTACATGATCCATCCATTTTGAGCAAAAATTGTAGCAAGTAATCTTATTGTCTCATGCCTAGCCACAGGAGCAAACGTGTCTCCAAAATCCACCCTTGCAACTTAAAAGTAGCCCTTAACAACAAGTCTTGTCTTGTATTTATTTATAGAACCATTAGGATTGAGTTTGGTTCTATAAACCCATTTGACTCCAATGACTTTTCTATCATTTGGCCTTGGAACCAGTTCCCAAGTCTAGTTTTTATTGATTATCATCAGCTTCTCCTTCATGGCAAGCTTCCATTCATCAATTTGGGCAGCTTCTTCATAGCAACAAGGCTTATTGACCATCATGTTACATCTCTCATAAACATCATCAAGTGACCTAATCTTCAAAATTTGAGAATTAGACTCAGCCACTGTTCCATCATCAAAATCGGATTCATTGCTTGAATCTCCATCACAATTTGCATTCATATTAGGCCTCAAATTCACTTGTGATTGCTTCACATTTCTCTCAACTACATTTTTCTCCCAATTCTAGTGTGATAAATTCCCTAATACATATAACACAGTGTGAAGGAAATCATGAAAGAGTTCATGATATGAGATTCCTATTACATGCAAATGTGTTAATACTTAAATGTCCCTAGTCATAGTATTAATGAGACGGGACATCATTAGTATGGATAGACTAGCACGTGTTATGCTCCTCAATTGGATCGAATAGTAGTTCTCATAAGCTGATGGCATATGAGATGCCTAGAGTAAATATATGGATGCTTGTTTAGAATGAGTACATTGGATGACCTGTTTGTAAGATGATCACATGGATCGTTTTATGTTAGTGATCTCATCTTAATATAGTAGTAGGTGTAAGTATCCTTTGACATGAGATCTCCAAAGTACACTGAGTATTGACTGTCGTTCTTTAATGCCGTTCCTTGTTGACTCGGAGAGTTGACTCGTAGGGTGGTACTTGGGTGGTTCGACATGAGTTACTCGAGCGTAGTTGAGTAATCAATAAAGGATTCGTCACTTTTCATAGTAGAAGAAGATATCTCACGGCCTTTTGAGGAAATCGTTATTCCAGGAATCTTTGGCCAGAGTGATCGTACCAATGGAAGAGTCTCCCAAGAGACGTAATTGGGAATAATGGATTTCAGGAAAAAGAACTAATAAATTCGAGCTAGACATGACTTAGTCATTCTAGTAAGAGTTGACACATAGTCCATACTCATAACCGAATGAGATATGTTATGACGAAAGGATGAATTGCACGGTAACTGTCTATGGAAAGGTATTGTTCTAACCACGAACAATTCTGGGCATTTGGGCGGTCATGATGCATTGCTAAATGCCAATCTTGATCTACTTGAAATCAATTAGTTGATTGGTGAATCAAGGATTAAATCAAAAGGTTTAATTTAATCTAATCCTAATTTGATTAGGATTATAATTTATTCCGGGTTGCCAACATGTTCGGATACCTAATGGGTCACACACTTAAACAACTCGATGTACAATGTAAAATGTCTATAGGTTTTAATATATTAACATGAGATGTTAATATTAATGGTGATAAAATAAAATAATGACCCATTTAGTTTATTAGGATCAATTTAATTTAATTGGATTAAATTAAAATTGGACCTAAAACTAATGGGTTAGGCAAATTCCTAATGGACTTAGATTAGAGTTTATTTTCTTTTTCTTTGGCCAAAAGAAAGACCTATAAATACCCACGTGATGGGGTAATAATTATCAATATCTTTTAAAGAAAAAATTAGGGCAAAACAAGAAGCTCTCAATATCACCACATGGCCAACCACCTTGAATAACACATAGGGTGTTTGGCTATCGCCAAGAACATCTTGTTGTGTGGATACCTTAAAAGGCGATTCTACGCTTAGATCGCTAGTGGATTAGATCATACGAGAAGGGAAGGAGCTGTCAACAAATGTATGACTTTAATAAAACACATAAAACACCCTATGTATGTTTAATTATATTGTTTTAAACTAATCTAGAATGATCCAACTTAGGTTTTTGATTTTTGTTTGCTGTAAATTTTTTGTTTTTCCACTATGTTATGATGTATGCGATGCATATCAAAACCCAACACAAACAACCTCAAACTAACAGCTTTCCTTAGCTACATTACTTACCAACTTTCCTTAGCCTTTTGTCTTGTTCTCTAGCTCACGAGTTGCTTCATTATCACCAGATCTATGCACAAAATCTCAATAACATCAAATGTAGTTCAAGGACTGCTTCAACACAACTCTTTCTCAAAGAAAGGCCACAGAAATGGCTCTCACCAGACTATATCTTACTAGATCTGGTTCTTAAATCAATCATTCACCTTCCGGCAGCTTGATCTCCTTCAAAAATGGCAGAAATCGGTGTCAACAACAGCTTGTCCCTCTCCCACTGACAACTCTCTCTCTCTCTAATTCCCTTTCTCTCTCTTCCGATTTCTCTCTCTCTTTTACCAACACACACACCTCATGTCTATTTATAGACATGGGTCAAGCTCGCTTTTAACCCTTAAAGTTCTTTAAAATTACACTTCTACCCCATTCGAGAGAATTCTCTATTTTTACAATGTCTTTGTCATTTCCACTTATTTATGATTCTGTCATTCTTAACAAATATTTGATATTTTTCTTTTAAGTCCCTCAACCTTTTATAATTTTTATTTATTTTCAATACTTTTAAAAATTTACAAACATTAAATTTTTATTTCTAAATACTTAAAAATCCTTTTTATTATTTTACCAAAGGGGTACATTTATACATTCCACTCTTTCATACACATGAACTGTAATATCCTCGGGGGAGGGTATTACATTTCTTTCCATTTACAAAAATTTCGTCCTCAAAATTTACATATTGTATTGAAAAAGATAAAGGTATCTCTGATACACCTGATTTTCATGCTCCCAAGTGGTCTCTTCTACTTCGTGATTCCTCCATAATACTTTTACTGAAGGAATAACTTTATTTCGTAAGACTTGCTCTCTGCGATCGAAAATCTGAACTGGTTCTTCTTCATAAGTCAGGTTCCTTTTCAACTTTATCAGTTGTTCTCTAAGTATGTGGAAGGGATCTAGAATGTACTTACAGAGCATGGAAACATGAAACACGTCATGGATCTTACTTAGCTGTTGTGGGAGCTCTAATCTGTATGCTATTGGTCCGACTCTTTCCACGAACTCATGTGGCTCGATATAGCCCGGACTCAGCTTACCATGCTTTTTAAATCTAAGCACGCCTTTTCAAGGAGATATCTTGAGGAATACTCTATCACCAACTTCAAACTCGAGGTCCTTACAACGATTATCTGTATAGCTCTTCTGTCTATCATTCGCCATTTTAAGGTTGTCTTTACTAATCTTAATCTTGTCCGTAGTAATTTGGACAAGTTTGGGACCTATCAATTTCCTCTTATCTACCTCATCCCAACATACTGGAGTTCTGCACTTTCTTCTATATAAAGCTTCATAAGGAGCCATGCCAATGGTAGACTGATAACTATTATTATACGTAAACTCCACAAGCGATAGGTGCGTATCCTAACTTTATTTGAATTCCAAGACACATCCTCGGAGCATATCTTCGAGTGTTTGGATGGTTTTCTCTGATTGTTCGTCCGTCTGAGGGTGAAAAGACCGTGTTGAAACTCAACTAAGTACTTAAGACTTTCTGCACTTTGGGCCAAAACCTTGAAGTAAATATAGGATCTTGATCTGATACAATCGAAACTAGTGTACCATGAAGTCTTATTATCTCATCTATATAGAGTTATGCTAATTTACTTAGGGAGTAGTTGCTCCTGATTGGCAGGAAATGGGCAGATTAGGTCAGTTTATCTACTACCACCCATATAGTGTCATACCCTCTCTAACTGCGCAAAAGCCCTATAACAACGTTCATGGTAACATGCTCCCACTTCCATTCTGGGATAAAGAGTGGTTGTAGTAATCTCGCTGGTTTCTGATGCTCTATTTTAACTTCCTGATAGATTAGACATCGAGATACAAATTCTGCGACCTCTTTCTTCATTCCCTTCTACTAATAAGAAGCTTTAAGGTGTAGTACATCTTCGTGCTGCCATGATGCATGGCATACGCGAAAGAATGAGCTTTTTCCATGATCTCTTTTTTCAAATTGCTTACATTCGGCACGCATAATCGTCGACTGATCATCAGTGTACCATCTCCCATGATCATAAAATCTGTTCTCTGGCCTACTTCGATTTCTTGCCTCAACTTTACCAATTGAGGGTCTTGCCATTGCAGTTCCCTTATTTGATCCACTAAAATGAGGCAGAAATGGAAAGTAGCTAATAATGCGCTTAAGTTTGCTATATCTAACTCGACTCTCAGTGATCTCAACTCTACCAAAAGTGGAAGATATACCATCCATAAATGAGCTAATAAACTCACTGGTCGCCTGCTTAGCGCATCTTCTACCACATCAGCTTTTTCAGGGTGGTATTCTATCATACAGTCGTAGTCCTTAATCAGTTCTAACCACCTCCTCTGCCTCATGTTTAGCTTTTTCTGAGTGAGCAGATACTGTAAACTCTTAGCATCTGTGAAGATTTGTTAGGGAACACCGTACAAGTAATGCCTCCAAATCTTCAGTGCAAAAACTACTGCTACAAGCTCTAGATCATGGGTAGGGTAGTTTTGCTTGTGCTTCTTCAGCTGTCTGAAAGCATATGCTACAACTCCACCATTCTGCATCAGAACACACCTTAAACCCTGCCTTAAGGCATCACTGTATATGGTAAAACCATCTTCCCTTGTTGGTAACGTCAACGTTGAAGCTGATATTAATCTTCTTTTCAGCTCGTCAAAACTCTACTAGCAGGCAAGCATCTGACCATTCGAATCTCCTTTTCTAGTTAATCTGGTCAAAGGGGCTGCTATCCTTGAAAACCCCTTTACAAATTTCCTGTAGTAACCTACCAATTCGAGAAAGCTCCAAACCTCTAAAATATTGGTAGGTGGTCACCAACTTGTTATCGCTTCTATCTTCTAGGAATCCATACCTAACCCCTCAGCTAATATTATATAACCTAAGAAAGCAACACTGTTTAACCAGAATTGGCACTTGATAAACTTTGCATACAGCTGATGCTCTCGTAGGGTCTGTAATATTATCCAGAGATGCTCAGCATACTCCTCATAACTGATTGAGAACACCAAAATGTCGTCGATAAACACTATCATGAACTTATCTAGATATGGCCTGAAAATCCTATTCATCAGATCCATGAAGGCTGCTAGGGCATTCGTCAATCCAAAAGATATAACTAGAAACTCGTAATGCCCATAGCACGATCTGAAAGCGGTCTTCGGGATGTCTTTGTAACCCCCTATATTCGATTTTACGTTTCCCAACTTTAGAAACTAAGGTACTGAATAAAAAAGGGCAAAACGGTCACTAATGAATAAGAAATATAAATGGATGACAAAGTTGTAAAACTTTAATTAAGTGAATTAAACAAATTAATTATATGAGGATTCGACAAATTACTTAAAACTCTTTGACTTTTATTAGTGAATAAAAGGACTAAGGGTAAAGTGGTAATAAAATGATAGTCAACAAGTCAAAGGAGGACATAAGTGTCATTTTTATAAAAGTTAAGTATATATATATTGACACTTAGCCAAAAATTGAACACAAACAAGAGATAGCCATGAACTTTAACAAAAATTAAAAGAGAGAGTTGAGAGAGAGCAAGGGAATTGAAGGCCACAAGAGGAAGAAGAAGAACCAAGCTATTTCCATCCACTTTTCTTGCTTCAATTCAAATATCTAAGGCAAATCAAGCTAGGAAATCAAATCTTAAGCAAGAAATAGGTAAGATTTCATTAAATTCTTTAAGTTTGAAGCTAGTTGGATGTGGATATGTGTGTTGATGGTTGAGTTGTTTTCTTGATAAATTATTGATAGGATTTTGATGTAAATCCACGTTCTAATGATGGATGTATAGAAAGGAAGTTTAAGTTGCATGAAATGAGACATGAATGATAGGTTAGGGTTTATGGGGAAAAACCCTAACTTGAGATTCAAGCATGCTTAAAGTAATATTAGAGGTAGATTAGATGTTTGATAAAAGTCTTGAGAGAAAATAGTTTGAGAAAGGAAAAGAATATCATGTTATGTGTGGAAGTGTGAGTCACGACCAATGAAGGGGTGTATGATCCCATTGTATTTCCATCCCTTTAAGCTTTAAATTATGCATATTTGATTTCATGAAAGCCTCTAGAAAAGTTAGAATTTGAAAAGGAAAAACATTGAATTTCAAAGAGAGAAGCATAGAGCTAAGTAACCAATCCCAAGCTTGATAAAGAGATTGGTAAGACCTGATTTATTCTAACTTATTTGGGGTTGCTCTAGACCTCAAAACATATCTCAGAAACATAGCAAATCATAGGAATTGGAACGGAACCATTCCGATAAAAATTAATGAAGTTATGGCCAAAATAGTGTGCGTAGGAAGTCGTAATGTGAAATAAAGATGCAAATGCATTCTTCGATGCCCGAAATAAATGTATTCGATCATAATTAGATAAAAGAACCTTAGATACGAAAGAAATGAAGTTGTCGCATATAGGATTCCATAAGTGTAACTCAAAAAGTGCTCGAAAAATTATGTTTTACTTAGATTTGATATAGCAAATGATAGAATTTTTCGATGAAATTTTATGAGTGACCAAAATGTGATATAAGAGGACTGTAGGAAAAAGAACGAAAGAAAACGAAGCCCTGAGCGGGGTTATGTATAGCATTCTATTTTGGGGTGTCAAAAGAGGCTTAAATTTTGGATTTTTCGTTTCGTGCCTTCAAAATTGTAAGGACCATATGAGGATGATCCTAAGGGTCTAAAAGTAAAAATTTTACAAAGAAATTGAAATTTTAAAGATCGGATCAAAGATAAATCCATATGACTACTTTAAGTGTAAAACAATGTGACTATGTACATTGTCAACTAGTCAAGTGTTAAACTTGCTTTTTATGAATATGAATATTATGTAGGTGACGAGCAAGCGAGCGAGATACGAGGGGCTTGTTGAGACGTTGGAGCATATTTGGATTGAGATACATGTTCTACCACTTGCGCTATTTCAATTTTTCCTTTGAACATATATTGTGGGAGTTAAATGAATTCAAAAATGATTTTCAAAACTATGAGTTAAAGCTTTGTACAATGATCCTAATGGTGGATCTAGAACGAAGAGATTTTGAAAATAAAATATTTTTGAAAAGAGAGAAGTAAAGAGATTTGTAAACCATATATATGCCCTTAGCTTATATGAGATTTAGCGCTATACGGGGATGTAGAAAATTTCGTCCGTAGTCGCTCAATTTCCAGAAATTTCTAGCACTATGTTGCGATGTCGAAATTCCGCACGTAGTTATTTAGATTTATAGATATTGGCATTGCATTGCGATGTAATAAATTTCGCTTGTAGTTGCCCAGAGTTACAAGTTCATTTTTAGCATTACAATCGCGATGTAGAAAATTCCGCATTGTAGTTGCTCATTGGTTTCACACTACGCTTGCGATGTAAAAAATTCCGTATCGTATTGGTCGAAATATCTCATTAGCTTCACTTTTGGCATCATTAAAAAAAAAAAAAAAAACCGCCACGTGATGATTTGAATATATTAGGGGTATACATGGAGTTTTTCAGAAAGAAAAAAGTTTTTTTAAAAAAATCAAAAAAGAACTTGATATAATCATATCTTGATGTTATTATCATGTCTTGAACTAACTTTGTTTACCTTTGTGTAGCTTTTACATTGTATTAGTTGCGTATACAGGTGATCTTCGGTACAGAGAACCTCGTCGAATCTTTTAGGTGGGCGTCACGTTGATACATCGTTTAAACAATAAACATATATTTTTGTGGTTGTAAATAACATAACTAAGTAATTGCATGGTTGGAATATGGCTACTTGAATATTGTAAATCAATGATATGTATATATGTCTTAAATACTTGCATATGATTTACATCTATTATCAAATGTTTGTAATCGAGATTGTATTATGCAAGTGATAGAAACGTTTATTTGTGAAATGAATTAAGAATATGCATGTCTGTGAAATAAAAGAAGTTGGGTGGTGATTGAAAATAGTTCGAAGTGTTTTATTTTCTGTAGGTAAAATTTGGATTTGTTAAAAATACAGTTGTTATGCTGTCAAAAAATTTTTAAAAACCATTTTCAAAGAAACGCGAAAAATTTACACCAACCCAATTTTTATTAAAAGAAAACCAAAATTTTAAATTAAAAGAGTAAACCGACTAAGAAAGTTATGAGTTTTCTTCTCGGATTTCTTCAATCCGACAAGTCGGGTTCAAGAAGTTCGCTGAAGTGCCCGACAGGATCATCTAGACAAGAGCCTAGAGAAGGTCTGGTTCGAGTTCTGTCACTCTTCTTCACAGATTCTTAACTGATGATATTCTGACCTTAGGTCGATTTTCGAATAAACTCTGGATCCTTATAGTTGATCAAATAGGTCGTCAATCCTCGAGAGCGGATATCGATTTTGAATAGTTACCCTGTTCAGTTGACTATAATCTATGCACAACCTTAAACTCTCATCCTTTTTCTTAACAAATAATACTGGAGCCCCTAAAGCGAATGGCCGGGTCTCACAAAACCCTTATCCAGCAGTTCTTCCATTCCTTCAGCTCTCTTAACTCAGTTGGAGCCATTTTGTAGGGTGTAATGGATATCGACTCAGTTTTCGATATCAGATCTATCTAAAATTCTATTTTTCGGTTTGGAGGTAAACCTGGAAGGTCCTCCGAGAACACATCTAGAAAGTCTCTAACCACATAGATATCTTCTAATCTTACTACATCATCTTTTGTCTCTACTGCATAAGCTAGATATTCCTGGCATGACTTCCTAAACACCTTATGAGCCTTTATTGCTAACATAATGCTAAAAGAAGACGACTTCTGTACTCCTCGAAAAATAATATCAGACTCCCCCACTATGGTCAATCTAACTTCCTTTCGAAAGCAGTCCACCGAAGCTCGATGTACGAACAACCAATCCATTTCTAATATGACATCAATGTCATAAATGTCCAGTACAATTAGGTTTAGCAGAAATTCTCTACCCTTAATGACTACTACAATGCCTTCGAATACTTTCTTTACTCGAAGAGAATCCCCCGTAGGGATGAATACTATCATATTATACCCTAGGGATTCCAGTTCAACGCCAATAGTCCTAGCTAACTTCTTAGACACGAAGGAATTCGTAGCTTCGGGGTCTATTAATGCATATGCTTCACTATTAAATACTGAAATCGTACCTATCACGATGTCTAGAGAGGCGTTTGCATCTTGCTAAGTCACCACGAACATTCTGGCCTGAGCACGAGGTCTTCCTTGCTGGCTTCTAGCTGGTACACCTCTGCTTGTTGCTCCGCTTGGCTGGTCGAAACTAGTGGATGCTCTAGCTTGGGAACTCCTCTGCTCTGGTTTTCGACCTCCACTAGACCGCCCTAGTGTTGCGGTCCTAATCTCTTGCTGGAAAGCTGAGGCTACCATTAAGCAATCCTTTATAAGATGGCCTTCTTGTCCTCATCTAAAACAACCGGTACTACCTTAGAGACACTCACTCGGATGTCTTCTCCCATATGCTCTGCACATAAGCTAATTCTTCTAGCTCTCATTGTTGCTCTCGGATCCGACTGACTGCCTCACGGAGCTGTGACTTGATTATGACCCCTGGCTTGATCTCTGGCTACCCAATCCAATGGATGACTCCCCATTTCGAGTGAACTTGCTAGGTGCTCCTGAAAAAGCACCAGTCTATTCGCGCTTCTGAGTTGGCTGCTTGGGTTTAGGGATGGTTTCTATACTCCTCTTTACTCGAATGGGAGCCTCTACCAGTTCTCCGTATTGCGTATGGACGATTGAAGCAATGTAGATCTGGATGTTCGAATTCAAGCCTGCTGTGAATCTCTTGATCTTCTGCTCTTCGTTGTTCGCAATAAATGGCACTACACGAACCAGCTCTGAGAATCTCCTCTCATAGCCGGCCACTGAAAGTTTCCATTGTTCTAGTAGAAAAATTCTTTAATCTTTACATTCTCGTAGCTCTTCGAATAGAATTTATTCATGAATTCCTGCTTGAATAGAGCCCAAGACACTTCGGTTGGATTCCGTCTTTATAACGCCTTCCACCAATCTTTAGCTGTGTCCTTTAACATGAAGGTGGAGAATGCTACCATTTGGTCGTTGGAGCAACCCATTACCTGAAAAATCTCTTCACTAGTCTCTAACCAAGACAAGGTGCTCTCCGGATCTCCGGTCCTATTGTAAGATCTAGCACCCAATTCCCAAGCGCATTCAATGGAAACCCCAGATTCTCGCGGCTGATGAAGCGTTACTGCTAAACATCTAGCCAACCGCTCTACATCTACATTTCCACATGTGTGCTTCACAGGTCGTGAAGGTCCAGCTTGGTCTACATGCACATTGATAGACTCGTCAATGTGTCCCTCCTTCTGTATGGGTACCTCAGCTGCTACTCTCCTAATGGGTGGATGACTTCAACGACACATGATTCTCTAAAATGAACTAAAATCATGTGATTCATAAGGTGAAAAATGGCTTCAAAAAATCATATAACTATGAGGAAATTCTTTTCTAAAATGGTTGTTCAAACATTTTCTAATTTTATCTCAAAATCGTTTAAAACTTTCACTCTGATACCAACTGACAGGACTTAACCCCGGATTTCCTCTAATGAATCTAGCGATCTTGCCGAGCACCTCACCAAACCTTTCTAAGCCCCACTAATAAGGCCGAAAAGGGTGTCGTGGAGCGAACTCGTAACTATCTCTCAAATTCTAAGCATATAAAAATTCATTCATTTTAAAATTTCATTTCAAGTATGCAGCGGATAAACATATAATTTATAATATTATCAAAAAAATGTAATTATCTAAAACATGCATGCATTTAATAATGTGCTACAATATCTGTTCATAAATTTGAAAACATGCGGATTACATGATTAAGTTTAAATTACAACTTTACACAAAAGGTTATGCAGCGTCATTGGTCGGGACCCACCTAATCTGTACGTGGTGCTCTAGTAGCTTGGTCACCTGTTCCTGCACTTGGGAATGTTTTAGAAATAAAAAATATTGTGAGCTATAAAGTCCAGTGAGTGTGAATCAGTTTATTCTAAAATTACCTCCCAAAAACATTTTTGTTTAAAATAAATTTTATTTCTAAAAATTTTTGGTTTTTATGAAATCTCTATAAGTTTTAAAAGCTTGTTTAAAAAGTTAAAATGTTTATTCTTTTCTAAAAATATTTTCTTTCTAAAATTTGTTTTTAATGGTATGCTAGCTTTTCTAAAAGCTCTAATGGCAACCTAAGAGAAGCTAAAACCACAAAGGCGACCGAACCAACTCCGCTCAGTATGGGCGGTCATGTGGCGCAAAGGCTAGCATCGCTCACCGTGACAAAGCTACAAAGATGCCTCGTGTACATGTATGGCGAAACTATCATCGCTCACCATGCGTCGAGAAATATCCAACAAGTGTAGATGGCGACTGATAGACTCAATAGACTTGATCTCCCCGATGTTAGCAGGATTAGCCCTCCCAATACTATTACCATACACTGCGGGGTATACCGGCCGGGTCTAAGCTAGAAAGTCACTCTATACATGCTCAGGCCATCCACTAGGTTTGAAAACTCTTTCTCTTTTTCTATAATTTAAATCTATAAAAACACATAACATATACTGCATACCATATCTATAAATAAATATTTCCCTTTTTGTGTTAGATCATAAATTATCTTTTAGCTAAAAGAACAATAAATGAAAATTATATATTTGCTAAATAAACTAAAAGTGTTCTAAAATTGTTTTCACCCTCACAACTTCACTTACCAACTCGATTGAATTACCTTCAACTTCTGCTTAGCGACCTTCTTAACTCGCTATGTCCACCTACACTTAGCCACAAAAGGAATCTTACTTAGCTCGTAGGTTATTTTATTTTAAATCAACTCTATCACTCCTCTTTCACTGCAGCTGCAGCTGTACTGCCCCTTTCAGCTCTAGCTACAAGCTCCAACTCGCTTTCAGCTCATCCCATACGAGCTCTAGCTCTCATTCTACTTTACCACACTGCCCAGCTTGCACCCTAAGGTTACTACCTCCAACCAGCTCACTCTTACGAGCTTTTGCTTTAGTCCAACTTGGACAGGCAGTAGGTTGGACTAGGGTGACATCACTCAGCTCACTTCCTTCGAGCTCGTGCTTCAGGCCAATCCTGACCAGCGCTGAAAAGAGTTGCGGGTATTCACCTTGCTTTGCACCTTATGAGCTCCTGCCCTAGCTCACACCACTCAAAAATTTCTTCATTCCAAGTTACTACTTATACACAAATCAACATGATTCAATCTCAATAACCTCACGACATACAAATAATATACCACCAGCTTCTCATCTCCACTCAGGTCATTACCTTAACAGGTTCTACGACCAAACTCAATCATTCTAACCACAAACAACCTCAAATTAACTTATTTCCTTAGCTACATTACTTACCAGCTTTCCTCAGCCTTCTGTCTTGTTCTCCAGCTCGCGAGTTGCTTCACTATCACCAAATCTATGCATAAAATCTCATTAACATCAAATGCAGTTTAAGGACTGCTTCAACACAACTCTTTCCCAAAGAAAGGCCACAAAAATGGCTCTCACTAGACAATATCTTACCGGATCTGGTTCTTAAATCAGTCTTCCACCTTCTGGTAGCTTGATCTTCTTCAAAAATGATGAAAATCGACAACGGCAATAGCTTGTCCCTCTCCTGCTGACAACTCTCTCTCTCTCCAGATTTCTTTTCACTCTTTCACTGACACACACACCTCACGCCTATTTATAGATGCGGGTCAAGCTCACTTTTAACCTTTAAAGTTCCTTAAAATTACATTTCTACCAAATTCTAGAGAATTCTCTATTTCCGCAATGTCCTTATCCTTTCCACTTATTTACGATTCTACCATTCTTAACAAATATATGATATTTTTCTCTTAAGTCCCTTAACTTTTTATAATTTTTGTTTACTTCTAATACTTTTAAAAATTTATAAACATTAAATTTTCACTTCTAAATACTTAAAAATCCTTTTTATTATTTTACCAAATGGGTACATTTGTACATTCCACTCTTCCATACACATGAACAGTAATATCCTCGAGAGAGAATATTACAATCTAACTCCTTCTCCGGCATTATAGAAACGTACTTCACAGGAGCTCCATTAAGAATGCCAGTCAATAATAACTTTTTGACATTAGTGAGATACTCATTAGGGACAGTCTTCTTTAACATCTTAATTTCCATATTCGGATCACACCAGTGACGATGACTCCCTTTTGATGAACCTTTAGGGTACACATACATATCATCATAGACAAAGTAGTTGTTACCTTCTCTATTAACCAGAGAAGCAGACGACTCCATCACAAAATCTTCCTTTGTTGCACTGAACTTGAATGTGATCTTCCTTATTCTAGAGGCCAAATTGACATGCTTTGGAATTTTCCATACAACATAAGACGTGGAGACATTGTCGAAGCTGCTATTGTTGTTACTCTACAAAGTCTCAGTCTGGTAACTTTTGTTGTGCTTTGGAATTTCCAATACAACATAAGACGTAGAGACATTGTCGAAGCTGCTGTTGTTGTTACTCTACAAAGTCTCGGTCTGGTAACTTCTGTTGTGCTTACCATCTTTACTCAATGTTTCATTCAAACTCAAACTCCTAGTAGACGTGGAATCATCATCACGATTATCTCTCTTTTCTCCCTTTTCCATCGTACACAAAACTTAATAATCATTTCTTAAAATTCTTATACTTTATATAGCCTTCCTAATAAAGAACCAAGATATATCGCGCTTCCGCTGTGCAACTTCCGCATTCAACATAATTTCTATTCCGCACTTCCACTATTTTCAATCATCTAAAATTCTGAGTCGTAAATATTTTGGGACCTTGTCTCCAATACATATCATAATCTAATATTTCAATCTTACTGATCTTCAATCAACCTTTTCTGAATTTTAGTACATTAAAAGTAATACTTGTTGAAAGGTACCTTAACCTTGATATACCCTTTGGGGGACTATTAATAGTCTTATGATTTGTGACTCTTCTTCTCTAAATATTTCACGTTTTTTCATAACTATAAGATTTCTTTATCTATGTCTCCTCATAATACTATCACTTCTTTCTATCTTGGTAACTTATCAATTCAATTTGAGAGAATCTTCAGCAACAATTATTTACTAATTAACTTTATTGTACTAATATTATCTAAAATCATCTAAATCATATTTATTACCCATAAGATTACAATTCTATTAGCAATACTTGCACCTACTAAATCAATTTAACTTAATCGTATCTTACTAAATTTATTACTTAGAAAATAATCTAAACCTCAAGAATTTGATGTATACAAAATCTTTTCTATCTTACTCACCTATTGTCCTTTCAATGAGTTCTATTACTTCATAATGTCCATATTTTTAAATTCTGCTATTCGTGCTGAATGATAATCAAGGATACCAACCACAAACTTACTCCACTTAATCAGAACATATAATCATATCTCTTAGATCCATTAAAACTCTGTTATCAAAAATTAGTATAAACTCTTAATAATTTCATTGTCATAAACAACTATACCTTTAGGCATATATATCATATCTTTATTTCTATACCTTATATTCTTATAATGCAAAACTTTCCCAAGAGGTCACCCCTCCTTATACAGTTCTTGTCTAAGCGTGCTTAACTTCGAGGTTCTTAATGGAATTTTATGCCTTAATCATATTATTTATACTTGGGCAAGTTACTCTACTTCCATGTTTCTGACTATTATAATGAAATTGGGTTATTAGGGCATTCACTTTTTACCATCCTATCTATATAGTCGGCCTCACCGGATTGATGGCGCATTAGGTGCTAAAGCATTTCTGGAAACTCTTCTGGGGCTCTTTCAACCTTGCTGGTGCATAATGCTATGATTTTAATAAAAGAAAATTTCAAAACGCTTGAAATTCTTTTCTAAAATCATATGCATAACTATTAATAGAAAACTTTTTTGGGTTGTGTGACTTGTACGAAGTTATAAGATTGCTTTATAAAATCAACTATGCAATCCTTTTTTTTCAAAACCTTTGCTCTGATACCAAACTGACAGGCCTCGAACTTTCTAAAACTATTATCATACAATCAACAGCCTACCAACAACTCCACAGTAGCTTTCCAGTCAATATTTAGATCCGACTGAAAAGTTTTAGTGAAGTTAAGTCATTCTCCATTCTAATATCATCTTTATAAAATCTATTTTCTAGTGGAAGTAGGGAAAATTTTTCGCTTCCTAACATTTCTTTTACAGAAAGATTTTATAAGATTTTTAATAAATCACAATCAGATGCAAATATACTTCAAATTCTAAGTACAACTCATAATATAATTAAATTCTAAATCCATTTAAAATCATTTATATGTCATGCATATATAAGTATTTATACAATCACAACATTGCACCGCTCAGTCTTACCTTAGTGCCGAAGTCCCATGCCACTTGTATACTTGACTCTATATTTGTATTTGTCCCTAGGGAGGTTTTTGAAACAAAAACATTATGAGCTACAAAGCTCAATGGGTGTGATGTGTTTATATTGAAAATTTCCTCCCGAAAACCTTTTAAAAACATTTTTCTTAAAAATAATATTATTTCTAAAAGCTTGGGTTTTACAAAATTTCTATATGGTTTCAAAAGCTTGTTTAAAAAGGCTAAAATGTTTAATATTCCAAAAATATTTTCTTTCTAAAATCAGTCTTTTTTGTATTCTATATTTTCTGAAAAGCTCTAATGGAACCCAAAGAAGCTAAAACCACATGAACGGCCAGACTAACTCCACTCAGTGTGGGGGGTCACGTAGCACAAAAGTTAGCATCGCTTATCGTGATAAAACTATAAAGACATCTCATAATGACGGGGCGGAACTATCATCGCTCACCGTACCTTGAAACAATACCCTACAAGTGCAGATAGCGACTGACAGACATGACAGATTCTATCCCCCTGATATTAGCAGGACTAGCCCTCCTAACACTTGTCATACATTGTGGGGTATACCGGCCGAGTCTATTTGGAAGTTCTATCTATCTATATATGCTCGGACTATCCACTAGGTTTGAAAACCTTTTTCCCTTTTTTTATAATTTAAATATATTTCTTTTTCATGCCATAAAAAAAAAATATATATATATATATATATACAACATACCAATGTATAATAACTATTTCTTTTCATGCTAAAACTTAAATTATTTATAAGCTAAAAGAACAATTAATGTAAATAAGGTTTTTGCTAAATAAATTAAAAGTATTTAAAAATATTTTCACACTCACAGCTTGCTTCCCAATCTTCTTGAATTCTTAACTTCGGCGACCTCCTCAACTCGTCCTTTACGAGCTTGCCTCCTTACCTACTACGAGCTCGCCTCCTTACCTACACTTAATCACGTTTGAAATCTTTACTTAACTCACAGAACCATTTAATTCCAAACATTTCTGTTATCTCTGTAACTCATAATTTCACCTAAGTTGCTACTAATTGTAGTACTATCAATTTAGCTCGAGCTGTGAGCTCACACCCCAGCTCCTACATCACCCAACTCAGCCCGAATTAAGGGCATTAATCATCTCAGTGAGCTCATTCAACACACTCTAGGTTGCCACCAGCCTTTGACCAACTCACCCTTACAAGCTACTGCCTTAGTCCAGCTTGGACAGACATTATAGCTAGTGACAACATCATTCAGCTCGCTTTTTGCTAGCTCACACTCCAATCTAACTCGACTAGTGCTGGAGAAAGGTTATGGGTATTACCTAGCTCGCATTCAACGAGCTTCCATGCAATCTCACGCGAGCTCACTTTTAACACTTCTTTCCCAGATTTTACATACATAATCATCAACACATCCCTCGACCTCAATTAAATTTCACATAACATACTCAATGATATTTCATCAGTTTTCTTAACAAAACCCAAATCGCAACCATAAACAGGTTTCGCGATAAACCCCAATCATTTCCAGATCACAAACAAATTCTTCAAGTTAACTTATTTCTTAGCTATTTTACTTACCGAGCTCTCCTCAGCTTCCTTGTCTTGCTTTTTCACTTGCTTGCTACTCCAAATCTCCAGCTCTATATACCAAAAATCTTAACAACATCAGATGCAGTTCCAGGACTGCTTCAACATACTTCTTTCTTAAAGAAAACCCATAGAAATAGGCTCATACCACTTTATTCTTACCAAATCTGACTTGATACACCTCCTAAGCCTACTCCTCACGTTTTTACAGCTCAATCTCCTCTTCAAAAATAGCATGACCTAACTTGGTTTGACGGAGCTTGTATCCTCTATTTTGCCGACAAGGCCTCATTCTCTCCTCTCAAGATTTTTCTTTCTCTCTCTTTCTCTTTTCACTCTATCTTTCTTTCATGGCAATTCTCACTACACATGACTATTTATAGACATGGTTCAAGCTCCACGTTTACCCTTAAAGTTCCTTAAAATTATAATTCTGGCATATTTTAGAAGATTCTCTACTTTTTCCCAAAATCCTTATCCTTTTCTTTTATTTATAGTTTTGCCACCTTTTTATGTGTTACATATGGCCAGAATTTCTTCCACTTAGCCACATTCTCCACCACTCATTCTTTCATAAAAATCTAACTAAATATCTCCTTTCTAGAAAATTCTTTTCTTTTCTACTCCTAGCTTTTGTCGTGACTGACCTTGCATTCTCGTAACTTCTTTATGCCATTATTTTGCCTCTTCTTTTTATGGCATTTTTAGTCTTTATTAATTGCCTTCTTTACTGCTCGACCAGCTTCCTGCCGAGCTCTCAGTTATCAAGTCCAGCATGTAAACTTAGCATGTAGCTTGTAAAAATAGACCTTTCACTTCTAATGCAAAGCAAGCTCTCGCTTTTACTAATTACTCAGCTTGCGTAATAAATTCTAGGTTTTTCTTACATCTGTGCTTTGCAAAACTGGTCCTTAGCTCGCCAATATCTAACTCGTAGGACGAGCTCTTAATTCCAATTATTTAATCTACACAAGTTCTACGTTTCACTTATATTTATGCTCGTAGTATGAGCTATAAATTCACCAGTATCCTTCTTGCTGAGTAGACTCTTAGTCTGCTAACTTATAACTCGTAGAGCAAGCTTCTTTTATCAACTTACAGCTTGAGGACCGAACCGCAATCTTACCATCTTATAACTCGTGTATCGAGCTTTCAAATTGCCACCCTCACGTTCTCAGGTCACTTGAGCCCTTCTAGCAGGATGAACCATTAGTTCGCTAATTATTTAGCTTGCCAATAGAGCTATTAGTTTACTAACTTTTTCAGCTCTCAACATATGCTCTGATCTTCACTATTAATAACTCGTAGAACGGGCTCTTATTTTACTAACTTACAACTTATCTAACGAGCTTCTCATCTTTTCTTACTTGCTTATAGCTTGCAGTTCAAATTCTCATTCCACCCACTTATATCCTTCAATTCAAGCTCTTTATTTGCTTTCATCAATTCCTCAGGTCTATCGTATTTAGTCCTTGTTATGTCCAGCCTGTAGTTGGATAGTCCGTGAGATCTTCCAGCTCGGAGGTCATTTATCCTTCATTATCAAGTCATTCGCGACTTTAGATTTCCTATCGTGAGGTCCAGCTCGTAACTCCCAGAGCAACCTCAAGCTTGCAACCTCAAGTTCGCAGTTCGAGGTCTCACATTAAAAAAGAAAAAAAAAGAAATTAAAAGAAAATGGTATCCCACACTGATAGGATAAATTAATTGCATGAGACTAAAGAAATCTAATCTCATGCAACCAGTAACTAAGCGATTGTGATTGCATTAGTATATTGATAACTTTATATTTATAGAGTTATTTTATCTTTTTAAATTTGAATTCTTGCTTAGTTCTTAATATTTTTATTATTATTAAGTAAATTATTTCATATTTCTTTTATTTTTATTTTCAGAATAAAATTAGTTAAAAATGCGCATGTGGATCCCACCAAGTAATATTGTTCAAGACAAGATCATCGCTACAAAATGAATATCATTCGCAGCAAGTTCATCGCCTCAAGAATTACTCGAGTCGGAGATCGCATAAAGAAATTATCGCGGTTTAAAGATAGGGTATTCTAGAAATAAATATTATGTCATGCTGATGTAAGAAATGATGTAATCAAAATTATGATGTAAGCAATGATGTAATAGAAGTTGACTTAACTGGGGTAGGTGAAAGATGATGCAAGCGATGATGCAAAATGGTGGAAAATCAGGAAACGATGATGCAATCGATGATGTAATTGGAGGTGAATTTAGCCTATAAATAGGCCTTAGAATCATCATTCTAAGGATTCCATCACAAACCAAAACAATAAGTAGTTTAGAGAAAGAGAGAGAGAGCTTGGAGAGGAGGAGCAAAGCAAAGGAAGAAATTCTACGGTGAAGCTTCAATCCACTAAGTTTTCCTATCTCTTGTTATGTTTAATCTTCTAGTTTTTGTAAATTCAATTATGGAGTAGATTTGTTTTCTAAGGTTATGATGTAGCCTAACTTTGATGTTCCAAACCTTTGTTCAATTCAATTAATGATTTTCTATCTTGGTTGATGCATTTAATATTGTTCTTAATGCTTCTAAATAATTGGCCACTATTTAGTTGAATTGTTAATCATAATGATAGCGGAAGCTGATTTATATGTCTAGTTCATTGTATTTAATGTCATAAATTACATGTAGGACAGGAATATACCTGTATGGTTTGTGTAGTCTATAAAAGAGATCCATAAATCTTAATGAATCCTTTAATGTTTTGACTTGCATGGGAACATAGCAGTTAATCTTTATAGGGTATTTTCCTTAGACCTCGGGAGGGGCTATGTGAATAATTCAGGGAATCTCGACTAGCAACTGGATAGTTAATTTTTGTTAAAAAGAACAAAGGGGAGGAACAGATTAGTTATGGTGAAATCATAATCTTAGAGTTTTTATTCATTGAATTAATTTTCATTTATTTTCAATTACAATTAAATTTAATCATAGTTATCAACTCAATTACTCAAATTTCATCTACCAAATAAAAGTTGAGTTATTTTAATTTTGGGCATTAATTAACAACAATCATCGTGGGACGATACTTCTCTCACTACTTTATTACTTGTTCGGCTCATTCACTTGCGATTTTGCACAACAAGTTTTTGGCACCGTTGCCGGGGATTGTTTGTTTCAATTAATACTAATACTAAGTAACTCAATTTTTAATTTGGTCATTTATTTATTTATTTATTTTGTTTGCTTTATTACTTGTGATTTTTATGGTGTATGAGAAAGTCTGGGGGCGAAGTGTTACCATTTGACCTAGAAATAGAGAGAACTTGCCGTAAGAACAGGAAGGAAACAAGAAAGGCTGCTAGTACTGCACTCATGGATATGGCTGAGGGATCAAACAACACACAGAATATTGTACCAATAGATGTCGAAATTCGAGCATTACGAGATTATGCTCTACCCACAGTGGGTAATACTTCGGCGATACGACGACCAACTATTGCTGCCAATAACTTTGAGATTAAGCCGGCAATCATCCAGATGGTTCAAAACAACCAGTTCAGTGGGGCTCCGAACGATGATGCAAATGCCCACATTGACAACTTTTTGGAGATCTGTGATACTTTCAAACATAATGGTGTTACTAATGACGCCATCCGATTGAGATTATTTCCATTCTCCCTTCGAGATAAAGCTAAAAGTTGGCTCAACTAGTTGCCATCAGGGAGTATTACTACATGGGACATCTTGGCACAAAAATTTCTGGCCAAATTCTTTCCACCAGCCAAGACTGCAAAGCTGCGAACCAAGATTGCCACATTCAGACAGCTTGAGGGAGAATCATTGTACGAAACGTGGGAAAGATTCAAGGATCTGCTAAGACGGTGCCCACATCATGGAGTTGCTTACTGGTTGCAACTACACACATTCTACAATGGTTTGGGGAGTTCCACGAGAACATTAGTAGATGCCGCAGCTGGTGGAGCACTTTTGGGGAAACCCCATCAAGCCGCTTGGGATTTATTAGAAGAAATGGCTGCAAATGCCTATCAGTGGCCATCAAAAAGAGCAGTTCCGAAAAAAGTTTTCGGAATACAAGAAAATGATGTGTTAACCAGACTTTCCACTCAGGTCGAGACATTAGCCAAGCAACTTGGAAACTTGACAGCTAATGCCATTCATACTCAGTCAGCATCCTGTGATTTTTGTGGAGGGGATCATTCCAACGGACAATGAGATGAAAACCAGACGGGTCAAGCCTTTTTTGTGGGCAACAAACAACCAAATAACCCGTATTCCAATACATATAATCCAGGATGGAGGAATCATCCAAATTTCTCATGGAAAAGCAATGATCGACCCAGACAACAATATCCGCCACCACCTCAACAGCAGCAGGCCAACAAACCGTCGCTTGAAGAAGCACTTGCTCAGCTCACCGTAAGCACTACTCAATTTATGAAGAGAACAGACACCACGCTCCAGAATCAAGCAGCTTCCATTCGAAATCTGGAGGTACAAATGGGTCAAATCTCGAATTTGTTGACTGCAAGACCTCAAGAATCCCTACCAAGCAACACAGAGACCAATCCTAGGGAGCACCTGAAGGCTGTCACGTTACGAAGCGGTAAAATGCTGAAAGAACCTGTCAAAAGAGCAGACGACAAAGAAGAAGAAGTGATGGTTGAACAACAAGAAGCAGAGAAGCCAAAGTCAAAGTTTTTCCCAGACAATCCGCCACCATACAAACCACCATTACCCTTCCCTCAGAGATTTCAGAAACAGAAATTAGAAAAGCAATTTTCTAAATTTCTGGAAGTTTTTAAGAAGCTGCAAATTAATATTCCTTTTGCAGATGCTCTGGAACAAATGCCCAGCTATGTGAAGTTCATAAAGGAAATCCTATCAAATAAAAGGAAGCTGGAAGAAAATGAAACGGTAGCTTTGACCGAAGAATGCAGTGCAATCTTGCAGAAAAAGCTACCACCCAAACTCAAAGATCTGAGGAGCTTTACAATTCCTTGCACCATTGGTGATTCATTCTTTGATAAAGCATTATGTGATCTCGGTGCAAGCATCAACCTAATGCCATTCTCCGTTTTCAAGAAACTCAGCTTTGGAGAAGCAAAACCCACTACAGTATCGTTGCAGCTAGCTGATCGTTCAATCAAATATTCAAGGGGAATTATAGAAGATGTACTGGTAAAAGTAGATAAATTCATATTTCCTGCGGATTTCATTGTGCTAGACATGGAGGAAGATCAAGAAATACCCATCATCTTGGGTAGACCATTCCTAGCAACGGGGAGA
The DNA here is from genome assembly GCA_022984855.1 of Dimocarpus longan. Lineage (NCBI taxonomy): Eukaryota > Viridiplantae > Streptophyta > Magnoliopsida > Sapindales > Sapindaceae > Dimocarpus > Dimocarpus longan. Next base: position 20,053,958 of record CM041019.1, on the reverse strand, counting down.
ACCCTTATTGATGTATAAAAAGGTCAACTCATACTCAGAGTTCAAGATGAAGAGGTGACATTCAATGTGCTGAAAGCTCTCAAACATCCACATGATGTTGACAACTGTTTGAGGGTAGATGTGGTGGATGAATGTATCAAAGGAATACATCAAACCATCACTCCAAAAGATCCACTTGAAGCTTGCCTACATGGAGCACCAAACTCAGAAAGTCCGAACATCACAGAATGTGTTAACCAACTGGAAGCTTCATCTCTCATCTTTTTCAGACGACTTTTCGAGGAGCTTGGAGCAAGTAAGAGACAATCGGTACCATCAACAGAAAAACCACCAGAGTTGAAGCTCAAGCCACTGCCAGTTCATCTCAAGTACGCATTCTTAGGTACCTCATCTACACTACCTGTCATTATTTCATCTTCTCTAAGTAGAGAACAAGAGGAAAAACTTTTGAGAGTACTACGAGAACACAAGATGGCTATTGGATGGTCGATCGCAGACATTAAAGGAATCAGCCCATCTATATGCCAACACAAAATTCTCATGGAGGATAAATACCGGCCATCCATCGAGCACCAACGACGTTTAAATCCAAACATGAAGGAGGTTGTCCGAGCAGAGGTACTTAAACTTTTGGATGCAGGTATCATTTATCCTATTTCGGACAGCATATGGGTAAGCCCGGTGCAAGTGGTACCAAAGAAAGGAGGCATGACAGTGGTCACCAATGAAAACAATGAGCTGATTCCAACACGAACAGTAACCGGATGGAGAGTGTGCATTGACTATAGGAAACTAAATAAGGCGACCAGGAAAGATCATTTCCCTTTACCCTTCATCGATCAAATGCTCGACAGGTTAGCAGGTCACCCTTACTGTTGTTTCCTAGACGGTTATTCTGGTTACAATCAGATTTCTATAGCACCTGAGGACCAAGAAAAGACTACATTCACATGCCCATATGGAACGTTCGCGTTTCGAAGAATGCCGTTTGGTCTATGCAATGCACCCGCCACCTTCCAACGGTGTATGATGTCAATTTTTTCAGATATGGTGGAATGCTTCATTGAGGTATTTATGGATGATTTTTCAGTATTTGGCTCATCATTTGATTCTTGTTTGGATAACTTAGCACAAGTACTGAAAAGATGCAAAGAGACAAATCTGATTCTTAACTGGGAGAAATGCCATTTCATGGTACAAGAAGGGATCGTCTTAGGTCATAAAGTTTCAGCTAAAGGCATCGAGGTTGATAGAGCCAAGATTGAGGCAATTGAGAAGCTGCCACCACCAACATCTGTCAAAGGCATTCGAAGTTTCTTAGGGCATGCAGGGTTTTACAGAAGATTCATCAAGGACTTCTCGAAGATCACAAAGCCATTATGCAATTTACTCGAGAAGGGTATTTCATTCCACTTCGATAATGCATGTAAAGAGGCATTTGAGATACTGAAAAAGGCCCTTGTGACAGCCCCAGTCGTTATTGCACCTGATTGGGCTTTGCCGTTCGAGCTGATGTGTGATGCTAGTGATTATGCCATTGGAGCCGTGCTAGGACAACATATTGGTAAGATTTTTCATACCATTTATTACGCTAGCCGTACACTAACTGATGCACAGGTCAATTATGCTACCACTGAGAAAGAGCTTCTAGCTGTAGTCTTCGCATTCGATAAATTTCGACCGTACTTGATCGATTCCAAAGTCATTGTATACACGGATCACTCAGCCATCAAATACCTTCTGGAGAAGAAAGATGCAAAACCACGCCTGATCCGATGGGTCCTTCTGTTACAAGAGTTTGATTTAGAGATTCGAGATAAGAAGGGAAATGAAAATGTGGTGGCCGACCATCTTTCTAGACTAGAGCAACAAGGGGATAAGGAGGATCTTGACATAGACATTAAAGAGACTTTCCCTGATGAACAGCTCTTTGTTCTGGATACAAGCAATGCTCCATGGTATGCTGATTTTGTTAATTTTCTTTCTCACAAAGTTTATCCACCTGACATTTCATGGCAGCAAAAGAAGAAATTCTTGGCAGACGTAAAACATTACTATTGGGATGAACCGTTCCTGTACAAGTTATGTCAAGATCAGATCCTTCGACGATGCGTCTCAAAAGATGAAGCACAAGATATTCTCCACCATTGTCATTCTTCTGATTATGGTGGACATTTTGGGGCTAATCGAACTGCTGGCAAAATTCTTCAATCTGGATACTATTGGCCTACCATTTTTAAGGATGCTCAATCGTATGTTGCTGCATGCGATCAGTGCCAGCGCACAGGTAACATTTCACGAAGGCATGAGATGCCTTTAAACAACATTTTGGAAGTGGAGTTGTTCGATGTTTGGGGTATCGATTTCATGGGACCATTTCCACCGTCTTTCAAGAATCTCTATATTCTGGTGGCCGTGGATTATGTGTCAAAATGGGTTGAAGCCATTGCTGCACCAACCAATGATTCCAAAGTGGTGGTGAATTTTCTGCGTAGAAATATCTTCACCAGATTTGGAACTCCTAGAGCAATCATCAGCGATGAAGGGAAGCATTTTTGCAACAGGTATTTTGATGCTCTTCTAGCCAAATATGGAGTCAAACACAAAGTTGCTACAGCATACCACCCGCAAACCAATGGACAAGCTGAAATCTCAAATCGAGAATTGAAATGGATTTTGGAAAAGACGGTAAGTGCATCTCGAAAAAACTGGTCAAAAAAGCTTGATGATGCATTATGGGCCTACAGAACAGCATTCAAAACACCGATTGGGATGTCTCCATACAAGTTGGTATTCGGAAAGGCATGTCACTTACCCGTTGAACTAGAGCATCGCGCATACTGGGCTATCAAAAAGTTGAATTTCGACATAGGAGCATCAGGAGCTCTGCGAAGATTGCAACTCAATGAGATGGATGAACTTCGTCATGGTGCATATGAAAATGCTAAGCTGTATAAAGAACGCACCAAAAAGTGGCATGATCAACGGATCTTAAATAAGGATTTCACTCCAGGACAGAAGGTTCTTTTGTTTAATTCACGATTACGTTTGTTTCCAGGTAAGCTACGCTCTAGATGGTCTGGGCCTTTCACTGTTATTCAAGTTTTTCCACATGGTGCTGTTGAAATTCAAAGTGCAGATCGTCGATTCAAAGTCAATGGACAACGACTCAAAGTTTACATGGATGGTGGAGAACCTCAACAGAAATCCACTATCGCGCTTTCAAACCCAACTTAAGGCGTTTCTCAACAGTCAAGCTAACGACTATAAATTAAGCGCTTCTTGGGAGGCAACCCAAGTTTTTCTCTTTTTAGCTAGTTTTTCTCTGTTTGTGTGTTATTGTGTGGTATTGTATTCTTTGTGTGTTTTTATTTTTTTTCTTTGATAATTTTTCTTTCTCTTTCAGAGATGGAGACAAGTCTTGCAGCACTAAAAAATCATTTCCCTACTCTACCCCAAGATGTACTCAGAAAGATTTACAAGTGCAGACTCGAAAGAATGAGGGCACTAACATCTTTAGGTCTTCCAGAGCATATTTGGTGGATCATCAAAGCTAAGGTACGTTTAGCAGGTGAGTTGAATGATTCATTAATTAAACGTTTACCAGGATTAGGAAAAAGTTCTTACTCAAAGAAGAGGAGAGCTAAGAGAATAGAAGTCTGTCATAAGTGTGCGAGATGTAACTGCGACACAAGCTGTAAAAATCTTGGATATTTATCCATAAATCGAGAAGATAAAATCAAATGCATAAAGGATGGACTGAGTAAGGAGTCTCTGGATAACATCCGTGAGACTCTTGAGACGCATCCTTGTGGGAAAGTTCAACGTATTCTTTTAGATTTATGGGAGTTATTCAGTAAAGAGAAACAGCGTTATAGTCTTGGGAATCTGACTGTAAAAGACCCTGTTTGCCAGTTTATAAGAAAACTGGATGGGAAGCCAATCCTCAACTCATAAAAGTTGTTTAAGCCGTTTCTGGACGTAAAACCAGAGGAAGATGTGAGCCACTATCACAACTACTGTAGCATCAATTTTTTTCTTTGTTTAGCAGTCTGTTTCAAATTTTTTGATAATTGTGTTTACTTTTCCTTACCTGTCCTTTTGGATTTTTAGGTCGTTTCAAGCTTTCTTGATAAGTGTGTTTACTTTTGACATTTCATCACCGAACATTTTTATTTTTAACAGCTATTTTCAAAATTTTTCGATGTCTGTGTTTACTTTTTGACGTTTGTGTTTACTTTTTCGATGTTTGTGTTTACTTTTTGACGTTTCGTCGCCGAACTTTTTGAATTTTGTATTTGTAGCGGCTTGTTTTATTTATTTATTTATTTTTTCTCGAAGATTGTGCTTTCTTTTTGACATTTCTACACTTAACATTTCCTTTTCTCTCTGACCAATACTGTGTAGCATCGTAAAACTGTTCTTTTACTCTTTCATCTTCTTTAAATAAGTAATTATGACTGATAACAAATAATTCGTTTTCTATGAAAAAAAAAATGGCAGAACCCTCGAGCAGTAAATTCAAAAACATCTATGTTTTTTGTAGCCCAAAGTCTGAGATGAGTCCACAATATTCAAAGGCAGCTGCTGAACTTGGTACTGCTTTAGCTACCCGAAACATAGATTTGGTGTATGGAGGAGGCAGTTTAGGACTGAGGGGTTCTGTCGCGGTAACTGCAACTGTTGGAGGTAGGCAAACCATCGGTGTCGCAATAAAGCTTTTGGCTGAAAGGAAAGATATCATCGGTACGAGCATAGGTAATGAGTTTCAAGTCACGAGCGTTCACGGACGAATGGCGTACATGTTACTCAATGCTGATGCCTTTATCGCGTTACCTGGTGGTTTGGAAACATTTGAAGAAATCTTCAACATTGCGTTCTGGGCCCATTACAACATTCACAAAAAGCCATTAGGTTTGCTTAACACTAACGGTTTTTATGATGGTTTATTGGCTTTTCTTGATCATGCTGTGGAACAGGGTTTTATGACTCAAGCAAACCGACGTATTCTAGTATCAGCTTCCAGTGCTGATGAACTGATTGACCAACTGCAAGACTTTGTACCCAAAGTTGATCCAATCATGTCACAGGTGGTTTGGACTCCTGAATCAAGCGGTAACAAGAAGCGTGCACTGGATCTTACTCTCCGGTTGTAACTTTCTTATCCTATGGTTTTATTAATAGCATTTCCATTTGAGTTTTTCTTCTTTTTATCTTACTAGACATTGGGGACACTGTCTCAAATAAGTTTGGGGGTAGAGTTTGCTATTATTAAAACCATAAGATTCAAAAACTGGTCCGAGTTGAAACTAAAAGATGGCAGAGTAAGGAGTACTTTTGTGCTCTTGAGACGCATCTTTGTTTTCATTTCAAAAAAAAAAAAATGCAAAAAGATTTTCATTATTTGTTTTATTATTTTTTCTTTCTGCCCTAACAAGTCGACTAACTACTTTGTATTTATTAATGGAGTCTTAATGCTTGTTTTTGGTTGAATATCTTTACTAAGGAATAGTCATGAACATCTTTGCATGATTTGAGACTTTTGAATGTCATGATCCTAGTTAATTGAGTGGATAAATATCATGTTTACATGAACTGTGGACTATTAGTGGAGATTATCCTTGGTGAGGATTTGAGCCTTTTAAACGTTTCATTTTGAGAGATTTATTTGTTTCTACTCTTAAACACTCTTCACTTTGTTCTTAATAGATGATCTCTATAGGTTTTGCATTGAATACTGAAGAACAAATCATTATTGTAGATAACATGAGTTGCTTTGATTTGAAAATTGGATTGAATTCTAAAAAGTAATATAGGTAATTTTTACTCCACAAAAGCCTACTTTCCTACTTTAAATTGAGACACATCATAAAACCTTTGAAGCCAAACACTTTAAATATTTTTCTCTGTTTACCTTTATTAAATGACCCTATTGAGCCTTTAAATTTAGTCATACCTTATGAAGTTTGGGATCATGCGATGAAGTAAAAGAGGAGAAAGGAATTGAAGTGTTAACATTTACACAATGTGTTTCTAAAAAAAAAAAAAAAAAAAAAAGAAAGAAAAGAAAAGAAAAAGAGAAGTTGTGATGAATTAAGGAGAACAAATGAAGTAATTTGGTATGATCATATGTTCTTGTTGAACCTGTACCTTAAAATTTATTACATGTCAATTAACCATAGCCTAAATACAATCTTTAATAAAGCCTATTGATCTTCAAAAGGAAGTCCAATTTGAGAGTTGAAGTCTGTCATCATGCTCTATCTACGTTCTTAGTATTCGGTTCCAATCATGAGATCTATTCACTTAAAAGTGCGGTTCTTTTAAATGTCTATATTCATATGTGATGTAAATGACGCTTGCTATGCCTTTACATAACCTCTATCACATATGATTGCATGAGTGTTTGCTTTAGGATTCATGAGAGTTATGAGAGATATCTTGTGAGAATTAGAGTCGAAGCGAAATAAGTCCATAACATGTGAATATGATGTTTTGAAATAAAATTGTTTTGAAAGTGGTGTGAGATTGTTGATGATTATGTTTTAGATCATTAGTGACTTATCCTTAGTCCTGATACAAGATCATACATGTATGAGACTTCTGTTAATTTGTATTTAGTGAGATGTTGATAAGTTATGGGTGGAATCTTTTAACGTTTGTGGGTATCGTTGCTGGTAAACCCTCAGGAGACACAACTCCTCCTACTAGGGACACCTAGGGGTTTAAAGGCTTGTGGCATATGCTCAATGCCATCGTGTTTACCTACGAAAATGGATTGTGATTTAATTTTTGTGGTTTTAGCTTAGATTGTTAGTTTTAGTTTTACTTGAGGACAAGCAAAATCTTAAGGTTGGGGGTGTGATAACTCTATATTTATAGAGTTATTTTATCTTTTTAAATTTGAATTCTTGCTTAGTTCTTAATATTTTTATTATTATTAAGTAAATTATTTCATATTTCTTTTATTTTTATTTTCAGAATAAAATTGGTTAAAAATGCGCATGTGGACCCCACCAAGTAATATTGTTCAAGACAAGATCATCGCTACAAAATGAATATCATTCGCAGCAAGTTCATCGCCTCAAGAATTACTCGAGTCGGAGATCGCATAAAGAAATTATCGCAGTTTAAAGATAGGGTATTCTAGAAATAAATATTATGTCATGCTGATGTAAGAAATGATGTAATCAAAATTATGATGTAAGCAATGATGTAATAGAAGTTGACTTGACTGGGGGTAGGTGAAAGATGATGCAAGCGATGATGCAAAATGGTGGAAAATCAAGAAACGATGATGCAATCGATGATGTAATTGGAGGTGAATTTGGCCTATAAATAGGCCTTAGAATCACCATTCTAAGGATTCCATCACAAACCAAAACAATAAGTAGTTTAGAGAAAGAGAGAGAGAGCTTGGAGAGGAGGAGCAAAGCAGAGGAAGAATACGGTGAAGCTTCAATCCACTAAGTTTTCCTATCTCTTGTTATGTTTAATCTTCTAGTTTTTGTAAATTCAATTATGGAGTAGATTTGTTTTCTAAGGTTATGATGTAGCCTAACTTTGATGTTCCAAACCTTTGTTCAATTCAATTAATGATTTTCTATCTTGGTTGATGCATTTAATATTGTTCTTAATGCTTCTAAATAATTGGCCACTATTTAGTTGAATTGTTAATCATAATGATAGCGGAAGCTGATTTATGTGTCTAGTTCATTGTATTTAATGTCATAAATTACATGTAGGACAGGAATATACCTGCATGGTTTGTGTAGTCTATAAAAGAGATCCATAAATCTTAATGAATCCTTTAATGTTTTGACTTGCATGGGAACATAGCAGTTAATCTTTATAGGGTATTTTCCTTAGACCTCGGGAGGGGCTATGTGAATAATTCAGGGAATCTCGACTAGCAACTGGATAGTTAATTTTTGTTAAAAAGAACAAAGGGGAGAAACAGATTAATTATGGTGAAATCATAATCTTAGAGTTTTTATTCATAGAATTAATTTTCATTTATTTTCAATTACAATTAAATTTAATCATAGTTATCAACTCAATTACTCAAATTTCATCTACCAAATAAAAGTTGAGTTATTTTAATTTTGGGCATTAATTAACAACAATCCTCATGGGACGATACTTCTTTCACTACTTTATTACTTGTTCGGCTCGTTCACTTGCGATTTTGCACAACATATATGTACATATGTGTGTATATATATGCATATATATTATAATGTTTTGAATAAATTTCAATTCAATCACTTGTTTGTTTGTTCCATGGATTTAGATTTTTCCAGTCTCATATAACCAATTTATCCCACATGTATGAGATATAATTTTTTTTTTTTTTTTAGTTTTTAAATTTCTTTGTTTCTTATATTATTATATAAAACATTAAATTCATTTTTAGAATTACTTTAATATCGTTTATTAAAATATTTAAATATATATATTTCAATAATAGTTTTAAAATCAATATTATTTTTAAAAAATTAATTTTAAATAGTTAGATTACTTATTAAAATATTATTCAAACAATTTTAGCATTATTTTATTGAAAACATATAATACATAATTATTTTTTTGTCCAATCCCATAATACGCTAAACAATGAAAAATATTATTTTATTCAATCTCTTACTACACCAAACATATCATATGATTAATTTATCATATTATAGACTGTCCCATTCAATCCAATCTTGTGTACTAAATGATGCTTTAAAGATGTGTTTTAAACATATCTAGACTTATATATACATATATATATATATATACACACAGAGAGAGAGAGAGAGAGATAAAGTAATTCTATCATCAGTATCTTAGACGGATAAATCAAATTCATCCATTGCATTTGAATTAAATAGGAGAACAAATTTGTTTTAGGAAAAATAATGTAATGGATAAATTTGATTAGTTTATTTTAACTTTTTAAAGTTAAGAGGTACTGATGATAGAATTACTCTATATATATTTAGTCCTCTTAAGTACACCTGAGTATGTATACATTTGATAAAAAAAAAAAATTAAGTGATTGTATTTTAAAATTACTGATTATAAATTGTGATATCTATATTATATTTGATTATAACTAAAAATGTCTGATTATAATCAATAAATGTGATCGACAGTATCACATTTACTGATTGAAATTATACATGTTTAACTGTAATCAGATGTCATAAAGATATAATAAATTATAATAAGTAACTTTAAAATAAAATCACAATTTTTTTTTTTTTTTTGCCAAGTGTTTGCATACCTCATAGTGTTTGCATACCTCAGGTATGAGGTATGTATACACTTGATAAAAGAAAAAAAAAAATAGTGATTTTATTTTAAAGTTATTATAATTTATTATATCTTTATTATATCTGATTATAACTAAAAATATCTGATTACATGTATAATTTCAATCAGTAAATGTGATACTATCGATCACATTTGCTGACTGTAATCAGACATTTTTAGTTATAATCAAATATAATAAAGATATAATAAATTATAATAAATAACTTTAAAATAAAATCACTATTTTTTTTTCTTTTATCAAGTATATTTATACCTCAGGTCTGAGGTATGCATACACTTGATAAAATAAATACGCGATTGCATTCTAAAATATGTGATTATAATTTGTTATATGTGATTATAAGTAAACGTGTGTGATTATATTAAGTAAATATGATCATATTTACTGATTGTGATCACATATGCTTAATCATAATCACATATAATAAATTATAATCACACATTTTAGAATGAAATCGGCATTCTTTTTATCAAGTATATGTATACTTTAGGTACATGTTAGGATGTGCCATATATGTATATATATATATATATATATATAATGCTTTTATAATCAAATATATTTGATTTTAAAAAATAAAGACTAACTAATAAAATTCATACATTACATTTGAATTAAATAGGAAGGAGAATTTGTTTTAGATGAGAAAATACAGTGGATAAATTTGATTGGTTAGTCCTTACTTTTTAAAATCAAGTATAACTGATTATAAAAACTCTCAAATATATATATAACTACACATAGGGTATCGATACACTTGACAAAAAAAAGCATTCTAAAATTACTAATTATAATTTATTATATCTTTATTATATAGGATAATGACTAAATGAGTCAGATCACATTTACAATAATTGACAAGTAGAATCAAATTTACTAATTGTAATAAAAATATTTAGTTATAATCAAATATAATAAATTACAATCAATAATTTTAAAATACATTCACTCATTATTTTTGTCAAGTGTATCGATACCCCAAATGTATTGTTGAATGTGCTATATATATATTATATGAGTGCTTCTATCTTCAGTGTCTTCTAACTTAAAAAGTTAGGACGAATCAATCAAATTCATCCATTGCATTATCTCTCATAAAACAAATTCTCTCTCCTATTTAATTCAAATGCAATAGATAAATTTGATTGGTTCATTCTAACCTTTTAAAGTTAGGAGGTATTAATGGTAAAATTACTCATATATAGATATATCTTTGTAGCTCTTTCCATCCAATTATTCATGAAGACAAGGAATTATTGGCTGCTCGGGTGGTGAGAGTTTGACCCACCCACACCATGTCTAAGGTTGTGGATTCAATCCTATGCTATCCTAAATTTGTGGGCAATTTTCCCCACATATTGTGTGTTGCTTCCTCCCACCCCTCACCCCCACCCCGCCCTGCCTCGCCCATTTAACATGATTTGCTGTGTCCCGTTTTTATGAGGTGATTCCCAAGCCACACCTTAGAGTCATATATCAGTTAGTCTCGACCGTTGCTTGGGCATATACGATATTAAAATAATAATAATAATAATAATAATAAACAAAAACTTGAAGGCGTGTTTTATACATATATAGAGTTGGCTTTTTGGTCCTTCCTTTACATTACAAGTCTTAATGATGAATTTAAAATGATTTGTAGACCTAGGTTGCTGGTTTAACTTATTGTGAAAGAGCTAGTTGAGATGATTAATTGTTGTGCACTAATATTTTTCAAGAGAAAAAAAAAATAATTTTGTATGAATTGAAGACAAGAGAGTGTCCATCCTAGTTATAGATCATGACATAATGCAATTGAGAGAAACCCACTGATAGGACCCAACTCAAATTCCCTCTATGAGAACTCAAGCGATCCTGCATGGCACCCCACGAAATCCTTTTAGAGTTTAGCTAGCAACACTAAAAGAACGATGTGGAGCAAACCCTTAAAATCTGAACATTTTCCAAGCGTAAGAATTATAAATTCTTTAAAAATTTTCTATTTCTAAAATCAATGTTTTCAAACAAATCTGATAGCACAACGATTGTTTTTCTGAAATCCAACCTATAAAACATAAAGCACTTGTCTGCTTCTAAAAAAAATTACATTTTTTGAACTTCTAGACCTCAGGCCGTCTTTCAATCTCACAAACAACTCAAATATGGTTCTAATTTGAGAGACAATCCCAAAATCATCAATTTACATAAAACCATTATACACGCATAATCATAAAACATTACACAAAACATAAATGTATAATTAGCTTCCAAAATAATCTTTACGAAACGTGCATAAAAGCTTAAAAGGTATGCATGTATATGATATTTCCAAAAATAGAGACTCATGCAGTAGCGTCGTGTCTTTAGTCAGCCTGCGCGTCCGATGGAGTTCTTTCCGCTGGATGGCTCTTATCTGCACTTGGGGAGGATTTTTATAAAACAAGAAAACGAGTGGTGAGTAATAACTCATTGAGTGGATACACTCTAAGCTTTGAAATTCTCTTTCAAACTATGTATTTATCCTCCCAAAATAGTTTTGAAAACTATTAATAATTTACTATCTATTGTAAACTTATAAAACTAGCATAAAGCATTTGTATTCTTTTTCTTGAAATTTTGCATAATTTCATAAAACATATTTTATTTCTCTTCTAAACTTTACGTCTAAAGACGTGCTTTTTCTTTCTTTAACTTGCCTATAAGGTAACCCAAGGAAATCTTGTTCTTCGTGACGGTATGTAGACATGCCACTAGAACTGAGAAAATCTCACCATCTGTAGTCGCAGATGCAAGAACTCAGGGATCGCACTTCCTACCCAACATCAGGCAGATCTACACTACCGTATGCGTGCAAAGGGTGACACATTGACTTAAATCCCCCTATGTTAGTGACTCTCCCAACTAATCTACCATACATGCACATGGTACTTCAACCGGGTGTAAGTGGGGCTTAGGGTAAACCAAAGGCATTAAAATCTTTTCACGCTACTTAAAACTTTCTTTGCTCTTTATCTCAGAAACACATTGATTTATTTCAAAAAATATCCTCTAACATGTCTTTTAATTGGCATGTACATAAACATGATTAAATTGCTTTGCTTCTAAAGTATATAAACACTTATAATATACATTTCATAAACTTACATGCATTATATAAAATAAAGACATGCTAAAATAAATCAATTTGATATAATACCTTGTATACTAAATTAAACAAATACAAATATCTATAATCAATTTATGAATTTGTAAAAACTTTGAAAATTAACCATACTCACTACTTGCTTCCAACGTATAACAACCACTCTTCCGTGCCCTTCACTAGCTCGGTGTTTCACCTACACTTAAATACAAACGAAATCTTCGAGTCATAACGATTCTGATCACACTCATATGCATTCCATTTGTCATTCTTCAACATTCAAGCATGCAAAACATCTTAATTCAAGCCTAAATTTCATTCCAACGCATTAATAGTGATTTTGTATCACCTTGACCATCACCACCCAGTTCGCTCTCTACGAGCTACTACTTAGCTCTTTCAACCTACGAGCTGCTATTTAAGCCTAGTCCGACTTAAACTGCGAGCTTCTCTCAGCTCACCCTTTGTGAGCTATTGTTTTAACCTAGCGAGCTACTGCTTCAGCCAATCTCGCACTTCATGAGCTGCAACACAGCTCAACTCAAACAATTCGCAATGGACCATGGGCATTACCCAACTCGCTCTATGAGTTGCTGCCCTAGCCCAGCTTGACCTCCAAGTTACTGGCACCTCTCATCTCATTTAGAATTGTGAGCACTGTCCAGCTCGCCCAGTTCACTCTTTCCACTCTTTGCGAGTTGCTACCTTAGTCTAACTCTAACTCGTAACCTAGGGCTGAGTACATTGTAAAATGCAGGATGTGTTCTATAATTCATCCAGAATAAGTACTTGACATTTTAATACACATATATCCTTATATGGCAGCTCGCATTCCTCAACTCGCTTCAAACCCAAAACATTACATTTCCATTTTCTTAACATATTAACATGTAACACAACAACTATACTAATCTCAATGGATATTAGGATTAAATCATCGTCCATCACTTTAAAACTTTAAATACTCAAACCCAGACTTCATCTCATACAATCCAACTATTACACAATTTAAACCATGAAAATAGTTTATTACATTCTCAAATCAACTTCAAATGGATACGTTTTGCTTCAAGACTCTCAGGCAAGCTTGATGAACTTGAAAATCACTTGAACAAGCTCTCCAACATCTCAAATCAGCTTGTTGTACCCTTGCTACTCTCACGGCAGAACATTATTATTTTCTTGGCAGAAAACAGCTGTTTCTTTCTCTCCAATTGAGCTGCACTCTTGCTTCTTGTTCCTCTCCCTTTGTATGTGTTGAAATCTTTCAAAAATTGCACTCAAATCACTTAAAATACCTATTGTATTTAGAGTCTCTCTCTTGACAAAAACAGAACAGCATCTCACTCTTTTATCTTCTTTCTCTCGGTTCACCCACTCTTTTTTTCTTTCTCTCAGTCTCATAACCCTTTATGACCGATTGTGATTGTTTCTTGTTTAACTGAACTTCTCTCAATTATCTCTTCCGTTTATTTAATTATTACTCTTAACTTTATCTACTCACCATAAGATCATGCCACTTGTCACTAATCTATTCATTCTTCCTTCCTTTAATGCCAAGTGTCCTCTTTCTTTTTATTCCATGCATTCATTTCATTCTTTTTTGTTTTCGTGCTCGAAACCATTTTCGATCTATCTAAAAATTATACGAAAGTTAAATTTGTACAACCAGAACTTTTAAAAAAATTCTATTTACACCTACGGTCACTAAAAAAATCATTTCATTACTTCACAAATCAAATCATTCCCGATCCTATCCGAGAATTTTACTAAAATCTAATTTACACATCCGGTATTGAAATTTATTTCATTTCTCTCTAAATACTATCTACGGGACACTAATCGAATAGAGTACTTCTGTCCAATATACTTTGGATCACTTAAAATCTCTTCGAATAGACTTATCTTCATTACGCTTCAGATTCGCTTAACTTTAATACTAATTCTAGGACTTTTGATTTGCTAGATCCGTTTTCTGAAAATTACTATTCATGTAGATACTATTCACAAAAAAATTTTTATTTCTCTTTAGAATAGGAAAGTCTAGCTCAAATGGTACACATCCTGAATTTTTATGTAAAGACTCTACCTCACAGTCTTGGCAGGCCAGTCCAGTGCAGACACCACCCAGCTTGCAGCTCGCTGCTACCCTAGCCTACTGGACAGGTATTGTCCTCTCCCCTATAGGGTTTTACTCGCCTCTCACACCCACTCGAACTCATGATCTAGGGGCTAAATACATAGGGAATGCGGGGTCTAGCTCAAATGGTATACACCATGCATTTCCATGTACTTAAACCCTCAGGTCATGGATTCGAGTGGGTGTGAGAGGCAAGTAAAACCTCATGGAGAAGGGGACAGTACCTATCCAGTGAGCTAGAGTAGCAGCGTCGCAAGCTGCGAGCTGGGTAGTGCCCGCACTGGATCGGCCTACCAAGACCGTAAGGAAGCGAGGTCTATGATCGTGTGGCAAGGCCGTTACATGAAAATATGTCTTTTTATGTAACGGCCCTACCTCACGGTCTTGGCAGGCTGGTCCAGTGCAAGCACCACCCAGCTCGTAGCTCATGGCTGTCTTAACCCATTAGAGTATTATCCCCTCCCCCATGGGGTTTTACTTGCCTCACACACCTGCTCAAACAAATGATCTAGGGGTTAAATATATAGGGAATACAGGATGTGTACCATTTGAGCTAGTGCCGGTACACACCTACATTCCCCATATATTTAGCCCTTAGATCATGGATTCGAGCAGGTGTATGAGGCGAATAAAACCCTATAGGGGAGAGGATAATACTTGTCCAATGGGTTAGGGCAGCAACGAGCTGCGAGTTAGGCAGTGCCTACACTGGACCAGCTTGCTAAGACCATGAAGACACGAGGTATAAGACCGTGAGGCAAAGCCATTATACTCACGATTTTCACTTGTAATGGGTGGGTGTGGATTTTATTAAATGGATTAGTTGGGTGGGTGCAGATGCTAAATTTCGAACTTAAAGCAAATTTGGGTTCAAATATGAATAAGGAAAAAAATCCGCTCTGATACCTACGAACCCATAATATTAATTTTTTTATACCATATTAAAATAAATGTATATTTGTTTTTTTATATATTATCCTTAAAAATGACATTCGTTTTAAGGAATGTATATATGTATATATATATAAAGAAAAAATTCAAAATCATAAACATATGTATTTGGCCAATATGTTTTGGCATATTTAGTGTTTTATTTGGGTTTATGGAATCTATGTTCTTTATGTTGATTTTAATTAGAACTTAGTATTTAGGTTGGGTTATTAAGTTAATTCTATTTTGTTGTTGATTTTATTGTTAGAATTATAAATTATATCATTTATGCTTGTTAGGTGATATTTAAGAAAAACAATTTTAGTCTAACAAAAAAAAAAAAAAATTAGTTAAAATATTGTGGGTTCGCAGGTGGTGTTTGGGTTCACTAGCACCCAAACCTGCGAAGTTTTATGAGTTCGAATACAAGTGCAGGTGCATATGTACAATTTTATTACGGGTTTAGGTGCGAGTTTGGGAAAATTCTGTTCAAACCTGACTCGTTGTCATCCTTACCTTGAGGTTTGTTCATAAAACTCTTATATAGAGAAGTTTTGTTATTCTATCTTAACAAGCTAAGACTTACAACTCTAGTTAAACATATTGTTAATGTTGATCATTTCGACTTGTTAATTGTCTAAAATATCCTTGATAAAAAATAAAAAACAAAGAAATAAAAAAAATTGAGAAAATAAAAAGAAAATTAACAAAATGAATTAATAATGAAATTAAATTGAAGGTAGATCGAAAGTTTTAAAACAATAACCAAACAAATAAACTATAATTAGAACTAAAATTGGACGCCACCTTATGTTTTTTTTTTTTTTTTTTTTTTTCAAGTAAAAAAAAAAAAACCAAAAAAAAAAAACAAACAAAAACAAAAACAAGATCAAAATGAAATCAATGCAAATCAATAATCAATACTAACATAATTACTTTGAATATTAAAATATTTAGTAAAATGGTTTAGTGATTTGTTAATTGTTTAGTGTAATGATTTGTATTGATTCCACTTTGTTCTTTTTTTTTTTTTTTTTCTCTTTCTTTTTTCCTTAAAAAAGTTGGCTTCCAATTTTAATTTTCGTTATAATTTTATAGATTTTTTTCGTTTTAACTTTTTTACCATTTTGTATATATTTTGTTCCATCTCCAATTTAATTTGATTATTAATTCATTTTCTGTTAATCTTCTTTTTTATTATTTTTTCATTTATCATTTTATATTAATGATATTTTGGACAATTAACAAGTCAAAGAAGTTAATGTAACAAAATATTTAACGATAGTTAGGTTTTAGGGTTGTTATTTTAGAAAAATGAAACATCCCCATCTATGCGTGTTTTAGACAAACCTAAAGTAGGTGACAATAATTTCTTAATTTCTTCTTAAAGGTATGTAGACTTGACTTTCTGGTATCTGTTTCCACATTATTAGTCTTAAGGGCGTGTTTTAAATGGAGGTACAATTGACTTAGTGGTCTCTTTCACTACACTGTTACTCTTAAAAATTTGTTTAAATTATTTGTGGACTTAATTTGGTGGTTTATTCAAGGTAACAGAGCTAGATGAGATAAGTTGATCGTTTTCCACTAATATTTACAAATTGAGAGAGAAAAAAAAAAAAAGAATTTGTGTCAGAAGACAGTACATATATGTCCGAATTACAAATTTTTCCCCTTAAAGAAGGTTGGCTTCCAGTTTTAATTTTAAATATAATTTTATAGGTGTTTCGTTTTTAATTTCTTATATTATTTTTGCTTTAAAATTTTTGTTACATCTCCAATTTAATTCATTATTAATTCATTTTTTGTTAAGTTTCTATTTTTCTTAATTTTTTTGGTTCTTCTTTATTTTTTATTTTTATTTTATGTTAACCATATTTTGGACAATTAATAAGTCAAAGAAGTCAACATAACAAAATGTTTAACCATAGTTAAGTTTTAAGGGTGTTTTGTAGAATAACGAAACATCCCTATCTAAATGTCTTTGAAACAAACCTAAAGTAGGTGACTATAATTTCCTCTTTAAAGATATGCAAACTTGACTTTTTGGTATCTATTTCTACATTATTAGCCTTAAGGGTGTGCTTTAAAGGGAAGCACAATTGAGTTGGTGGTCCCTTTCACTACATTGTTATTCTTAAAAAGTTGTTTAAATTGATTGTAGCCTTAACTTGATGGTTTAGTTCAAGGTAATACAGCTAGTTAAGATAAGTTGATTGTTGTCCACTAATATTTTTAAATTAAAAGAAAAATAAAATTGTAGAAGATATAAGAACATATCTATTTGTGTTACATCACATGACATAATGCAATTGATACAAGTATTAATCTAATTCAATTGCAGAAGTTCTCCTTTACAAGATACCTAAAATTAACAAGTATAACAAAATATATTATTTGAAACCAACAAGAAAATAGATATTCTTTCCTACCAATCAAATAATAGCGTGCTTTAAAGGCACGAAGACTTGACTTAGTGATCTCTTTCTCTACATTATCATTATTAGGGATGTATTTATTAATTATGTAATTTAGGTATGTAGACTTGACTTTGTGGTTGATTTTACCAATCAAATAATAGCATGCTTTAAAGGCATGGAGACTTGACTTAGCGATCTCTTTCTCTACCTTATCACTATTAGGGTTGTATTTAATAATGGAGTGAATTACACAACACTCCCCCGAGATTTGTTTAAAAACAGATAAAAATATAGTTATTCTTTAATTGCATAAAACCCCATGCTTAACAATGGTTTTTGTCACCGTTAACTAAACGAAGGACATTTTGGTCATTTCACCATGTCTCTCTCTCTCTCTCATGTCACCCATTCATCATCACCGGTCAATACATCACTTCTCACTCACTGTCAACACTCTCAGTCTCTCTCTCTCTCTTCTTTATTCCCTCTCTTCCTTTTCTTTCTTCAGTTCGTTCCTCTACACAGCTCCGTCCGTCTCCATCATCGCACAATTCCACCGTCATTCCTCCAGTCCGTCCGTCTCCATTGTCGCACAGCCCTACCGTTGTTCCTCCAGTCCGTCCATCTCCATCGTCGTTCCTCCAGTCCATCTGTGTCCATCGTCGCACAGCCCCATCGTCGTTCCTCCAGTCCATCCATCTCCATCGTCGTTCCTCCAGTCCGTCTGTCTCCATCGTCGCACACCTCCAGTTCGTTCCTCCAGTCCGTCCTTTTCCATGTCCACCATCGCACGGATTTGGCTTCTGGTTCCTCCAGTCCGTCCTTCTCTTCCATCTCCACCAGTTGGATTTTGTGGTGTTTGTCTATTGTTATTATTGTTGATTTGTTCACATTGTTGTTGCTGCTGATTTTGTTGTTGAAGAATTACGATGATGTTGATGAAAAATGGTATTTGTTGTTGATTTTTCTATTTTTGATGAATAAAAAATATGGGTTGATGCATTTGATGATATTGATTTAGATGTGTTGATGATATATATATATTTTTTTTAAGATCCGGGCAAATCTTGAAGATCTGGATGTAGATCATTATAAACTTGAAGTTGGATTCAGATGCATTTGATGAAGAATAACTGTTGATCGTTGTTGATTTTTTTTTTTTTTTTAATTTTAAGTTTTTCCTTTTTTTTAAGATCCTGAGGGTATTATAGATATTAATCTAAAATTCTGGTCAAATCGTTAAAGTTGACAGAAGTCAACTGATGATATGGGGGTTTGATGTAATAAAAAGATAAATGTGTTTTTATCTGTTTTTTGACAAACCTTCGGGGGATTTCGTGCAATTACTTCTTAATAATGATGTAATTTAAATGGTATGCAGACTTGACTTGGTCGTTGACTTCAGCGTAACTGAACTAGTTGAGATAAGTTGATTGTTGGACAATTAACAAGTCAATTTAACAAAATATTTAAGCACAGTTAAGTTTTAGAGGTGTTATCATAGAATAACGAATCATCCTCATCTAAGTGTCTTATAGACAAACCTAAAGTGGGTGACAATAATTTCTTATTTAAAGGTATGTAGACTTGACTTTGTGGCATCTGTTTCTACATTATTAGTCTTAAGGGCGGGCTTTAAACGTAAGCACAATTGAGTTGGTCTCTTTCACTATGAATCTAGTGTTTAAATCCAATCCCATATTTAATATGGTGCACAAACGCGCCATTGTTGGTTTCAAATCTGCCCGCTAGAATTTTTGAAAATTGTGTGAAAGGGAAAACTTCATTTGAGCTTGTTGTAATCATATCATGTAATCAACCATTAATGGCATTGAACCAACATCATTGAGAGAGACGTAATTGAAACCGAGACACTAGACTGCTTACCATGCACGCACAAGTACCTTTCCTTGCGAAGATATTACTTCTTGAATGCAGAAAATAAGAGATCGCCCAGTCAAGTCTTCTTGAGTCTTTGGACATGTGCATGGTGGTAGCATTCATTCAAGTCCGCTTCGCTTGTGGGTTCAACAATAACTGCTTTACAGTAATAAAAGTGTCAAATTTGTTGAATCTTCTCCCAAGGTAACTATTCATGAAATTGATATTATTAATCATGGTATTTAATTGGATATTTAATTATAATTATTTAAATTTGTATGAATATGTAGTCATTTAGCTTGAGCTTCTACGAGTCAAGTGGATGGTTCAAGTAAGAGTGGAAAATGGTACAAATTAATGCATTGATTAGGCAACGGAGAAATGGAAGCGAAGCTGAACTCGACTGCACGGATCCGCACCCAGATTCATTGGACATGCTTCTGCATGGTAGTGGCATTCATTCAAGTCTATTTCGCATGTGGGGTCAACATTAACTGCTTTGTAGAATATACTACTGGACATGAGTTGATGGGTTGTTGAAATTTCTTCTTCCCCTTCGTTTCATCTCAGTCCATTGATCAATTGACATTTAAAAAAAAATAATAACGAAATGACTGTTTATTCCTTCAAACTATTGAAATTGTAAATTAATGTATTAGAGAAATAAATATATATAATTGTATATTTTTTAAATTGTTATTATTATTGTATACTCCTAAGAATATATATCATTGATGATCGATTAAAGAGTGCATTAGGAAAAATATCAAAGATATTAAATTTAAGTAATATATTACGCAACTAATATTATAATAAAAAAAAAAGAAGCAAAGCATGAAAATTTTAAGTAAAATTTCAGATCTTACATATGAAATAAAATTATTACATATGTAATATTTGAATTAAAATATAAATATAAAAAAGAAAATATATATAATAGATTTAGAACGAATATGAATTTATTTTGATATAAAAGAATTAATAAATGAATATATATATATATATTTATAATTTTTTTTCCAATGTGCGCTAGGTTGGCTTGATAATCGGTCCCTGTGTGGAAGTGATGATAAAAAAGGTTGATGAAAAGGGATCTCTATGGATGGTTCTACTACGAACTTTTGTCCCTGTTTGTGGCTCCCTTGCATTTGGCACATGTGCAGGTACCTATCTTTGTCTTTGAAGCACTTACACAGTAAGAGACACACTAAAGCAGTAATATACAACACACAGCAAACACTGACATAAATTATATTTATAGTTTTTTCATCGTGGCCTACCCAAGCCCACACACGTGCTGCTTCCCTGTTTAAGATATTTGCTGATGGTCTCAAAATCCTTTCAACCGCGCATTCAATGGATAAGTAGGCTCTCTTAAACAATTTAGCTTATAATAATCATTTTTTGATTAGTTGAAAATTAATTTTTAGTTTTTCATACCGTATAAAAATTAATTTACATTCCCATTTTACTGTCCCTTTTTTTTTTCTTTTTTTGTCCCTTTTTCATTCACTATTACTTAAGATTACATTCACAACTTATGTTTTCATTTATTTATATTGTCATACAAAGTTGATATTATAAGTAATATAACCATTTAAAATTACCGTATTATTCTTTTTTCTTTCTCATTTGATAAAATGAGAACATGCATGTCTTTTATAAAGTTCTCAATACTTTCGTAATCTAGGTTTCAAACATAAATAAAATTTAACAGTTCTTCGTGTTAGGATAATATGCCTTAAGAGCTTGTAATTTATAAAAATTTAAATTAAATAATAAGTAAAATATATTTATTTTATTCAATTTATGTACATTTGTGAAATGTTTGTTTTATACAAGTATCATATAATATCCATAATTACTTATATAGTCTCAAACTAAGTATATAAGTGTTATATACAAGAGGATTTAGTTTGAGATCAGTAATCTAAAGAGTCCGTAGAAAGTAAACAAAGGTGGATACTTTGCTTGTGGTAAATCTACAATTGCGGTCTATTTTGTATTTGATCCAATGATCTTATCGGGGATCGTTTATGGGGCGACATGAAAATGGAGGCACCTTATATAATAGAGATTATATAGGACTGAACTACGATAAAATGATTTTCTTATTAATATCCGTTAAAAAAAAAATTCATATTTATCAACTAGATGATTATATATGGATCGATCTTAATCCTGAGTGTTTTATGAACTTCAATTTATTGAGTCATATCTTTTTATTTATATGGGTGAGACTGTTATAACTTTATGGTCAATAAACTTCGTACTTTGGAGATGTGATTTAATAAACGGCTGAGAACATTCTACACAATAGTGAAATCCACTCCTTCTTACGAGAAGTAGATGAATAGTTCCCTTAAGTGTTCATTCGGGTCTTGAACAATAAGAGCGTTCAACTTTCTATTTATAAATAAATGAAAAGATAAATTCATAAGTTGTTATGAATATATTGTTCGTTAGATAATTAATGGTACTTAACAGAATAAGATATAATTAGAGAGATATAACGGACTTTAATGACCTAACTCTAATTATGAACTACTCGTGGAGGATTGAACCATATGAAATGATTAAATTGATGGATACTGAAAATTCAGATTATATAAAACATCTACAATTTTGAGAGTATAACCTTAAGTTTTTAGTGGAGTAACTTTAAGGTTTATAATAGTGAATTATTTAATTAAAGAGTTTAACTAGTAATTTCAATATTATTAGAGCTCAAATTGTAGGTCCATTTGATCTCGTTGCTAGCTCATAACCACATAAAGAACAAATAGAAGAACATAATTTGATTGTCCAATTATAAGTGTACACACAAATTTTATGAACATATTTACGAATAATTTAAATAATTTTATTATTTAAATATATATAATTATTTAATTCATTGTTAATTATCTGTAGAGGTTATAAGTTCAATTTTCAATGGTGTCATCAAATTATTTATGATTCAGAATAATTTAATTTAATTAGAATTAGATTCCATATTAAATTAAATTAAAGAAGTTTTAATTTAATAGGAATTAGATTTCATATCAAATTAAAAGTAAAGAGTTCTAAACCAATAAGCAATTTGATTTCATATTGGATTTGAACTACATTTTGCAATTTAAATAGGAAATTGCATTCCTTATTAAATTAGAAAACTCTAACTTACCATTATAAATTGTGTTTTTTGTTGGTAACAAAGTAGAGAGAATAGAGAGAATTTTTTGGCAACTTAAACCAAAAACTTCTATTAATTAAAAATACTATATTGTCTCAAAAGAAATCAAGAAAATGTTTTTTGATTTCTACATAGTAATCTTTTATAAAAAGATTTCGTGATTTAATTCTTTACGATTGTGCCCATACACATAGTTTCTTTTGTGAAAAGTCATAGTAAGGAAGATTAGGTGATGAAAAATCTGTGAATCAAAAGGGATCATATTAATTTTCATGCAAGGTTAGATTCGATTTTATTAATTTAGTTATTGAATTGTTATTACTAACATCGATCAGATACGTTTTTATTTTTAAAAAAAATTAAAATTCACGTTTCCGCATTAAATTCAAAATCGATTTTTCCCTTCACTTAATAATAGTAATATACAAAAAAAGACCACCAAATCAAGTCTAGATATTTTCAAAACACATTTTTAAGACCTCAGTAGTCAAGTCTAGATAATTTGTGTAATGTCTATTAGTCAAAATTTAAATATGAATCTATTGTTTAAATCCAATCCCATATTTAATATGGTGCACAAACGCGCCATCGTTGGTTTCAAATCTGCCTGCTAGAATTGTTGAAAATTGTGTGAAAGAGAAAACTTCATTTGAATCTGTGGGCTTGTTGTAATTATGCTATGTAATCAACCAGTAATAGCATTGAACTAACATCATTGAGAGAGACGTAATTGAAACCGAGACACTAGACTGCTTACCATGCACGCACAAGTACCTTTCCTTGGGAAGACATTACTTCTTGAATGCAGAAAATAAGAGATCGCCAAGTCAAGTCTTCTTGAGTCTTTGGACAGACTTGTGCATAGTGGTAGCATTCATTCAAGTCCGCTTCGCTTGTGGGTTCAACAATAACTGCTTTACAGTAATAAAAGTGTCAAATTTGTTGAATCTTTTCCTAAGGCAACTATTCATGAAATTGATATTTTTAATCTTGGTATTTAATTGGATATTTAATTATAATTATTTAAATTTTTATAAATATGTACTCATTAACTTGAGCTGATACGAGTCAAGTCGATGGTTCATGTAAGAGTGGAAAATAGTACAAGATAATGCATTGATTAGGTAATGGAGAAATGGAAGCGAAGCTGAACTCGACTGCATGGATCCGCACCCAGATTTGTTGGACATGAGTTGATGAGTTGTTGAAATTTCTTCTTCCCCTTCGTTTCATCTCTCTCTCCTACTAGAAGTTTTACACAAAGATTGTGTTAATCAGTCCATTGATCAATTGACATTTGAAAAAATAATGAAATGACTGTTTATGAGAAATAAATATATATAATTATTATTTTTTAAATTGTTATTATTATTGTATACTCTTAAGAATATATATCATTGATGATTAAAGAATGCATTAGGAAAAACATCAAAGATATTAAATTTAAGTAATATATTATACAATTAATATTATAATTTTTTTTTTTAAAAAAAAAAGAAGCAAAGCGTGAAAATTTTAAGTAAAATTTCAGATCTTATTTATGAAAATTAATTTTTAGTTTTTCATACCATATAAAAATTAATTTACATTCCCATTTTACTGTCCCTTTATTTTTTTCGTTTTTCATTCACTATTACTTAAGATTACATTCACAACTTATGTTTTCATTTATTTATATTGTCATATAAAGCTAATATTATAAGTAATATAACCATTTAAAATTACCGTATTATTCTTTTTTCTTTCTCATTTGATAAAATGAGAACATGCATGCATGTCTTTTATAAAGTTCTCAATACTTTCGTAATCTAGGTTTCAAACATTAATAAAATTTAACTGTACTTCGGAGTTGCCGGAAGAGTGCAACATAAGAAATGAACAACACACATCAAAGATAATTATAATAAAGTGTATTAACCATATATGTTTGTTCTTTGGAAATGAAAAAACATATATGCTAATATTTGAATGTGTATATATATATATATATATATTGGTATATCTAAGGTATGCATACACTTGACAAAATAAATGCGTAATTGTAATATAAAATATGTGATTATAATTGATTATATATGATTATAACTAAATATGTGTGATTATAATCAGTAAATATGATTATATTTATTAATTATAATTACACATATTTAGTTGTAATCATATGTAATATATTACAGTCACATATCATAGAATGTAATTATGCATTTTTTTGTTAAGTGTATACATACCTCAGATGTATACTAGAATGTGCATATATATATATTTTATTTTTTGCAGATGAGTATAGCCTAGGGAATTAATCGTGCAAAGAAACATTTAAGCAAAGTAGTTTATGCATTTAATGAACAAAATTCAACTTGAGTTACTTTAAAACATAAACAAATATGTCTTGTTATACCTCATACTTATTCTTATTATACATACCACTCGAGTTCAAAATATTAAACATATATTATCCATACATGTTTTGGAAAACCAAAAACATGAAATGAACATGCAAATTAACATAAATGAGCAGGTACATGCATAGTAATTAACCAGATTTATGCCATTTTACGAAAGCCATAAATCATTAAGTACTAGCACTAGTAGTGGGAAACGGAGGCAAAGTTACATCCATAGTGCCTTCTAACATCAAGATCACACTTTTCATGGAAGGACGAACAGTTTGATCATCTTGAACACACGACAATCCAACCTTCACCATCCTTTCTAGGCTTTTCATGTCTACTTCTTCCTCCTGAACAAGCTTATCCAACTCTCCTGTGACAAAGCACTTGTACACCCAAGTTGAAAGCAGCACTTCATCTACCGTTGCAACATTCACCTCTATATTGCTTCTACAACATATGATCTCCAAAAGCACAATACCAAAACTATAAACATCTGATTTTGTAGATACTAAAGCGTTTTTTTGCCATTCAGGTGCCATGTAGCCTCTAGTCCCTTTCACTTCAGAAATGGTTTCGGTTTGAATAGGCATCAAAATATTTGCCAAGCTAAAATTGGAGATTTTAGCAGTCCCTGAATCATCAATAAGTATGTTCTTAGGCTTAATATTGCAATGAACTATTTGAACCTGACACTCCTCATGAAGATAGAGGATTCCTTTTGCCACGTCTAGTGCGATTCTCACTCTTTCTTTCCAAAGAGGATGCTTTTCTACATTGAATAAGAAATCCACAAGAGATCCTTTACTCATGTATTCATAAACAAGAAGCTTCCTTGAGCCTTCTATGCAAAATCCAAGCAAACGAACCAAGTTCCTATGATGGGTTTGTCGAACTGCAGCCATTTCGGTTTGGAACTTCCTTTCTCCATCTTCTTCAAAATTCTCTAATCGCTTTACAACTACCGTTTTTTCCCCCTCATTTATAGTCCCTTTATAGATTGCCCCAAAACTACCCGTTTTCAACTTTTTGTTAAATCCACCTGTGACTTGCACGAGCTCATTATAAGAAAATGATTTAAGAGTAGTGAACTCTTGCTTTAGACCCAATTTTGAATTTGCAGGAAGCCTTTTATACTTATTAACTCGAACTTTGTATACAAGGTAGCTATAAATTACCATCAGGAAAAACAGGAAGGTGATAGAACCCAAACTTGCTCCAAGATTTCTGATAAAGTCTTTCTTGCTTTCCTCCACGACCGGTTGCATACTAAGACTGCCATTTTTGGAACTCCACTTGATAAAGACAGTACCAGACTCATTTTCACCTTTCATCCCAAATACAAGCGGAAGGTTGAGTTTGGCACATTTTCCATTATCATGATAAGCAGCTCCACAATGACAATCTTCGAGGCAAGACTTGCTGCAGTTTTCCTTATTCACTGATCGCAGAGAATAAGGCACTCCGCCCAACTTTGTCTTCGCCATGTTAGTAATCTTGTAAAATTGTGCTGGATCATTTCTATGACATCCTTCTTCGTCAATGAAGTTTCTTGAGCAGCCCATGGACCTCATACGAGGGTCAATGTAATCAAACCCATCAAAGCAGTGACAGTCTGCTCCGTTGCTGTTTCTAGCACAAAAACTATTAAACCCACAGAAACCTTTCACTTCACATTGGTTCTGCATTGCAGACCACTCAAGGGTCATGTTGGAGCTACCATCGATCTTGAAGTGATGCAAGTAGAGCCTTAAAATCCCATCAGCATCAAGTGTTGCTCGATAAAGCAAAGTCTCGTTCATGACTGATTTGTATGAGATCCTGGCTATAACTTGTACGGTCAAGTGGCCTCTTGTAAGCTGTAAAACTCCACCTGTAAGATTCAGACAGCTATCATATGGTTGATAATCCATAGATAATCCATAGATTTCCCAATAAATGTCCCGAGGTGTACTAATTGGAGAACTGTGGTTTGCAGGGTAGGCCACTAGTCTCACTTGGACAAAATCGTTGTGTCGGAGCAGTATGTCTACTACTTCGAGATAAAATCGTCCTCTCGAGCGGTCAGATGTTGATTTACTTGAAAACAAGTATTCCGATGTGCTCTGCCCGCCTAATAGTGTGTCAGTCGGGGAGGCGAAGCTTTCCCAAATGACTTCAGAATTGTTGCTGTAGATAACAAAATTTCCAGAATCCTTCATTGAAGCTGAAATACCTTGCTTATCACCTAATTCAGCGATCTTTCTCTGATCTTCATGTTGGCCTGTTCGAAGAAGAAGCTCGCCATCTTTGGTGAATTCAATCGTAGAATTTGACAAGACTGGTGGGTCATCTCGATTAGCAGTCCAAACCACAGTGATATTATCACGATTATCAACCAGCCAAATTCCAACTGCAAACCCGTTGCCTTGTGGATAGAAACCAAATGCAAAATGGCGCGAAGCGGAAAGCCACGAACTGCGGTTAGTTTTGGGTCGGAGTGAAGATCCTCTGCTAATTAAACTTGTGTTTTCTGCTTCAACTTTCATGAGCTGAGAAAGCACAAAAAGTGATAAGCACATGATAAATACTTGTATTGAAGCCATCAGAGAGATTTTGCAGAAATTTAGTTTGTTACTTTTACAAATACATTACTTCAAAGTTTAAAGTCCTTGAAGCCTGATTTCTGTGAAGAAATTGTGAAAAAGTCAGTCTTGACTTTTCTACAGTAAAATAGCCTTATCCATATTTAATGAAAGTCTACTTCAGCTTCAGCAA
Organism: Dimocarpus longan; assembly: GCA_022984855.1. NCBI lineage: Eukaryota > Viridiplantae > Streptophyta > Magnoliopsida > Sapindales > Sapindaceae > Dimocarpus > Dimocarpus longan. Next base: position 20,025,822 of record CM041019.1, on the reverse strand, counting down.
AGTAGACTAACCTTCAGTAGACTTGCCTGTACCAATTGTGACATTTTTAACTAAGTCTTATATTTAATGAAAGTTTTATCTTCAAAATTTAAAAATAATACCATCTGAAATTTCTCTCATTCTCACTCATGGCCTCACCATATGTTGTTTTAATACTCTTCCTATTCTTATTGCAAGCCATTAAAGATACTGCTCAGCAAAACCAATCAAAAATGATACACCTAGGATCTTGGTTGTCTCCCTCCACTGAAAACCGATCATGGACCTCTCCTTCTGGCCGATTCGCATTTGGGTTCTATCAACAAGGCAGTGGCTTCTTAGTGGGATGCTGGTTAGTCACTCGTCCAAATGTTACTGTCGTTTGGACAGCATATCGAGATGACCCACCCGTGCCATCAAATGCTACGCTTACACTGACCATGGAAGGCAAGCTCGTTCTCTCAACTGATAAGGATAAAGTCATTGCTAATACGTATGAGTCTGCCTATTTTGCTTTCATGTTTGATTCCGGTAATTTTGTACTCTATAATAGAAGCTCTGGTGTCATCTGGTCAAGTTTCGACTTTCCTACAAATACAATCTTGGGTGGACAAAATCTATATACCGGGTCCGAACTGATTTCCGATCTATCTGAAACCAACAGCTTATCTGGACGGTTTCGCCTGAAGATGCAAAAAGATGGAAATCTTGTTTCATATCCCACAAACACCATAGATGATGATGAGACCACGGAGGCTTATTGGGCCAGTGATTCAGCTTATCGTAAAGGAAAGATTCACTTACATCTTAATTACACGGGTGATCTAGTTCTCCTCAATGATAGCATGTCTATCATCAAACAGTTAACGACGGACAATGATTATTTATCTTCATACAACAGTTCAATCATCTACCGTGCAACGCTAGATTATGATGGAATTTTTCGGTTGTATTCTCATTTTTTCTCTGAAGTTGGGTATAACACATCCACCCAATTTAGTGCACCAGAAAACAAGTGTCAAGTGAGTACCTTCTGTGGTTTAAACAGCTACTGCACATTATTTGATGATCAACCCGCCTGTTATTGTCTTCCTGGTACTGAACCTGTTGACTCTAATCAAACGTTCAGTGGATGTCAGAGAAACTTTAGTGATGAAAAGTGCGGAGAAAGTACGGAAGGTTATTACATGGCTCGCATGGAGAAGATGACATGGAATCATTATCCATATCTCATAGAAACAATGTCAGAAGCAGGTTGCCAAAATTCCTGTTTGGAGGACTGCAATTGTGATGCTGTGCTGTATTCTTCAGGAGGCTGCGCAAAACACAAGCTTCCACTTAAATCTGCTAGGAGAGAGGCAGCACAATCATCGGGCGTAGTAGCTTACTTCAAGATGGGTTCAAAAAGCATCATCAGACCATCAATCAGAGTCACAAGCAAGAAGGCCATCATACTAATTCTTGTTATCACATTAGTGTTTGCGACTTGTTCGTGTGTTTTCCTTGCAACCTCAGGCTATTTCGTGTTTAAGCATCGAGTCCTTAAATACAAGCGGCTGCTGGAAACCAGAAATTACTGTGGCTCAAGTGAAGAGCTTAGTCTACGCTCATTCTCTTACAGTGAGCTGAAGAAGGCAACCAATGGATTCAAACATTTGTTGGGGAAGGGTTCTTTTGGTGCAGTTTACAAAGGCTCCTTTCAGAAAGGGGAAAAACTTGTTGCGGTCAAGAGGTTGGAGAAGGTAGTGAATGAAGGCGAAAGGGAATTCCAAGCGGAAATGCATGTAATAGGTCGAACACATCACAAGAACCTGGTTCGGCTGTTCGGTTACTGCGCTGAGGGCTCAAAGAGGCTTCTTGTCTATGAATACATGAGCAATGGCTCCCTTGCAGACCTAATTTTCCACTCCCAAAACTCCCCTATTTGGAATGAGAGAGTGAGAATCGCATTAGATGTTGCTAAAGGAATCCTCTATCTCCATGAAGAATGTGAAGCACCCATCATTCATTGCGATATAAAGCCTCAAAACATCCTCATGGATGAATCATGGACAGCTAAAGTCTCAGATTTTGGTCTAGCAAAATTGCTAATGCCTGATCAAACAAGAACTTTTACATTAATTAGGGGGACGAGAGGATACTTGGCTCCTGAATGGTATAAGAACGCTCCAATATCTATAAAAGTAGATGTTTATAGTTTCGGAGTGATGCTTCTGGAAATAGTATGCTGCCGAAAAAACCTGGAGGTTGATACATCAACACCAGAGGAAATAATTCTGACTAAATGGGTTTACAAATGCTTCATTGGTCGAGAGCTGAAGAAGCTTGTACGTGATCAAGAAGTGGACAAGAAAATATTGGAGAACATGGTGATGGTGGGGCTTTGGTGTGTCCAAGACGAACCAGCACTCCGTCCATCCATGAAGAGCGTGGTCTTGATGTTAGAAGGCATCACTGACATTTCCATTCCTCCATGCCCTACAGGCCCTTCTATGTTCTAATTAATTAGTCTTTTTGATTACATCGTAATATGTTTGTTATAGTCGCAAACTGAATTTTCTTTTTTCCGTTTTCTCATTGATGTAAGAATTCTGTAAGATCATGTACTTTTAGAGGGGAAAAAAAACTATGGTCTGTACTCTATAATAATCTTAAAATTAAAAAAAAAAAAACATATAATATTAATATTTTGTTTTACCATTTATAAATATGATAATCAACGTAATAAACGAGATAGGTTATTCACACCGGATAATACTGTATACAAGTGAAAGGCCAACTCGAGCGAGTCGAATCAGTCATCCACCTCCACAAACAAAATAAACAACTATAATCCACCATCATGTAATCGCTCAGTACCTCCGTTTACCGTCGTTGTCACCATACACGCCAAGGTCGGTGCCAAGTCTTCCTCTGTCACAAATCCATATGAGCGCATTAGTGTGCAATTTATTTTTTCATTTTTTCAATTATTATGTCGTAATTGTTTTGTTTTGATTTCAAAATGTAGATGTAAGTGATGAGGCAGTAAGGGGTGCAAATAGACGTGATGACCAAAGACGGTGAAGCTAACGCGGCACTTCTCGATTACATGAGCTCGGTGAGTGCATTTTTCTCTTTAATATTTGTTTTAATGCCAATTTAGTTAGTTTGGTTGTAATTTCATGAAGCTTTACTTCGTATATTTCATGTAGTTATTGACAAATTATATCCGATATTGTTATTTGCATAATGACTTAACTGATTGTTTAACTGTGAAGCTTAATCTTTAAAGAAGAAAGAATCTCTTTTACAAAATGAATATCATCTGCTCATACATCATAACAACATCAAAATCGAAAAGACTTTTGTAAAACTCTTATGGATCACTAGAGGTACGGTTCCTGAAACAAAATTAGTTTAATGAATAGATGAATCCAATTTCTAATTCCTTTTCATTTCGTTTTCCAAAGAAAACGAAAATTGAGAAACTTGAAGAATACTTTTCTAATTAAAATAGGAAAACAAATGTTTTTATTCTCATTAAACTGGGTATTGTGGGCGGCCCATCCCACCTATGGGTTGGCCAAGCCCATTAGAAAATTATCCGTGTTTATTTTTTGAGAAATTATGAAAAATGACCCATTTGAAAGATGGATTTCAAAACTAACCTTTTTTTTTATGTGAAAAAAAAATCTCAACCTTGAAGTTGAGATTGATTTGAATTAATATTATGATTCACAACCTAAAAGTTGAAATTCCGAACCTAGAGGTTGAGATTCTTTACCTTGAGGTTGAGATTTAAAAAAAAAGAGTTAGTGTGCAAATGGGTTATCAAAAAATGGTCATTTATCAACTAAACCCTTATTTTTTTAAAAAAAAAATGAGCCCAATAATTCAATTTTGTATGATCATACCAAATCATATAAATTAGGGATCAATCGAGCTAGAGTGGCAATATTTTCACCTCTGAAAAAATTTGTATGTGCAACCCAAATTAACATTTTTTCAAACGTTCAATATTACCTTTAAGTAAAATTATTAAAATGCTAAATAATTTATAAATACATCGATAAATTATTAATTAAAATATCATGTATATTATAAAACCCTTTTTAGTTTCTTGAACTCTAATTTTTCTTCTAAATGCTAATCTTAATATCAAATTCTTTCTAAAAATACACTTTGATTATAAAGTATGGAGAATAAAATAAAATCTTTGAATGAAATTAATTGTGAAATAATAAGTTTTAAATTATTAATTTTTGTTGTTTTTCTCAAGATGACCACACTGACAATTGAAACTTGTGTGTAGACTGAAAGCTTCTAGAAAAATTTGAAAGCTTTCACATCTTTACAGAACATAACCTTGAGTTCTAACTACCCTTATTCTATAAACATAGTTGATGTAATTCTGATTATCTTCTCGAATCTTGGTTCAATCTTATGTTAAAATCAATACACTCAGTTTGGCAAAAAGCAACCGTGACAAGGTATCTCTTTGTCCTGTATTGATGTAGCCTACAAAACTTAACCTGGATGACTTTTCTAGGATTCAGATGCAATCACAAATTTCTTTTATTAAATAAAAAAAGGATAATTTTTTTTCCTTACGAATTTCTTTTGAGAGACAACTAGTGGAGACGAGCTAGAGGTGGACAACGACGGCTTTCGGGTGGCGGATTTCGACTTCTCCCTTTTATGGTTGATTTTTTGGTGTCGGGAGCTTGAATTCTCCTACTTCGCACCGATGATGTAGTGGAGCTTCACCAGACTGTTGGATTTCAACGTCGAGCGGTAAATCTATGATGAAATTATAGTTGTGGAATTTTGTTTTATTTTTATTTTTTAAAATTTGAATTTATAATTGATGTTTTTTTTTTTTTTATATATTTAAAAAGAAAGGGTAATCTTGGTATTCAATAGGGTTTAAAAACAAATAAGAGAAATTTTAAATAATTTATGGGATATCCAAATAAAGGGGGTTCTGCATATAATTTTTTAGGGATGAAAACATCGCCACTCATCTTGCTATTCTACTCTCAAGCTTCAATAGACTCAGTCCAAATCCAATTAACTCTTAATTGAGTGAAACCAACCTATTAATTATAATTTATTCCACTTAAAAACGAAAATTGCACTCTTGAAACAAAATGAAAACATATTTAATATATATTTTACACTAAGCAATTTACAGGAACATCTATCCTCATGAAAAACATCAATAATCTCCATGTGTAAAAACTACTTCACTTTTTCAACTATTTTATTTCATATGACCGTCTCACATCTAATGGATAATTTAATTTCACAAAGAAATCATAATTCAATATCAAATATTAAATACTTACATCAAGATTAATCTAAGAACCTGTAAGACCTATAAGGTGACGTTTACTCTTATTAATAAAAAGAAGAGTCATGATTCTTTATTTATAAATATATGTTTTCTATAATTAATAAATTATAATAAAAAAACTATTAGGAAACTTAGGTCATATAAACCATCACTGATTGATAGCTCAAATATTACAACCAATTATTATAAGTTGCCACTACGGTTGAGCTTGATGCTAATCACCACCACTTGTTCTGTTTGGAGCTGTAATGGTCCTCCATGCTCATCGTCGTTGCCGTAACCACGACCTAATTTCGATGTGCTTTTGGAGGGCAAATTCTCTCAACATCCTTGAGGGTTTCCATGTAATAAATATTCAATATTTGGATGTGAACAACAGCAATTGACACACTTAGGTAGACCTAGTTTTCTCAAAAAAATAAACCTACACAATTCTCCATTGATTCTTAAAGTTCACATCTCTCAATTAAGGCAGTAGAGCACAAGGAAGGAGATGATTTCAAGGAGAATTAGAAGCGATTCTTAAGAGACGTCTTAAAGTTGCTAAATAGGCTAGTGAATGAATGATTAACGTAATTATGCATGATCATTAATAATTAGGTTAAATAAATATATTTGATAGGTTTCTCAATTAAATATGTGGACTGACCAATACAAATATATTTGGTTGAGAATTTAGAGTTCATACATGTGACTAAATCGGTAGGACTCACTATTAGATATTAGTAGCCGAGTTTCTGATTGGTTTTCTAGGTACATGGAATGACCAATATAAGTATAGTAACTAAAGTAGGTTCGTTCACTTGACCGAATCAAAAGTTCTTGCTAATTAGGATTAGGTGAATAAACTTAATTACTGGGTTTTAACTTATCAAAATTGACATAGCATTTGTGACTTAACATTTTCATCACATCATTTGTTTCTTTTGAAGATTAGTGTTTAATTAGCTTTGCCATATGTATCATTGGTTTAGTGTCATTTTTAATTAAATCAATTTCAATTCTTGGTTTTAATTTTCTTTACTCACCATGCTAAGAATTTAATAGGAGTATCACAACCTCTCTATGGGACAATCTTACATCCATTATGCTATAACGGGTGTATAGGTTTATAAATTTTATTATTGACAGTCACCTAAAAAAAAAAAAAAACCATCAATTTTAGTGCCATTACCATGGAGGTTACAATTACATAATTGAGTTTTAGTGCACCTATAATTTTTGTAAAATTGTTTATAGTATATTTTTGTGTTTTTACTTGGTATTTTTATTTTTGTTTTGCAATTAGTGTATGCAAGGTAGGAGATCTCAGGAGTAGGAGTTAGTGTCGCTTAATTACAATATCCAAAGAAGACCGAGATCTTGTACATGCGAAGAACCTATGATGAGACAATCAACTGCTGATTGTAATTAATTGTTTGTAAATAATTTATGTGATAAGTGATGGAAACCAAGAAAGCAAGCCTAATGATCCTTTGAGCATCAATGGAGGGCCTATTACAAAAGCTAGAGCTAAAAGGATAAAGAATGCTTTAAATGGGCTAATTCAAGAGATTTGGGTTAAGAGTCTTGCACAACAAGGGTTAGAAGGTAAGGAGAGGACACCGAGACTTCAAAATATGATCCAAGCTATTTGAAGACTTGGGTGGCTATTTGAAGATATATTGGGTTGGTTTCATTTGTTTATATTAATTTGGGCCTAATTTATTTTGTAGGCTGGTTTAGTTAAGTTAGTTTGTTTAATTAGCTTGTTAAATATCAAACTTTGATATATTTGGGTTTTAATTTATTTTTTTACATATTGAGTCATTAGTTTATGTACTGGACTATCAAATTTAATTATTTTAAGCCAAAACTTAGTTATTTTAAGCTCAAATGGGGTGTATTAAGGGGTTAAGACGTCCATGTAAGGTTTAGAAGTTAGCATTTCATTTATTTTGCCTATAAAAGGCTATGTAAGCTTCAAAATCGAGATAGACATTTTTGGATATAAAATATCAGTTTTCTCTCTTTGTTCTTGAAGAACTTTGAGAATTTATCAAGGTTTAATTTTTGAGTTATCAACTTGATTTATCTCCCTCATTCTTCACTTGTTCTTGGGAGTAACGTCTTTATTATATTGGTTCGTGATTCGCTAATCATTAAGTCAAGGTACTTTCTTTTTATTTTCTTTTATTTGTTTCTGAATTAAACTTTTTGGGTTGTTGAATCAATTGTTTATGGGTGTTGTATTGTTATATACGTGGTTCACATCATTTGGTATCAAAGCTTTAGGTTAATTAATTTGGAATTTACTTAAAAAAAAAAACTCACATCTATTCATCTTTTTCCCGCATAATACTGTGTTTATGTTGTCATATTCTCTTATTCGTTTTTTAACTGTTCACGTCACTATATATTATGTTTTTGTTTTTATCTTGATTTGCAAACTACCAATATTCTTCATTGTGTTTGGTTTTTAGTATTTAAAAAAAAAAAATCAACAGAAAAATAAAAAAGGAAAAAAAATTTCTTAATTGGAGGAGATTGAAATCTTATTTCCTTCTTAACTGAACATCTTACATGTAAGGAAAACCTTTTAAATAATCATTTTCATTTCTTTCTTTTTATGTTTTTAACTAAATAAAAGAAATCAATTTTATTTCTTTTCTATTTTGTTCTTACTTACATAATGAAATAAAATTTATTTCCTTTCCATTCTGGTCTTCCTTAAATCAAAGAGATAAACTTTAGTTTCTTTCTAAATTTTTTTCTTAAAAATCATCTTGTTTCCATTTGTTTCTCACTTTGACCACAATTAATTCCTTTTGTGCTTTCATTGTTTCTTGAATGTCTTTCATGTTCTATTATTTCCTTTCATAAACATGTGTTATTTTCTTATTGAAGATTAGTCAAGGTAATTACTTCAAGGGTGACCTTGGTGTAAACGATTAGTTCTATAAAAAACTTAGAGACAAAATTTTGAGTGTGGATAGAGAGTGTTGAGTTACATCACGAGTGTTGAATAAAAACAAAAGTAACGAGTGATAAACACGTGAGAATTAGAGTGAAATACGTGAGAGAGTGTTGTGAGATTATTTCTTTCTAATATTCTTTATAGGTTTCAATCATGTCTTCGAGTAATGAAAGAGACATTAAAAGAGAAGAAAACATCGATAAGTTAAATGCGCTCAAAACAATGCAGCAACAATTTGAAAGGATAAATGTGGTGTTTAGAAATATTAGAGATCGATTGGAGAGACAAGATGTGAGATCCGGGATTTGCCTTACTGAGCCTTGGCCCAGGTTTGCCCCGCGAGAGCTCACTCACTAGGTACTGTCCCCCCCTCAAAGGGATTTCTTTTGCCTCCCCAGAGTCTCGAACCTGGTGTCTGAGGGCTTAACACCAAATTCATTGCTACTCTGATACCAATTGAGCTATTAAATTGATAGACCCCGATCCTAGTTTCCTTAGAGAATTCATTTTTGGCGATCGGATGAAGAATAAAGAGTCCAAAAATAGTGCAAGAGGTCCGGTTAGAGTTCGATTATATTTATAAGGCCCTGAGTATTGTGTCGAGAAGAAATGAGAATTTTCAGTAAATAGTATTCGAATCCAGATAAATAGTGAATTTTTTTAAAAGTATTCGAAAGTTTGTGTTTAAAATCGAAATTGGACCCGGTTATATTGTTCAGGGTCATGAATTTAGATTCGATGGGAAACAAAAGTTTTTGGTGAATAGTATTTTTCGGACGAAAATTTTCGAATGAATAGTAAAATTTTTGAAAATTGACCTTAAGGGTCGAAAAGGTTTGAAAATAGTATGAGAGTATAGAGGAACAAAAACGAATCAAAAAGAAGACCATTTGAATCAGTTTTAAGCGATCCGAAAACAAATTACGATATTACCCTTTTGAGAGATTAATAGGTTTTAATGAATTTAAATCCAATTGAATTTTTTTCGAAGCATGAGACTGATAGATAAGACACCCAATTAGAGTATTTCATGGTCAATTTGAAGATTAGATGACCATGGAATATTTTCAGAATATTTTTCGGTCAAAGTGAAATTATATCATAAAAAGGGCAAAATGGACATTTTAAGTTAAGTATACATGGATCACGCATGAGAATGATATGCGGAAGTTTCAAGGAGTGTAACCCAAGTGAATGAGAATGAGTGTAAAAATCGAGTTTTTAAGATATAGATACGTATAAAAAGATATCGGTTGATTCGATCAGATTTCGGTTAGGAACATTTCTTTTATCAAGTATATATGAGAGGTATCAGACCTAAATTGAAGTTTATAAAGTCGAATTGGCCATAAGATGTGTGTAGAATATTTGTGAAATATTTTTCAGAAGGATTAGGTATTGAAAGTTCTATTGAAATGAAAATTCACCAAGTGTAAGCCCTCACCCAGATTTATTATTTTATAGTACTAGAAATATTCGAATTGAGTTACGATCGAATCATATGCCTCCAATAGTGTTATTTGAGGCTTATTAGATTTTCATATCGCAAGTCGGATATCGTTTGGCTGACCCCGATACAATTACAAAGTGATTAGGCGAGATTTACGTGTTAATCAAGCGAGGTGAGCTCACGGAATTCAACCAATGAGAAATGAGATAAGTGATTTAAAAAGAAATGGCTATGGATGTGCCACGTGTCATCCATGGATTGGTTGGAAAAATAAGTGGATGAAAATAGGCCAAGTGGACCAATAGAATATAAAATGATTTGTTTTTAGGCACTAGTATAATTAGTGAAAGTTTGAGGTTATTAAATGAGATTTTCTTGAGGGACTTTATAGTAAATGAGCATTAAAATATTTATAAATAAATTTTGTCTCATTTGAGACATTTTTGATCGTGAAATGAGAAAGAAACAGAGAGAGAAGCCGAGTGTTGCCGTGAGAGAAGCCGCGAGCGCGCGCGAGAGAGAGAGAGAGAGGAAGAAAAGGTGATCCGATCCGATTTTCGCCGCGGTTTCTTCACGAAAGTTGTTCCTCGTCATCTCCTCTAGCTAACCCAACAAATTTGAAGCAAAACGGTTGCCTATTTGGTGAGTTATTTCAGTTTAAAGTTTGGTGTTTATATAAAACCCATTTTTATTCTTTCGTTTATTTTCTAATCAGAGATTAGGGATAATAAGAGGGATATATGAGGATGATTTTGGTATGATTTTGGAGTGATTTGGTGGATGAAAAACAGATAAAATGAGAGAGGGAAGTCGTAGAGAAAAATGGGTTTTTATGGAATTTGATCCCGTTTTCGAGTCTAAAGCATTAGATTGATGTTTTAGAGGTTAAGGAATAATCTTTTGAAGTTAGATTTCGAAAACGAAAAGTTTAGGATCTAATTCGGAGCTAAACGGACGAATTGAAGGGTGATTTCTGAAAACCTTCGAAATGCGTTCGTTTAACGTTCGAAACAGTTTATTTAATTATAGTTGGGTGTTAGAACACTAGAAGATTGATTTTTGAAGTTGTCGGAAGTCCGTAGCGAAAAGTGATTTTCATTAGTAAGCGAATCCGGTTGAATTTCGTCCCGAGTTTTTGACGATAAGATTAAGTATTCTGAGGTATTCCTAGGAAAGAATAAGTAGAATTCATGTAGAGAAAATAGATTTCGAAAATCCCGGTTGAATAGAAATTGATATCCAAAAGTTTAGGCTCTAAAGGATATAAATAGAGATAATAGGATTTTTATTGATTTTGAATATTATTTGAATGAGTTAAATGACCCTAAATGGATATTTGATGTTTTAGGGTAAAAGCGGAGACTTCCGGAGGCATACGGAAGAGAATCGGATTTTATCCGAGGATGTGTAGTGAGTGGAACTACAAGTTTTTATTTATATCATCTTAAAGTTTATTTTAAAGTTAAAAGAATTTATTATAAATAGTTATTTATTTATTAATTGAATTAATGTTTTAATTCTAGCATAAAGATTTTAGTTTATTATTTATGTATATGAGAATGTGCTAGAATTAAATATTTTAGGCTTATTGCCTTAAGATTTAGAATATTTTAGTGTATTAAGAAAAAGAAAATTTAATAGCCTATGGTTTATCTTAGCCCCAGTTTAGTACTCGGCCGAATACTCTATACGTGATACGGTAGATGAGAGGAAGTCAGTCAGTGAGATTTGAGTCTAGTCGACTCATGTGTGAGCGAGGTATGAGTGATCCGTATGCACGTATAGAGTAGTGTAGTCGGTCCATAGCGTGGGCCCGCTTTCGACGACTACACATGGTAGATCCCCACTCCTAGTGGTTAGCTAGAGTTTATATGCTACCACGTCAGGAGTAAATATTCCCTGGGTTACCATTTAGGCGAACACCAGAAAAGATTTTTAAGAAAAGAGTTTAAGAAAAGATTTCAGAAAGTTTTAGAAAGAAATTTAAAACGAGATTCAAAAGCAGTTTTTCCCACTCCTAGTGGTTAGCTAGAGTTTATATGCTACCACGTCAGGAGTAGATATTCCCTGGGTTACCATTCAGGCAAGCACTGGAAAAGATTTTAAGAAAAGATTTCAGAAAGTTTTAGAAAGAAATTTAAAACGAGATTCAAAAACAGTTTTTCCCACTCCTAGTAGTTAGCTAGAGTTTATATGTTACCACGTCAGGAGTAGATATTCTCTGGGTTACCATTCAGGCGAGCACCAGAAAAGATTTTAAGAAAAGAGTTTAAGAAAAGGCTTCAGAAAGTTTTAGAAAGAAATTTAGAACGAGATTCAAAAGCAGTTTTAAATGAGTTTTAGAAAGTATTTTAGAAAAATATTTTAGTTTTATTAAACTGTTTTTGAGAGAAATTTAAGTGTAGAAATGAGTTTTAGTTTAAAAGTTACTACCATTCACTGAGTTATACTCACGTTTTTCTTTAAATGTTTTTCTTAAAAATTCTCCCACAGATGCAGGAACTAGTCATCCAGCCGACGAAGTTCAGTTAGATGTGCAGGTGGACGTATAGGATGATACCTAATACATGTATATATGGTGTTATTTTGATCATGTATATGTTTATATAGATAGTTGTAAGTATTTTAAAGAAATTGTGGATGTATTAGTTTAAAATGTTTTATTAAAGTTTTATATGAATCAGTTTTCTGATTTTAATTATTTGGTTGTGGTTGTGTTGTGAAAAATGAGCCGGAGGCTCTGGAAGTTAAGAAATGAATTTCATAGAAGTGTTTTTATAAACTGTATTTGAAACTTGCAGGGTGGCATAGTTTAGAAAACAGACGGTATGCTGCCGGATTTTCAATAGAAAAGCGAAAAATTTGTACCCCTGTCACCTAGTAAACGAGTTTAAAAAGAAGTTTAAAGAAAGTTTCGGTGCTCTGATGGGATTTCTTCGGACCAAAGTTAGGGTTCGTTGGAGTTCTGACAGGGTGCTACGGGGTCTTTCTAGGGTCCAAATGAGGGATTCGGAAAGGGTTCCGTCACAAGATGAGGTCATCGCTAATTTGCAAAGAGGGCAACAAATGAGGACTCCAGAATTGCGTGGTGATGGTAGTGAGTTTGAGGATGATTTTGGGGTATTTTATGGAGATGAATTAGAATTAGAAGATAATGCCTTCAATGCCCATAGGGAACACTTTAGAGGTGTTAGAGATGGACGTAGAAGTAGAGGTAATGGTAATAGGGATAATAGGAATTATAGGATTAGGAACGAGAAAGAAATGTGGAATGATAGGCAGGATAGGGATCTTAGTAGCATAAAGATGAAAATACTCTCTTTTCATGGGAAGATGGATCCCGATGTGTACCTTGAATGGGAGAAACAAGTGGAGTTAATTTTTTAGTGTCATAACTTTAATGAGGAGAAGAATGTGAAGCTAGCCACAGCTGAGTTTGTGGATTATGCTATAGTTTGGTGGGATCACCTTGAGATGACATGAAAGTAGTTATAAGGAGACAATTTATCCCTAGTTCGTATTATAAGGAACTGTACCAACAATTGGCAGGTCTTACACAAGGTTTTAGGAGTATGGAAGACTATTACAAAGAGATGGAGATAGCCATGGTTAGAGCTAATGTGGATGAAGATAGAGAGGCTAATATGACTCGATTCTTACAAGGGTTGAACAAAGACATTGCCAACATCGTAGAGTTGCAACATTATGTTGAAGTGGAGGAAATGGTTCATATGACTATGAAAATGGAAAGGCAACTCAAACGAAAGGGTACTACATCACATTATGGTAGAAATTCGGGTTCTCCATCCACGTGGAAGTCGAATTGGAGTAAAAAAGATGAAAAAACACCTTTCAAGCTTAAGGCTGAGAGTATTAAGCCTGAGGAGGGTAGTGGTAGCATGATAAAGGCAAGGCTGAGAAAACTCAGAAGAGAAATAGAGACATTAAATGCTTTAAATGCTTAGGTAGAGGTCATATCTCTTCTCAATGTCCTAATAAGAGAGTTATGATCTTGAGGGAGGATGGAGACATAGAAACCAATAGTGAGAGTGAAGATAATGAAATGCCACCATTGGAAGAAACTAATGATGTCGAGGTTGCGTATCCTATCGATGAGAGATTATTAGTGGCTAGGCATGTTTGAGTGTGTAGTTGAATGAAGGTGATGAAGTGCAACGTGAGGATATTTTCTATACTAGATGTCATATCAAGAATAGGATTTTGCAGTATGATCATTGATGGGGGTAGCTACACTAATGTTGCTAGCACTGTATTAGTAGAGAAACTGAGCTTACTTACTTTTAAGTATCCTAAACCATACAAATTATGATGGTTGAATGATTGAAGAGAAGTTAAGGTGACAAAACAGGTGCTAGTATCCTTTGCTATTGGTAGGTACAAAGATAAGGTGTTATGTGATGTTGTATCTATGCACGCAAGTCACTTGCTTTTGGGATGTCTAGGGCAATATGATAGAAAAGTAACACATGACGGGTTTAAGAATAGATATTCCTTTACTTTAGATGGACGAGGAATCACTCTTATGCCTTTGACACCTCAACAGGTGTATGAAGATCAAGCGAGGATAAGAGCGAGTGAACAAAAGAAAGAGAGTGAGAGGAAATGAGAGGTTGATACTTCAAACACTAGTGAGACTGAGAGTAAGAATGACCAAACACTTGAGTGTGAGTAAAAGACAGGTCGAAAGATTAAGTGCAAAAAGAATGAAAGAAAACAAAGTGAGAAAAAGAAAATGAGTGTTTATGCAAAAGGGAGCGATGTGAGGGTTGCTTTTCTAGCCAAGCAGCAAATGTTTATACTTTTATACAAAAACACTTGTTTTTCTAACTCTGACCTTGATGCTTCTTTGCCTAATGTTGTTACAATTCTTTTACAGGAATTCAATGATGTATTCTCTGAAGAGATATCAGATGGATTACCACCAAAGAGAGGAATAGAGCATCAAATTGACTTCATACCTGGGGCTTCAATTCCAAACCGCCCAGCTTATATGAGCAATCCCAATGAGACAAAGAAGCTTCAAAGGCAAGTTGAGGAGTTGTTAAAGTAGGGGTATGTAAGTGAGAGCATGAGTCTATATATTGTACCGGTTCTACTTGCACCTAATAAGGATGGGACTTGGTGTATGTGTGACGATTGCAAAGCTATCAATAAAATTACAGTTAAGTATCGACATCCCATACCTAGATCAAATAATATATTGGATGAGTTGCATGGATCTTATGTGTTTTCTAAAATTGATTTGAAAAGTTGATACCATCAAATTAGAATGAAAGAAGAAGATGAGTGGAAAACTGCCTTTAAAACTAAACATAGTTTATACGAGTGGTTAGTAATGTTTTTTGGTTTAACTAATACTCCTAATACTTTTATGAGGCTAATGAATCATGCTTTGCACTCTTTCATTAGAAAATTTTTTGTGGTTTACTTTGATGATATATTAGTGTACAGTAAGAGCATAGATGAACATGTTAGACATTTGTATTATGTGCTTGATGTGTTAAGGAAAAAAAGTTGTATGCTAATTTGAAAAAATGTTCCTTTTGTACTGAAAAGATTGTATTTTTGGGCTATATTGTTTCGTCAAAAGGGATAGAAGTAGATGAAAAAAA
Organism: Dimocarpus longan; assembly: GCA_022984855.1. Lineage (NCBI taxonomy): Eukaryota > Viridiplantae > Streptophyta > Magnoliopsida > Sapindales > Sapindaceae > Dimocarpus > Dimocarpus longan. The sequence goes on along the minus strand of CM041019.1, from coordinate 20,010,466 downwards.
AGTTAAGACTATTAGGAAATGGCCTATACCAAGGAATGCTAATAAGGTGCGTAATTTTCATGGGTCAGCTAGTTTTTATAGAAAATTTGTTAAGCCCCTAACTTTCTAAAGTTGTTATTGTACAATCGACGGCCTGCCGACAACTCCACAGTAGCTCTCCAATCGATATCTAGATCTAACTGAAAAGTTTCTATGAAGTTAAGTTTTTCTCTTTTCTAAATCTTCTTTATGAAATCTCAATTCTAGCGGAAACAGTGGGAAATTTTTTTTTTCTTCACTTTTTAATAAGTTCTAATTCAACGCAAATATGCTTTCAAATTTTTAAAGCGCAACCCAGAAAATTCATTTATAATTCACATAGTTAGATTTAAATTTAAAACAATTTGAAATTATGCATATGTCTTGCATACCATTTACAGTAGTGCACCACTTAGTCTACTTTACCTTGGTGTTGGAGTCCCTTACTACTTGTCTAATTGAATTTGCATATGTCCCTGTCCTTGGGGAGGTTTTTTGAAAAAAAATATATAAAATAAAAGTGTTAGCTAGAAAGCTAGGTGAGTATTTAAAGTTTTTATCTAAATCTTTTCTTAAAAATCTATCTCTTAGAAAAACATTTTGTTTTTACTAGAAGCTAGAGTTTTAAAACTCAATTTCTCATAAAAACCTTTTTATTTCCAAATTTCATGGACCAAATATAATAATCTTCTTAATCAAAGAAAGAATATGCATGATAATAACTCATTCTCAAGCTTTTAACAAACAATAACCTTTAAATTTCATAACATAATATTTGTAAAGTAAGTGTCTAGCACTCACCTCTTGCGAACTTGACTCATCACTTACATTTAATTATAACCGTGATCTTTGCTTAGAGCATCTATTTACATACCATGCTTCAATTTCAGCTAATTCTATTATCAATATAGCTTTAATTTCATCCAGGCTGTAACAACTGCACATTACACAGTCTAGCTCGAGCTGCGAGCTCCAATCAGCTCATCCAGCTCGCCCCTTTTCTACGAGCTATTGCCTTAGTTCAACTCAGACAGGCACTATAATGAGCTACCTTATCACTCAGCCATCTTAGCGAGCTAACGATTTGGCCTAGCTCGGACAAATTACAATGGAATATGGGCATCACCCAGCTCGCTTATTGCGAACTCCTATCCTAATCCAGTTCCACAGATGCTGACACAAGGGTTATGAATATTGCCAAGCTCGCTTCCACCCTTACTCACTTAAACTAACTCTAACATTTCTTTTCTAGGTTTTCACTAACTCACAGATTAACATTTGCACAGTCCAGATGCAACAATATTTCATCAATTTCCTCACATCATACCATATCATAACAAAACAAAACAAATTTTTGTAGCAGAACTTTAACATCTTAAATAACAATCTAATTGTTTCAAGTCTCTAGATCTATGCATAAAATCTCATTAATAATCTCGTTTGCATCAAAACTCAAGGGAATCACACATCCCCCTTTATGGTCGTAACTACACACACACAACACATTGCTTCTTTCAACTTTTCAATATTTTTACTTGATCACTCTCTTAGGCATTTCATCAAACACTTTATCTACTACTAAATTCAATTATCCCAAGCTTAAATCAAATTCTAGGGTTTCTTCTACATAAACCCTAACTTTCATCTCTTGCATAATTTCTTTAAATCAAGCTTCCTTTTTTAGTTTATTAAGATTCTATACTTGATTTAAATAACTCACATCAAATCTGCATCAAAAACTCACCCAATCATCAGTACACATACAAGCCCAACTAATCTTAATCTTAAGTATAATCATGAAAACTTACCATAATCTTACTTTAATCTTGATATTCTTGCTTAAATCAACTCAAAATCTTGTTTTGGAGCTTGAAATCACCTTAGTTCTCCTTCCCCTCTTCTGGCCATCCATCTGATGGGTAAATTCCTAATGCACTAATTACAATAGGTCACGTGCAAGTATACACGGTCACAATGTAATATAATGGCAAATCAAGGTCGTTCCCACAGGGACAATTGCTAAATTTTATATATCAATTACCAAAATTGATTGAGACAATTTTATTCAAACTATCAAAACTCAAATAAAGTGAATAAAATATAGTAAAACAAAATTAAAAATTAAAAATGAAATAAACGACCAACTTAAATAATGGAACCAACAGCAGATGTAAAGATCTAAGGCACAATTTCACCTTTTTATTTCATTAACCTATTCTCATTTTATTCAAAAATAATTACTTTTATTTTGTATTTAATCGGGTAAAACTCTAAATTAATTACCAGCCTCTTTCGATCGGTCAAGTAATATTATCCAGAATAATTAATCTATTATATGTCTATATAGATTAAATTAATCCGGACTCATTAAGCTTTAATTACCCACATATGATTACATAATCCTATATGTATATGTCTATCCTATACAGATTATGCTATTCTATTGTCGTCGAACACATGATACCTTTGTCAAGCGCATCATAGTCACCAGATCTATCAATTAACAGGCCTTATTTGATTGACAGCATTAAGATCCAATAGAATAGAATACAAATATAAAAGAAAACAATCATTCATTAATTCGAAAACTCATTGAATAGGCGATGAAATAAATCGGCTACATTGTAGCCTTAGAAATTGAAATTAGCCCGACATAGAGTTGAATAACACAGTATAATAAATTGAAAGGAAAATAAACGACATTAAAACAATCAATCAAAGAAATGGAATAGTCACTGTGTTATATTTTCTGAGTCTGAAGCTTGAATAAACTGAACTCTGGCTCTTGAGCACACCCGTTTCTGACGATGTTGAGATTGCCTTGAGACTCTGCTCCTGTGCAACCCCCTCTGGTGCCGTCCGAATGAGAGACTAGAGAGGCTTTTTTTCAGAAAACTCCACTTAGCCGTCACTAAAAACAAAACCCCTGCTACTGTCGTTCTCAAAGAAAACAACCCAAGAAAAGAAAAAAAACCTAAAGTTTTTCCTCTGCCAACCTCCTCTTTGTCTGCTGCTCAACAATATGATTTTATATGAGTAGGGCAACCTCGTGAACGCCTCAGTTGACTTCCCTTTTCATTCTTGATTCTCTGTCAATTTCCAGTGCAAGTTTCCTTCCAGAAAAATCCTCCCAATTGCTCTCTGTCAATGCTCCAATCACTGCTTTGATTACTTACCAATTTAATTAAAAATCCTTCGCAAGACCGCTTGAATTTCCTTCAAAACTTTGATGCATTGCCTAAATTATCTTCCAGAAATTAATTGAGAAAATCTTGGTGATTCTCCACGTGTGAAATATGTAAGAAAGTTTTGCAACGCACGATTGGATCGCTTCCCGCTGGCCTGTAAGTCACTTACGCGCAAAACACGAAAAAATCACTGGACGCAGCCCAAGGTCGCAGGCCACAAGCCTGCGTATGCTTCCCGCGGGTAGCTGCTGGTGTGGTCTGCTGGAGACCAGCCAGCAGCTATGACCTGTGGGGTAAATTACAAAAAGCCCCCTCAAGTTTTGAAAATTACACTTTTGCCCCTAAACTTCCAAAAATTATACTTTTACCCCAAAATTTTATAAAATTTACAGTTCGGTCCCTGCATTCAATTTTTGCACAAAACACTCAGAAAATATCAGAATATCCCTATTTTACTCGGGTTTTCATCACAATAGTATAGGTTAAGAATATATAATCGTGCATAATTTTAGCCCGATCACCATCCCTTAGTCACTCTCAATTTTCTCTCTTTTTCTTTCTTGTTTGCCAACCTGTTTCTCTCTTTCTATGTCTTTCGGTTCTTCTTCTAGATTTTTCTTGCTTCTCTCTCTCTCTCTCTTTTTCTGCATTTGATCCACTTACATATATAGACTATTCCTCCTTTGCAAGATCGTCCCTTAAGTTATTATAATTTACATTCAGGCTATTTTCTAGAGAATTCCGTACTTATCCAAACTATCCTTTCCATAACTTTCAGAACCTTTCTAGAAGGTTCTTTTCTTTTCTTTATTGACAACCAACTCGCACACCAGTTCTCACTTGTTCCTGTTCAGCTCACCGAAACAACACATCGCCAGAAGAATTGAATACTCACTATTACCACCGGGCGAGCTCTCAATTTCTAATATCCAGTTTATATAATAAATTCTAGTTTTTGCTTATATCCATACTCATAAAACTGGTTTTCAGCTCACTAATATCCACTAGCAAGGCGAGCTCTTAATTTTCTAATCATTAAATATGTACAAGTTCTAGGTTTCACTAATGCTCATGCTCACAAGTGATTAAAAGCTCTTAACACCATAAAATAGGTGCAATGAGCTAAACTCTACTATCATAAGCTGAATCTTACTACAGTGAGCTAAACTCCCTTTCAGCGGGCTAAAACTTATTGCTGCAAGTCGAGCTCCTCTGCAGCTATCTGAACCTTGTTATTGTGGGTTAAATTCATTTGCAGCAAGCTAACTCTTATTACTGCGATTAAACTCCCATGCAGCGAACTAAATCCTTCCGCTGCGAGCTGAAATCTACTACAGCTAGTTGAACTTTATTACCACGAGCTTAACTCTATTGCAGTAAACTCATTTATATTACTGCGAGCTGACTTGTTAAAGTGAGTTGAATCTGCATTTAAGCTCTTAGCAGCTTGCTCCCCTTCTCATTGATCGAAAATTATATTCTCTCATATTTCTCTATTGGAACTTTGGGGATTACACTATCCTACTAGATTATAGCTCGCATAACGAACTTTCAGATTGCTAATCTCCGACTTTCAAGTCGCTAAGATTCACGTTGCCAAATAAACTAGAAATTTGCTACTTATTCTATTCAGCTCATTGGATGAGCTATCAGCCTACCAATGTAGAAAATATTGATATCGATGGAAATATCGGTACTAGATTCGACAGAAATGTCGACGAAAATATCGATATCGATGGAAATTTACATAAAATTTACGGAAAATACGAAAATTTAGTTAAAAATGTAATATTTTTTAATGAAACTTTTAGTAATATTAAAATAATCATTTCTACAATAAAAAACCATATTATATTTTTTTTAAAAAAAACCATATTTTATATAAGAAGTAACAACTAAAATGTATAAATATAGATATAATATATAGAGGAGATATATGAAAATATAAAATGCTTCCATTAAAACTTTTCAATTAATTTTCATCACACAAATCATGCAAATTTTAATACCAAAATGAAGTCCTAGGTGGTTCGTACATGGTATAGGTAGCATCTAGATTTATACAATATTGATACCATAACATATAATTTAAATGATTTTGAATATAATCACGAACATGCCATGAATAAGCTTCATGATTTCTTCCCACCATCTGTCCATAGATAGAAAATTGTGTGTAAAGATCATTGGAGATCCCAAAACTTCTATGGTCATCACCATTAGTCCCTAGACTCATTGATTCAAAAGTAGTTGAAATGTTATCTTCATTGGATGATGACATCCCTAACTACATTTGATGGATTCTCCTTGTATAATTCTTAACAATAGCCCCTATGCCTGGACCCCTCAGCTCTACACCTATGGTCTTCATCTTATGTGCAATGAGTGTATTGTTCTTCACAAGTAAATGGGCTCAATGGCAAACATGTATCAGTATTATTTCTTTAAGTAAAAGCATAATTATTTCCTCCATTGTCAGCATCATCGTCATCATTGTTGTCGTCGTTGTTGTCATCATCATCACTATTATCATCATCATCAGCACTATTGTCTTCATTATGAATTCCATCAATATAATCATCTTGATTGAAGCTAGTTGTGGACCTGCGCACCTATTCTCGCATTGCGATGTTACTAGTGTCTTCATTATCAATTCCATCAATATGATCATCTAGATGAAAGCTAGTTCTGGACCTACGCACCTCACCGCGCATTCCCATGTCCCATGAGTCACCTCCACTACTACTCATAACCTTTTCTGATAACACCTATTCAACATTGATTCCATATTCAAGAGCACTTGTAGCAATTTGGGGATTGGGGTTACCTTCATCATCATCAAGGTGTAGTGGATGAACCCATTAGAGAGTTAATTCTCATTCTCTTCTCCTGGTTCCACTAAAATATCTAAAAGATCCAAATACTCTGTTTCTGCAACCTTATCCTCTACAGTCTCCATATCTCTTATTTTAAGCTTCATATTATAGTAGCAAAACACAAGTTTTTGTAGTTTCTCATATGCAAGACGATTCTGTTGCTTTGTATGAATGAGTGAAAAGGTACTCCAATTTCTCTCACATGCTGAAAATAAGGCGGTTTGAGATAAAATTCGCATGGCAAGTTTCCTTAATGTAGGAGTGTCATTTCCATACATAAAGCACCATTCAACTGCAATACAAATGTCATAGTGTAAGAAATAAATAAAGTAAAGTAATAGATGCAAGATCATAGTAAGTTTTATGTGAAATAAAAAACATACCAGGCATCATAGTAGTTCTTGCAGCAATGGCAGTGCGATGACCAAATCCTTTCTTTGCATCTCTAAAATATGTGAGCTATGTATAAAGAAAGTTGATCTCAAACAACTAATATAGTGCAAATATTTAATTAAAATAAATTCTCATTAAACAATTTACCTCATTTCTAAATTGAGCTATTCCATCAGAGTTTGGATCTAGCCTTGTAAATACTTCATGAACTGCACTTATAAGTTATGTATTCACACCAACGCCTTCTTTGTATTAGTACCTTGGATTAAGATAGCAGGCTTCAAGTGAAGAAAATATATAAATATAATTATTAGTAATATAAATTAAAAAAAAAAGAGATATTATAAAATTAATACTTAAAATATTATACCTGTCGCATGAAGTGGATGACTAAGTGTTCTATCCCAACGATCATTAATAATTCAAAAAACCCATTGTATTGCTATTTGTTGTTGAATGGAATTTTTCATGATATGAATGAATTCGTATACAAGTGGCATCGTTGGAACAACTTCTGTATCAACTAACCGAAGGACTTTGTATAGTGGCTCATAAATAGCCACAACATGTGCAACTTGACTCCAAAATCGATATTCAAGGACTTCTTGCTCCATCTTCCTTCCCAATGGTGTAGTACTCAATCGATTTTCAGCTCACACATCACTAGTAAACAATTGCTTAAGGCTGGACTTCTTTTTCAAAAGGCTGTTTAGGCAGAGATAATTTGTGGTAAATCGAGTTACTCCAGGGTGGACTATTTCTCCTCCACAAAATTCTCTCATTTTAGCTAGTAACCACCCATGATTGTAGATGTAATTGGTAAGTGCTCTAGCTTCTGTAATAATGTTTGCCACATTATCTTTCTTCCTAATATCCTCAAACATCAAGTCAATACAATGTACAGCACAATGAATCCAATAAATATTGAACTTCTTCATCATTCTTTTTCCAGCTTTAACAAATGCAGAGCCATTATCGGTGACAATTTGAACCACATTTTGTTTGCCCCACCTCATTTACAACTTCTTTCAATAGATCATAGATATATTTGTGATCCTTGATCTTGTTTAATGCATCTATAGATTTAAGAAACACTATGAAACCCTTTGAGTACACCATGAAATTGATAATATTGAGTCTTGTTGGTCTAGTCCAACCATCTGTCATTATAGTGCACGCATACGTACACTATTTTTCTTTTTGAGTGGCCACATATTCTTTCATATCAGTGAGTTCCATTTTCAAGTACTTGTGCTTGATCTCATATGGTGATGGCTATTTAATTCCATTTCCTATTGATTGTGCACCCAACATCATATTCGTAAAATGATGTGACGATGCCTTGTTGGGAGCTACATTATCACAAATAAAGAACTTGCTAACCAATCAGCCTATGGTTTCCTTTATATTACTCCCTTTGAACATGCTTTTGATACTTTGTTGCTTTGATCCTGTTAATTTGTATAATGAAGGTGCAATTGAAGGCTTCTGGAATTGATGGTCTCACACTTTGTGTTCGGCGTAGCTGTGCTGATTGTTCACCTCTTTCAGCTTCTGATGTACTACCTCTTTTTTTATTGCTTCCAAAAAATGATGCTTTTTGTTGTCGTTGCCACTCACTTTCTTTTGAAGCTCTTACAGCATCTTGATAAGCTTCCCTCTCTTCGATATTCATGTCTGTTGAATACATATATGGATCATCCTCATCATCATCGTCATTACCATCAAACAGTCCTTCATTACCACCCAATTGTCCTCACAGTTCAATTCTGATATTTTCCATCGCAAACGATTTCTTTTTCTTGGCTACATTTTTGCTTTATATCCATTCCAATATCTCAGTTTTTACTTCTGGTGGAACATTTGGACATTTTCTTGAATTTTTCCCTGGATTTGTATGTGATAAATGAACTTTAAAGAGTGTGATACCTCCACTTTTCATGATTAAACCACAAAAGCTGCATTGAGTTCCATTTTTGTTTCCTTCCACTGGAAAACAATACTATCATACAGGATCTTTCGGGCTACCGCTAACATCTTTACCAGCATTTCTATTATCCGTAGCTAAAATTAAAAAAAGTATATATGAATATGAGAAAGTATCTAAGAAGAAAATGAATAAAAATATTACATATTAGTAAATAAATTGAAAGTAAATAAAGTATAATGCAAAATTATAGATAAATAAATAATTAAAAAAACAAAGTTAAAAAAAGAAAACCTACAATAATAAAAATAAAAAATCACAATGCACATATACTCCACACATGAATCATCGAATGAAATATATATATATAGACAAACCATTTATTAATAAAAAAATACCAAAAATTTCAATGCCTCACATGGAATCACTAAACAAAAGTTCTCCAATATCCTCTCCACACAAACGCAAGACAAGTATACAATATAATCACTCTCTACTTCAAGTGTAATGTAAGCCAAGCCAACAACTCTATTTTACAGCAAATCCCATTTTTTTTTCTTTTTTTTTTCTTTCTATAATTTAGACAAGTTTGTTTTTACTAATTTTAAATTCATTTGTAAATCATACATCTAAATGAAATACATAAAATTTTCTTTTCTCTTATTCTTGAAATAATACATAATTAATATTAGTTGACATAAAAATTTCATATACATACAACTTATCTTTAAATTATATGTTAAATATAATAATTAATATATCCTTCATTACATTATTTTACAATGTACATAATGATATATATAGATATAAACATTAATTTAATAAATTTGAAAGTAAAAAATTATGTGGTTTCAAGGATTTATATATAGGATAAAAGAAGTATGCAAGTCCTTAACAATAATATAATAATCATTAAAAGACTAATTATTTAAATATATCACCAACAACAATGTAACTTCTATATAAATTAAAAAAAAAAAAACAATGAAATTACCTCATTAGTAGATTTTGCATTTGGTTGTAACAAAATGCTAAGTGGGTAGAAGTAAAATCCTCCAAATTACCTTTAACAAAAACACAACAATAATCAAATTATTAAAAAACTAAGTACTCAATTTAATTTCAATAAATAAGGTAACTTTTGATGAATTTAAGGGGGAAAAAGACCTTCAAATTACCTTTAGTGTTTTGGTTGTTGCTTGTAAACCAGTTCCTCAAAAATAGGCTTGTAATTTGAAGTTTTGAATAAAGAGATAACGAAAATAGCACTTGAATTGAAAATGGAAATGAAAACATAGCAAGGACTCGGGAGTGTTTGTTTTTAAAATAGAATAGCAATCATGAGTCTTCATGACATATTTGACTATTAAAATAAAATAACAATTATGAGATGCTTGACTACAAAATAAAATATAATCATGAGATTCCCGATGAAAACTTATTTGAAAAGCGTATTTATTTGATTTGATAAAAGCTTATTTTATTTATTTGATAAAAGCTTAACAAATTCTTATTTGAAAAGCTTAAATTTCACTTTTATTTTATGAAAATTTAACCGATATTTTACGGATATTCTACGAATATTTTCGAAAATTTCCTCGATATTTTGTAAAATTTATACTATAAGCTCACAGAAAGGATATTTTATGGAAATATCGCGGATATTTTCAGAATATTTTGACGGATAGGAGATTATACCCCCTATCGATATCGGTATCCTTGATTTACGAAAATATCGATGAAAATATCGTGAAAATCACAGATATTTTAAACTATGCAGCCTACTAACTTCTCAGTTCTCAGTAGATGCTTAGATTTTCACCATTAACAGCTCGTAGAACGAGCTTTTATTTTACTAATTTACAGCTCACTTAACGAGCCTCTCACTTTATCTTTTTAACTAGAGCTTCCAGCTTAATTTTTCATTTCACTAACTTACAACCCACAAATTGAGCTCTTTATTTATTCACATTAATTTTTGAAGTCTATTTTATTCAGTTCTTACTTTACGTCATGTCCAGCTCGCAACTGGATAGTCCGAGCGATCTTTTAGCTCGGAGGTCGCTACTTTTCCAACATCAAGCCTGTCTTATTTGCAACTCAAATTTTCTAATAATGAGGCCTAGCTCGCATACCATACTCCCAGAGCGAGTAGCTTATGGTCTCACAAGATTTATCAAAGATTTTAGCACCATCATTGCATAACTAACTGAGGTTATGAAAAAGAGTGTGGGTTTCAAATAGGGTAGTAAGCAACAACATGCATTTGATTTGATTAATGATACATTGTGTTCTGCACCATTGCTTGCCTTACTTGGTTTTTCTAAGACATTTGAGATAAAGTATGATGCATCGGGGATAGGTATAGGGGTTGTTCTTATGCAAGATAGACGTCCTATAGCTTATTTCAGTGAAAAATTAAGTGGAGCATCATTGAATTATCCTACTTATGATAAGGAGTTATATGCTTTAGTTAGGTCATTAGAAACTTGGCAACATTATTTGTGACCTAAGGAATTTGTAATCCATACTGATCATGAGTTCTTGAAGTTTATAAAAAGATAAAGTAAGTTGAGTAGAAGACATGCTAAATAGGTAGAGTTCATAGAAACATTTCCTTATGTGATCAAGTATAAGCAAGGAAAGGAAAACATTATAGCTGATGCATTATCTCGTAGGTATATATTGATTTCCACTTTGAATGCAAGATTATTGGGTTTTGAGCATATCAAATAATTATATGCAAATGATCATGATTTTGCTTATATGTATGTTGCTTGTGGTTGACAGGTTTTCGAAGATGGCTCACTTCATACTATGTCACAAGACTGATAATGCCACACACATTGCTAGTTTATTCTTTAAAGAGATTGTTCGACTTTATGGAGTGCCAAAGAGTATTGTTTAGGACCAAGATCAAAGTTCCTAAGCCATTTTTGGAGGACTTTGTGAGGAAAGTTAAGAACAAAGTTGTTATTTTCTACTACTTGTCATCCACAAACTGATGGACAAACGGAGGTGGTTAATAGGACTTTGGGTACTTTGCTACGTTCCATTATCCAAAAGAACTTGAAGAATTGGGAAAATTACTTACCACATGTAGAGTTTGCTTAATAGGAACATACATTCGGCTATTGGTTGTTCGTCATTCAAAGTTGTTTATGGGTTCAATCTACTTACTCCATCGAATTTGATACCTTTACTTATGGAGGAAAGAGTGAACTTAGATGGGAAGAAGAAAACTGACTTTGTTAGGCAATTACATGCAAAAGTTAGGCAACATATTGAGAGGAGGACCAGCAATATACTACTCAAGCTAACAAAGGACGAAATAAAGTTGTGGTCGAACCAGGAGATTGGGTTTTAGTGCTTATATACAAGGAGAGGTTTCCTGAGCAATGAAAATCTAAGGCTTTCCTCGTTAAGGATAATATATCTCTGCATGGACTGAATGTTACGAGACCAAACGTGGGGGACAGGGATTAGTTGGTGGAAACCAAATTGTCGTGCCAATATTTTAGTAATACAAGTCTCAAGACCAGCCTCTGAGTTTTGACGAAGAAGATTTCCCCCTGATCTATGACCACCCTAGTTAACAGAGAACTTCCCCTGATTTTGCAGTCATATGGAGATGGTCCATTCCAAGTGCTTGAACACATCAATGATAATGCATACTATCGTGCAAAATCGCAAGTGAACTAGTCGAACAAGTAATAAAGTGATGAGAGAAGTATCGTCCCACAAGGATTGTTGTTAATTAATGCCCAAAATTAAAAATAACTCAACTTTTATTTAGTAGATGAAATTGGAGGTGAAAACTCAAACTAAATTTAAATGCAAATGTAAATAAATAAAAATTAATTTAATAAATGAAAATTCTAAGGTTCTGATTTCATCATAACCAATCTGTTCCTCCCCTTTGTTCTTTTTAACAAAAATTAATTATCCAGTTACTAGTCGAGATTCCCTGAATTATTCACATAACCCCTCTCGAGGTCTAAGGAAAATACCCTATAAAGCTTAACTGTTATGTCTCCATGCAAGTTAAAACGTTAATGGATTCATTAAAATTTATGGATCTCTTTTATAGACTACACAAACCATACAGGTATATTCCTATCATGTATGTAATTTATGACATTCAATACAATAAACTAAACACATAAATCAGCTTCCGCTATCATTATAATTAGCAATTCAACTAAATAGTGATAAGTTATTTAGAAGCATTAAGCACAGTATTAAATGCATCAACCAAAATAAAAAATCCTTAATTAAATTGAACAAATGATTGGAACATCAAAGTTAGGCTACATTATAACTTTAGAAAAACAAATCTACTCCATATTAGAATTTACAAAGACTAGAAAATTAAACATAATAAAAGATAAGAAAACTTAGTGGATTGAAGTTTCGCTGTAGAATTTCTTCCTTTGCTTTGCTCCTCCTCTCCAAGCTCTCTCTCTCTTTCTCTAAACTAATTGTTGTTTTGGTTTTTGATGGAATGTTTGGAATGGTGATTCTAAGGTCTATTTATAGGCAAAGTTCACCTCTAATTACATCATCGCATGCATCATATTTTCCTAATTTTCCACCTTTTTGCATTATTGCTTACATCATGGTTCACCTACCTCATTCAAGTCAACTTACATATTACATCATTGCTTATATCATGGTTCACCTACCCCATATAAGTCAACTTTCATGTTACATCATTGCTTACATCATAATTTTCATTACATCATTTCTTACATCAGCATGACATAATATTTATTTTTAGAATACTCGATCTTTAAATTGCGATAACTTCTTTATGCGATCTCTGATTCAAGTAATTCTTGAGGCGATGAACTGCTTCGATTGACATTCATTTTGTAGCGATGATCTTGTCTCGAACAATAGCACTTGATGGGATCCACATGCATTTTTTTACCAATTTTATTCTGAAAATTAAAATACAAAAAAATATGAAATAATTTACTTAATAATAATAAAAATATCAAGAACTAAGTAAGAATTTAAGTTTAAAAAGATAAAATAACTCTATAAAAATAGAGTTATCACACCCCCAAACTTAATATTTTACTTGTCCTCAAGCAAAACTAAAAATAATAACCTAAGCTAAAAACACAGAAAATAAAAACATAATCCATTTTCGTAGGTAAACACGATGACATTAAGCATATGCCACAAGCCTTTAAACCCCTAGGTGTCTCTAGTAGGAGGAATTGTATCTCCTGAGGGTTTACCAGCAACGATACCTACAAACGTTAAAAGATTCCACCCATAGCTCATCAACATCTTACTAAATGCAAATTAATAGAAATCTCATACATGTATGATCTTATATCAGGACTAAAGATAAGTCACTAATGATCTAAAACACAATCATCAAAAATCTCACATCACTCTCAAAACAATTTCATTTCAAAACATCATATTCACGTGTCATGGACTTATTTCACCTCGACTCTAATCCTCACAAGATATTTCTCATAACTCTCATTAATCCTAAAGCAAACACTCATGCAATCATATGTGATAGAGATTATGTAAAGGCATAGCAAGCGTCATTTACATCACATATGACTATAAACGTTTAAAAAGAACCGCACTTTTAAGTGAAAAGATCTCATGATTGGAATCAAATACTAAGAACGTAGATAGAGCATGATGACATACTTCAACTCTCAAATTGGACTTCCTCTTGAAGATCAATAGGCTTTATTAAAGATTGTATTTGGGCTATGGTTAATTGATATTTAAGAAATTTTAAGGTACAGGTTCAACAAGAACTTACGATCATACCAAAGTACTTTATTTATTCTCTCTAAATCATCACAATTTTTTTTTTTTTTACTATTTAGAAGCACATCATATAAATGTTAACACTTCAATTCATTTCTCCTCTTTTACTACATAGCATGATCCCAAACTTCATATGGTATGACTAAATTTAAAGGTTCAATAGGGTCATTTAATAAAGTAAACAGAGAAAAATGTTTAAAGTGTTTAGCTTCAAAGAGTTTATGATGTGTCTCAATTTAAAATAGGAAAGTACGCTTTTGTGGAGTAAAAATTACCTATATTACTTTTTTTAAGAAGTCGATCCAATTTTCAAATCAAAGCAACTCATGTTATCTATAATGATGATTTGTTCTTTAGTATTCAATGCAAAACCTATAGAGATAATCTATTAAGAACAAAGTGAAGAGTGTTTAAGAGTAGAAACAATTAAATCTCTTAAAAAGAAATGTTTAAAAACCTCAAATTCTCACCAAGAGTAATCTCCACTAATAGTCCATAATTCATGTAAACATGATATTCATCCACTCAATTAACTAAGATCATGATATTCAAAAGTCTCAAATCATGCAAAGATGTTCATGACTATTCCTTAGTATAGATATTCAACCAAAAACATGCATTAAGACTCAATTAATAAATACAAAGTAATTAGTCAACTTGTTAGGGTAGAGAAAAAAAAATTAATGGAAAAAAATAATGAAAATTTTTACTTTTTTTTTTTTTTTTTTGAAATGAAAACAAAGATGTGTATCAAGAACCCAAAAAATACTCCTTACTCTGCCATCTTTTGGTTTCAACTCAGACCAATTTTTGAATCTTATGGTTTTAATAATAGCAAACTCTACCCCAAAACTTATTTGAGACAGTGTCCCTAATGTCTAGTAAGATAAAACGAAGAAAAATACAAATGAAAATGCTATTAATAAAACCATAGGGTAAGAAAGTTACAACCGCAGATTAAGATCCAGTGCACGCTTCTTGTTACCGTTTGCTTCAGAATCCTAAACCACCTACGACATGATTGGATCAACTTCAGGCACAAAGTCTTGCAGTTGGTCAATCAGTTCATCAGCACTTGAAGCTGAGACTAGAATGCGCCGGTTTGCTTGACTCATAAAACCCTGTTCCACAGCATGATCAAGAAAAGCCAATAAACCATCATAGAAACCGTTAGTATTAAGCAAACCTAATGGTTTTTTATAAATGTTGAGATGGGCCCAAGACGCAATGTTGAAGATTTCTTCAAAAGTTTCCAAACCACCAGGTAACGCGATAAAGGCATCAGCATTGAGTAACATATACGCTATTCGCCCGTGCATGCTCGTGACCTGAAACTCATTACCTATACTCATACCGATGATATCTCTCTTTTCAGCCAAAAGTTTTACTGTGATACCTAAGGTTCTGCTGCCTCCTACAGTTACAGTTACCGTGACAGAACTCCTCAGTCCTAAACTGCCTCCTCCATACACCAAATCTATGTTTCGGACAACTAAAGTCGTACCAAGTTCAGCAGCTGCCTTTGAATATTGTGTACTCATACTAGACTTCGGGCTACAAGAAACACAAATGGTTTTGAATTTGCTACTCGAGGACTCTGCCATTTTTTTTTTCATACAAAACTAATTATTTGTTATCAACAATGAACGCTCATTTAAAGAAAATGAAGGAGTAAAAGAACAGTTCTACGATGTTAAACAGTTATAATCAGGGGGAAAAGAAAATGTTAGGTGCAGAAATGTCAAAAAGAAATCACAATCTTAAAAAAAAATTAAAACAAGCCACTAAAAATACAAAATTCAAAATGTTAGATGAAGAAGTGTCAAAAAGTAAACACAAACATCGAAAAAGTTTGAAAAGAGCTGCAAAAAAATGAAAATTCAAAATGTTAGGTGATGAAACGTCAAAAAGTAAACGCAATTATCGAAAAAGTTTGAAACAAGCTAAAAAAAAAATCTAAAATGACAGGTAAAGAAATGTCAAAAAACAAATACAATTATCGAAAATGTTTGAAACAAGCTGCTAAACAAAGAAAAAAAAATGATGCTATCGTAGTTGTGATTGTGGCTCACATCTTCCTTTGGTTTTACGTTCAGACACGGCTTAAACACCTTCTATGAGTTGAGGATTGGTTTCCCATCTAGTTTTCTTATAAACTAGCAAACAAGGTCTTTTAAAGTCAGATTCCCAAAACTATAACACTGTTTCTCTTTACTAAATAACTCCTATAAATCTGAAAGAATGCGTTGAATTTTCCCATAAGGATACGTCGCCAAAAACTTGTTATGCAAAATCGCAAGTAGACGAGCCGAACAAGTAATATAGTAATAAGATAAGTATCGTCCCACGAGAATTGTTGTTAATTAATGCCTAAAATTAAAATAACTCAACTTTTATTTGGTAAATAAAATTTGAGTAAATGAGTTGCAAACTATGACTAAATTTAATTACAATTGTAAATAAATGAAAATTAATTCAATAAATAAAAACTCTATGGTTATGATTTCACCATAACTAATCTGCTCCTCCCCTTTATTCTTTTTAACAAAAATTAACTATCTAGTTGTTAGTCGAGATTCCCTGAGTTATTCACATAGCTCCTCCCGAGGTCTAAGGAAAATACCCTATAAAGCTTAACTGCTATGTCCCCATGCAAGTTAAAACATTAATGGATTCATTAAGATTTATGGATCTCTTTTATAGACTACACAAACCATGCAGGTATATTTCTATCCTACATGTAATTTATGATATTAAATATAATGAACTAGACACATAAATCAGCTTCCGCTATCATTATGATTAACAATTCAACTAAATCGTGATCAGTTATTTAGAAGCATTAAGAACAGTATTAAATGCATCAACAAAGATAGAAAACTCTTAATTGAATTAAACAAAGGTTTGGAACATCAAAGTTAGGCTACATCATAACCTTAGAAAAATAAATTACTCCATACTTAAATTAAAATTTACAAAAACTAAAAGATTAAACATAACAAAAGATAAGAAAACTTAGTGGATTGAAGTTTCACCGTAGAATTTCTTCCTCTGCTTTGCTCCTCCTCTCCAAGCTCTCTCTCTCTTTCTCTAAATTACTTATTGTTTTGGTTTATGATGAGATGCTTGGAATGGTGATTCTAAGGCCTATTTATAGGCAAAGTTCACCTCCAATTACATCATCAATTGTATCATCGTTTCCTAATTTTCCACCATTTTGCATCATCGCTTGCATCATCGTTCACCTACCTCATTCAAGTCAACTTTCATTTTGCATCATTGCTTGTATCATCGTTCACCTACCTCATTCAAGTTAACTTTAATATTACATCATTGCTTACATCATAATTTTGATTACATCATTCCTTACATCAGCATGACATAATATTTATTTCTAGAATACTCGATCTTCAAACTGTGATAATTTCTTTATGCAATCTCTGGTTCGAGTAATTCTTGAAACGATGAACTATTTCGAATAATATTCATTTTGTAGTGATGATCTTGTCTCGAACAATAGCATTTGGTGGGGTCCACGTGCGCTTTTTTTACCAATTTTATTCTGAAAATAAAAATACAAAAATATGAAATAATTTACTTAATAAAAATAAAAATATCAAGAACTAAGCAAGAATTCTGGTTTAAAAATATAAAATAACTCTATAAAATTAGAGTTATCAGATGCATCTCAAGAGTCTCAAGGATGTTATCCAGAGACTCCTTACTCAGTCCATCCTTTATGCATTTAAGTTCATCTTCTCGATTTATGGACAAATATCCAGGATTTTTACAGGTTGTGTCGCAGTTCCATCTCGCACACTTATGACAGACTCCTATTCTCTTAGCTCTCCTCTTCTTTGAGTAAGAACTTCTTCCTACTCCTAGTAAACGTTTAATGAATGAATCATTCAACTCACTTGCTAGACGTACTTTATCTTCAATGATCCACCGAATATGCTCTGGAAGACTTAAACATGTTAGCGCCCTCATTCTTTCGAGTTTGCACTTGTAAATCTTTCTAAGTACATCTTAAGGCAGAGTAGGGAAATGATTTTTGAGTGCTGCAAGACTTGCCTTCATCTCTAAAAGAGAAAAGAAAATTATAAAAAAAAATAATAGTAACACACAAACAAAAGAAAACTAGTTAAGAAAGAAAAACTTGGATTGCCTCCCAATAAGCGCTTAATTTATAGTTGTTAGCTTGACTATTGAAAAATGTTTTAAGTTGGGTTTGAAAACGAGATGGTGGATTTCTGTTGAGGCTCTCCACCATCCATGTAAGCTTTAAGTCTTTTTTTGTTGAATTTGAATCGACGATCTAGAGTAAACTCCCTATTTAGGATACATTGATCATGCCACTTTTTGGTGCGTTCTTTATAAAACTTAGCATTTTCTTTGATACATTCATCTACTACATCTATCCTCATGTAGTTGCCAACATCATGTGGATGTTTGAGTGCTTTTAGCACATTAAAGGTCACTTCTTCATCTTGAACTCTTAGTATAAGTTGACCTTTCTGTATATTAATAAGAGTTCTTCCTGTTGTTAAGAATGGCTTACCCAAAATTATGGGTATTTCTTGATCTTCTTCCATGTCTAGCGCAATGAAATCCGCAGGAAATATGAATTTATCCGCTTTTACCAGTACATCTTCTATAATTTCCTTTGGATACTTAATTGATCGATCAGCTAACTATAAAGATACTGTAGTAGGTTTTGCTTCTCCAAGGCCAGGTTTCCTGAAAACAGAGAATGACATTAAGTTAACGCTTGCACCAAGATCACATAATGCTTTATCAAGGAATGAATCACCAATGGTGCAAAGAATTGTAAAACTCCCTGGATCTTTGAGTTTGGGCGGTAGCTTTTTCTATAAGATTACACTACATTCTTCAGTCAAAGCTACCGTTTCATATTCTTCCAGCTTCCTTTTATTTGATAAGATTTCCTTCATGAATTTCACGTAGCTAGGCATCTGTTCTAGAGCATCTGCAAAAGGAATATTAATTTGCACTTTCCTAAAAACTTCCAGAAATTTAGAAAATTGTTTATGTAATTTTTACTTTTGAAATCTCTGAGGAAAGGGTAATTGTGGTTTGTATGATGTCGGATTGTCTGGAAACAGCTTTGACTTTGACTTCTCTGTTTCTTTTTGTTCAACCATCACTTCTTCTTCTATTTTGCTATATTCTTCTTTTTCGTGTGATCTTTTGACAGGATCCTTCAACATTTTACCGCTTCGTAATGTGATAGCCTTAACGTGCTCTCTAGGATTGGTCCCTATGTTGCTTGGTAGGGTTCCTTGAGGTCTTGCAGTCAGTAGATTTGAGATTTGACCCATTTATACCTCTAGATTTCGAATGGAAGCAACTTGATTATTGAGCGTGATGTCTGTTCTCATTATAAATTGATTAGTCTTTTCGGTAAGTTGAGCGACGATTTGTTGGCTTGCTGCTGTTGAAGTGGTGGCAGATATGGTTGTCTGGCTTTATCGTTGTTTTTCTATAAAAAGTTTGGATGATTCCTCCATCCTAGATTATATGTGTTGGAGTACGGGTTATTTTATTATCTATTGCCCACGAAAAAGGCTTGACTTGTTTAGTTTTCATCGCACTGCCCGTTGGAATGGTCCCCTTCACAAAAATCACAAGATGCCGACTGAGTATGAAAGATATTAGCTATTAAGTTTTCGAGTTGCTTGGCTAATGTCTCGACCTGAGCGAAAAGTCTAGTTAAAACATCAAATTCTTGTATTCCGAAAACTTTTTCAGAACTGCTCTTTCTGATGGCCATTGATAGGCATTTGTAGCCATTTTCTCTAATAAGTCCCAAGCGACTTTATGAGGTTTTCCCAAAAGTGCTCCATCAGCTGCGGCATCTACCAGTATTCTCGTATAACTCCCCAAACCATTATAGAATGTATGTAGCTGCAACCAGTCAGCAACTCCATGATGTGGGCACCTTCTTAGCAGATCTTTGAATCTTTCCCATGCTTCATACAATGACTCTCCATCAAGTTGTCTGAATGTGGCAATCTTGGTTCGTAGTCTTGCAGTCTTGGCTGGTGGAAAGAATTTGGCTAGAAATTTTTGTGCCAAGGTATCCCATGTGGTAATACTCCTTGATGGCAAAGAGTTGAGCCAACTTTTGACTTTATCTCGAAGAGAGAACGGGAACAATCTCAATCGGATGGCATCATCAGTAACACCATTATACTTAAAAGTATCGTAGATCTCCAAAAAGCTATCAATGTGGGTATTTGTATCATCATTCGGAGCCCCACTGAACTGATTGTTTTGCACCATCTGAATAATTGTTGGCTTGATCTCAAAATTGTTAGCAGCAATAGTCGGTCGTCGTATTGTCGAAGCATTACCTACTGTGGGTAGAGCATAATCTCGTAATGCTCGAGTATTTTCAGCATTTATTGGTACAATGTTTTGTATGTTGTTTTGTCCTTCAGCCATATCTACGAGAATAGCACTTGCAACCTTCCTTGTTTCTTTTCGGTTCTTGCGACAAGTTCTTTCAATTTCTGGATCAAATGGTATCAAAACTTTGCCCTCGGACTTTCTCATACACCAGAAAAATCACAAGCAATAAAGCAAACAATAAATAAATAAATAAATAAATGACCAAATTAAAATTTGAGTTATGTAGTATTAGTATTAATTTAAACAAACAATCTCCGTCAATGGCACTAAAAACTTGTCGTGCAAAATCGCAAGTGGACTAGCTGAACAAGTAATAAAGTGATGAGAGAAGTATCGTCCTACGAGGATTGTTGTTAATTAATGCCCAAAATTAAAATAACTCAACTTTTATTTGGTAGATGAAATTGAAGGTAAAAACTAAAACTAAATTTAAATGCAAATGTAAATAAATAAAAATTAATTCAATGAATGAAAATTCTAAGGTTCTGATTTCACCATAACTAATTTGTTCCTCCCCTTTGTTCTTTTTAACAAAAATTAATTATCCAATTGTTAGTCGAGATTCCCTGAATTATTCACATAACCTCTCCCGACGTCTAAGAAAAATACCCTATAAAACTTAACTGTTATGTCCCCATGCAAGTTAAAACATTAATAGATTCATTAAGATTTATAGATATCTTTTATAGACTACGCAAACCATGTAGGTATATTCCTATCATGTATGTAATTTATGACATTCAATACAATGAACTAGACACATAAATCAGCTTCCGCTATTATTATGATTAACAATTCAACTAAATAGTGATCAGTTATTTAGATGCATTAAGCACTGTATTAAATGCATCAACCAAGATAAAAAATCATTAATTAAATTGAACAAAGGATTGGAACATCAAAGTTAGGCTACATCATAACCTTAGAAAAACAAATATACTCCATATTAGAATTTATAAAGACTAGAAAATTAAACATAATAAAAGATAAGAAAACTTAGTGGATTGAAGCTTCGTCGTAGAATTTCTTCCTTTGCTTTGCTCCTCCTCTCCAAGCTCTCTCTCTCTCTTTCTCTAAACTACTTGTTGTTTTGGTTTTTGATGGAATGCTTGGAATGGTAATTCTAAGACCTATTTATAGGCAAAGTTCACTTCCAATTACATCATCGCATGCATCATCTTTTCCTAATTTTTCACTATTTTGCATCATCGCTTACATCATGGTTCACCTATCTCATTCAAGTCAACTTTCATGTTACATCATTGCTTATATCATGGTTCACCTATCCCATATAAGTCAATTTTCATATTATATCATTATTTACATCATAATTTTCATTACATCATTTCTTACATCAGCATAATATAATATTTATTTTTAGAATACTCGATCTTTAAACTACGATAACTTCTTTATGCGATCTCTGATTCGAGTAATTCTTGAGGCGATGAACTGCTTCGAATGACATTCATTTTGTAGCGATAATCTTGTCTCGAACAATAGCACTTGGTGGGATCCACATGCACTTTTTCACTAATTTTATTTTGAAAATAAAAATACAAAAAAAATATGAAATAATTTACTTAATAATAATAAAAATATCAAGAACTAAACAAGAATTCAAGTTTAAAAATATAAAATAACTCTATAAAAATAAAGTTATCACATACAAGATACATTTGCCAGGTGAATATAATGTTAATGCTACCTTTAATGTTTTTGATCTTTTTCCTTTTGATTTCGATACAGGTACAGATTTGAGTACAAATCTTTTTGAGAAGAGAGGGAATGATGGAAACCAAAAAAGCAAGTCTAATGATCCTTTGAGCATCAATGGAGGGCCTATTACAAGAGTTAGAGCTAAAAGGATTAAGAAGGCTTTAAATGGACTAATTCAAGAGATTTGGGTCAAGAGTCTTACACAATAAGGGTTGGATGGCATAAAAAGGACACTAAGGCTTCAAAACATGATCCTTGCTATTTGAAGGCTTGAGTAGCTATTTGAAGACATATTGGACTGGTTTCATTTGTTTGTATTAATTTGGGTCTAATTTATTTTGTGGGCTGGTTTTGTTAAGTTAGTTTGTTTAATTAGCTTGTTAACTATCAAACTTTGATATATTTGAGTTTTAATTTGTTTTATTACATATTGGGTCATTAGTTTATGTATTGGGCTATCAAATTTAATTATTTTAAGCCCAAACTTATTTATTTTAAGCCTAAGTGGGGTGTATTAAGGGGCTAAAGCGTTCATACAAGGTTTAGAAGTTAGAGTTTTATTTATTTTGTCTATAAAAGACTATATAACCTTTAAAAACGAGATAGACATTTTTGGATATAAAATTTCAGTTTTCTCTCTTTGTTTTTGAAGAACTTTGAGAATTTATCAAGGTTTAATTCTTGAGTTATCAACTTGATTTATCTCTCTCATTCTTAGCTTGTTCTTTGGAGTGGCTTATTTATTATCTTGGTTCGTAATTCGCTAATAATTGGGTCAAGGTACCTTCTTTTTATTTATTTTTTTATCTATTTCTTAATTAAACTTTCTTGGGGTTATTGATTTAATTGTTTGTGGGTGTCGTGTTGTTATATACGAGATTCACATCAATAAAAGCCACTTCCAATTTTTTTTAAAAAAATTCGTATATTGGATGTTGTCCATTTGACTTCAGTTTTAAATACTGAATGTTTTCTATATCGTATTGTTAAATATTTTAGTGGCTTAACTATATTCACAATTATTTAACTATAAAATTATGACTTTATTTTTATTGTAAAGTTATTTTATAAAATTACAATATATCCTCGCTTTTATATGTTATATCATAATGTATAATGTTTACTTATTGAGTTGATGACTTACTCCTCATCTTTACTATTTTTACATATTAGTAGGATTTATTTGTCTTGAGGGATGACTTCAAGTTACTGGTGTCACTTGGTAGAAGATTTCAGTTCTAGTGTTGTGGTTATTTCTCTAGCTATTAATTAAGAATCATCTAAGTTTGTTTTATTCGTTAGGACTTAAATGTAATGATTGAATGATCATAAATTTGAGTTGTTTAAAACCTTTATTGAGGTGTTGGGACAGATTTATGTTATCGAATTAAATGTTTTGTGAAATTATTTCTTAATTGTGTTTTTAGTTTGAAGATTTAAGTGGTTGATTAAACATTTCATTGTATTAGTAATCAATATTTCATTATATTAGTTTTTATGTCAAATTAGGGTGTTACAATCGAAACTAGACCATATGATACTAGAGCTATTGTTATAGAGCACAAAATTACCGGAATCAAGCATGAAAGCAGAAGAGGCAGACTTGGCCATGTTTGCAATGAGGTTATCCTTATGAGTAGTAGTGATTATGAGCTTGCCATTCATGGCTGGTGTAAGCCTAGCATTAGATGATAAGGGTGGATCATTTCGAATTGCTATCTAGACAATAGTAATACCTGGAGTTATGACTGACCAGCTTCCAACTAAAATGCCACTGCCTCATTGGTAAAACCCGAATGCAAATAAGCCAAAAGGTGAGATCCATGGACGTAATTCACTGATGAGAGATAATAAAGAGCCTCTTAGGCTTATGAAATTTGATTGATTTTGTTGAGCAACATTAGATCCTATAACGAATATAAAGATGAGCAATAAAACAACATAAGCAAAAGCCATAAGTGGGATTGTGGGAGTGAAAGAAAGCTTTGATTGTGTTAGTTTCAAATTATTGAGATTTGTAAATTGAAGGAGAAAAACTTGAAGTCACTTTTAGTCAATTCTAATAATTCAAAAGTATTGAATTATAATTGATTAGTGAAGGCAAGTCTACTTTGGTGGATCGATTAAGTCTACATTGGGGGACCCTCCTATCTTCTCAAATTCTACAATTCAATTTACCAAGGGCAGACAGCTTGTTCTTCGAACAAGTCAAAGTCAAGACACAAGCAACATTACTGATATATCTGATAAGTGGGATGTCTCGACTCTAATGTTGGATTTTGGTAATTTCGTTATCTACAACAACATCTCTACAGTCATCTGGCAAAGCTTCCATTTCTCGATCGACACCATATATGACTCATTTCACCAGATTGACTTCAAGTCGATTGTTCAAGTGGACAATTTTGTCTCAATATATTTTAGAGGAGAGGCTTAGCTGCTTATGCTGTAAACCTCACTGATACAAAAGCACTGAGGAAATTTATTAGGAAATAAAACTACAAATGTTGTGGATGAAGTAAGTCTCAATCTTACAAGAGCTGGAGTTTTATAGTTAACCAAGAGAAAGTTGATCTTACAAGTTGCAACCAATATTTGATATAGTTCCGTTATGAACGGGACTATGATTTATCGGGCAAAACTTGATGTGTATGAGATTTTAAGGCTACTTGCATTACTTTAAGATGGATGCTAGCTCTGACGTGGCTATCAAGTGGCCTGCATTACAGAACCAATGTCAAGTGAAAGGTTTCTGTGGGTTTAATAGTTTTTGTGCTTATAACAGCATCGGAGTAGACTGTCACTGCTTTCCTGGTTTTGATTACATCAACCCTCGTATGAGATTCATGGGCTGCTCGAGAAGCTTCTATGATGTAGAAGGTTGTAAAAGAAAGCAGTCAACCTTGTTTTACAACGTTATGGGTTTGGAGAATACCAATTTGCGTGTACAAGTGCTTTGTTGCAGAAGAGTTGAATAAAGGAAAATTTTACTTTAGTCCTCATTTTTTCTTTTTTGGAAATATTACTTTTTAACTCACGAATGCAATTTTAGTCTCAATCACCCCTAAAGTTTAAGAAATTCATCAAAATAGTCTTTTTATCGATTAACTGTTAATCAAACTTAATAGTTAGAAGGGTATTTTGGTCTTTATATTTCATTTGCTATTTAAAATTAATTAAAAAAAAAAACTTTAGATCTCCATCATCCATCAAAGTTATGACGGATGGTGGAGATCTAATGAGAAAAGGTTAAATTTAAAAATTTTGAAAACAACTTAATAAAATTAAAGTAAAAATTAAAAAAAAAAAAAAATTGAAGAAGCTAGAGAAGGAGATGGAGCAGATTACTTCATCTTCATCTGAGATAGAGCCAGAAACCATTTGAGATAGAGCTATTCAGGTTCCATGTCAAATGGAGATGGAGTGATTTGCTCCACCACCATATGAGATGAAGCTCGAACGGCTCCATCCCAAATAGAGATGGAGCCATTCAGCTCCCTTCCTTTCTTAACCAGCCATCACCCCTTACTCAATCCTAACCTTTTGGGTCCCCTTCCTCCACTGTTAGCCATCAAGCCCCACCTCGACATCAACAACTTCTGCTTCTGCTTCTCCTACAAGAATGGCAATTCTTCTTATGATGATGACGATATCAATGGCAAGAATGCGGTTCTTTTTCTACCTATCTTTTTTTCTCTCCCTTCTCTGTGTGGTTGCATTAGGTTGAATTTGGAATGTGTTTGGTTGATTATTGGTTAGAGGTTCTGTAGTGAATGTGGTTTTTATTGGATTTGGGGTGATTTGGACTTTGAGTGTGTTTGGTTTATTGTTGGTATAGGGCTTGATCAATGTGTGATTAGTTACGTAGGATTTCAACAATGGTGAACGTTGGCAAAATGGCTGACGATGGTGATGCCATCCTGACTCTTCTCTCGAGTCCAGAAGAATCTTGTTCAAACTGACGTCTTTCTTAATGAAATCTAAGGTTTACTAAAAATATTTTCAAAAAGTCATCATAAATCTCATGGTTGTTTTCTAAATATAAATTGAATAAATAAAAAATCTATATGTTTCTCTTGTTGGATCTCTAGATGGAATATATAAAATATTCATAAAATATCATGAAAAAATATTTCATTAAATACATTTAAGAAATCTAGTTAAAATATATATATATATATATATGCACTAATGCAAAATGTTTAACATCATGTGATCTTTCTCACGATATGTAATAATCTGCACAAACTTACAGTGGATACCTGAAAATAGGTTTTATAAAAAAGTGAGTGAATATAACTTTCCAAAAAAATATTTGTAAATAGAACATAACTTATTTCTGGTAATAATAAATCATTTTCAATAATTCATAAGCAATCGTATCTGAAAAATAAAAATGAATTTGAACCTCATATCGCAATAAAATTGTAAACTTCTATATAAATCATTTTACAACTTTAATAATATATAATATGAAAATCTATAATCTTTAAAACTTTTCTGAAATCTTTTTCTGTAAATCTATCCGTTCTTGATTTTCGGTGACACCACACAGATTATGGCCCCTATCACCACTCTCATCTCCTTCTTCCTCTACCTCTCCCCCTCTATAACCACCATTACCATAATGATCTTCTCGGTTCTCGTCCCATCTCCTTCCATCCTAGATTTTCAACCATACCAATTCTCAGCTTCTAATGACACCACACTAATCTTTTCCTCCTCCGCAACAAGTTTCTAGGTTTGATTTTAGGTTATTAAGTGTGTATGTTGGTGATTGATTATGGTGGTGATGTGTGTGTTGATGATGGAGTGTGATGGTAATGTTTGATGATGATTGAGTGGTGGTGGCAAAACACTGTCGACCATGGAAATTCATGGAAGCAAACAACAATAAACATCTTCAAAGCCACTAAAAATAAAAACAAATGGAGATCCATCATATGCATCAATGGACTCCATCAAATCTGGATATCCATCGTTGATGGAGACTCCTAGATCTCCACCTTTGATAGAGAGATCTAAACATGATGGAGTTTATATATATTTTTTTTCTTTTTTAAATTTAAAATTAATTTTTAATGAAGTAAAAGAAAGTTATTAATAATATATCTAAATGTTTTAATTTAGAAACAGCGATGTGTCAATTAATGATTTCTATAAAATTATTATTAATTTTTAATTTTTTATGACATGTGTTGGATTTTCATTGGTTGATAAAATAGGATAAAATGGTAATGTTAAGAGTAACTAATGATAAGGATAAAATTGACTTTTTGCATTTATGTTAGGTTTGACCCCTCAATTGACTTGTGTGAAAAACTAATTTGACTCATTTTTGAAAAGTTGGGTTTGATTTGGATCTTTCCCGAAACATAACTAAAAAATTGATCATTTCTCAAAACTTAGAAACCAAAATGATTTTTACCTTTTTTTTATTATAATGTTCAAACTATAATTAAAATTTAGGAGCTTGATGATAGTGTATATTTAACTTAATAATGAATTTTAACTCTTTACAAAAAGTAAACATTTTAATATTTATATAATAATCTTGACATATGAGAGCCGATATATAGTTATCTAGCAACACAACTTTAAGTAGTAGTCAAAATCTTAACAAATAAAGTATTACTTCCTCAAAAGTCAATTATTGATACAAATTGACTGTACAACTTCATAATGGATACTCAATATTGAATCATGCGTAAATAATAATGATAGTAATAATAATAATAATAATAATTAAATAGTTTTGGACATGTTACATGCTTAAATCAATTGAGTAGATATTTAGCACTACAAAGTAATTGTAATTTAATTATCAAAATTTTTATCATTAATTTTAATAATTTAAAATAAAAATCATCAATTATGTGGTTCAATACAAGAAAGATAAGGAACGGTTTTTCATGATTTAAGCTAATTAATATTTTAACGTGTGTGGTTCATATTTTCGAGTTCCTTGGATGAGCATATGAAGTTCTATATGAACACCCAATGATCAACAAGTGTAGACATTGTAATATAGTAATGTATAATCACATTAGTATATCCATATATATATATTTTTATATTATTAATAATTGAAGTTATACAATTTATTTAATCAATAGTATGTATTGTAAAATTTATTTGATAGGTAACTTTTTTTTTCTTTTTTTTTTAATCTTTCTAAGAACACAAAGCATTACAATTTTAGAATCATTCTTTGAAACATGTGTGTAAATTATTATCATGATATATATGAAGGAAAAATTGATTTTTGAATTTAATACGGAAACGTGGATTTTAAAAAAAATTTTCAAATAAAAACACGCTCAATCAATACTAATAAAAATAATTCAATACTTAAATTAATAAGATCGAATTTTACCTTGCATGAAGATTGAATTGATCCCTTTTGATTTGCAGATTCTTCACCACCCGATCTTTTTTGCTATGACTCTTTATAAAAGAAACTGTGTGTGGGCACAATCTCGAAGAATTAAATCACGAAATCTTTTTATAAAAGATTATTATGTCGAAATCAAAAACAATTTTTTTGATTTCTTATGAGATGGGGTAATATGGTGTTTTTAATTAAAGGAAATTTTTTATTCAAGTAGTCAAAAATTCTCTCTCTTTTATTACCAACATAAAACACTATTTTATAATAGTAAGTTAGAGTTTTCTAATTTAATAAGAAATACAATTTCCTAATTAAATTGAAAAACTTAATTCAAATCCAATATGGAATCAAATTTCTTATTGGTTTAAAATTTTTACTTTTAATTTAATATGAAATCTAATTCCTATTAAATTAAAACTTCTTTAATTTAATTTAATATGGAATCTAATTCCAATTAAATTAAATTACCATTTCTATTAATTAAAAGATTTTTCATTAAAATAAATGATTCTAAATCATATATAATTGCATGACACCATTTAGAATTGAACTTTTAATCTCTACAAATAATTAAATAATTAATAATTAATTAAATAATTACTTATATTTAAATAATCAAATTATTTAAATTATTCGTGAACGTATTCATAAAATTGTATGTACACATATAATTAGACAATCCAATTATATTCTTCCATTTGTTTCTTTATGTGGTTATGAGCTAGCAAGGGGACCAAATAGACCTACAATTTGAGCTCCAATAATATTAGAATTATTAATTAAACTCTTTAATTAAATAATTCACTATTATTAACCTTAAAGTTACTCCACTAAAAATTTAAGATTATACTCTCAAAATTATAGATGTTTTATACAATCTGAATTTTCAGCGTCCATCGATTTAATCATTTCATATGGTTTGATCCTCCACGAGTAGTTCATAATTAGAGCTAGGTCATTAAAGTCCGTAATACCTCTATAATTATTTCTTATTCCGTTAAGTACCATTAATTCTCTAATGAATAATATATTCATAACAACTTATGAATTTATCTTTCAATTTATTTATAAATAGAAAGTCAAGCGCTATTATTGTTCAAAACCCGAATCAACACTTAAAAGAACTACTCATCTACTTCTCGTAAAAATGAGTGGATTATACTATTGTGTAGAATGTTCCCAGCCACTTATTAAATCACATCTCCAAAATACGAAACTTATTGACCGTAAATTTATAATAGTCTCACCCATGTAAATCAAAATATATGACTCAACAAATAGGAGTTCATAAAACATTCAGGATTAAGATTAATTCATATATGATCATCTAGTTGATAAATATGAATTTATTTGTTTAACAGATATTAATAAGAAATTCATTTTATCATGGTCCAGTCATATATAATCTCTATTATATAAGGTGCCTCCATTTTCATGTCGCTACATGAACGATCGCGGATAAAATCATCGTATCAAATACAAAATAGACCGCAGCTATAGATTTATCACAAACAAAGTACCCAACTTTATTTGCTTTTTACGGACTTTTTAGATTACTGATTTCAAACTAAATCCTCTTATATATAATACTTATATACTTGGTTTAAGACTACATAAGTAACCATTGATGTTACATGATATTTGTATGAAGCAAACATTTCATAGATGCATATAATTGAATAAAATAAATATATTTTATTTATTGTTTAATTTAAATATTTACAAATTACAAGCTCTTATGGCACATTACCCTAACAATATATATATGTATGTATGCTAATAAAATTCTTGAAATCATATCATAGGTAATTGTCTTATGAAAATAATTTGATATATTTGTAAAAGTGAAAGGAAAAAAGAATGGAGAAAACTATGTATAACCAGGGGGTGGGGCATTCATCTTGCAGTGTACAACAAACTACAAATTTGAATTAAAATAAGTTATTATTTAACATTCTTAAGGGAAAAAAAAAAAGGTCATTGTTTTAATTGCTCCCTACCACTTTCAAGGGAAAAAATTTTTAAAAAGTAAAAAAAAAAAAATTAAAAATTAAAAAAAAAAAAAATCTAAACAATCTCTTTCTAAGTAAATTCCTAAATTATGATAGGAACTGCATAAAAATTCCTTCCTCATTTTTCTTAGAAGAATCATCAAACAAAAAGGTTCACTCGTCCAAGAGATCTTATTTTGCTGAATCATTTCAGGTTCATTCATTTGTATTCATCATCTTGTATTCTTATTCTATCATCTTTGTTTTTGTTGTGGTTTTTTTCCTTAAAATCTCTCTGAAATCATTTTCTTTAAGACAACTATAGCTAACCTAATAACTCACAAATCACCAAAGGAACTAAGGATAAGATGAATGTTAGGGTGCCAACACTATTGCTGTTTTAACCAATTATACACACTTCAATTATTCACTAAACTGTCACTCAATGCTTCAAATCTAGCCCCGCATCATGTTGTTGCTCCATGCATTGATTAGACACCAACTAGTAATTTAGCTATTATGTATTTAATAGTCCAAACTGGCATTGGTCACACACATATGAACTAAATTCCCAGTAACACACTAACTAACTAGGAATGGTCACATTAAGTCCAGCCAATGTGTTTAACCTGAAAAACCTATTAAAAAATCACTAACCTAATTGTTATTGATCATGCACAATCAAGAAAGGGTAGTTCAACCATATTATCATAGAGATTTTGATTGTGAAGCTGAAACTGAAATAAAAGTGATAAACATAATTTACATATATTTATTACCCTTAAATATAGATTTATTAGTCCAATTTTATATTGAATTTATTTTAATTAGTTGTGTTTTTGGTGAAACAAGAATAAAAGAATATTTGTGTGTTGAATGAGGAAAAATTACAATTTTGGTCAAGTCAATCAAGGATTCAAGTCTTAACCAAAATTATTTGTCAAACAATTAGGAAATTAGTTGAGATAATGAAATATATCAATGTAGGAAAAAAAAAACAAATTTGGAAAAAAATAAATTTTAAGTTATTTTTGAAAGGTTTGGCATATATAAAAAGAAGATTTATGGAGGAACCGCTAGAACTTGGAGACAGAAAATATTAGAAGACAAGAGAGCAGCTTTGGTGGAAAAGAAGACAAGTCAAAAGAGGTGCAAGCTGGCAGAATTGCGTTGAACTGAGATTTGGAGCAGATTCGGACGTGGACTTAGACCAAACTTACATCAACAGTTTCGACAAAATGCTAAGTTTTAATTCTCTTTTTGTTCTTGTTATCACCATGTTTGTTTAATTTTCTTTTCTGAGGTGTAGGATGAAATCATTATTAACTTTGTAATGATTTTGCTGTTTAAATATTATTCTCAATTTGGTTTTTAATATTTAATAATTCTTAGTTTCATCAATTAATAAAATAAAAATTATTTCACCTTTAATATCAAGTATTTTTTATTGTCACAAAATTATTTTATTAATTTAACTTTGAATTGAAAGGTTTAAATATACGATTTTTGATTATATGTTTTTCAATATGGGATACATATAATACTTAGATCTTATAAATTTTATGTAAATTTCAAGTCTTAAAATAAGAATTTACATAAAATTTATTTTCAGAGCTTAACTAACAAATCCTGAGAAAACAATAGATTGATTTCTAAGTTATTTCTTTAATTTTTTATAATAATATTTTCAATAGCAAAATATTATAAGTTAATAATGGTGAATTCTTAACCTCAGATTTCTCATCTATTGTTTGAATATTACAATTTAATCTTGTTTTGTTAATTTAGAATTTTATTTACTTTAATTTTGTTTTAATTCTCAATTTTCAAGCATTGTTAACTAGATAAGAATTAAATTTAATTTGGATTTAAATTAATATTTTCTCAATCTCTGTGGATCGACCTCGTACTTACATAATCTATTTTACAATAGACTCGTGCACTTGCAAGTACTAAAATTTACACAGCAAACTTTTGGCACTGTTGCCAGGGATTGTTTGAAAAATTAGTTTAGTCTATGACAGGCCCCTTTCTAACTACTAGCTAGGCGACCTGCCCGGCAACCCCACGGTGGCTCCCCAGTCGAGATCTGCTCTGACTGGAAAGTTCCCGTGAAGCTAAGCCTCTTTTCTTTTCTAAAATACTTGAAATCCTTTTTATTCTGAAAAGGGGTGGGAATTTTGTTCGTTGAAAATAACTTTATGAAAATAGGATTTTCACAGAAAACAGGCAGCACAACGGCTGTTTTTCTAAAATTCCACCCTATAAATATCTCATAAAACCTGTATAATTGTATTCACAAACAATTTCTATAATCAATAGGCCTCCGGCCATTTTCAAACTCATAATCATGCAATTAAGCGGAAGTAACTTGAATAAATCTTAAAAACGACATGCATGATCTTTACATAAAATCCTTAACTCAAAATAATATTTACAAAACTAGAGAATCTGAAAAATGATAATAAATACAATACATGATGCTATGACTAGAAAATAGTGCAGTCTGGTCGCGTGTCTAACTGGTCTGTACGTCCGAAGGAGATACGCCTGCCGTGCTACTCGTACCTGCACCTGAGGGAGGATTTTCAAGAAAGACAGGAAAAACAGGGGTGAGAATAACTCAGTGAGTGGGTAAGTTTACATAAACTGTACTTTTGCTTAAAAATACTATTCCTCCCAAAAATAGATTGGAAAACTATTACTTACTTACTTACTTTTCCTAAAAAAATTGTAAACTCGTTTAAAATGTAAAACCCAAAACCGTGTTCGTCGGAGAACGAAATATTTTTCCGATGGATCGCGTCCGATCGGAAAAATATAATTATCGAGTCCGAAAATATTTGGAATTATTATTTCGATTTAGAGATATAAATTCGGATTCGTGAGATGGATTCGAGATTTATTAAATAATTCCGAGAATGCAAACCCGAGGTTTAATCAAAATCGGATTCCAGGACGGATGGACGGACGGAATTCGAGCTTGGAAGTTAAAGCTAGAATGCATGGAAGGCTTTTAGTATAAAATATTATATTAATAAAGAAGAAGTTATAATTGTTCTCGGTCAAACAAAGTTATAAAAAAAAAAAAAGAAAAAGAAGAAATGATATTGATAGACAAATGAACCAAATATCACGTTCGGTCATCATTCAAACCGAAAGTGAGCTGCTGCTCATGAGTAAATGGAGAGAGAGCGAGACTGAGAGCATCTAAAGCAAGCTGTCAACTTCTTCTTCTTCATTTCAAAACAGAAACTGAAGACAAGAGTTGCTGCTCTTGAAGTTTAGAGAGAGGTCGAGAGCATTCAACTTCTTCTTCTACCTCATTCTTCCTTGCTCGTGAGAGATAGAGAGGTCAAGAGAGGGCCAGCATATGCATGCAACATCTGATTCATCCTTGAGCAGATCTGAGCAAGCTGGAGCAAGCAAGGTAAGCTGCTGTCACCAGGTAAGAAGCTGCTGTCAGCGAGAGAGCTGCCATGCTGCCTTTGCTGTGTGCTGTCGCCGCTGTTGAACAAGGTGCTGTTAGCGTGAGCTGCTGCCGGCGAAGGGAAGCTGCTGTCACATTGCTGTCGCCATGCTGTCTTGCTGTCTGGTGCTGCACGTGCTGACCAGCTGCTGTCAGTTGCTGCCGTGAGCTGAGTTGCTGTTGTCAGTTGCTGCCGTGAGCTGAGTTGCTGCTGAGCTGAGTTGCTGCCGTGAGCTGAGTTGCTCCTGAGCTGAGTTGCTGCCGAGCTGAGCTGCTGCCAGGTGCTGTGTTGCTGCTGTCTGGACGTGAATGTGCTGCTGCCTGACTGTGAAAGCTGCTGCCAGGCGCTGTCCTTGCTGCTGCTAGGCTGTCATGAGAGCTGAAGTTGCCGTGCAGAGCTGCTGTCAAGTCTGTCCGTGAATTATACATTCAGACTTGAAGTGGAACAGCAAGAAAAGACGCC
Source organism: Dimocarpus longan (assembly GCA_022984855.1). Taxonomy (NCBI): domain Eukaryota; kingdom Viridiplantae; phylum Streptophyta; class Magnoliopsida; order Sapindales; family Sapindaceae; genus Dimocarpus; species Dimocarpus longan. The sequence goes on along the minus strand of CM041019.1, from coordinate 19,975,788 downwards.
AGTTGCTGGTAGAAGAAGAAACTTGCTGCCGCGAATAAGTCGTCGCAGATCGGAAGCTATTTCGAAGCTGAGAACAGCTCGCTTCTTGGGTAAAGTGCTGTCCCCTTTTGTTTTTGTTGAGTTGTTTCAAGTAAGTAGTAAGCGTACGAATGATTAGAGTTGAATTAAGCGAGCATATCCCAATGCAATTAAGTTTTGGCGGGCTGTCGTCATGTGCAGTTTTTATGCTCGTCATACGCAGTTTCTTTATGCTCGTTTTGTGCAGTTTTTATGGTGATTCAGGATTGATTTTAGGTGCAGCTTTTATGCTGATTTAAGGTTAGATAATGAGCTGTTATAGGGCTGTTTTGTGAGCAGTAAATGTGCTGTTTGTGGCCTGTCGAAGCGTGATGTTGCATGCTGTTTTGGTGCCGTTTGCATGCTGTTTTGGTGCCGTTTGCACGCTGTTTTGGTGCTGTTTTGCATGCTGTTTTGGTTTAGAATTACAAGTTACTTTGACATCAAAACTGCCCCAATTAATCGCGTACGCTAGTTCGACAAATATAAGTTGTTTTGTAGTAATGTTAAGCGATGTTTTTGCATCGAAACTATAGGTTTGATTGTTGCGTGTTGTTTTGATGATAACCATAGAGTTTCGAGTATTTTAAGTCGCGATAACGAATCGGTTGGAAATAGTTTTCGCGTACGAGTATGAGTTATCCGTTTTGTTATCGTGCGAGGATAGTCACTTGAATTATTGTGTTTATAAATCCTCGTATGGCTTAAAGTTTAGTTGCGCACGAGTTATGTTTTAACGACATCTCGATCAAAATCAAATGTAGGTGAATCGGGAATCGAACGAGAGCCGTAACGGGAAGCGGTGATAAGTATTTTGGAAGCAAGTAGTGAGTGTGGATTTTTAAAAGTTTTCATACATTCTATTTTATTGAATGCAATCAGTTTTAGCAAGTAAAAAGGTTTTGAGATTCTAGTAAAAGTTTATGGTTTTCAGTTTATCATCTATAAATGCATGTATAGCTTTAAAGTTTATGCTATGAATATGTTTATATTCTTCAGTAAAGTAATTGAGCAAGTTGAAATTATATACATGCATAGAGATAGTATTTTTGAAAGTTATTTTGCGATATTATAGCATATTGCCGAGATTTCATTATATATATATGCCTATGGTTTACCCTAGCCCCTAAGATTACACCCGGCCGAAAGTATTCCATACGTGTACGGTAGTTGGGGGGAGTTACTAACTTTGGGGGGATCGAGTCTGTCAGTCACCCTCTGCATCTATGGGATAGTGTAGATCTGCCTGATGTTGGAGGGATTCGCGATCCCAGAGTTGTATCCACATCTGCGACTACACATTGTGAGAGTTCCCCTATCCTAGTGGCGTGTCTTCGCACCGTCACGAAGGACAAGATTTCCCTGGGTTGCCAGATAGGCTAGTAAGAAAATAAGAAAAGTTTTAAGAAAAGTTTGATAAATAACTTTCGCAGCTTTTAAACGAGTTTACAGTTTTCAGGAAAAGAAAGTAAGTAAGTAATAGTTTTCCAATCTATTTTTGGGAGGAATAGTATTTTTAAGCAAAAGTACAGTTTATGTAAATTTACCCACTCACTGAGTTATTCTCACCACTGTTTTCCTGTTTTCTTAAAAACCTCCCTCAGGTGCAGGTGCGAGTAGCGCGGTTGACGTATCTCCTTCGGACGGACAGGCCACGGACCGGCCAGCTAGACACGCGTGACCAGATTGCACTATTTTCTAGCATAGCATCATGTATTGTATTTAATATCATTTTCCAGATTTCCAGATTGTAAATATCATGCATGTCGTTTTAAGATTTTAACTAAGTTAAATTCCACTTAATTGCATGATTATGAGTTTGAAAATGGCTGGAGGCCTATTGATTATAGAAATTGTTTGTGAATACTATTATACAGGTTTTATGAGATATTTTACAGGGTGGAATTTAGAAAAACAGCCGTTGTGCTGCCAGTTTTCTGTGAAAATCCTATTTTCATAAGGTTATTTTCAACGAACAAAATTCCCACTCTTTTTCAGAATCAAAAGGATTTCAAGTATTTTAGAAAAGAAAAGAGGCTTAGCTTCACGGGAACTTTCCAGTCAGAGCAGATCTCGACTGGGGAGCCACCGTGGGGTTGCCGGGCAGGTCGCCTAGCTAGTAGTTAGAAAGGGGCCTGTCACCGTTGGTATCAGAGCAAAGATTTTAAATGCATTACATGATTTATAAGCATTTATATAGTAAATTTTTCAAACCTCATACATTTTATGACTAAGTATCTGGTTCAAGTGCAGTGAGTCATGCGTCGCGTCGGTCGTCCGCGTAAAAGGAGAGCCGCTGAAAATGCTCCACCTCCTGCTCCAGAAATAAGGGAGCAAGTAAATGAGTCCGTTAATGATCCTCAGCCAGGGGTTCCAGTTGAGCCACCGGTAGTAGAGCCTGAGCAGGATCCGATCGAGAGATTAGCCCAGGTTATCCAAGGGCTAAGGCCTCGTGCACCAAGCGCCACCGTTGAGAGGGCAAGGAAACTTGGTGCCGATGCTTTTGACGGAACAGGTGGTCCAGAAATTGCAACAGAGTGGTTGGATAATACTGAAAGAGTGTTGGAACAGATGGAATGTACCGATCTCCAAAAGGTGTCAATTGCTTCATTCTTACTTCGAGCGTCAGCTAGAGATTGGTGGGATTCCGTCAAGCGAAGAGCAATCGAACAAGTCACATGGGAAAAGTTCAAAGAAGAGTTTAATGAGAAATTCTACCCCAGGGCATACAAAGACGCAAAGATTGAGGAGTTTTACAGTCTTGTGCAGGGTAACATGTCTGTGGAAGAGTATGAAAGGAAGTTCACTGAATTGTCTCGAGTGGCACCGTTTATAGTTAATGATGAGGTAAACAAGTGCCATAAGTTTGTGCAGGGCTTGAATCCGAAAATCAAGGCATATGTGGTAGCTGCAGAGCATAAAGAGTATGGGCGGTTAGTTGAAGCAGCTTTGAGGGTAGAAAGGACAACAATAGGTGACAAAGAGCAGGCACAGAAATCAAAGCGCAGTCAGGGGTCAGGTTGGTATTCAGGAGGCTTCAGCAAGGCACCGAAAACTGGAGACAAGTCTAGATGGTTAGGTAGCAAACAGCGAAGTCAGGGAGCCGCGTCTAGTCAGAGTTCAGTCAAACCTCCATCAGGACCCCAAAGCAGAGGTAATACTCAAAGCATAGAGCCGTGTAGGAAATGCAACAGGACACACCGAGGAGAGTGTCATATGGGTATCACTGGATGTTATCGTTGTGGTAAAGAGGGACATTTTATGTCTGAGTGTCCGCAGAGAACAAAAGGAGCCAGTGGGTCGAGACCGTATACTCAAGGGCAGTCTAGTGGGGGTCAGTCGCAGCATCAGAGAGGTCCACAAATGAGAGGACCAGGGACTACAGTTCAATCCGGAAGAGGTGCTGGGAGAGGTTTGCCACCCAGAGGACAATCAGGGAGACCTCGTACTCAAGCCAGGGTGTTCGCAGTAACGCAGCAAGATGCTGAAGCTACACCAGAGGTGGTGACAGGTACTGTAATAGTTTTCAACTCTGATGCTCATGTTTTAATAGACCCTGGTGCTACGCATTCTTTTGTTTCTAAAAGTTTTGCAAGGCATGTTAATATGAAGTTAAAACCCTTAGAGTGCGATATGATAGTAGCTACTCCTACGGAGATTCCTTAGTAGCAGAGAGTGGTTGTAGAGATTGTGATATTGTACTTGGGGGTAGATCCTTTCCAGTTAGTTTGCTGTTGTTGGATCTGTGTGATTTCGACATTATATTGGGTATGGACTGGTTAGCTACGCATCATGCCGTAGTGGATTGTTTTCAGAAAGAAGTCAAGTTTAGTTCAGTTGGAGAGTCAGATGTAGTATTTCGAGGAGAGCGTAAAATGCTTCCATCCCGTATCATATCAGCCATGACCGCCAGAAGAATGTTAAAGAAGCAATGTGCAGGTTATTTGGCTTATGTGATAGATTCGTCCGAGCGGGAGACTCAGCTAGAAGATATTCCTGTGGTTGCAGAGTTTTCTGATGTGTTTCCAAAAGATCTTCCAGGTTTACCTCCGGATAGAGATATTGAATTTGAGATTAATCTGATGCCGGGAACAGCACCAATTTCCAAAGCACCGTACAGGATGGCACCTCCAGAGTTGAAGGAATTGAAGGTTCAGTTGGAAGAATTGGTAAACAAGGGTTTTGTTAGATCCAGTGTATCTCCTTGGGGAGCACCAGTGCTCTTTGTTAAAAAGAAAGATGGAAGTATGAGATTGTGCATTGATTACCGGGAATTGAATAAGGTGACTATTCGGAATCAATATCCTTTACCGAGGATCGACGATCTGTTCGATCAGTTGCAAGGTGCAAGGTTGTTTTCTAAGATAGATCTGAGATCAGGGTACCATCAGTTGAAGATCAAGGGAGATGATATTCCTAAGACTGCCTTCAGGACGCGTTATGGACATTATGAATTCTTGGTTATGCCTTTCGGGCTAACCAATGCCCCAGCGGCATTCATGGCATTGATGAATCGGGTGTTCCATGAATTTTTGGATAAGTTTGTCATAGTGTTCATTGACGATATATTGGTGTATTCGGGCAGTAGGGAAGAACATGCTGAACATCTGAGACTAGTTTTACAGATGTTAAGAGAGCAGCAATTGTATGCAAAGTTCAGCAAGTGTCAGTTCTGGTTGAATGAAGTTTCATTTTTAGGCCATGTGGTTTCAGCTGATGGGATTAGTGTTGATCCTCAAAAGATTGAAGCGATTGTGAACTGGAAATCGCCTACAACCGTAACTGAGGTTCGGAGTTTCTTAGGTTTGGCAGGTTATTATAGGAAATTTGTCGAAGGATTTTCTAAGATTGCCATTCCTTTGACGAAGCTCACCAGAAAGGAAGCAAAGTTTGAGTGGTCAGAAGCCTGTCAGAAGAATTTTGACGAATTGAAAACAAAATTGACTACAGCTCCAGTGCTTACTCTTCCTTCAGGAAATGAAGGCTTTGTGGTGTACAGTGATGCTTCGAGGCAGGGTTTGGGTTGTGTTCTGATGCAAAATGGAAAGGTGATAGCTTATGCTTCCAGGCAGTTAAAGAAGCACGAGCAGAATTACCCAACCCATGATCTAGAGTTGGCCGCAGTAATTTTTGCACTTAGGATTTGGAGGCATTACTTGTATGGAGTTCGATGTCAGATATTTACAGATCATAAGAGCCTTCAGTATTTGTTCTCTCAGAAAGAGTTGAATATGAGACAGAGGAGATGGTTAGAGCTGCTCAAGGATTACGATTGCACCATAGAGTACCATCCCGGGAAAGCAAATGTAGTAGCCGATGCATTGAGTAGGAGACCCTCCAGCTCGGTAGCTCATTTAAGAGCTGGGTATCTTCCATTGTTAGTAGAGATGAGATCTTTGGGAGTTAAATTGGAAGTAGGGAATTCAGGTGCATTGTTAGCTACTTTTCAAGTTAGACCGGTACTCGTGGATAGAATCCGAGAGTTGCAGATTCAGGATCCTCAGTTAGTCAAGATCAGACAGGAAGTAGAGTCAGGCCAGCAGGGAGACTTCTCAATCAGGGATGATGGTACGTTGAGGATGAGACAGAGACTATGTGTTCCAAATGTGACGGAACTCAAGAAAGAAATTTTAGATGAAGCTCACTCCTCAGCATACGCTATGCATCCGGGAAGTACGAAAATGTATCATACCTTGAAAGAGCATTACTGGTGGAAAGGTATGAAGAGAGAAATAGCTGAATTTGTGTCAAGATGTTTGATTTGTCAGCAGGTGAAGGCCGAGCACCAGAGGCCATCAGGACTTCTTCAGCCACTCTCCATCCCGGAGTGGAAATGGGAACGTATTACTATGGATTTTGTGGTAGGATTTCCTCGGAGTCGAAATGGTTATGACAGTATTTGGGTGATAGTAGATCGACTTACGAAGTCAGCTCATTTCCTACCTGTCAGAAGTACTTATTCCCTAGATAGATTGGCTAAGTTGTATGTTGATGAGATAGTAAGATTGCATGGGGCTCCAGTGTCAATCGTATCAGACAGAGATCCGAGATTTACATCCCGATTTTGGCCTAGTCTCCAGAAAGCATTAGGTACTCGATTACATTTCAGTACAGCATTTCATCCGTAGACAGATGGACAGTCTGAGCGTACTATTCAAACTTTGGAAGATATGCTCAGGTCTTGTGTGATAGAGTTTGGAGGAAGCTGGGATACTCATTTGTCCTTAATTGAGTTTGCCTATAATAACAGCTATCAGGCTAGTATCGATATGGCACCATATGAAGCACTGTATGGAAGACGGTGTAGAACGCCGGTATGTTGGGATGAAATAGGTGAGAGAAAGTTGATTGGACCCGAGCTTGTTCAAATGACTACAGATAAAATCAAAGTTATTCGGGACAATCTGAAGATAGCCCAGGATCGTCAGAAAAGTTACGCAGATAAGCGTAGGAAGGATTTGGAGTTCCAGGTCGGGGATAAGGTGTTCCTACGGATATCTCCATGGAAAGGAATAATTCGTTTTGGGAAGCGAGGTAAGTTAAGCCCTCGGTATATCGGTCCCTATGAAGTGATTGGCAGAGTAGGTGAGGTAGCATATCGACTTGAACTGCCAGTAGAACTTTCCAGGATCCATAATGTATTTCATGTCTCGATGCTCCGTAAGTACATAGCAGATCCTTCGCACGTATTGTCAGAGCAGCCAATGGAACTCAAGGAGAACCTATCTTATGAGGAGACCCCAGTTCAGATTCTTGATAAGAGAGATCAGGTTCTTCGTAGTAAAATTATTCCGTTGGTTAAAGTGTTGTGGAGGAATCATGCAGTGGAAGAGGCCACGTGGGAGCACGAGGAGCAGATGCGCAGTCAGTACCCGCATCTTTTTGAGACAAGTAAGTATATTTAGATTTTTTATAATTCAAGAAAGTATTAAGTATATTGATAGATCCTGATGTTGAGATGCATTGCCTGAAAGTTGTGTAAATTTCGAGGACGAAATTTTTATAAGGAGGGGTGAATTGTAAAACCCAAAACCGTGTTCGTCGGAGAGCGAAATATTTTTCCGATGGATCGCGTCCGATCGGAAAAATATAATTATCGAGTCCGAAAATAATTGGAATTATTATTTCGATTTAGAGATATAAATTCAGATTCGTGAGACGGATTCGAGATTTATTAAATAATTCCGAGAATGCAAACCCGAGGTTTAATCAAAATCGGATTCCAGGACGGATGGACGGACGGAATTCGAGCTTGGAAGTTAAAGCTAGAATGCATGGAAGGCTTTTAGTATAAAATATTATATTAATAAAGAAGAAGTTATAATTGTTCTCGGTCAAACAAAGTTATAAAAAAAAAAAAAAGAAAAAGAAGAAATGATATTGATAGACAAATGAACCAAATATCACGTTCGGTCATCATTCAAACCGAAAGTGAGCTGCTGCTCATGAGTAAATGGAGAGAGAGCGAGACTGAGATCATCTAAAGCAAGCTGTCAACTTCTTCTTCTTCATTTCAAAACAGAAACTGAAGACAAGAGTTGCTGCTCTTGAAGTTTAGAGAGAGGTCGAGAGCATTCAACTTCTTCTTCTACCTCATTCTTCCTTGCTCGTGAGAGATAGAGAGATCAAGAGAGGGCCAGCATATGCATGCAACATCTGATTCATCCTTGAGCAGATCTGAGCAAGCTGGAGCAAGCAAGGTAAGCTGCTGTCACCAGGTAAGAAGCTGCTGTCAGCGAGAGAGCTGCCATGCTGCCTTTACTGTGTGCTGTCGCCGCTGTTGAACAAGGTGCTGTTAGCGTGAGCTGCTGCCGGCGAAGGGAAGCTACTGTCACATTGCTGTCGCCATGCTGTCTTGCTGTCTGGTGCTGCACGTGCTGACCAGCTGCTGTCAGTTGCTGCCGTGAGCTGAGTTGCTGCTGAGCTGAGTTGCTGCCGTGAGCTGAGTTGCTGCTGAGCTGAGTTGCTGCCGTGAGCTGAGTTGCTGCTGAGCTGAGTTGCTGCCGAGCTGAGCTGCTGCCAGGTGCTGTGTTGCTGCTGTCTGGACGTGAATGTGCTGCTGCCTGACTGTGAAAGCTGCTGCCAGGCGCTGTCCTTGCTGCTGCTAGGCTGTCATGAGAGCTGAAGTTGCCGTGCAGAGCTGCTGTCAAGTCTGTCCGTGAATTATACATTCAGACTTGAAGTGGAACAGCAAGAAAAGACGCCAGTTGCTGGTAGAAGAAGAAACTTGCTGCCGCGAATAAGTCGTCGCAGATCGGAAGCTATTTCGAAGCTGAGAACAGCTCGCTTCTTGGGTAAAGTGCTGTCCCCTTTTGTTTTTGTTGAGTTGTTTCAAGTAAGTAGTAAGCGTACGAATGATTAGAGTTGAATTAAGCGAGCATATCCCAATGCAATTAAGTTTTGGCGGGCTGTCGTCATGTGCAGTTTTTATGCTCGTCATACGCAGTTTCTTTATGCTCGTTTTGTGCAGTTTTTATGGTGATTCAGGATTGATTTTAGGTGCAGCTTTTATGCTGATTTAAGGTCAGATAATGAGCTGTTATAGGGCTGTTTTGTGAGCAGTAAATGTGCTGTTTGTGGCCTGTCGAAGCGTGATGTTGCATGCTGTTTTGGTGCCGTTTGCATGCTGTTTTGGTGCCGTTTGCACGCTGTTTTGGTGCAGTTTTGCATGCTGTTTTGGTTTAGAATTACAAGTTACTTTGACATCAAAACTGCCCCAATTAATCGCGTACGCTAGTTCGACAAATATAAGTTGTTTTGTAGTAATGTTAAGCGATGTTTTTGCATCGAAACTATAGGTTTGATTGTTGCGTGTTGTTTTGATGATAACCATAGAGTTTCGAGTATTTTAAGTCGCGATAACGAATCGGTTGGAAATAGTTTTCGCGTACGAGTATGAGTTATCCGTTTTGTTATCGTGCGAGGATAGTCACTTGAATTATTGTGTTTATAAATCCTCGTATGGCTTAAAGTTTAGTTGCGCACGAGTTATGTTTTAAAGACATCTCGATCAAAATCAAATGTAGGTGAATCGGGAATCGAACGAGAGCCGTAACGGGAAGCGGTGATAAGTATTTTGGAAGCAAGTAGTGAGTGTGGATTTTTAAAAGTTTTCATACATTCTATTTTATTGAATGCAATCAGTTTTAGCAAGTAAAAAGGTTTTGAGATTCTAGTAAAAGTTTATGGTTTTCAGTTTATCATCTATAAATGCATGTATAGCTTTAAAGTTTATGCTATGAATATGTTTATATTCTTCAGTAAAGTAATTGAGCAAGTTGAAATTATATACATGCATAGAGATAGTATTTTTGAAAGTTATTTTGCGATATTATAGCATATTGCCGAGATTTCATTATATATATATGCCTATGGTTTACCCTAGCCCCTAAGATTACACCCGGCCGAAAGTATTCCATACGTGTACGGTAGTTGGGGGGAGTTACTAACTTTGGGGGGATCGAGTCTGTCAGTCACCCTCTGCATGTATGGGATAGTGTAGATCTGCCTGATGTTGGAGGGATTCGCGATCCCAGAGTTGTATCCACATCTGCGACTACACATTGTGAGAGTTCCCCTATCCTAGTGGCGTGTCTTCGCACCGTCACGAAGGACAAGATTTCCCTGGGTTGCCAGATAGGCTAGTAAGAAAATAAGAAAAGTTTTAAGAAAAGTTTGATAAATAACTTTCGCAGCTTTTAAACGAGTTTACAGTTTTCAGGAAAAGAAAGTAAGTAAGTAATAGTTTTCCAATCTATTTTTGGGAGGAATAGTATTTTTAAGCAAAAGTACAGTTTATGTAAATTTACCCACTCACTGAGTTATTCTCACCACTGTTTTCCTGTTTTCTTAAAAACCTCCCTCAGGTGCAGGTGCGAGTAGCGCGGTTGACGTATCTCCTTCGGACGGACAGGCCACGGACCGGCCAGCTAGACATGCGTGACCAGATTGCACTATTTTCTAGCATAGCATCATGTATTGTATTTAATATCATTTTCCAGATTTCCAGATTGTAAATATCATGCATGTCGTTTTAAGATTTTAACTAAGTTAAATTCCGCTTAATTGCATGATTATGAGTTTGAAAATGGCTGGAGGCCTATTGATTATAGAAATTGTTTGTGAATACTATTATACAGGTTTTATGAGATATTTTACAGGGTGGAATTTAGAAAAACAGCCGTTGTGCTGCCAGTTTTCTGTGAAAATCCTATTTTCATAAAGTTATTTTCAACGAACAAAATTCCCACTCTTTTTCAGAATCAAAAGGATTTCAAGTATTTTAGAAAAGAAAAGAGGCTTAGCTTCATGGGAACTTTCCAGTCAGAGCAGATCTCGACTGGGGAGCCACCGTGGGGTTGCCGGGCAGGTCGCCTAACTAGTAGTTAGAAAGGGGCCTGTCATAAAAACTGTGAAAGTTATTTATTAAACTTTTCTTAAAACTTTTCTTATTTTCTTACTAGCCTTATCTGGCAACCCAGGGAAATCTTGTCCTTCGTGACGGTGCGAAGACATGCCACCAAGATAGGGGAACTCTCACCATGTGTAGTCGCAGATGTGGATACAACTCTGGGATCGCGAATCCCTCCAACATCAGGCAGATCTACACTATCCCATACGTGCAGAGGGTGACTGACAGACTCGATCCCCCCAAAGTTAGTAACTCCCCCCATCTACCGTACACGTATGGAATACTTTCGGTCGGGTGTAATATTAGGGGTTAGGGTAAACCATAGGCATATATAAAATGAAATCTCGGCAATATGCTGTAATATTGCAAATTAACTTTCACAAATACTATCTCATGCATGTATATAATTTCAACTTACTCAATTCCTTTACTGAAGAATATAAACATATTCATAGTATCTCATATAAAAATATACATGCATTTATAAACGATAAACTGAAAACTATAAACTTTACTAGAATCTCAAAACCTTTTACTTGCTCAAACTGATTGCATTCATAAATTAGAATGTATGAAAACTTTTAAAAATCCACACTCACAACTTGCTTCCAAAATACTTATCACCGCTTCCCGTTACGGCTCTCGTTCGATTCCCGATTCACCTACAATTGATTTCGATCGAGATGTCGTTAAAACATAACTCGTGCGCAACTAAACTTTAAGCCATACGAGGATTTATAAGCACAATAATTCAAGTGACTATCCTCGCCCAATAAAAAAACGGAAAACTCATATTCGCACGCGAAAACTATTTCGAACCGATTCGATATCGCAACTTAAAATATTCAAAACTCTACGGTCATAAAACCGACAACTATGCCATTCGAATCTAATGTAACATCATCAAAATCAGATTTCAATGAATTCACTAAACAAAAGATTTGAAACCAAACGACAAACTTAAAGCTTACGCGATTTCACTAATCATCGCGATTTATCGATTTTATACGTTTCGCGCGATTTCTTTGTTTCCGCTTAAACTTATGGTTAATATCAGCTCGAGACTTTACTTAAAACACGGAAAATGAATATTCAAACATGATTAAACACAAAGAAGAAAATATGGCAACAAGCTTAACATATTCATTTCCAATTTCAACTTCCGAAATTTCGACAATTAACGATCTCGCGCGAACCAAAAACTATCCGATTAACTTTATTGAAACTCGAACTATTATAACTTCAACTTAAACACTTTAACGGGCTTAAAAACAATCTCAGGGCAGCGAGATAATATTCACATTCCTTTTTATATTCGACAACGAAAATCACAAACTAACAATGCTCGCATTCGTGGAAAAATCCAACCGAAACGCTCGGAAACGATTTCTAAATAACCGAACGAATATCCGATACTTTAAAACACTCTAATACTATCTATTTTCCGCGATAACGAATGCGAAACTAAAAACATAACTCAACAGCCCCTACACATCTCATAACAGCCCATATACAAAACTCGCAACGAATACGATCGTTTACCAATTCATTCAAAACCAACCGAAACAACAAAACGAACGAACCTCCGCATTAACGAGGTTCCCAATCCTAGTCCCAAGCATAATATCATCATTTATGTCTACTCTATTCTCAAAATCTTTTACTAATTTACTCGAACATCTCAACAAAAACAAAGGGGACAGCACCTTACCTACCAGCTTCGCTTCGAAACCATTTTCGAGCAAGTGCGACGACGATGAATCACTCGCGGCAGCAAGCTTCTTCTTCCACCAGCTAGCTATCCTCTCTTGTTGCTGTTCCACCTCAAGTCTGAATGTTGATTTCAGCTTGACAGCAACTGCTTGGCAGCAACTCACAATGGCAACAGCTTGGACAAGGCAGCGACCTCAACTCCTCGCTCGGTGGTAGAACACGGCGATTGCACCTGGCGTTGGCAGCAGTTTCTTCAACACCCCACGCCAACACAAGGCAGCAATGGCAGCTCCTTCTCTCACGGCCACACCTTCACGCCCAACAGCAGTAGCTCGACAGCACCGGCAACAGCACTTGGGGACGGCAAGCTCAGCTCGACCTCACGCCAGCAGCTCTTCACCGGCGACACTGGCAGCAGCACTTGGGGACGGTGACAGCAGCTGGTGCACGACCTCCTCAGGTCAGCAACTGTCTTCCTTGCTCACCGTCAGACAGCAACAGCTTGCAGCAGCTAGCTTGCAACAGTGACAGCAAAGGTAGCATGGCAGCAAGCTCCTCAGGCCTGACAGCAGCTCACGTCCTCCTTGCTTGCATGCACGTCCTCACTTCAGATCGGCCTTTGCATGTCCTTCTTGCTTCCAGATCTGCTCTCAGCCAGCTCTTGCATCAACTCGGCCTGAAAACTTCTTCCACGAGCAGCACCTCTTGTCTTCAGTTTCTGTGTTGAAATGAAGAAGAAGAAGTTGACAGATGGCTTTGGTTTTGAATAAAATGGAGAAGAGAATGTGACAGAGTGATTGCTTTTCTCTTGCTCTCCCTTTGGATTCGGTTTCACTAATAATAAAAGGTTGTTGACTGAGTGCTTTTCTTCCACCAACAGCACACAACACCACTCACCTTCTGTTTTTTTTTTTATTAATCTCGGTTTTGTCTTTTATGCACAATTGATGACCGGTTTTGATGATTTTGTTTCCTCCTTTTTCAAATCCAACTTAATATATTAATAAATACTGGCTCCTCTCTTGCATGTGTGACATGTGTCACAACATGCAATAACTTTATTTGATTTCATGCATTCTTGCTTTTTAAATTCCAAGCTCGGATTCCGTTTCCGTTTCCGTCCATCCTGGAATCCGCTTTTAATCACTTTTGATTAATTCTCGGTTTCTACTCTCGGAATTATTTAATAAATCTCAAATCCGTCTCACGAACTTGAATTTATTTCTCTAAATCGAAATAATTATTCCAAATATTTTCGGAGTCGATAATTATATATTTCCAAATCGGACGCGATCCATCGGAAAAATATTTCGCTCTCCGACGAACGCGGTTTTGGGTTTCACAATTCACCCCTCCTTATAAAAATTTCGTCCTCGAAATTTACACAACTTTCATGCAATGCATTTCAACACTAGAATCTATCAAACATACTTGATACTTTCTTAAGTTAGAAAATTCAAAACTTGACTATCTAAATATACTTACTTGTCTCAAAAAGATGCGGGTACTGACTGCACATCTACTCCTCGTGCTCCCATGTGGCCTTCTCCACTGCATGATTCCTCCACAACACTTTAACCAACGGAATAACTTTACTGCGAAGAACCTGATCTCTCCTATCAAGAATCTGAACTGGGGTCTCCTCATAAGATAGGTTCTCCTTGAGTTCCATTGGCTGCTCTAACAACACGTGCGAAGGATCTGCTATGTACTTACGGAGCATCGAGACATGAAATACATTATGGATCCTGGAAAGTTCTGCTGGTAGCTCAAGTCGATACGCTACCTCACCTACTTTGCCAATCACTTCGTAGGGACCGATAAACCGAGGGCTTAACTTACCTCGCTTCCCAAAACGAATTATTCCTTTCCAAGGAGATATCCGTAGGAACACCTTATCCCTGACCTGGAACTCCAAATCCTTTCTACGCTTATCTGCGTAACTTTTTTGACGATCCTGGGCTATCTTCAGATTGTCCCGAATAACCTTGATCTTATCTGTAGTCATCTGAACAAGCTCGGGCCCAATCAACTTTCTCTCGCCCATCTCATCCCAACATACCGGCGTCCTACACCGTCTTCCATACAGTGCTTCATACGGTGCCATGCCGATACTAGCCTGATAGCTGTTATTATAGGCAAACTCGATTAACGACAGATGAGTATCCCAGCTTCCTCCAAACTCTATCACACAAGACCTGAGCATATCCTCCAAAGTTTGAATAGTACGCTCAGACTGACCATCTGTCTGCGGATGAAATGCTGTACTAAAATGTAATCGAGTACCTAATGCTTTTTGGAGACTAGGCCAAAATCGGGATGTAAATCTCGGATCTCTATCTGATACGATCGACACTGGAGCCCCATGTAATCTCACAATCTCATCAACATACAACTTAGCCAATCGATTCAAGGAATAAGTACTTCTGATAGGTAGGAAATGAGCTGACTTCGTAAGTCGATCTACTATCACCCAAATACTGTCATAACCATTTCGACTTCGAGGAAATCCTACCACAAAGTCCATAGTAATACGCTCCCATTTCCACTCCGGGATGGAGAGTGGCTGAAGAAGTCCTGATGGCCTCTGGTGCTCGGCTTTCACCTGTTGACAAATCAAGCATCTTGACACAAATTCAGCTATCTCTTTCTTCATACCTTTCCACCAATAATGTTCTTTCAAGGTATGATACATTTTCGTACTTCCCGGATGCATAGCGTATGCTGAGGAGTGAGCTTCATCTAAAATTTCTTTCTTGAGTTCTGCCACATTTGGAACACATAGTCTCTGTCTCATCCTCAACGTACCATCATCCCTGACTGAGAAGTCTCCTTGCTGGCCTGACTCTACTTCCTGTCTGATCTTGACTAACTGAGGATCCTGAATCTGCAACTCTCGGATTCTATCCACGAGTACCGGTCGAACTTGGAAAGTAGCTAACAATGTACCTGAATTTCCTACTTCCAAATTAACTCCCAAAGATCTCATCTCTACTAACAATGGAAGATACCCAGCTCTTAAATGAGCTACCGAGCTGGAGAGTCTCCTACTCAATGCATCGGCTACTACATTTGCTTTTCCGGGATGGTACTCTATGGTGCAATCATAATCCTTGAGCAGCTCTAACCATCTCCTTTGTCTCATATTCAACTCCTTCTGGGAGAACAAATACTGAAGGCTCTTGTGATCTGTAAATATCTGACATCGAACTCCATACAAGTAATGCCTCCAGATCCTGAGTGCAAAAACTACTGCGGCCAACTCTAGATCATGGGTTGGGTAATTCTGCTCGTGCTTCTTTAACTGCCTGGAAGCATAAGCTATCACCTTTCCATTTTGCATCAGAACACAACCCAAACCTTACCTCGAAGCATCACTGTACACCACAAAGCCTTCATTTCCAGAAGGAAGAGTAAGCACTGGAGCTGTAGTCAATTTGGTTTTCAATTCATCGAAACTCCTCTGACAAGCTTCTGACCACTCAAACTTTACTTCCTTTCTGGTTAGCTTCGTCAACGGGATGGCAATCCTAGAAAATCCTTCAACAAATTTCCTGTAATAACCTGCCAACCCTAAGAAACTCCGAACCTCAGTTACGGTTGTAGGCGGTTTCCAGTTCACAATCGCTTCAATCTTCTGAGGATCAACACTAATCCCATCAGCTGAAACCACATGGCCTAAAAATGAAACTTCATTTAACCAGAACTGACATTTGTTGAACTTGGCATACAATTGCTGCTCTCTTAACGTCTGTAAAACCAATCTCAGATGCTCAGCATGCTCTTCCCTACTGCCAGAATATACTAATATATCGTCAATGAACACTATGACAAACTTATCCAAAAATTCATGGAACACCCGATTCATCAATGCCATGAATGCTGCTGGAGCATTAGTTAGTCCAAAAGGCATAACCAAGAATTCATAATGTCCATAACGCGTTCTGAAGGCAGTCTTAGGAATATCATCTTCCTTGATCTTTAACTGATGGTACCCTGATCTCAGATCTATCTTAGAAAACACCCTTGCACCTTGTAACTGATCAAACAAATCATCGATCCTCGGTAAAGGGTATTGATTCCGAATAGTTACCTTATTCAATTCCCGGTAGTCAATACACAATCTCATACTTCCATCTTTCTTTTTAACAAAGAGCACTGGTGCTCCCCAGGGAGATACACTGGATCTGACAAAGCCCTTGTCTACCAATTCTTCCAACTGAATTTTCAATTCCTTCAACTCTGGAGGTGCCATCTTGTATGGTGCTCTAGAAATTGGTGCTGTTCCCGGAATCAGATTAATCTCGAATTCAAAATCCCTATCTGGAGGTAAACCTGGAAGATCTTCCGGAAACACATCAGAAAACTCTGCAACCACAGGAATATTTTCTAACTGAGTCTCCCTCTCGGACGAATCTATCACATAAGCCAAATAACCAGCACATTGTTTCTTTAACATCTTTCTCGCGGTCATGGCTGATATGATACAGGACGGAAGCATTCTACGCTCCCCTCGAAATACTACATCTGACTCTCCCATTGAACTGAACTTGACTTCTTTCTGAAAACAATCCACTACGGCATGATGCATAGCTAACCAATCCATACCCAAAATAATGTCGAAGTCACATATATCCAATAATATCAAACTAACTGGAAAGGATCTATTCCCAAGTACAATATCACAATCTTTACAAACACTCTCTGCTACTAAGGAATCTCCAGTAGGAGTAGCTACTATCATATCGCACTCTAAGGGTTTTAACTTCATATTAACATGCCTTGCAAAACTTTTAGAAACAAAAGAATGCGTAGCACCAGGGTCTATTAAAACATGAGCATCAGAGTTGAAAACTATTACAGTACCTATCACCACCTCTGGTGTAGCTTCAGCATCTTGTTGTGTTACCGCGAACACCCTGGCTTGAGTACGGGGTCTCCCTGACTGTCCTCTGGGTGGCAAACCTTTCCCAGTACCTCTTCCGGATTGAACTGTAGTCCCTGGTCCTCTCATCTGCGGACCTCTCTGATCCTGCGATTGACCCCCGCTAGACTGTCCTTGAGTAGACGGTCTCGACCCAATGGCTCCTGTTGTTCTCTGCGGGCACTCCTTCATAAAATGTCCCTCTTTACCACAATGATAACATCCAGTGATACCTATATGACACTCTCCTCGGTGCATCCTGTTGCATTTCCTGCACGGCTCTCCGCTCTGAGTATTACCTCTGCTTTGGGGTCCTGATGGAGGTTTGACTGAACTCTGACTAGACGCGGCTTCCTGACTTCGTTGTTTGCTACCTAACCATCTAGACTTGTCTCCAGTTTTCGGTGCCTTGCTGAAGCCTCCTGAATACCAACCTGACCCCTGACTGCGCTTTGATTTCTGTGCCTGCTCTTTGTCACCTATTGTTGTCCTTTCTACCCTCAAAGCTGCTTCAACTAACCGCCCATACTCTCTATGCTCTGCAGCTACCACATATGCCTTGATTTTCGGATTCAAGCCCTGCACAAACTTATGGCACTTGTTTATCTCATCATTAACTATAAACGGTGCCACTCGAGACAATTCAGTGAACTTCCTTTCATACTCTTCCACAGACATGTTACCCTGCACAAGACTGTAAAACTCCTCAATCTTTGCGTCTTTGTATGCCCTGGGGTAGAATTTCTCATTAAACTCTTCTTTGAACTTTTCCCATATGACTTGTTCGATTGCTCTTCGCTTGACGGAATCCCACCAATCCCTAGCTGACGCTCGAAGTAAGAATGAAGCAATTGACACTTTTTGGAGATCTGTGCATTCCATCTGTTCCAACACTCTTTCAGTATTATCCAACCACTCTGTTGCAATTTCTGGACCACCTGTTCCATCAAAAGCATCGGCACCTAATTTTCTTGCCCTCTCTACGGTGGCGCTTGGTGCGCGAGGCCTTAACCCTTGTATAACCTGGGCTAATCTCTCGATCGGATCCTGCTCAGGCTCTACTACCGGTGGCTCAACTGGAATCCCTGGCTGAGGATCATTGACGGACTCATTTACTTGCTCCCTTACTTCTGGAGCAGGAGGTGGAGCATTATCAGCGGCTCTCCTTGTACGCGGACGACCGACGAGACGCATGACTCACTGCACTTGAACCAGATACTTAGTCATAAAATGTATAATGTTTTAGAAATTCTATGAAAATGCTTGAAAATCATGTAATGCATTTAAAATCTTTGCTCTGATACCAACGTTGACAGGCCCCTTTTTAACTACTAGCTAGGCGACCTGCCCGGCAACCCCACGGTGGCTCCCCAGTCGAGATCTGCTCTGACTGGAAAGTTCCCGTGAAGCTAAGCCTCTTTTCTTTTCTAAAATACTTGAAATCCTTTTTATTCTGAAAAGGGGTGGGAATTTTGTTCGTTGAAAATAACTTTATGAAAATAGGATTTTCACAGAAAACCGGCAGCACAACGGCTGTTTTTCTAAAATTCCACCCTGTAAATATCTCATAAAACCTGTATAATTGTATTCACAAACAATTTCTATAATCAATAGGCCTCCGGCCATTTTCAAACTCATAATCATGCAATTAAGCGGAAGTAACTTGAATAAATCTTAAAAACGACATGCATGATCTTTACATAAAATCCTTAACTCAAAATAATATTTACAAAACTAGAGAATCTGAAAAATGATAATAAATACAATACATGATGCTATGACTAGAAAATAGTGCAGTCTGGTCGCGTGTCTAACTGGCCTGTACGTCCGAAGGAGATACGCCTGCCGTGCTACTCGTACCTGCACCTGAGGGAGGATTTTCAAGAAAGATAGGAAAAACAGGGGTGAGAATAACTCAGTGAGTGGGTAAGTTTACATAAACTGTACTTTTGCTTAAAAATACTATTCCTCCCAAAAATAGATTGGAAAACTATTACTTACTTACTTACTTTTCCTAAAAAAATTGTAAACTCGTTTAAAAACTGTGAAAGTTATTTATTAAACTTTTCTTAAAACTTTTCTTATTTTCTTACTAGCCTTATCTGGCAACCCAGGGAAATCTTGTCCTTCGTGACGGTGCGAAGACACGCCACTAGGATAGGGGAACTCTCACCATGTGTAGTCGCAGATGTGGATACAACTCTGGGATCGCGAATCCCTCCAACATCAGGCAGATCTACACTATCCCATACGTGCAGAGGGTGACTGACAGACTCGATCCCCCCAAAGTTAGTAACTCCCCCCATCTACCGTACACGTATGGAATACTTTCGGCCGGGTGTAATATTAGGGGTTAGGGTAAACCATAGGCATATATAAAATGAAATCTCGGCAATATGCTGTAATATTGCAAATTAACTTTCACAAATACTATCTCATGCATGTATATAATTTCAACTTACTCAATTCCTTTACTGAAGAATATAAACATATTCATAGTATCTCATATAAAAATATACATGCATTTATAAACGATAAACTGAAAACTATAAACTTTACTAGAATCTCAAAACCTTTTACTTGCTCAAACTGATTGCATTCATAAATTAGAATGTATGAAAACTTTTAAAAATCCACACTCACAACTTGCTTCCAAAATACTTATCACCGCTTCCCGTTACGGCTCTCGTTCGATTCCCGATTCACCTACAATTGATTTCGATCGAGATGTCGTTAAAACATAACTCGTGCGCAACTAAACTTTAAGCCATACGAGGATTTATAAGCACAATAATTCAAGTGACTATCCTCGCCCAATAACAAAACGGAAAACTCATATTCGCACGCGAAAACTATTTCGAACCGATTCGATATCGCAACTTAAAATATTCAAAACTCTACGGTCATAAAACCGACAACTATGCCATTCGAATCTAATGTAACATCATCAAAATCAGATTTCAATGAATTCACTAAACAAAAGATTTGAAACCAAACGACAAACTTAAAGCTTACGCGATTTCACTAATCATCGCGATTTATCGATTTTATACGTTTCGCGCGATTTCTTTGTTTCCGCTTAAACTTATGGTTAATATCAGCTCGAGACTTTACTTAAAACACGGAAAATGAATATTCAAACATGATTAAACACAAAGAAGAAAATATGGCAGCAAACTTAACATATTCATTTCCAATTTCAACTTCCGAAATTTCGACAATTAACGATCTCGCGCGAACCAAAAACTATCCGACTAACTTTATTGAAACTCGAACTATTATAACTTCAACTTAAACACTTTAACGGGCTTAAAAACAATCTCAGGGCAGCGAGATAATATTCACATTCCTTTTTATATTCGACAACGAAAATCACAAACTAACAATGCTCGCATTCGTGGAAAAATCCAACCGAAACGCTCGGAAACGATTTCTAAATAACCGAACGAATATCCGATACTTTAAAACACTCTAATACTATCTATTTTCCGTGATAACGAATGCGAAACTAAAAACATAACTCAACAGCCCCTACACATCTCATAACAGCCCATATACAAAACTCGCAACGAACACGATCGTTTACCAATTCATTCAAAACCAACCGAAACAACAAAACGAACGAACCTCCGCATTAACGAGGTTCCCAATCCTAGTCCCAAGCATAATATCATCATTTATGTCTACTCTATTCTCAAAATCTTTTACTAATTTACTCGAACATCTCAACAAAAACAAAGGGGACAGCACCTTACCTACCAGCTTCGCTTCGAAACCATTTTCGAGCAAGTGCGACGACGATGAATCACTCGCGGCAGCAAGCTTCTTCTTCCACCAGCCAGCTATCCTCTCTTGTTGCTGTTCCACCTCAAGTCTGAATGTTGATTTCAGCTTGACAGAGCAGCTTGGACAAGGCAGCGACCTCAACTCCTCGCTCGGTGGTAGAACACGGCGATTGCACCTGGCGTTGGCAGCAGTTTCTTCAACACCCCACGCCAACACAAGGCAGCAATGGCAGCTCCTTCTCTCACGGCCACACATTCACGCCCAACAGCAGTAGCTCGACAGCACCGGCAACAGCACTTGGGGACGGCAAGCTCAGCTCGACCTCACGCCAGCAGCTCTTCACCGGCGACACTGGCAGCAGCACTTGGGGACGGTGACAGCAGCTGGTGCACGACCTCCTCACGTCAGCAACTGTCTTCCTTGCTCACGGTCAGACAGCAACAGCTTGCAGCAGCTAGCTTGCAACAGTGACAGCAAAGGTAGCATGGCAGCAAGCTCCTCAGGCCTGACAGCAGCTCACGTCCTCCTTGCTTGCATGCACGTCCTCACTTCAGATCGGCCTTTGCATGTCCTTCTTGCTTCCAGATCTGCTCTCAGCCAGCTCTTGCATCAACTCGGCCTGAAAACTTCTTCCACGAGCAGCACCTCTTGTCTTCAGTTTCTGTTTTGAAATGAAGAAGAAGAAGTTGACAGATGGCTTTGGTTTTGAATAAAATGGAGAAGAGAAGGTGACAGAGTGATTGCTTTTCTCTTGCTCTCCCTTTGGATTCGGTTTCACTAATAATAAAAGGTTGTTGACTGAGTGCTTTTCTTCCACCAACAGCACACAACACCACTCACCTTCTGTTTTTTTTTTTTATTAATCTCGGTTTTGTCTTTTATGCACAATTGATGACCGGTTTTGATGATTTTGTTTCCTCCTTTTTCAATTCCAACTTAATATATTAATAAATACTGGCTCCTCTCTTGCATGTGTGACATGTGTCACAACATGCAATAACTTTATTTGATTTCATGCATTCTTGCTTTTTAAATTCCAAGCTCGGATTCCGTTTCCGTTTCCGTCCATCCTGGAATCCGCTTTTAATCACTTTTGATTAATTCTCGGTTTCTACTCTCGGAATTATTTTATAAATCTCAAATCCGTCTCACGAACTTGAATTTATTTCTCTAAATCGAAATAATTATTCCAAATATTTCCGGAGTCGATAATTATATATTTCCAAATCGGACGCGATCCATCGGAAAAATATTTCGCTCTCCGACGAACGCTGTTTTGGGTTTCACAGTCTAGATTATTTAATTCTTCTACTAGTTTTAATTTAGGATTATTCTAATATATTACAATTTTTTTTTTTTTTACCTTTGTTAGTGTTAGTTTATTTTGGTTTTATTTTATTAGTCTACTTGTTTTGTTTTTATTTTTGTGTGTTTTTAATTTTATTGTTAGTGTTTTGCTTTTATTTTATTTTATTTTAATATTTTTACAGTTTTTTTTTTTTTTTTTACTTAGAGATTTATTTTTCTTGTATTACTTTAGAGATAATTAGGACTAGAGACTTGTGGCTAGGATCTAGGCTAGTTTATGCATGTTTGGAATTGTGAATTACATCAACGCTTAACTAGGATAGACATTTTAGATTCAAATACGACATAAAACAATGTAGCACCTGTAGGAAACAATGATGTAGTGGAAAATGTAATGCCTATAGAGAAATCTCTTAAAGAATATTTTTCCTCAGTTGCAATTAATCATCATTTTTGTATAGAGTTGCTACAAACTAGGGTGACTCACTTTGAGCTTAAATCTTCTGTGATTCAGCTTCTTGCATCATTCCATGGATTAGAGAGTGAGGACTCTTACCTTCATGTCAAGGAATTCATAGATATATGTTCTACCTTTCGTTTCCAGAATTTTTCAAATGAGTCTGTTAGGCTTAGGATGTTCCCATTTTCTTTAAAAGATAAGGCAAAAGCATGGTTATACTCACTTGCTCCTAGTTTTATCACTAGTTGGAATAAATTAAATTATAAATTTTTGTCTAAATTTTTTTCCATGTTTAAGACTAATGCCCTTAGGAGAGAAATAATAGATTTTAATCAAAAAGATAATGAACAGTTTTATGTCTGTTGGGAGAGATTTAAAGACCTGCTCTTAAAGTGTCCTCATCATGGTTTTAAACCATGGAGACTAGTGCAGTATTTCTATAATGGACTAACTATGCATAGTCGTCAAATGATTAAATCTATGTATGGAGGAAAATTCTTAGGCCTAGATAGTATCGATGCTTGGCAGTTCTTTGAGACTTTGTCTGAAAATTCTCAACAGTTAGAGTTTTCAAATGAAAGGGAGAAACCTAAGAGAGGGGGGTTGTATGAGGTGAATGATAATCTAGATCTAAAAATTGCTTTAGAAAATCTCACTAGGAAAATAGAGGCCTTAGTTTTAAGTCAATCTATGAATTCAACAATGAGTTCTAGGAATGAGTTGTATGCTTCATATGTTAATCCAACCCCTACTTTTGAAGAGAGCTATGCTGAACAGGCAAATGTACTCAATTATAAAAATTCATCAGATAGCTCATTTTCAGCCATGTACAATCCTAATTGGAGTAATCATCCAAATTTTTCATGGAGACAAAACCAATCTCCAATGAGTTGTAGAGGGCAACAAGTTACTCCTTATATTCCTTCATATCCTCCTAGTTTTCAGTCTACTCCCCATTTTGTTGTATCTCAAAGGAAACCTTCCTTAGAGGATATAATGCAACAAATGATGCAATCGCATCAACAATTCATGCAATCGACCCAACAAGCTATATTGAAACTTGAAACTCAAATGGAAGTTACCTAGCCATTGTCATAGGGGAGAGAGAGAAATAGAAGTTACCTAGCCAACCAGTGTCTAACCCGAAGGGTCAGTTTGAGATAGGTTTTGTTTCTAATAGGAGTCATGATAAAGTCAAATCCATAACCACCCTTAGGTCTGGTAGAGAAATAAATAACCATGTAATTGAGCTTGAGCCTAGGAAAGCTAAGGTGAAAAAAGACTCTAGTAATGGCACAGTAGATGATTTAGACCCTGATGAGTCATCTAAGAGATTTATAAGTCAAGAGTTAAAAGAGAGTGATGTTCCTTCTATTCCTAATGTTCCTAAGGCCCCTTTTCCACAGAGACTTGTCCATTTAAAGAAAGGCACATCATATAATGATGTTTTGGAGGTGTTTAAGCAAATTCGCATAAACATTCCCTTTCTTGATGCTATTTAACAAGTGTCTGTCTATGCTAAATTCTTAAAAGATCTTTGCACTGTGAAAAAAAAAAACAAATGTTCCTAGAACTGCATGTTTGACTCAGCAAATTAGTTTCATAATCCAAATGAAAACTCCTGTCAAGTATAAGGATCCTAGATGTCTTACTATTTCTTGTGTTATAGGTGAGCATGTTATCGATAGAGCCTTACTTGATCTAGGTGCGAGCATTAATTTATTGTCATATTATGTGTGTATGCAATTAGGATTAGGGGAACTAAAACCCACTCCTGTGACCCTTCAATTGGCTGATAGGTCTGTTAAAATTCTGAGTGGTATCATAGAGGATATCTTGATCCAAGTTAATAAGTTTTACTTTCCAGTAGATTTTATTGTCATAAATACCTAGTCTGTTGAAAACATTAGTGCTCAGATTCTTGTGATTCTAGGACGATCTTTCTTAGCCACCTCCAACGCGATAATTAATTGTCATAATGGATTTGTGAAACTTTCCTTAGGAAACATAACTGTAGAGCTCAATATGTTTAATGTTAGTCAAAAACCTCAGGATCATGATGACTTATGTGAGGTTAGTTTTATTGAGAGTGCAATTTATGATTCCTTTAGGCACTTGTCTTGTGAGGACCCATTAGAGAGATGTTTAGCTCATTTTAGCATGAACTTAGATGAGGATAGTATTGTTAGTGAGGTGAATGCTTAATTAGAATCTGCCCCATTACTAGATACTACTAAATGGAAAGCCAAAATAGAACCTTTTCCACCTTTTGAGTCTGTCCCTCTTCCATTGTGGAGAAACCACCTAAGTTAGAATTGAAACCTCTTCCTGAGTCATTAAAGTATGTGTTTTTAGGATATTCTAAGACCTTGCATGTTATCATTACATCTGATTTAGAAAAAGAACAGGAGGATCAGCTGATTAGTGTACTTAGAGAGCATAGAGAAGTAATAGGCTGGACAATTGCAGACATTAGAGGTATTAGTCCATCTGTGTGCATGCATAGGATTCATCTAGAAGACAATATCGAACCCACTCGTGAGCCTCAAAGAAGACTAAACCCTAACATGAAAAAAGTTGTAAGAGCTGAAACCATTAAACTCTTAAATGCAGGTGTCATTAATCCTATCTCTAATAGTTCATGGATAAGTCCTGTGCAGGTAGTACTTAATAAGTCTGGCATCACGGTAGTTAAGAATGATCATGATGAATTAGTTCCTACCTGAATACAAATTGGGTGACGTGTTTGTATTGACTACCACAAGCTTAATGCTGCCGCTAGGAAAGACCATTTTCCTCTTCCTTTTATTGATCAAATGCTAGAAAGGTTAGTCGGTCATGTATTTTATTGTTTCCTTGATGGTTATTCCGATTATAACCAAATTCCTATAGCCCCTAAGGATCAAGAGAAAACAACTTTTACTTGTCTTTTTGGCACTTTTGCCTACCGTCGTATGCTATTTGGGTTGTGCAATGCTCTTGCTACTTTTCAAAGGTGTATGATGAGTATTTTCTCTGACATGATAGAACGGTTTCTAGAGGTGTTCATGGATGATTTTTCAGTTTTTGGATCTAGTTTTGATGAGTGTCTACACCACTTGACCTTAGTGTTAGTTAGGTGTAAGGAAAAGAACTTAGTGTCTAATTGGGTAAAGTGTCACTTTATAGTTAGAAAAGGGATAGTTCTTGGGCATGTTATTTCTAATAGTGGTATTAAGGTAGACAAGGCTAAAGTAGACTTGATTTCTAGTCTTCCACCTCCTAAAACAGTTAAAGAGATTAGGTCATTTTTAGGTTATGTAGGGTTCTATCGTAGGTTCATAAAGGATTTTAGTAAGATTTCTAAACCTTTGTGTAACTTGCTTGCTAAAGACACTCATTGCAACTTTGATGATGATTGTTTAAAAGGTTTTGAGAAGCTTAAGACTTTTTTGACAACTGCACCTATCATTAGGCCACTAGATTGGAGTGTTCCTTTTGAGATTATGTGTGATGCCTCCGATTATGCCATAGGGGCTGTTTTAGGATAATGCATTGATAGACTACCTCACGTGATCTATTATACCAGTAAGACTCTCAATGATGCACAACTCAATTATTCCATAGAAAAAGAATTGTTAGCAGTAGTTTATGCATTAGAAAAATTTAGGTCTTATTTGGTTGGGTCTAAGGTAATAGTCTATTCAGATCATGTTGCATTGAAATATCTTTTGTCTAAGAAAGATGGTAAACCTCGTCTAATTAGATAGGTCTTGTTGTTATAAGAATTTGATCTTGAGATTAGGGATAAGAAAGGTTAGAGAATGTTATCGCTGACCACTTGTCAAGGTTAGTAGTCGAGTCTATAAATGAGCATATGCCTATTAGAGAGTCCTTTCCTGATGAGCAACTCATGCTTGTGTCCAAATTTCCTTAGTATGTTGACATAGCTAACTATCTTGTTATTGGTCAAATGCCTACACATTGGACTAAACAATATAGTGTGAAATTTTTAATCAAGGTTAAGTATTATTTTTGGGATGATTCATATTTGTTTAAGTATTATCCTGACCAAATCATTAGGAGATGTGTGCCTAAGAGTGAACAATTAGATGTTATTTCTTTTTATCATGATCATGCTTGTAGAGGTCATTTAAGTTCCAAGAAAACCACTGCAAAAATTTTACAATGTGGTTTTTATTGGCCAGATTTATTTAAGGATACTCATGGGTACTGTAGCTCCTGCGAGAGGTGCTAGAAATTAGAAAGTATTACTAATAGAAATATGATGTCTTTACATTCTATTCTTATTGTTGAATATTTGATGTTTGGGGTATTGATTTTATGGATCCATTTCCTAATTCTTTTGGCAATTTTTATATTATTGTTGCTGTGAATTACGTTTATAAATGGGTGGAAGCAATTTCTTGTAAAACTAATGATCACAAGGTGGTGGTTAAATTTTTGAAAGTAAATATATTTTCTAGTTTTGGTACACCTCATGCAATTATTAGTGATGGGGGAAAACACTTTTGTAATAGGCCTTTTGAGCAATTAATGAAAAAATATGGTATTACATATAAAGTTGCAACACCGTATTATCCACAAACAAGTGGACAAGTTGAGATTTCTAATAGGGAGATTAAAAATATTCTTAAAAAAACGGTTAACCCAACTAGAAAAGATTAGTCTTTGAAACTTTATGATGCATTGTGGGCTGACCGCATTGCTTTCAAAACCCCTATTAGAATGTCTCCTTATCGATTTATTTATGACAAGACATGTCATATACCGGTGGAGTTAAAACATAAAGCTTATTAGGCCATTAAAAAATTGAATTTTGATCTTGATAATGTAGGTAATCGCAGGAGGTTATAATTTAATGAGTTGGAAGAAATAAGGAATGATGCTTATAATTGTGCTAAACATTACAAGGATAGAATGAAAGTTTTTCATAATAGGAATATTCTAAGGAAATCCTTTTCATTTGGTCAAAAAGTCTCGTTATATAATTCTCGTTTGCATCTACTTCCTGGCAAATTGCGTTCTAGATGGTCAGGTCCTTTCATTGTATGCACTGTTTTTCCTTATTGTGCTGTTGAAATTGAAAATCCTAATAATGGTGATGTGTTTAAAGTCAATGGTCAAAGATTGAAACCTTTCTTAGAGTTAAGAAGTCCAAAAGTAGATGAAACATTGTTGAAAGATCTTGTTTATCACGATTGACCTTCTTTTGAGTCTAAGCTTACTTTTATTTCTTTTGTTTATTTTTAATTATTTTATTTTATTTTTATTTTATTTTTCTTAGTATTTGGTTTTTGTTGTATGATTCATGTTAATTTTAGTTTTTTTTTAATTTTTTTTAATTATTAATGTATTATAACATGAATTCTTGATTTACATTATTGTGTTAGATTACATAATAGAGCCAATAAGGTGTGATCTCTTCCTTCCTATTTTATATTGTTTTTTTTATTTCCTTGTATCTTTGGATATTTGTTCGAGCAATTTTGGATGATAGATATGGAAACATTGAGGACAATGTCTAAAATAGATTTAGGGGTGGTGCAAAATGTTATTGTAAAAAAAAATTTCAAAAAATTTCATTTATTTATTTATTTTTCATTAATTTTTTTTCTTTGTTTTTGAAATATGCTCTAATAAATTGACTAATTACTTTTTGTTTGTTAATGGAATCTTAATGCATGTTTTTGGTTGGATCTCTTTACTAGGGAATAGCTATGAATATCTTTGCATGATTTGAGACTTTTGAATGTCATAATCTTAGTTAATTGAGTAGATGAATATCATGTTTACATGAATTGTGGACTATTAGTGGAGACTACCCTTGGTGAGGATTTGAGCTTTGTAAACGTTTCTTTTTTAAGGATTTATTTGTTTCTACTCTTAAATATTATTCACTTTGTTCTTAATAGATGATCTCTATAGGTTTTGTATTGAATACTAAAGAACAAGTCATTATTGTAAATAACATAAGTTGCTTTGATTTGAAAATTAGATCAACTTCTTAGAAGTGATATAGGTAATTTTTATTCCATAAAAGCCTACTTTTTTACTTTGAATTGAAATACATTATAAACTCTTTGAAGTCAAACACTTTAAACATTTTTCTTTGTTTATCCTTATTAAATGACCCTATTGAGCCTTTAAATTTAGTCATACCTGATAAAACTTGGGATCATGTTAGGTGGTGAAAGAAGAGAAGGGAATTGAAGTATTAAGATTTATATGATGTGTATATAGGCATATGCATTAAAAGAAGTATGTTTTTAAATAGCATTGTGAAAAAAAAAAAAGAGCATGAGAATGAAAAAAAAAAAAAAAGAAAAGAAAAAAAAATGTGAGAAACACAAGTTTTATAATGCCTAGATGTGAAAAGGGAGGTGAAAGAAAATGGAAGAATTAAAAAAATTTTGTGATAGGAAAGAAAAGAGATGAGAGAAATTGTGATGAATTAAAGAGAATAAATGAAGTACTTTAGTATGATCCTAAGTTTTTTTATGTTGAACATGTACCTTAAAATTTTCTACATATCAATTAACCATAGACCAAATACAACCTCTAATAAAGCCTATTGATCTTCAAGAGGAAGTATAATTTGAGAGTTGAAGTATGTCATCATATTTAATCTATGTTCTTAGTATTTGATTCCAATTATGAGATCTATTCACTTAAAAGTGCGATTCTTTTTAACGTCTATATTCATATGTGATGTAATTGACGCTTGTTATGCCTTTACATAACCTCTATCACATATGATTGAATGAGTGCTTACCTTAGGATTCTTGAATGCTATAAGAGATATTTTGTGAGGATTAGAGTCGACGCGAAATGAATCCATGACATGTGAATGTGGTGTTTTGAAATGAAATTGCTTTAAGAGTGGTGTGAGATTGTTGATAATTGTATTTTAGATCATTAGTGACTCATCTTTAGTCCTAATACAAGATCATACATGTATGAGATTTCTGTTAATTTGCATTTAGTGAGAGGTTAATGAGTTATGGGTGGAATCTTTTAATGTTTGTGGGTATCGTTGCTGGTAAACTCGCAGGAGACATAACTCCTCCTATTAAAGACACCTAGAGGTTTAAAGGCTTGTGGTATACGCTCAATGTTATTATGTTTACCAACGAAAATGGATTGTATTTTTATTTTCTGTGTTTTTAGCTTAGGTTGTTTTAAAATTTTTAAGTTTTGCTTGAAGACCAGTAAAATCTAGGTTTGGGGGTATTTGATAAACAAAATTTACATATATTTATTACCCTTAAATATAAATTTATTAGTCCAATTTTATATTGAATTTATTTTAATTAGTTGTGTTTTTTATGAAACAGGAATAAAAGAAGATTTGTGTATTGAAAGAGGAAAAATTACAATTTTGGTCAAGTCAAAATCCAAGTCAATCAATGATTCAAGTCTTATCCAAAATTATTTGTCAAATAATTAGAAAATTAGCTGCGACAAGAAAATAGATCAATGTAGTAAAAAAAATCAATTTGGAAAAAAATCAATTTTAAGTTATTTTTGAAGGGTTTGGCACATATAAAAAAGAGATTTTGGAGAAGCCGCTAGAGCTTGGAGACAAAAAATATTAGAAGACAAGAGAGCAGCTTTGGTGGAGAAGAAGACAAGTCAAAAGAGGAGCAAACTGGCAGGATTGCGTTGAACTAAGATTTGGAGTAGATTCAGACATTGACTTAGACCAAACTTACATCAACAGTTTCAACAAGATGCTGAGTTTAATTCTCTTTTTGTTCTTGTTATCACCATGTTTGTTTAATTTTCTTTTTTGAGGTATAGGATGAAATCATTATTAACTTTGTAATGATTTTGCTGTTTGAATATTATTTTCAATTTAGTTTTTAATAGTTAATAATTCTTAGTTTCATCAATTAATAAAATAAAAATTGTTTCACCTTTAATATCAAGTATTTTTGGTTATTACAAAATTATTTTATTAATTTGACTTTGAATTAAAAGGTTTAAATATACGATTTTTGATTATGTGTTTTTCAATATTTGATACATATAATACTTAGATCTTATAAATTTTAAGTCTTGAAATAAGAATTTACATAAAATTTATTTTCAGAGCTTAATTGACAAATCTTGAGAAAATAATAGATTGATTTCTAAGTTGTTTCTTTAATTTTTGATAATAATATTTTTAATAGTAAAATATTATAAGTTGATAATGGTAGATTCTGAACCTCAGATTTCTCGTCTATTGTTTGAATATTGCAATTTAATCTTGTTTTGTTAATTTAGAATTTTATTTGCTTGAGTTTTGTTGTAATTCTCAAATTTCAAGCATTGTTAACTAGATTAGAATTAAATTTAATTTAGATTTAGATTAATATTTTCTCAATCTCTATATATCGACCTTGAACTTACATAATCTATTTTATAATAGACTCGTGCAATTGTGAGTACTAAAATTTGCACAACAAAAGGTATACTTGTGTGTTATAATTCATGCATATTGGAAAGTGCCATGAAATCTTATTTTAATCAAAATTCAATATCTTTTATGTTTGTGCAACTGTGTGTAAATAGAGTATTGGGATATTGGTGATCAAACATATATCTGCAAACATTGGGGTGCAACGATGGGGTATCAAGAAAGAAACAGAAAATATTGCAAAACAAATAATCCAAAATCCACTTTGTGCTGTATGAATGACAAAGTTCAATTGTCCATTTAAAGTCTGCACCCGATATCCTTCGCAATCTTCAAAATAGTGCAAATAATCGAAGCAAGCATTTCTTACTTAATATTCGGGCAATCTTTCTCCTTTACATACTCTGGAAGAAAGGTTGATACTTCAATCAATAAAGGTTCTTATCCTCCTATTTTAGAATTGGAGGACAGAATCATCACTATATGAGTGGTCTTAATTCCTCCTCAAAATTTTACCGCTTTACATACATGATACAGAGGATGAAATCAATAATAAATTGAATTGTTTAAGCTTCTTACCATATAAATTAAATTTTTATTTAGTCAGGTCTTTTATGTTTATTTTTTAATGCTTTCTTTGATAAATAAACTAATTTTTTTCCTTTTATTAAGTTCATGTAACAAATCTGGAAGTTTGGATCCAGAAATTGTTGCTGCCATTTAATCATTCAAAGAATACTGATAGTTGATCACACCATTTTTGTACTTGATTCTAGCCTTCAATTCCTAGTCTTTTGTTTAATTCTTTAGTGAAAATTGGTAAGTTTGATGTGTTTGTTAGTGTTTTTCAAGATATAAGCTCAGAAGTGGTGTCTTGGAACTTAAAGTAAAAATCGAGTCATAGAAGTGTTGGGGTCATCACCGGGAGTGAACGAGCACCATTAAAGGAGAGCAACCAAGCTTGGAAGACAGCATCCAAGGTGGTTTGCCAACGTTGGCGTCAACCCTTGCAAGTGTTGTGCGCAATGAAAATTTAAACGAATACACAAATACTAATGCTAGCTATTAAATATAAATAACAAATACTAATAAAGCAGAAAAATAAATGCAAAGCGAAAAAGGAAAGAACACACCAGAATTTACGTGGTTCGGTATAAAACCTACGTCCACGGGCGCTGCTAAAAACTTCCACTAACTCCAAAGCAAAATATTACAAAATCTGGGCAAGATCCCAAAACCCAAAAACAAATGGGGAGAAAATAAAAATAATACAAATATATGGATATTTTTTAATTCTTGTTTGGGATACAAAACTAATTAGCTAAAGGGCTTATTTATAACCCACTAAAGCTTCCACTACATTACATTCTTCAGATGTGGAATTCTCAAAGTTCCCATCACATTATATTCTTCAGATGTGGGATTCTCAAACATAGCTAATTAAGCCAAAATCAAAAAATCTCCACTTTGGCATATTAGCCTTCAGCAATGCCTTCAAATATGTCTTTAGACTTTCAAAATATTGATCAAGTCCAAACAATGGTTGAACTTGATTACTGTCACCACTTTGGTCATCATATCTACAGGATTATCAGCAGTCCCAATCTTTTGTAAGAGAATCGACCATTCACTCAGAATTTTCCGCACAAAGTGATATCGAACATCAATATGCTTCGTGCGAACGTAGAATACTGGGTTCTTTGCTAAATTAATTGCACTTTGACTATTCGAGTGAATAGTAATATTCTTTTGTCTCATTACCAACTCTACCAATAATCCTTGTAACCAAATTGCTTCCTTCACAGCCTCTATCATTGCCATATACCCTGCTTCTGTCATAGACAAAACAACCGTTAACTGTAAAGTAGACTTCCAACTTACTAGAGCTCTCGCAAGAGTGAATACATATCCAATAGTTGATCGTCGTTTATCTAAATCACCAGCATAATCTGAATCTACATATCCGATTGCAAATTGACCAAGTGAATTTTCCTTCTGAAATACCAAACCAAAATCTACGGTTTTTAATAAGTATTGTAGAATCCATTTCACAGCTTGCCAATATCCTTTACTAGGATCATGCATATACCTGCTCACAACCCAACTGCTTGCGAAATGTCAGGTCTTGTACACATCATAGCATACATCAGGCTACTAACCACATTGGAATACGGAACACGAGACATGTACTCTCGTTCTTTATCAATATTCGGAGATAATGATGCACTCAACTTGAAACGAGGAGCAAGTGGCGTACTTACAAGTTTTGACTGTTTAGATATACCAAAACACTGTAATATCTTCATCAAATATTACTTCTGAGTCAAACAAACCTTGCATTTTCCTCTATCTCTACCAATCTCCATACCGAGAATCTTCTTAGCTTCACCTAAATCCTTCATTTCAAACTCTGAACTCAACTGAGTTTTTAACTTCTTAATCTCTACTTTGCTCTTAGAAGCTATCAACATATCATCAACATATAAGAGCAAGTAGATGAAAGAACCCTCTTGTAGCCTTCGAAAGTATACACAATTATCAAATTTGCTTCTGGTGTACTCTTGTCCTGTCATAAATTGATCAAATCGCTTGTACCATTGTCTAGGAGACTGTTTCAAACCATAAAACGATTTCTTCAATTTGCAAGCCCAATTTTCCTTACCAGCAACCTTGAATCCATTTAGCTGAGTCATAGAGATTTCTTCTTCCAAATCACCATGTAAAAATGCAATTTTTACATCTATCTAAACTAGTTCCAAATCCAATTGAGCTATAAGGGCTAATAGAATTCTAATAGAAGAGTGTTTCACAACTAGAGAAAATACCTCATTATAGTCGATCCCTTCCTTATGAGCGTAGCCTTTCACCACCAACATTACCTTGTAGCGGACATCTTCTTTGTTAGGAAATCCCTCTTTCTTAGTAAACACTCATTTGCACCCAATTGCCTTCTTATTCTTCGGTAATTGAGCTAGCTCCCAAGTTTCATTCTTCCGAAGAGACTGAATTTCTTCATCCATAGCTTTCTTCCACTTATCAACTTCAGAACATTGGACTGCTTCTCTATAAGTGGAAGGAACATCATCATTTATAATTGGAAGTGCATAGGCCACCATATTAGCAAAACGAGCAGGTTTGCGAATCTCACGTCTTAGCCTATTTATTGCAATTGATTCTTGTTGCTATGAAGGTTCTTCGGTAGGAACTTCTTCTTCTACTTCTTCTTTAGTAACCTCCTCTGTCATAGGAGTGTCACCATCTGCATCAACAATTCTAACTAGATTAATTGTTGACTCCATCTGTTTCTAGAAAAACTCCACCTGCTTCCGAGTAAACTCCATCTGTATTGGATTACCTTAAACAATATCTTCTATTTTTTTCAGTATCGAAGACTCATCAAAAGTAACATCCCTACTGAAGATTATCTTCTTCGAATTTGGATATAAAAGACGATACCCTTTCACCCCTGAAGACATCCCCACAAATATAGCTTTTTTTGCCCTCGGATCTAATTTAGATTCCTTTACATGATAATAAGTAGAACAACCAAAGACATGTAAAGAATCATAATCAGTCACAGGTTTTCCAAACCATACGTTCCAACAACGTTCGGTTCATGTGTTCTGCCACCCATTCTGTTGTGGTGTATGTGTAACTGTAAAATGATGTACAATACCTACATCTTGACAGACTTCTCTAAAAGATTTACTGCAATATTCACCTCCATTATCTGTTCTGAGGTGGTTAATCTTTCTCTCAGTTTGAGTCTCAACCATCTTTTTCCAATTAAGGAAAATCCCAAGTACATCATCATTTTTCTTCATCGTGTATACTCAAACTCTTTTGAAAAAGTCATCAACAAATGTAACAAGACAGTGTTTACCTCTCAAGAAGGCTGTCCTAGTGGGTCCCCTTACATCAGAGTGAACATAATCCAAAATACCTTTAGTATCATGAATTGCAGTTTCAAACTTCATGTCCTGCAAAATCGCAAGTGGATGAGCTGAACAAGTAATATAATGATGGGAAAAGTATCATCCCACGAGGATTGTTGTTAATTAATGCCCAAAATTAAAGTAACTCAACTTTTATTTGGCAAACGAAATTGGAGATGAAAACTACAACTACAACTACATTTAAATGCAAATATAAATAAATAAAAATCAATTCAGTGAATGAAAATCCTAAGGTTCTGATTTCACCATAACTAATCTGTTCCTCCCCTTTGTTCTTTTTAACAAAAATTTATTATCCAGTTGTTAGTCGAGATTCCCTGAATTATTCACATACCCCCTCCCGAGATTTAAGAAAAATATCCTATGAAGTTTAACTGCTATGTCCCAATGCAAGTTAAAACATTAATGGATTCATTAAGATTTATGGATCTCTTTTATAAACTACACAAACCATGTAGGTATATTCTTATCTTGTATGTAATTTATAACATTCGATACAATAAACTAGACACATAAATCAGCTTTCGCTATTATTATGATTAACAATTCAACTAAATAGTGATCAGTTATTTAAAAACATTAAGCACAATATTAAATGCATCAACCAAGATAAAAAAATTCTTAATTAAATTGAACAAAAGATTGGAACATCAAAGTTAGGCTACATCATAACCTTAGAAAAATAAATCTACTCCATATTAAAATTTATAAAGACTAGAAAATTAAACATAGTAAAAGATAAGAAAACTTAGTGAATTGAAGATTCGCCGTAGAATTTCTTCCTCTGCTTTACTCCTCCTCTCCAAGCTCTCTCTCTCTTTCTCTAAACTACTTGTTATTTTAGTTTTTGATGAGATGCTTGGAATGGTGATTCTAAGGACTATTTATAGGCCAAGTTCACCTCCACTTACATCATTGCATGCATCATTTTTTCCTAATTTTTCACCCTTCTGCATCATCACTTACATCATGGTTCACATACCTCATTCAAGTCAACTTTCATATTACATCATTACTTACATCATAATTTTCATTATCTCATTCCTTACATCAACATAACATAATATTTATTTTTAGAATACTCTATCTTCAAACTACGATAACTTCTTTATGCGATCTCTGATTCGAGTAATTCTTGAAACGATGAACTGAAACGAATGACATTCATTTTGTAGCGATGATCTTGTCTCGAACAATAACACTTGATGGGGTTCACATGCGATTTTTTCACCAATTTTATTCTGAAAATAAAAAATACAAAAAGATATAATAATTTATTTAATAATAATAAAAATATCAAGAACTAAGCAAGAATTCAGGTTTAAAAAAAATAAAATAACTCTATAAAAAATAGAGTTATCACACCCCCAAACATAAGATTTTGCATGTCCTTAAGCAAAACTAAAAATAAAAACCTAAGCTAAAAACACATAAAATAAAAACACGATCCATTTTCGTAGGTAAACACGATGACATTAAACGTATGCCACAAGCCTTTAAAGCTCTAGGTGTCCCTAGTAGGAGGAGTTGTGTCTCCTGAGGGTTTGCTAGCAATGATACAAACAAACATTAAAAAATTTCACCCATAACTTATCAACATCTCACTAAATACAAATTAATAGAAGTGTTATACATGTATGATCTTGTATTAGGACTAAAGATAAGTCACTAATAATCTAAAATAGAATCATCAACAATCTCACACCACTCTCAAAGCAATTTCATTTCAAAACACCATATTCACATGTCATGGACTTATTTCGCCTCGACTCTAATCCTTACAAGATTTCTCTCATAACTCTCATGAATCCTAAAGCAAACACTCATGCAAGCATATGTGATAGAGGTTATGTAAAGGTATAGCAAGCATCATTTACATCACATATGAATATAGACGTTTAAAAAGAACCGCACTTTTAAGTGAATAGATCTCATGATTGGAATCAAATACTAAGAACATAGATAGATCATGATGACATACTTCAACTCTCAAATTGGACTTCCTCTTGAAGATCAATAGGCTTTATTAAAGATTGTATTTGTGCTATGGTTAATTGATATGTAAAAAATTTTAAGGTACAGGTTCAATAAGAACAAAGTACAACTTCTATCTTTTTTTTTTTTACTTCCGCCTCCTCTTGTACATCTAGGCATTATAAACTTGTGCTTCTCATATATATATATATATATATATATATATTTCACAATGCTATTTAGAAACACATTTCTTTTAATGCATATGTCTATGTACATATCATATAAATGTTAACCTTTCAATTCCCTTTTCCTCTTTCACTTCATAGTATGATCCTAAGCTTCATAAGGTATGACTAAATCTAAAGGCTTAATAGGGTCATTTAATAAAGGTAAACAAAGAAAAATGTTTAAAGTGTTTGGCTTCAAAGAGTTTATGGTGTATCTCAATTTAAAGTAGAAAGGTAGACTTTTATGGAGTAAAAATTACCTACATTACTTCTAAGAAGTCGATCCAATTTTCAAATCAAAGCAACTTATGTTATCTACAATGATGATTTGGTCTTTAGTATTCAATGCAAAACCTATAGAAATCATCTATTAAGAATAAAGTGAAAAGTGTTTAAGAGTATAAACAAATAAATCTCTCAAAAAGAAACGTTTAAAAAGCTCAAATCTTCACTAAGGGTAATCTCCACTAATAGTCCACAATTCATGTAAATATGATATTCATCCACTCAATTAACTAAAATCATGACATTTTAAAATCTCAAATCATGCAAAGATGTTCATGGCTATTTCTTAGTAAAGATATTCAACCAAAAACATGCATTAAGCTTCATTAACAAACACAAAGTAATTAGTCAACTTGTTATGGCAGAAAGAAAAAAAAAATTAATGAAAAAAAATAATGAAAATTTTTGTAATTTTTTTTTTCTGAAATGAAAACAAATATGCGTATCAAGAGCACAAAAGTACTCCTTACTCTGCCATCTTTTGGTTTCAACTCGAATCAGTTTTTGAATCTTATGATTTTAATAATAGCAAACTCTACCCCCAAACTTATTTGAGACAGTGTCTCCAATGTCTAGTAAGATAAAAAGAAGAAAACTTAATTGAAAATGCTATTAATAAAACCATAGGGTAAGAAAGTTACAATCGGAGATTAAGATCTAGTGCACGCTTCTTATTACCGCTTGCTTCAGAATCCCAAATCACCTGCGACATGATTGGATCAACTTCGGGCACAAAGTCTTGCAGTTGGTTAATCAGTTCATCAGCACTTGAAGCTAAGACTATAATGCGTCGGTTTCCTTGAGTCATAAAACCCTATTCCACAGCATCATCAAGAAAAACCAATAAACCATCATAGAAATCGTTAGGATTAAGCAAACATAATGACTTTTTGTAAATGTTGAGATGGGCCATTGACGCAATGTTGAAGATTTCTTCAAACGTTTTCAAACCATCAGGTAACGCGATAAAGATATCAGCATTGAGTAACATGTACGCCATTCGCCCGTGTATGCTCGTGACTTGAAACTCATTACTTATACTCATTCTTTCAGCCAAAGGCTTTACTACAATACCTAGGATTCTGCTGCCTACAACATTTGCAGTTACCGCAACAAAACCCCTCAGTCCTAAACTGCCTCCTTCATACACCAAATCTATGTTTCGGGCAGCTAAAGTCTTACCAAGTTCAACTGTTGCTTTTGAATATTGTATACTCATACTAGACTTCGGGCTACAAAAAACACAGATGGTTTTAAATTTGCTGCTAGAGGTCTCTGCCTTTTTTTTTTTTCATACAAAACTAATTATTATTATCAGCAATGAACGCTTATTTAAAGAAAATGAAAGAGTAAAAGAACAGTTTTACGATGCTAAACAGTTGTGATTAGGAGGGAAAGAAAATGTTAGGTATAGAAATGTCAAAAAGAAAGCATAATCTTAAAAAAAAAATAAAATAAAACAAGCCGCTAAAAATACAAAATTCAAAATATTCGGTGAAGAAACGTCAAAAAGTAAACACAATTATTGAAAAAGTTTGAAACAAGTTAAAAATCCAAAATGATAAGTAAAGAATTGTGAAAAAGTAAACACAATTATTGAAAAAGTTTGAAACAAACTGCTAAACAAAGAAAAAAAATTTATGTTATAGTAGTTGTGATTGTGACTCATATCTTCCTCCGGTTTTAAGTCCAGAAACGGCTTAAACACTTTCTATGAGTTGAGGATTGGCTTTTCATCTAGTTTTCCTATAAACTGGCAAACAGGGTCTTTTAAAGTTAGATTCTTAAGACTATAACACTGTTTCCCTTTACTGAATAACTCCTATAAATCTAAAAGAATGCGTTGAACTTTCTCACAAGGATGCATCTCAAGAGTCTCAAGGATATTATCCAGAGACTCCTTACTCAGCCCATCTTTTATGCATTTAATTTTATCTTCTCGATTTATGGACAAAAATCCAAGATCTTTACAGCGTGTATCGTAGTTCCATCTTGTACACTTATGGCAGACTCTCATTCTCTTAGCTCTCTTTTTTTTTGAGTAAGAACTTCTTTCCAATCCTGGTAAACGTTTAATGAATGAATCATTCAACTCACCTACTAGACGTACCTTAGCTTCAATGATCCACCGAATATGTTCTGGAAGACCTAAACATGTTAGTGCCCTTATTCTTTTGACTTTGCACTTGTAAATCTTTCTGAGTACATCTTGAGGCAGAGTAGGGAAATGATTTTTGAGTGCTGCAAGACTTGTCTCTATCTCTAAAAGAGAAAAGAAAATTATCAAAGAAAAACAATAACACACAAAGAACACAATAACACACAAACAAAAGAAAACTAGCTAAGAAAAACTTGGGTTGCCTCCCAAGAAGCGTTTAATTTATAGTCGTTAGCTTGATTGTTGAAAAATGCCTTAAGTTGGGTCTGAAAGCGCTATGGTGGATTTCTGTTGAGGTTCTCCACCATCCATGTAAGCTTTAAGTCATTGTCCGTTGACTTTGAATCGACGATCCATACTTTGAATTTCAACAGCACCATGTGGAAAAACTTGAATAACTGTGAAAGGCCTAGACCAACTAGAGCGTAGCTTACCTGGGAACAAACGTAATCGTGAATTAAATAAAAGAACCTTCTGTCCTAGAGTGAAATCTCTGTTTAGGATACGTTGATCATGCCGTTTTTTGGTGCATTCTTTGTAAAGCTTAGCATTTTCATAGGCACCATGATACAATTCGTCCATCTCATTGAGTTGCAACCTTCACAAAGCTCCTGATGCTCCTATGTCAAAATTTAACTTTTTAATAGCCCAATATGCATGATGCTCGAGTTCAACAGGTAAGTGGCATGCTTTTTCAAATACCAACTTGTACGGAGACATCCCAATGGGCGTTTTGAACGTTGCTCTGTAGGCCCATAATGCATCATCAAGCTTTTTCGACCAGTCTTTTCGAGATACACTTAGCGTCTTTTCCATTTTAATTCACGATTTGAGATCTCAGCTTGTCCATTGGTTTACGGGTGGTAGGTTGTAGCAACTTTGTGTTTGACTCCATATTTGGCTAGAAGAGCATCAAAATACTTGTTGCAAAAATGCTTCCCTTCATCACTGATGATTGCTTTTAGAGTTCTAAATCTGGTGAAGATATTTCTACGCAAAAAATTCACCACCATTTTAAAGTCATTAGTCGGCGCAGTAATGGCTTTAACCCATTTTGACACATAATCCACAGTCACCAAAATGTAAAGATTCTTGAAAAACGATGGAAATGGTCCTATGAAATTAATACCCCAAACATTAAACAACTCCACTTCCAAAATATTGTTTAGGGGCATCTCATGCCTTCGCGAAATGTTATCTGTGCGTTGGCACTGATCGCATGCAGCAACATACGTTTGAGCATCCTTAAAAATGGTGGGCCAATAGTATCTAAATTGAAGAATTTTGCCTACAGTTCGATTAGCCCCAAAATGTCCACCATAATCAAAAGAATGACAATGGTGGAGAATATCTCGTGCTTCATCTTTTGAGACGCATCGTCGAAAGATCTGATCTGGATATAACTTGTACAAAAACGGCTCATCCTAATAGTAAAGTTTTACATCCGCTAAGAATTTCTTCTTTTGCTGCCATGAAAGGTCAGGTGGATAAACTTTGTGAGAAAGAAAATTAACAAAATCAGCATACCATGGAATATTGCTTGTATCCAAAACGAAGAGCTGTTCATCAGAGAAAGTCTCTTTAATTGCTATGTCGAGATAATCCTTGTCCCCTCGTTGCTCTAGTCTAGAAAGATGGTCGGCCACCATATTTTCGCTTCCCTTCTTATCTCGAATCTCTAAATCAAACTCTTGTAGCAGAAGGACCCATCAAATCAGGCATGGTTTTGCATCTTTTTTCTCCAAAAGGTATTTGATGGCTGAGTGATCCGTGAATACAATGACTTTGGAACCGATCAAGTATGACCGAAATTTGTCGAATGCGAAGACTACTGCTAGAAGCTCTTTCTCAGTGGTAGCATAGTTGACCTATGCATCGGTTAGTGCACGGTTAATGTAATAAATGGTATGGAAAACCTTACTAATATGTTGCCCTAGCACGGTTCCAATGGCATAATCACTAGCATCACACATCAGCTCGAATGGCAAAACCCAGTCAGGTGCAATAACGACTAGGGCTGTCATAAGGGCCTTTTTCAGTATCTCAAATGTCTCTCTACATGTATTATCGAAGTGGAATGAAACACCATTCTCGAGCAAATTGCATAATGGCTTTGTGATCTTCGAGAAGTCCTTGATGAATCTTCTGTAAAACCCTGCATGCCCTAAGAAACTTCTAATGCCTTTAACAGATATTGGTGGTGGAAACTTCTTAATTGCCTCAATCTTGGCTCTATCAACCTCAATGCCCTTAGCTGAAACTTTATGACTTAAGACGATCCCTTCTTGTACCATGAAATGACATTTCTCCCAGTTAAGAATCAGATTTGTCTCTTCATATCTTTTCAGTACTTGTGCTAAGTTATCCAAACAAAAATCAAATGATGAGCCAAATACTGAAAAATCATCCATAAATACCTCGATAAAGTGTTCCACCATATCTGAAAAAATTGACATCATACACCGTTGGAAGGTGGCTGGTGCATTGCATAGACCAAATGGCATTGTCCGAAACACGAACGTTCCATATGGGCATGTGAATGTAGTCTTTTCTTGGTCCTTAGGTGCTATTGAAATCTGATTGTAATCAGAATAACTGTCTAGGGGAAACAGTAGTAAGGGTGACCTGTTAATCTGTCAAGTATCTGATCGATGAATGGTAAATGGAAATGATCTTTTCTGGTCGCCTTATTTAGCTTCCTATAGTCAATGCACACTCTCCATCTGGTTACTGTTCGTGTTGGAATCAGCTCATTGTTTTCATTGGTGACTACTGTCATACCTCCTTTCTTTGGTACCACTTACACCGGGCTTACTCATGTGCTATCCGAAATAGGATAAATGATACCCGCATCCAAAAGTTTAAGTACCTCTGCTCGGACAACCTCTTTCATGTTTGGATTTAAATGTCGTTGGTGCTCGATGGATGGCTGGTACTTATCCTCCATAAGAATTTTGTGTTGGCATATAGATGGGCTAATTCCTTTAATGTTTGCGA
The DNA here is from genome assembly GCA_022984855.1 of Dimocarpus longan. Lineage (NCBI taxonomy): Eukaryota > Viridiplantae > Streptophyta > Magnoliopsida > Sapindales > Sapindaceae > Dimocarpus > Dimocarpus longan. The sequence continues at coordinate 19,933,125 of CM041019.1, read as the reverse complement.
TCGACCATCCAATAGTCATCTTGTGTTCTCATAGTACTCTCAAAAGCTTTTCCTCCTGTTCTCTACTTAAAGAAGATAAAATAATGACAGGTAGTGTAGATGAAGTATCTAAGAATGCGTACTTGAGATAAACTGGAAATGGCTTGAGTTCTAACTCTGGTGGTTTTTCTGTTGATGGTACCGGTTATCTCTTACTCGCTTCAAGCTCCTCGAAAGGTCGTCTGATAAAGATGGGAGGTGAAGCTTCCAGTTGGTTAACACATTCCATGATGTTCGGACTTTCTGAGTTTGGTGCTCCATTTAGGCAAGCTTCAAGTGGATCTTTTGGAGGGATGGTTTGATGTATTTCTTTGATACATTCATCCACCACATCTACCCTTATGCAGTTGCCAACATCATGTGGATGTTTGAGCGCTTTTAGCACATTAAAGGTCACTTCTTTATTTTGAACTCTTAGTATGAGTTGACCTTTCTGTATATCAATGAGAGTTCTTCCTGTTGCTAAGAATGACCTACCCAAAATTATGGGTATTTCTTGATCTTCCTCCATGTCTAGCATAATGAAATCTGTCGAAAATATGAAATTATCCACTTTTACCAATACGTCTTCTATAATTTCCCTTGGATACTTGATTGATCGATCAGCTAGTTGTAAAAATACTGTAGTAGGTTTTGCTTCTCCAAAGCCTAGTTTCCTGAAAACAGAGAATGACATTAAGTTAACGTTTGCACCAAGATCACATAATGCTTTATCAAACAATGAATCACCAATGGTGCAAGGAATTATAAAACTCCCTAGATCTTTGAGTTTGGGCGGTAGCTTTTTCTGCAAGATTGCACTACATTCTTCAGTCAAAGCTACCATCTTATGTTCTTCCAGCTTCCTTTTATTTGATAAGATTTCCTTCATGAACTTCACATAACTGGGCATCTGTTCTAGAGCATCTGCAAAAGGAATATTAATTTGTAATTTCCTAAAAACTTTTAGAAATTTAGAAAATTGTTTATCGAATTTTTGCTTCTGGAATCTCTGAGGGAAGGGTAATAGTGATTTGTATGGTGTCGGATTGTTTGGAAATCGCTTTGACTTTGACTTCTCTGCTTCTTTTTGTTCAACCATGACTTCTTCTTCTATTTTGCTAGATTCTTTTTTTTCGTGTGATCTTTTGACAAGATCTTTCAACATTTTATCGCTTCATAATGTGACAACCTTAACGTGCTCCCTAAGATTGGTCTCTGTGTTGCTTGGTAAGGTTCCTTGAGGTCTTGTAGTCAACAGATTTGAGATTTGACCCATTTGTACCTTTAGATTACAAATGGAAGCAGCTTCATTCTGGAGCGTGATGTCTGTTCTCGTCATAAATTGATTAGTCCTTACGATGAGCTGAGCGAGTGCTTCTTCAAGCGACGATTTGTTCACCTACTGCTGTTAAAGTGGTCGTAGATATGGTTGTCTCGGTTGATCGTTGTTTTTCCATGAAAAGTTTGGATGATTCCTCCATCCTGGATTATATGTGTTGGAGTACGGATTATTTTGTTGTCTGTTACCCACAAAAAAGGCTTGACTTGTCTGGTCTTCATCGTACTGCCCGTTGGAATGGTCCCCTCCACAAAAATCACAAGATACCGATTGAGTATGAATAGCATTAGCTGTTATGTAGAACCCAAAACCTCATTCGTCGAAAAACGAGTTATTTTTCGATGGACGGCGGTTTCGAACGAAAAGAATCCACGGGAATCAATATTTTTCGAAAAGTGAATTTAGTAATTGGAAAGTTTCAAAAAATTATATCAAGTTAAATAAAAGTGAATCGGATCAAAAATAAATCCATTTGGAAAGATTCCGAGTGATTCGAAAATTTATCTGGCAGAAGCGAATTTTAAGTCGGAATTCGAGTGAATGCAAACATGCAAAGAGAAAGCAAAGCATGTGGCACAATGGACTTGTGCTTGAGTGCAAAGTGTCAAGATTTGAAGAAGCTTATATAAATCAAATTGAAAATAAGAAAATTAAGTAAACAAGTGCATCTTATTTGATCCACATCAAAGCAAGCACTCATTTTCTCAATCTCAAGCATTCTCTCAGTCATTGGAGAGAAATTAGAAGTGAAAATCAATCAAATTAAAGCAAGAAAAAAAAAGAGTGACCTGTTTTGCCGAGAGCATCCAAGGAAGACAGCTGCATATGGTAATCTTCAGAGCTATTTTTAAAGATCAAATTGAGAAGAGAAAGTGAGGCACAAGAGAGCACCTAGTTCAGTCACCATCCATTTCAAAACTCGTGAGCTTAGAGTGAGAGAACGAGAGCTTGAGAGCTGAACCAAGAACCTGTGCAGATCGAGAACATGCTCCAAGCAGACCCGAGCAAGAACAGCCATCACTTCCTCTCCCATTCGATTTTCAGCTAGTCCTGGAAGGGAACCTTTAAGTGCAGCAGCTACAACAGCCATTTGAGGAGAAGTACATCACATGCAAGCAAGGGAAAGACGTGAGATTCAAGTGCAGCAGCTATTTTGAAGATGACAGCTCGTGCAAGCCCCCAAGTGTAGACCCGAGCATGAATCACCCTCACTTCTCCTCTCCATTCGGTTTTTAGTGGTTTTGAGAGTGAGTTTTCAAATTCCAGCAGCTTGGGTATGAATTGGAGACTTGTTTTAAATTGTTTTCAGCTCATGCAATAGCTTGTGATGGTTTGAATGCAGTTTTGAAAGTGTCAGCCCGAGCAACAGCTCGTGAAGGAGATCTAAAGCTGTTTTGAGGTGAAAAACAGCACATCAAAGGTGAGGTTGCTGTCTTTTGAGAGTGTTTAGGTTGAATTTGAGTAGTTCTAAACCGTGCATGTTGATTTTGGATTAAAGGAAGCTCGATTGTGAGGAAGAATTAAAATCAGTTTGCATGCATGTTAGTTTACGGGCTGTTTTTGAGGTTTGGACAGCCATAAGGTAAGCTGCTGCTATTGTGAAAGTATTGTGTATTTTTCATGCTTGAGTTGATGAAAATTTTGATGCTTGGAGGCTTGTATAGGTTCAGTCAAAAGAGATTATAAGGACAGCATTTTGAGAGTGATTATCGAAGCTTTCGAAGTGATTTTCGAGAGGTATGTTGAGTTTTTATGGACTGCATTTTGATAGATAATATTTAGATTGAGTTATGGATGAGATTCGATGATGTTATGATTGGGTTTTAGGATTTAGAACCTCGTTAGTGGGGAGGTTCGTTAGATTATGTTTCGTTGCAATTTTAATGCGATTGCGAATGATTTCAATGTTGTGATATTTATGTAAAATCTGTTTTTAGGGGCTGTTTTTGATTGATTATGGGTTGTTATTTGGTCGCTTGATGGGCTGTTAAAATGCACTTGGTTGAGCTATCTAAAATGTCGTGAAACGGGTCGTTGAAACATTACGTTATATGCTGTTTTGGGGACTATTTTGCATGCTGTTTTGGGGTTGTTTTAGAAGTAATTTATGGGCTATTGTGATGTTGTAGCATATTGTTTTGGTTTAGAGTTACAAGCTGCTTTGACATCAAAGCTGCCTCGATTAATCGCGTATGCTAGTTCGACAAATATAAGACGAATATAAGCTGTTTTAAAGTGATGTTAAGTGTTATTTTTGCACCGAAACTATTGGTTTGATTGTTGCATGCTGTTTCGATGATAATCATGATTTCAAATGAGTGTTACGCGCTCTTTTAATGTGTGGGCTACTTTAAGTTCATTTAGAAGTATTTTGACGCCATTATGTAGTAGTTATGTAATTGATTAAGCGATTGGATTCGCATGCGGCGTTACCTAAAGAATTAACGTTAAATGTATAGGTAACGCAAAGGCAAAATCGAATAGGCTGTGAGCTTCGCAATAGGGCATCCGGTGAGTGTTATTAAATTGTTTCGAAACTATTGTTAATTCTAAATCATTTGAATTTTATAAATGTTTTGTCATGAATGAATTTATATTAAGCTTTATGATTTCATGCAAGCTTATTAAGTTAAATGACGTTATAAGATTTTAAAGTTAAAAAGTTTTACATAACATTATATTCTACGGTCAAATATGTCATGATATGAATTTTATTAATTATGATATCCTCCTTTATGAATTTTTATGTTCAAGAATGAAATATGGGTTTTATATGAAATACAACTTATCTATAAATCTTTTATCAAGCCTATGGTATTCCTTAGAATGATTTTGTGATGTTGTCGGTAATGGTAGATACCCTAAAGCGATGTAGGATTCCACTTAGGAGTTGCGATATAGGATTCTGCCTCTCCCTAGGGTATATTAAGAGCTAGCTTATTACCTGAGCGATGTAGGATTCCGCTACTTAGTTACCGATCATATGGCCTTGCGATGTAGGATTCCGCTTTGTCATATTCCTGAGTATATCATTTGGCTAATAAAGTATTGGTGGCTGATTTACTATATTTTTTATGAAATGAATTCTTATTAATTTGTTTACCACCATTTTAATTTACAAGTTTATGTTATATTGAAATGATGTAAGCTACTGAATTTTGTTTCAGACTCATAAATCATGTTTTAGGAATGTGTTTAAAGTTAAATGAAATGAATCAATCAGGTTTTATGAATAAATTCGTAAATGATAGGGAGGTAACTATTTTGAAATGGATTTTATTTAGAATAATATAACACTCACTGATGATATTATCTCACTGTATTATATGTTTATAAAACCAAACTCCTCAAGTCAAGGTGCAGCTTTAGGTGCTATAGCTTCAGCCGCTAAAACTCCGACCTACGAATAGCAGGACTTGGTTGCAATTGTAATTGATGTGCGTGTTTATCTATGACTTTTGTTATAAATATTTTGGGTTGTAAATATTAACACTTGAATTATATTAACTATATTTTGAAAGAGTTGTAAACCTATCTAAATATGAACTATAAACTATTTTAAATGATGTTGTAAATTCCACTTCGATGCCTTTTGTTTTAATTACTCGATTTGAACCTTACTTTGAAGTTTTGAATGTACGAAAATATATTTAAACTTCCGCTTTTATATTAATCCTGGGTTACCAAAACTATTTGTATAGTTATATTTCAAGTTATCAGGAAAAAGGCTTAGCTTCACGGGAACCTTCTAGTTGGATCAGATATCCTCTGGATGTCCTCCGTGAGGTCACCGGACGGGTCACCGGACGTATTAGGATAAGGCGAACAGGGTCTGTCATGTTAAGTTTCCCAGTTGCTTGGCTAATGTCTCGACCTGAGTGGAAAGTCTTGTTAAACATCATTTTCTTGTATTCCGAAAACTTTTTTCGAAACTGCTCTTTCTGATGGTCATTGATAGGCATTTGCAGTCATTTCCTCTAATAAGTCCCAAGTGACTTGATGAGATTTTCCCAAAAGTGCTCCACCAGCTGCGACATCTACCAATGTTCTCGTGGAACTCTCCAAACCATTATAGAATGTGTGTAGCTGCAACCAGTCAGCAACTCCATGATGTGGGTACCTTCTTAGCAAATCTTTGAATCTTTCCCATGCTTCGTACAATGAATCTCCATCAAGTTGTCTGAATGTGGCAATCTCGGTTTATAGTCTTGCAGTCTTGGCTGGTGGAAAGGTATCCCATGTTGTAATACTCCTTGATGGCAAAAAATTAAGCCAGCTTTTGGCTTTGTCTCGAAGAGAGAACGGGAACAATCTCAATCGGATGACGTCATCAGTAACACCATTATGCTTAAAAGTATCGTAAATCTCTAAAAAGCTGTCAATGTGGGAATTTGCATCATCGTTCGGAGCCCTACAGAACTAGTTGTTTTGCACAATCTGGATAATTGCTGGCTCGATCTCAAAATTGTTAGCAGTAATAGTTGGTCGCCGTATTGTCGAAGCATTACCCACTGTGGGTAGAGCATAATCGCGTAATGCTCAAGTATTTTCAGCATTTATTGGTATAATATTTTGTACGTTGTTTGGTTCTTCAGCCATGTCGACGAGAGCAGTACTTGCAGCTTTCCTTGTTTCTTTTCGGTTCTTACAGCAAGTTCTTTCAATTTCTGGATCAAATGGTATCAAAACTTCGCTCCCAGACTTTCTCACACACCAAAAAAAATTACAAGCAATAAAGCAAATAAATAAATAAATGACTAAATAAAATACCAAATTAAAATTTGAGTTACATAGTATTAGTATTAATTTAAACAAACAATCCCCGGTAACGACGCCAAAAACTTGTCGTGTAAAATCACAAGTGAACGAGCCGAACAAGTAATATAATGATGAGAAAAGTATTGTCCCACGATGATTGTTGTTAAGTAACGCCCAAAATTAAAGTAACTCAACTTTTATTTGACAAACGAAATTAGAGGTGAAACTACAACTACATTTAAATGCAAATATAAATAAATAAAATTAATTCAGTGAATAAAAATTCTAAGGTTCTAATTTCACCATAACTAATCTATTCCTCCCATTTATTTTTTTTAACAAAAATTAATTATCCAATTGCTAGTCGAGATTCCCTGAATTATTCACATACTCCCTCCCGAAATTTAAGGAAAATACTCTATAAAACTTAACTATTATGTCCCCATGCAAGTTAAAACATTAATGGATTTATTAAGATTTATGGATCTCTTTTATAGACTACACAAACCATGCAGATATATTTCTATCCTGTATATAATTTATGATATTCGATACAATGAACTAGACATATAAATCAGCTTCTGCTATCATTATGATTAACAATTCAACTAAATAGTGATCGGTTATTTAGAAGCATTAAGCACAGTATTAAATACATCAGCCAAGATAAAAAAAAACCTTAATTAAATTGAACAAAAGATTGGAACATCAAAGTTAGGCTACATCATAACCTTAGAAAAATAAATCTACTCCATATTAGAATTTACAAAGACTAGAAAATTAAACATAGTAAAAGAAAAGAAAACTTAGTGGATTGAAGTTTCGCCGTAGAATTTCTTCCTCTGCTTTACTCCTCCTCTTTAAGCTCTCTCTCTCTTTCTCTAAATTACTTGTTGTTTTGTTTTTTGATGAGATGCTTAGAATGGTGATTCTAAGGCCTATTTATAGGCCAAGTTCATCTCTAATTACATCATCGCATGCATCATCTTTTCCTAATTTTTCACCTTTCTGCATCATCGCTTACATCATGGTTCACCTACCTCATTCAAGTCAACTTTCATATTACATCATTGCTTACATTATAATTTTCATTATATCATTCCTTACATCAGTATGACATAATATTTATTTTTAGAATACTCGATCTTCAAACTACGATAACTTCTTTATGCGATCTTTGATTCGAGTAATTCTTGAGGCGATGAACTGTTTCGAATGACATTCATTTTGTAGCGATGATCCTATCTCGAACAATAACACTTGGTAGGGTCCACATGCGATTTTTTCACCAATTTTATTCTGAAAATGAAAAATACAAAAAGATGTAATAATTTATTTAATAATAATAAAAATATCAAGAACTAAGTAAAAATTCAGATTTAAAAAAAAAATAAAATAACTCTATAAAAATAGAGTTATCATTTCACTCTCGTCTACTTTCCCAGAACATAATGTTCACAAAAATCTAACTTACAGATTTTTACTCCTTTCAACAAGCCTTGATTCACCAAACTGCTTAAAACTTTCTCATCTGTATGTCTCAGACATATATGCCATCACCTGATCATATCTGAATCAGCATTCTTCTCTGACACTACTGTTGTTGATTCAATAACTATACTACCATCGTAATAGTACAAGTTGTTCTTTCTTGTACCTTTTACTACCACCAAAGCACCAGATACACCAGATACAACTCTTATAACTCCATCTCTGATAGATACTGTGTAGCTTCTAGATTCTAAGGCTCCCAATGATATGAGATTCTTTTTCAAATCTGGTATATACCGAACTTTTGTCAAAACTCTGGTTGATCCATCATAATTATTCAGTCAAATTGAACCTATCCCCTTAGTTTTGCATGAGTTATCATTACCCATGAGCACAATTCCACCATCTAGCTCTTTGAAATTGAAGAACCATTCCTTATGTAGACACATATGATAAGTACTACCCGAATCTAAAATCCACTCACCAAATCCAGATGTTGATGATAGACTAACCAACGCAAAATCATCTTCCTTATGTTCGGCTATATATGCATCGGAAATAGTTTTACCCTTGCTCTTATCTTTCTTCTGTAACTTCGGACAATATTTCTTCCAATGCTCTTTCTCATGACAAAAGGCACATTTATCTTTATCAGGTCTTTTCCTTGATTGTGATCTGCCCCTTCTTTCTTGTTTTCGACTCTTACTTCTTCCTCTAACTGTAAGCGCCTCTGCTGATTTATTTCTATTCTCTTTCTGATCTTTCTTATGAATTTTATAATTAAGCAAAGTTGTACACACTTCTTCAAAAGATAATTTTTCTTTCCCATGAATAAGTGTAATGCATAAATGATCTAACTCATCAGGAAGAGATTCTATCAACAGCATGGTCTTGCACTCATCTTTGAAGGTTTTATCCAAATTCAACAAATCAGCTAACAAACAGTTGAAATTGTCAATATGATCACTAATATTAAAACATGGTTTCAACTGAAGACGGTAAAGCCTCTTCAACAAATATAGTCGATTCTCATTGTTTTTCTTCATATATTTATTTTCTAATGCCTTCCACAATTTACTAGCAAAGGTTTCTTTCATGAATGAATACTTCTGCTCTCTACAGAGACATGAGCGAATTAAACCATATGCTTTCGCATTTTGTCTCTCCCAATCTCTTTCCTCAATATTCTTTGGTTTTGTTTCTTTCAGAACAATATCCAAATCTTGTTGATACAAGATGTCTGTAACTTCGCTTTGCCATAGGCCAAAATTATTTCGACCATCAAATTTCTCTACTTCAATTTTTACATATGAAGATGAAGATGCTGCCATTTCTGCTTTATACTAAAAGTTTTATGCTAATAGTTTGGTGATCAAATGAATAGTACTCAAAAGATAAGCTCCTAGGAAAGGCTGAAGGGGTCACAAACGGTCCCACTTAAAATCCAGTCTCCTTAGACAATTATAATTTTTTTGACAGAGATTCCCTAAAGTATAATTATTCCAAAATAACACCCAAGCTTTACAAACAAATATTTAATAGCCAACTGATGCTCTAGACTATTTCCCAGATCAATCGAAACCTAAAGCTCTGATACCATTTGTTGTGTATAGCGGAAATTTTAAACGAATACACAAATGCTAATGCTAGCTATTAAATATAAATAACAAATACTAATAAAGCAGAAAAATAAATTCAAAGCGAAAAAGGAAAGAACACACCAGAATTTATGTGGTTTGGTATAAAACCTACGTTCATGAGCACTGCTGAAAACTTTCACTAACTCAAAGAAAAATATTACAAAATCTTGGCAAGATCCCAAAACCCAGAAATAAATGAGAAGAAAACAAGAATAATACAAATATATGGATCTTTTTTAATTATTGTTTGAGATACAAAACTAATTAGCTAAAGGACTTATTTATAACCCACTAAAGCTTCCACCACATTACATTCTTTAGATGTGGGATTCTCAAAGTTTCCACCACATTATATTCTTCAGATGTGGGATTCTCAAAGCTCCCATCACATTATATTCTTCATATATGAGATTCTCAAACATAGCTAATTAAGCCAAAATCAACAGCTAGTGCCAACAGTGACCCGTGTCCTCCAAGTCTGTCCGCCGACGTTGGCACTAACCCCAGCTAGTGCTTGGGGCAATCTTCTCTTCTCCACTTCAAATCGTGCCCTAGCATTCTTAGGACCTATAAATATGCCTTCGATGGGTCAAATGAAGAGTTTTGGAGGTCTGGAACAACGAAGTAAAGTTTTACATCATCCTATTTCTATTTTGATGCTAGAGGAGTTCTTCTCATCCTTTGACAAACCAACAAAGAGGAAGCTTCAAGTAGGGTAAAGTCATCACTTTGGGGAAGAAAAGAGCAGCTTTTGGAAGGAAGAAGGCCCACTCCCTAATCTCCATCAGAATCTATCTTCTCTCTCATTATTTGTATTAAGCAATGTTGAGTGGATATTTTATGGGTGATATTGTTAAAACCTAAGTTATCTGCTTGTATGTATATATATATATATATATAAATGAAATGAAATAGAAAACCAAGAGATTAAGAACAGAGAAAAAAGGAAAAAGAAAAACCAATTATGACAAAAGTTTGTAGTGTCTGCAATGTCCTAAAACAAAAATATTGCACTCCTTCTCTATGCTTTGAAGACTTGAAGGTGTTTGTCTTGCCAGGATTCGACTGTCAATGATCTGAATTCGCAGCACTTGAATACAAATTCTGGCAAACTAGAATATTACTCTCACAAAAGTTTGTTTTGTGAATAATGCTTGGAAAGAAGAAGGAAAAACAAAATAACGTTTTTTTTTTCTAAAAAAACATCTAAATTGAACAAGGTATTTTATAGACAATTTAATGTCTTTTCAAATGGACACAACTTTTGGGATTAAATCAAACAGTTGCTATTTTTAAATTTTGCAATTTCAAAATTCAAATGTAAAATATTCAAATATTAAAAATAAAACTAAATCCCAACAATCACATTTATAAGGCCAAGGTCATTCTTTGATAAATTAAATATATATATATATTTAATTTATAAGCCCAAAGCTCAAGTCAAGCCTAGCCACTCCTTTAGTCTATTCTTAAAACCTTTAAGACAAATTCTTTATAGACAACTAGTTCTCACTCTATCTTTCCAATGTGGGACTTATTTCCATTCAAACACCTTATTTCTCCTAACAATACCTCACATTTGAATTAGAAATAATGTCTCTACGTATTAAAACAATTTTATTTTATGCGAAATATGAGATATGTCATGCATTGGGAAAATTGTCTTATAGTCTTGAACTTATCTTAGCGTTATCATATTGGATTCACTTGATGACGCAGTAGATATTGAATAACTTGAACTGTTCACCTTTTTTTTATGATAAATCAAGACAATATGTTTCACACATAACATATCCTTACAAAATTCCAGTTATACACTTGTATTCATTTTGGTCCTGAACAGATCCCGCTATTCATGATAGCTTTAGAGAACTTAGCCAATTTTCATTCTCATAAATGCGATAACACATTAACTACCATATAGGTGACATTCTATAGTCTTTTTAATTAAGATTACAGTTGTCATTAAATGCAATGCATATCATGATTCTTTATTATCTATAACACACTATTTTACTTAGGAATGAGTTGTTGTATGTGTTCTATTGAGCTTTACCTAATTAGTTTGCCTACTAAACCTAGACCATGGGATCTCCAATCAACTAGGTTAGGTTTCCATCAAGTTCCACTATTTGTAAAGGCTTTAAACTCATTCCCCTCAACGTAAGTTTGATTTGCTCTCTTGATAGGCCTTTTGTCAATGGATCTGCTATATTTTCCTTAGACTTTATGTATTGAATGGATATTACTCCATTCAACTGCTTAATTGTATTGTGTCAGCGCCTAATATGTCTTGACTTGCCATTGTATATACTATTTTTTGCTCTGGCTTGAGCAGCCATAATATCACAATGTATACATATTGCAGTCACAGGTTTAGGCTACACTAGAATGTCCTCTAAAAAATTTCTCAACAATTCTGCTTCTTCAGTGGCTTTATCTAGTGCTATAAACTCTGATTCCATAGTTGAATGTGTTATACATGTTTGTTTAGAGGATTTCCATGAGACTGCTGCTCCACCTAGTGTGAAAACATATCCACTAGTTGATTTGGTTTCTGAGCTATCAGAAATCTAGTTAGGATCGCTATATCCTTCAAGAACTTATGAATATTTTGCATACTGCAGTCCGTATTTTAAGGTATATTTTAAGTATCTTAACACTCTGATCAAAGCTTTCCAATGATCCTTTTCAGGACAGCTTGTGTATCTACTGAGTCTGCTTACTGAATAAGCTATGTCTGTTCTCGTTGAATTCATCAGATACATTAAGCTTCCTATTATTTGTGAGTATTCTAATTAAGAAATAGCCTCTTTAGTATTTTTCTTTAATTTGTAATTTGCATCAAAATAAGTCACAGCTAGTTTACAATTCATTTGATTAAACCTTTTTAGGATTTTTTCAATATAATGGGATTAAGGATATATCCTTATTTGTTTCTTTTGATTTGAATTCCTAAAATGACATCAACTAGACTCATGTCTTTCATGTCAAAACTTAAATTCAACATTTTTTTGGTAGAATTTATAGCATCTTTACTCATTCCTATTATTAACATGTCATCGACATACAAGCATATAAGTACACAAGAATCTTTCATATTTTTTACATATACACACTTATCACACTCATTGATCTTAAACACATGTGTTAGCATTGTATGATTGAATTTCTCATGCCACTGTTTTGGAGCTTGTTTTAGTCTATATAGTGATCTCACAAGTTTACAGTCTTTGTTTTCTTGACCTTTAACCACAAACCCTTCAAGTTGTTCCATATTTATTTGTTCATCTAATTCTTCATTTAGAAAATTGTTTTTACATCCATGTGATGTATTTAAATATTAAATAAAGCAGTTATAGCTATTAACATCCTGATAGATGTTATCCTAGAAACCGGAGAATAGGTGTCGAAATAATCTAACCCCTCTTTTTGTCAATATCCTTTAGCAATCAAATGTGCCTTGTACTTGTCAAAAGTACCATCGGATTTAAGCTTCTTTTTAAAGATCCATTTGTAGCCTATTGGTTTACTACCCAGAGGTAGGTCTACCAATTCCCATGTATGATTCTGCATAATGGAATCTACTTCACTTTTTATAGCTTTCTTCCATAAAGGAGCATCAAGTGAAGTCATAGCTTCTTTATATGTTTGTGGATCGGCTTCAATCATGTAACTAATAAAGTCATGACCATAGGTCTTAGGAATTTTTATCCTTTTTCCTCTTCGAGGTTCCAAATCTTGATTTTGAACACCTAAAGTGGATAGTTCCTCTTGACTTGCTTCACAAGTCCTTTTCATTGAAGAACCGAATCTATTTTCTTTGCAAGGAAAAATTCCTTCAAAAAAAATAACATCAACGGACTCTATTATTGTATTTACATGAATACCAGAAACCTCAAATTTAATTGCTAAAAATCTATATGCCGCACTATTTTTAGCAAATCCTATGAAAACACAATCAATAGTTTTAGGTCCTAATTTAGTTCTCTTTAGAAGAGGAATTTGAACTTTTGCTAAGCAACCCCACACTTTCAGTATTTTATAGATTGGTTTCCTTCCTTTCCATATTTCAAATGGAGATTTATTTGTTTTCTTAAAAAGAATTCTGTTCAATATATGATTTGTAGTAAGTAACGCTTCACCCCACAGACTATGTGGAAGTCCAAAACTATTCAACATGGAATTTATTGTATTTTACAAGGTTCTATTTTTCCTTTCTGCTACACCGTTTTGTTGTGATGTATATGGTGTAGTAGTTTGATGAACAATTCCATGTGATGTACAAAATTCAGAAAATAAAGTCGACTTGTATTCTCCACCTCTATCGGATCTTATAATCTTTATTTTCTTGTCTAATTGATTTTCAATTTCAACTTTATATGTCTTAAACATTTCTAAAGCTTCATCTTTGTTTTTAATCAAATAGACATAACAATACTTACTACAATCATCTATAAATGTGATAAAGTAATTTTTTTCATCCCTTGTTGGTATGGATTTAAAATCACATATATCACTATGAATCAAGCCAAGTAATTCATTTGACCTTTCTTAAACAGATTTGAAACTTTGCCTAGCAAACTTAGATTCTATACATATCTCACATTTGTGTTTTAAATTAACATCAAACTTTGGTAACAATTTCAAATTAACTATTCTATATATAGACCTAAAATTTACATGTCCCAACCTAGCATGCCATAAATTAAAAGAATCAACAATATAAATAGAATTCTTAATTTTATCATTAGCATCAATAACCATTACATTTAATTTGAACAAACCTTCAGCTAAGTACCCTTTTCCAATATACATAGCACCCTTGGTCAGCACAACTTTATCTGACTCCAATACAAGTTTGAACCCTTTCTTACTAAGTAAAGAGCTAGAAATTAAATTTTTCCTAATTTCGGGTACATGCAACACATCAATAAGAGTCACAGTTTTTCCAGAAGTGAACTTAATCTTAACTATGCCTTCCCTTCCACCATAGAAGAATAAGAATTTCCCATAAACAGCTTCTCTCCCCTACAGACAGAATTGTATTCAGAAAACAGATTTTTGTCACTGCAAATATGCCTAGTAGCTCCTGTGTCTATCCACCAGCCCCTTAAGTCAGAAACCATGTTGACTTCAGACATAACAACAACCAAATTCTCATCCAAATCAGCAACATTGGCCTGATTGTTTTAGCTTGAATTCACTGTATTCTGACCTTTTTCATGGCGGCTGTCTTGAGCCTTATGTCCTGACTTTCCACAGACCCAACAACTTCCTTTAATTCTTTTGAAATTCTTTCCTTTTGGTGCATAGTTATTTACTGCTTTCTTTACAATTTTCTTGTTATTATGCTTATGGAATTTTAGCTTACTCGTTTGTCTCTTAATCACATTTGCTTTGGCATCAACTTCGGGAACTTCAAACTTGTCTCCTCTCCTATGATCTTCTTCAACTCGAAGCCTTAAGATTAAGTCTTCAAGAGACATCTCTCCGCGTTTGTGCTTGAGATAAATCTTGAAGTCTTTCCAAAATAGTGGCAATTTTTCGATGATAACACCTGTTTGAAAGTGCTCATTAATAGAACATCCCTTTGCATGCAACTCATGAATCAACACTTAAAGTTCTTCCACTTGTTTGATCACTGGTTTTGAATCAACCATCATATACTTGAGAAATTTGCTAATAACAAATTTCTTGGCTCCTGCATCTTTTGTTTTATATTTTTTCTCAAGTAAATCCCACACATCTTTTACAATTTTACATTCTGAATACACATCATAAAGTGTATCATCCAATCTGTTCAGAATGTAATTTCTGCATAAGAAATCGGATTGTTTCCACACATCAATTGTCATCATTGTCTCTTTAGTCACTGGATTCTCATCCGTTTTTGAAACTTCTTCCTTGATTATATGAGCCAAATTCATAGTTGTTAACCAGAAAAGTAAAATCTATTGCCATCTCTTGAAGTTTAAGCCCTTGAATTTTTCAGGCCTCTAATCTTTTGGATTGGAGACATTGTTGTCATTATTTGGTTGTGTTGCCATGTTTACAGATCCAATACTGATTGATTCTATCAAATGAATGCAACAATACACTTAACAACAAGTATATTATAAATTCACACAAAATAACAGTAAGCAGAATACTTCACTAAAATAAACAAACAATGCAGAATGCTTCACCAAAATAATCAAACAATACGAAAATTATTTCTATCTTAGATTGTTAGAACCTAAGTTATCTGCTTGCATGTATGTATGTATATATATATATATAAATGAAATTAAATAGAAAACCAAGAGATTAAGAACAAAGGAAAAAGAAAAAAGAAAAACCAATTATGATAAAAGCTTGCAGTGTTTGCAATGTCCTAAGACAGAAATATTGCACCATTTCTCTATGCTTTGAAGACTTGAAGGTGGTTGTCTTCCCAGAATTCGACTGTCAATGATTTGAATTCGCAGCACTTGAATACAGATTCTAGCAAACTGGAACTTTGCTCTCACAGAAGTTTATTTTGTGAATAATGCTTGGAAAGAAGAAGGAAAAACAAAATAATTTTTTTTTCTAAAAAACATCTGAATTGGACAAGGTATTTTATAAACAATTTAATGTCTTTTCAAATTGACACAACTTTTAGGATTAAATCAAACAATTGCTATTTTTAAATTTTTCAATTTCAAAATTCAAATGTAAAATATTCAAATATTAAAAAAATAAAACTAAATCCCAGCAGCCACATTTATAAGGCCAAGGCCATTCTTTGATAAATTAAATATATATATTTTTAATGTATAAGCCCAAAGCTCAAGCCAAGTCCAGCTACTCCTTTAGTCTATTTTTAAAATCTTTAAGACCGATTCTTTATAAACAACTATTTCTCACTCTATCTTTCCAATATGAGACTTATTTCCATTCAAACACCTTATTTCTTCTAACAGATTTACCTTTTGTAATGATGAAATGAAATTAGTTTCTTGGGTTACAACATAACTCAATCATGCAACTCAACCTTTTAATATTATTGATGTCTATTTTCTCATCCAAGTATTTCACTTTATTTGTGTTTAATGCTTCTAATTAATTAGCCACTAGTTAGGTGATTTGGTAACCATCATGAACTTGAAAAACATATTTATGTGGTTAGACCCAAAGTAAAGTGACATTGAATAGCATGATATATAAATATACCCGAGGTGTTTATGTAAGAATAAATTACACAAAACTCTCCGAGGTAATGTCTAAAATCAGATAAAAATATATTTATCCTTTTATTACATATTACCCCAACTTAATTAGTCAAATTCTCTTAAGCTTAGTGAAACCAATTTGAATTAAGGGTAATTTCATCTTTTATATATATTTTTTATTTTCTTTTAAGATTTTAAAATTATAAAAAAATAAAAAAGAATTAAAAATAATAAATATTTAAAAAAAAAAAGATATCTCCACCGTCGAGGATTAATTTAAAATTAAAATATGCTATCTATGTTTTTTTTTAAATTTTCTCAAAAGTAAAAACAATCGATCTCTATCATCCATCTCTAAAATGGCCAATGGAGATCAAAGAATTAAAAAATATATACATTTTGAAAAAAAAAAGTTTTATTATTTTTTTTTTTTAAAAAAAAAAGTGTGAAGATATTGGATCTCCACCATCGTCAACTCAGCATCCCATCATCATAATCGACCTCAACCCTACTATCATCATCACAACCTACCATCATCTACCAATCCAACCCACCAATCAAACGTGATCTGGATTCCGATCAAATCTAAACGATGTAACATCATCCGAGTTCCAATGGAACCTAGATCTTCTAAGTTCGATTGAAACCTAGATCATTTGGGTTCTAATGAATATCGTTTGGGATGTGTCAACGTCTGGATTTGACAGACTAAGTTCATTCACGGCCCAAGCTACAGTTTTGGGTTGTTGTTGTATGATAAGCAAAGCAGAAAGCAAGTAGAAGAAATAGGGTTAGGGAAGAAGAAAGAACATCAAAAGGTTTTTCAGTGGTTCGGCTTAAAAAGATGTTTACGTCCATTGTTCACTCTCTCACTATTTTAGTAGAGTAACGACACTCAAAGATTTTCGGATCCTTTTACAAAGGGAGTCTTCCTCTATTTATAGAAAATGGGAGGATTTATAGTAAAATGTTATAAAATAATGCACAGTAAATCAAAATTGCAATGATGTGTTACATTTAATGCTCCTGGATTGTATTTGATGCGGCTGATGGCGCCAGGTTTATTCTGGCCAAAGCATAGGTTTAGGCGGCTAACTCATAAGGGTTAGGTGAGGTCACCATAATCTAGGCTGTAATCTCTGATGGGATTGACATGCATGGTACGCCTTGAGCTATAATCTGTCTGACAATCCTGATTGTAGTTGACTTACACCGGTAGATATGACTAAAGCGAGTACCCTAGCGAGCAGGATATTCTGCCAGGTTGATAAACGAGTAGGGCTCTACTGAACTGACCGTATTAAGAGAGTAAGAGCTTAGCAAATAGATTAATCAAATAAACGGGCTCATATTCAATCTGATGGACGAGCACATGGGCGAATAGATTATCGAGCAAGTAACCGTGCTGATTAGCGAACAGATTAACGAGCAGCTAATCAATCAGGTGGACGATCAGATTGGCGGGTATACAGACGAACAAGTTAGCGATCAAACGATCAGAAAGATATACAGATTGCTGGGTTTCTTTGGCTTCCAGATCACTGGGCCCATACTCTGGACTTTCTTTGGCTCAATTGAATCGATCGCGAAAATACCCATAACACAAGCCCCCTAGCTCTTAGTGCATTTTAAGAGACCAAGAGTTATAAGTCAGTATGCGAACAGCCTTGGTGGTAACAGTTACACCACTTTTCAAATTTTGCTTTATTGACAGGCAACATGGCACTACCCCAAACGACAGTTACAGGGCACATCATGTGTAAAACCCAAAACCTCATTCGTCAGAGAGCGAATTATTTTCCGATGGATTGCGTTTTGATCGAAAAAATATAATTTTCGAGTTCGAAAATATTCGGAATATTTATTTAGAATAATAAAATAATTTCGAATATGTGGAGATGGATCCAAAAAATTAAAAATATTTTCGAAGGCAAAAGCAATTATAAGCGGATTACCCAGACAGACGGAATAGAATGAGAATGCGAAAGTAAAATGAAATCTAGTGGCAAAGGTACCATGAGTGAGTGACAAGTGGCATCGAATTATAGCTAATATATCTATATGTTTCTTTGTTAGACAATCTATGAGAAGAAGTCACGGTCACCATTTACCTTAAAAGCCAAATTCAAATTTCGGTCTCTCATTTTGCAAGCTGAACCGAGAGCAAGAAAATAGAGAAAGAGAGAATTTGAGAGCTTCAAGCAAGACCCATTCTCGGTCTCCCGTTTGTAACCAAAACCCGTGAGCTTAGAGTGAGAGAGCGAGAACTTGAAAGCTGAACCCAGAATCAGTGCAGACCGAGAGCATGCTCCAAGCAGACCCGAGCAAGAACAGCCATCACTTCCTCTCCCATTCGATTTTCAGCTAGATCTGGAAGAGAACCTTTAAGTGCAGCAGTTACAATAGCCATTGGAGGAAAAGTACATCGCATGCAAGCAAGGGAAAGGTGTGAGATTCAAGTGCAGCAACTGTTTTAAAGAGGACAGCTCGTGTAAGCCTCCAAGTGTAGACCCGAGCATGAATGCAGTTTTGAAAGTGCCAGGCCGTGCAGCATCTTGTGAAAGGGATCTGAAGCTGCTTCGAGGTGAAAAATGGCACATCAAAGGTGAGATTGCTATCCTTGAGAGTGTTTAGGTTGAATTTGAGTAGTTCTAAGCTGTGCATGTTGATTTTGGATTGAAGGAAGCTCGGTTGTGAGAAATAATTGAAATCAGTTTGCATGCATGTTGGTTTACGGGCTGTTTTTGAGTTTTGGACAGCCATGAGGTAAGCTACTGCTATTGTGGAGGTTTTGTGTATTTTTTATGCTTGAGTTGATGAAAAATTTGATGCTTGGAGGCTTGTATAGGTTCAGTCAAGAGAGATTATAAGGACAGCACTTCGCGAGTGATTATCGAAGCTTTCGAAGTGATTTTCGAGAGGTATGTTGAGTTTTTATGGACTTTATTTTGATCGAAAACGTTTAGATTGAGTATTGGATGAGATTCGATGATGTTATGATTGGGTTTTAGGATTTAGAACCTCGTTAGTGCGGAGGTTCGTTAGATTATGTTTCGTTGCAATTTTAATGGGATTGCAGATGATCTCATTGTTGGGATGTTGGTGTAAAATCTATTTGTTTAGGGGCTGTCTTTGATTGATTATGGGCTGTTAATTGGTCACTTGATGGACTGTTAAAATGCACTTAATTGAGCTGTCTAATAACGTCGCGAAATGAGCCGTTGAAACATTACGTTATATGTTGTTTTGAGGACTGTTTTGCATGCTATTTTGGTGCTGTTTTAGAGGTAATTTATGGGCTATTGTGATGTTGTAGCATGCTATTTTGGTTTAGAATTACAAGCTACTTTGACATCAAAGCTGCCCCGATTAATCGTGTATGCTAGTTCGACGAATATAATCTGTTTTGAAGTGATGTTAAGTGATGTTTTTGCACCGAAATTATTGGTTTGATTGTTGCGTGTTGTTTTGATGATAATCATGGTTTCGAATGAATGTTATGCGCTCTTTTAATGCGCGAGCTACTTTAAGTTCATTTAGAAGTATTTCGACATCGTAATGTAGTAGTTATGTTATTGATTAAGCAATTTGATTCGCATGTGGCGTTACCTAAAGCGTTAACGTTAAATGTATAGGTAACGCGAAGGCAAAATCAAATAGGTTGTGAGCTTCGCAATAGGGCATCCTGTGAGTGTTATTAAATTGATTTGAAACTATTGTTTAATTCTAAGTCATATGAATTTTTATATAAACGTTTTGGCATGAATGAATTTATATTAAGCTTTATGGTTTCATGCAAGCTTATTTAAGTTAAAGGATATTATAAACTTTTCAGTTATGAAGTTTTACATGACATTTAAATTCTATGATCAAATATGTCATGATATTAATTAAATTATTTATGATATCCTCCCTTACGAATTTTTATATTCAAGAATGAAATGTGGATTTTATATGAAATGCAGCTTATTTGTAAATGTTTTGTTAAGCCTATAGTATTTCTTAGGGTGATTTTATGATGTTGTCGGTAATGGTAGAATACCCTAAAACGATGTAGGATTCCGCTTGGGAGTTGCGATGTGGGATTCCGCCTCTCCCTATGGTATATTATGAGCTAGCTTACTACCTGAGCGATGTAGGATTCCGCTACTTAGTTACCGATCATATGGCCTTGGGATGTAAGATTCCGCTTTGCCATATGCCTGGGTATACCATTTGGCGATTTAAGTATTGGTGGTTGATTTACTGTATTGTTATAAAATGAATTCTTATTAATTTGTACACCACCATTTTAATTTACAAGTTTACGATATATATATATATATTGAAATAATATAAGCTGCTGAATTTTGTTCCAAAATTATGTTTTATGATTATATTTAAAGTTAAGTGACTACTTTGAGACTGGATTTTATTTAGAATATTATAACGCTCACTGAGGTCATTATCTCACCCTATTATATATTTATAAAATCAAACTCTCCATGTCAAGGTATAGCTTTAGGTGCTACAGCTTCAGCCGCTGGAACCCCAACTCACGAATAACAAGATTTGGTTGCATTGTAATTACTGTGCGTGTTTATCTATGACTTTTGTTATAAATATTTTGGGTTGTAAATATTAACACTTGAATTATATTGACTATATTTTGAAAGAGTTGTAAACCTATCTAAATATGAACTCTAAACTATTTTAAATGATGTTATGAATTCCACTTTGATGTCTTTTGTTTTAATTACTCGATTTAAATCTTACTACGAAGTTTTGAATGTATGAAAATATATTTAAACTTTCGCTTTTATATAAATTCTGGGTTACCAAAACTATTTGTATAGTTATATTTCAAGTTATCAGGAAAAATGTTTAGCTTCACGGGAACCTTCTAGTTGGATCAGGTATCCTCTGGTGGTCCTCTATGGGGTCACCGGACGGGTCACCGGACGTACTAGGATAAGGCGAACGGGGCTTGTCATCATGCGTTTGGCTCATTTAATGTACATCTTTCAACTGACTGCGCATAATGACAAAATCCCGAGAATCGCGTAGCGTCGTCAGATCTGAGGAGGTTATACAACTGTCTTAATCCGACGGCTAGGGTTTGGCAGCTATATAATGACAGAGACTCTTCATCTTTTTCATTCCTATCATTTTCAAAAAACCAGACATCTCTTCGTCTTCCAGCTTTCTCTGTGCCTTCTACCGTCATTGTTCACTGTTCTTTTTTCAAAGTCGCTAACTTCCACTATATTCGAAGAAAGTTCATACATCTATTCTCGATTTTCCTACTTTTGTTCTCGCGTGCATGGTACTATTTTTTTTTTTATTTTTTTTGGGTCTGGTTTTTATTTTTGCTTAAGCATTCTGTGATCCGTCATTTTTCTGGCTTGAGAGAGTTATAAAAAATTTGAGTAAAAGAGAAGAAAAAAGGTTATGTTTGTTCTAACTGAGGACACACATATCGCCCCTTCTTCATCGTCGCTTAGGATATCTCTGGGATACCTACACAAAAAATTATTATTATTATTATTATTATTTTTGCTGGGTTTTGATGAGTTTGTATCTAGAACTCTTTTTACCCTAAGCACCTGACTTGACGCTTAGAAAAAAGGAATTAAGGAAGATTATACTTTTTAATTCTGGTATGCTATCAGCGACCTAATCTTCTTGCTTCTTTGTGGATGTCAAGTCGTGGACGTCGCAACCACCAAATAGGGTCAGGCGATGAGGATTCTGAGAGAGAATCTACTAACAAGTTAGAGATTCTCTAAGTGCCACTTCTCAAAACGGCCAAAGCGCATCGAAGTCACCAGGACGGGAAGATTCTCCTACCCGTGAGCCCTTCTTTAGGCATAACTTCGCAGTTCCCTACAGTGAGCTCGTCGCCATAGCTCAAAAGTATGATCTCCCTTCGGGGTGACAGGTTATGGTACCGGACCAGCATGATCATGAGATTCACCCCCCTTCAGGGTTCATAGCGATCAGTCACTAGCACTTGGAGTCCAAATTTAGGATTTTGGTACCCCATTATCTCATTGATCTTCTGAACAACTGGAGCTAGCCCCGTTTCAGCTTACGCCCAATTCTTATGCCAATTTGACCACTTTAGCTTCCATTTTTATCAAAAACGGGCTTTCGCCTCCGACTCCCACTATGATTCAACATCTCTTTCAGTTCAAAGCTATCATGGGTACTAAGGCGGACAAGCGGGATGGACTTTACTACACCGTGGCCCGTGGTTCACCTTACAAGGTTTTCTTGCCCAAATGGGTCATCAGGTCAAACGTGGATGATTACAAGACTTGCTGGTTCTACACGTCTTGCCCATCTTTGTTAGATCTTGAAAATTTTTTTCTCTTTACCCCAGTAAATTTTTAGCTCGCTGCTGCATGCTCTTGCATATATTTTTATAATCACATTTACTGAATTTGATTCTCATGTATAGACATATCCAAGAGTTCGCTCGAGCTTACTGACAAGGAGATAGAGGCTCTTCTAAAATTTTTCGAAGTCAAAAGTCCATTGGACGATCAGTTCCCCAACAATTATTCCTTTCGAGAGTATGGGCTTACACCGAAGGTTGGGACCAAGTTCTTGAACATCCATAAGGACATTAGTATCCGAAAGAAGAGAAAGGTCCCTTCAGTTTTTGAAGTTTTTAAAGAGGGAGCGCCAAACCCGACCTTGAAGAAGCTTGCGACGATAGTGCAACTTCACTTCGCGACTCTATCTCCTTCATCGGGAGTCGAGCTGGAGGATCCAAAGGATCAAATAACAGGCGCCACTAGACCTGCAAGCTTGCCTTCAAAGGAACCGAGCACACGGACCACCTCGAAAAGTGCTAAAAGGTCATCTTCTCATCCTGAAATTACAGTGACTTTACAAAAGCAGTGAGTGAGGTACTAATCGGTGGGGAGGAAGCCTCAAAGAGATACTACCCCACCAAGGGAGCCCCCAAGAGGGGTGATACAATCCTTAGGCAGATGGCCGGCGGGGCAGCGAGAGGCTGCGGATAAAGGAAAAGGGATTGTGGAGTCCCCACCAAAATGCTAGAAAACCAAAGGCAAGGAGCCCGTTGTAAAAGGGGGTCAGGAGCAGCAAGGCCAGGATTTTGACGCTGAGGAATACTTCAGCGACTCTTGGACCGGATGCTACAGCTATTAGGCCCCAACAAGCCGGGCGTTTATCAAAGCCATATTCGTGGCGAGAATTTGGTCGGGTACTTTGCCCGACACTTGCTGCTGGTAAACATTAATCCTCGCCACAAACTTGTTTGCCAAAAGAGGAGGTAGATGATTCGAGAACGCTATGATACCTTGAAAGGGGAGGTAGACAAGCTCCTAGCAAATAAATTCATCCGAGAAGTCCAATATCCTACCAGGATAGCAAATCCCGTCCTAGTGAAAAAGAAAAACAGGAAGTGGAGAACTTGCATCGACTTCACGGACTTGAATAAGGCCTGCCTAAAAGACAGCTTCTCACTGCCTAGAATTGATCAGTTAGTAAATGCGACTGCTGGGCACGAACTCCTTTGCTTCATGGATGCTTATTCAGGCTAAAACCAAATTTCGATAAACCCTAAAGATGAGGAGCATACCTCGTTCATCACAGACCGTGGTTTGTATTGCTACAAGGTAATGCCTTTTAGACTTCAAAATGTAGGGGCAACTTACCAAAGGCTAGTAAACATGATGTTCGAGGATCAGATTAGGAAGACTATAGAGGTATATGTTGATGACATGTTGGTAAAATCCAAACAGGCTGCCGACCATATCCACAACCTCGAAGGAATGTTCCAAATTCTGAAGATATATCAGATGAAGCTCAACCACCTCAAGTGTGCATTCGGAGTGGCCTCAGGTAGATTTCTAGGCTTCATAATGAATAACCGGGGAATTGAAGCCAACCCAGAAAAGATACAAGTCTTGCTGGGTATGAGATCGCCAATAAAATGAAGAACATATAGAGTTTGAATTGGCAAGTCACGGCCTTAGACAGATTTATATCAAAAGCCTCAGATAGATGTGTTCCGTTCTTTGAAGTACTAAAGAAGGCAAAGAACTTAGAATGGACAAAGGAGTGCAAGGCCATGTTCCAGCAGCTGAAAGAATATATGGAACAAGCTCTCCTACTATCAAAGCCAAAAGAAAAGGAAGTTCTGATAGTTTATCTCAAGGTATCTCAGCACGCTCTAAGTGCAGCGCTAGTACGATGGAGATAAGTTCCTTTATGCACTCAAGTTTGGATTCAGAGCCACGAACAATGAAGCAGAATATGAAACATTATTGGTAGGACTTCCGTCTAGCCAAGAAGATGCAGGCTGAGTGACTCAGGATATTTAGTGACTCCCAACTCGTGGTCTATCAAATTAATGGTGAGTATCAAGCTAGGGGATCAAGAATGGCAGTTTACCTGTAGAAGATCAGGGAGCTGTTGGGAACCTTTAAAAGGCATGAGTTAAATCAGATTCCGCGAGCCCAGAATTCTTATGCAGATGCACTGGCTCGCTTAGCTACAGCTCAAGACACAAATTTTATTGGAAATGTGCCAGTCGAGCTCCTGCCAAAGCCAAGTACTGAGCTCAGCGATGACAATGATCCTAGCAATGACAGCAGGCTCATGGATGAGCCCTCTAGTTAATTACTTATAGGAGGGAAAGTTGCCAGAGGATAAGCTGGAAGCACGTCGTGTACGAAGAAGAGTAACGAGATAATACGTATACAACGACATGTTCTACAAGAAAGGCTTCTCGGCTCCATTACTACGATGCATTGATAAGCCAGACTGCACCGTAGTTTTGAAAGACATCTATGAAGGGTATTGTGGCAACCACGCTAGAGGACTATCCCTAGCTCAAAAAGCACTCAGACAAGGGTTTTATTGGCCGACTATGAAGCAAGATGCTATCAACCTGGTAAAGAAGTGTGACAAATGTCAGGAGTTCTCCAAGATTCCTTGAGCCCCACCAGCCTACTTGTAACAAATGATCAGTCCATGGTCCTTTACAATTTGGGGCATAGACCTGATAGGGCCTTTTCCAACAGGTCGGGGTAGGTGTAAATATGTCATGGTTGCAGTCGATTACTTCACAAAATGGGCAAAGGCGAAAGAACTGGCTAAGATCTCTACAACGAAGATAGAAAAGTTTGTGTGGGACAGTATCGTCTGTAGATTTGGTGTTCCTCAGCAACTCGTGACAGATAATAGAACCCAATTCACCAGCGAACAGTTCCTGGAATTTTACAGCAACCTTGGCATCACTAAAAGCTTCTCGGCATTGGATCACCCCCAAGTTGATGGCTAAGTAGAGACAGTCAATAAGATCATTAAGTAGACCCTAAAAACCAAGCTTGAAGCCAGAAAGGGAGCATAGGTAGACGAGCTACAGAAGGTGTTATGGGCTTACAGAACAATAGCTTGCAGCACCACTAGAGAAACCTCTTTCTCGATGGTCTACGGGTCTGAGGCCATGATTCTTATTGAGTTTGAAGTGACCAACCAGTGGAGAGAAAGTTTCAGTTCTGAAGAAAACGACTAACTCTTGGCTGCTAGTTCAGATATCCTCAAAGAGGCCAGAGAAGCAGCTGGCTTGAGAATGGTCGTCTACTAACAAAGAATGGCCAGACACTACAACAAAAAGATCTAGGTTCGAAAATTCAAGCCAGGGGATCTTGTGCTACGAGAGATTCTACCCGGAGCCCGCAAAGCCAACAATAGCACACTAGGATCAAATTGGGGAGGACCCTATGTCATCTATGAAGATCTCAAGAATGGAGTCTACCACTTAGCAGATATGAGAGGGGCAGTGCTTCCGCGAGCATGGAACACAATACATCTACGACCGTATTATCAATGATTATTGTACTAATTGATATGCTTTTGTAAATAATGGTTATATAAACGTAATGACAAGCTCCACGATTTTCATATATTATCACTAACACAAATTAATAATGCCTTTCTATGTGAAGTGTGTAGCTACGAAAAGTAAGGGTTGACACAACCACGAGCTCACGCACCTAATCGTAACTGGTTTACAATTTTTCTTAGGCTGCATCAGACACTTCATAACTCGGTCCGTCTCACGATGCAAAGATCAACATGACGGGTAAGGGTTATGTACCCAAGAAACATATAAGGTTGAGGGTTATATTCTAGACGTTACCCCATGAGACTAGAAGATTAAACGAGCGTTGAGGCCTATGAGATATAAGACGTACCCTTCCAATGAACTCAACCCACTAGTGCTTTAAAGCGTTACTAATCAAAACGCACGTCTTAAACTCGCTCATATGCAATCGGTGCCACACTTCAAAATATGTTGTAAATGCTTGGGTTACAACCCTATGAACATAGCTCGAGAGAACGACCTGGTGTACAGCTCAAGTATCGACCCTGTAAGCGCAATCTATTGTAGATGCTCAGGTTCTGACCTTGCGAGCGCAGTACGCTATAGATGCTCAAGTTTCAGCCTTATGAGCACAGTTTGCTGTAGATGCTCGAGTTCCTATCTGATGAACGTAACACACTGTAAAGGCTGGAGTCCCTACCCTTTGAGCACAGCTCTTACCAAGATAGAGAATGGTTGAAGTAGTTTACAAGCAGCACCCCATTTATATTAGTTAATCTTTTCTTGACTCATACTACTTTGCAAATGTTTATGCACGTTGAGATATTACTGCTACATAGTTATGCAAGCTTATTTACTCATTATCAGATAATGTTTGTTATTACGCGAGCAAACCCGCTTATTATGAGTTATTGTTTGATGAGCAAAAATGTCGACATCTGGATTAGGCGACTAGGTTTGTTCACAGCCCAAGCTACAGTTTTGGGTTGTTGTTGTATAATAAGCAAAGTAGAAAGCAAACAGAGTAGATGGGGTCAAAGAAGAAGAAAGAACACCATGAGGTTTTTAAGTGGTTCGACTCACAAAGATGCCTACGTCTACTATTCACTCTTTCACTATTTTAGCAAAGTAACGACATTCAAAGATTTCGGGTCCTTTTACAAAGGGAGTCCTCCCCTATTTATAGAGAATGAGAGAAGCTATAGTAAAATGCTATAAAATAATGCACAGTAAATCAAAATTGCAATGATGGATTACATTTAATGCACCTGGATTGCATTTGATGTGGTTGACGGCGCTAGGTTTATTATGTCTAAAGCATGGGTTTAAGTGGCTAACCCATATAGGTTAGGTGAAGTGACCGTAATTCGGGCTGTAATCTCTAACGAAATTAGTGTGCACGGTACGCCTTGAGCTGTAATCTGTCTAATAATCCTGATTGTAGTTGACTTACACTGATAGATGTGATTGATGCGAGCACCCTAGCGAGTAGGATATCCTATCAGGCTGATAAACGAGTAGGGCTCTACTGAACTGACCGTATTATGAGAGTAAGGGCCAAGCAAATAGATTAATCAAATAAACAGGCTCATATTCGATCTGATGGATGAGCACATAGGCGAATGGATTATCGAGCAGGTAACCGAGCTGATTACCGAACAGATTAACAATCAGCCAATCGATCAAGCAAACGATAAGATTGTCGGGCAGACAAACGAACAAGTTAGCGATCAAGCGATCAGAGAGATGGACAGATTGTTGGGTTTCTTTAACCTGCAGGTCACTGGGCCCATACTTTGGACTTTTTTTGGCCCAATCGGATCGATCGCAAAAATACCTATAATAGAATGAACCTAAATAATGTTCATCTAGGTTTGATTGAATACAAATGAATATCATCTAGGTTCGTCCTAAATGATGTTAGTCATAGATGGTGGTGGGAACCCACCTCCATCATAAAAAAATAAAAAATAAAAAAATAAAAAAATAGGTGAAGAAAGATGACTAAATCAAATAAGAGAAAAGAAATGGTGGAAGATGGGAGAGAAATATTTTTTTTCTTAATTTTTTACTTAATTTTAATCTTCATCATCTATCTATGAAGGTCTTTAAAAAAAAAAAATCATTTTTAAATTTTTTTTTTTCATTTTTTTAAAATTAGTGGTGGAAATCCAAATTAGATCTCCATCATTAGATGGATCCCATCCAACGATAGAGGTTCAATCTGGAATCCGCTACATTTTTCTTTTCTTTTTTTTTAATTTTGTCTTATTTATGGACAAAATAGTATTTGATCAAAAATCCTGGTCAATTGACAGCAAAGGGTTTGATGTAATAAAAGAATCAATGTGTTTCCGCTTGGTTTAGGCATACCTCAGAGGGATATTGTGCAATTCATTCGTTTATGTAATCAACAATAAGTAATCTATGTTTGATGAACTTGACTAGTTAATCCTCATTGGAATATAGTGGGTTAATTAAGATTAGGTATTTCCACTAGACTATTGAAAGAGACATGTGAAGAGAATAAGTATTACTTAATTAATGAATTGGTAAGGATGGATTGAAAATGATAGAAAAAATAGATTGTGTGAAATGATTAGGTGAAGTTATAACCCTATAGCCTTAACTCCCTTGGATAACTTCTAGACTTTATTTAGATATTCAACTCTTAAATTTGTAAGTTCAACTTTTCGGCATTTTGGATAGGGTTAGTTTTGAGGCAATTTAGTACTTACAAATTTAGTCTACAGTCCTCGTGGGAGCAATCTGTAATTTTACCATTATATTATTTGTGGACCAATTATGCTTGCATGAGATTCTTTTCTATGTAATTTGCGTATATGGCATGCACATAGAAAAGTTACTGACAAGCTTTTAGCGTTGTTGCCAGACATTGAGTTGTCATTTATGTTAAATTAACACCAATCAAGATTAGCCTTACTTCAAACTGAATCTTGAAAACATGGATATGAGGGTTACTAGATAGCCTGAAGCCTTAAATGTTGTTTGGATTTCATTTTTAAAATGATTTTTTATTTTCAAAAACAAAAAATAAGTGGAAAGTGTTTTGTTAGTTATTTTGTAAAATATATTTTTGAAAATAAAAAAAAAAAACATATTTTTTAAAATGATAACTAAAAAGTGAAAAACAACGTTTTTATATTTTTCACTATTTTAAAACGAATCAAACTTTTCACTTTAAATAACTATTTTACTCAATTTTGAAAACAATACCAAATACATTGCATTTTAAGATATGTCTTTTATTTTTAAAAATGGTTTTCAAAACCATCATTTACTATTCCAAACATGCCCTTGATGTTTAACCTATTATCTGAATCCTAACATTTGATAGTCAATTTGTTCATTTTTCTTTTTCTTTTTTCTTGCTACACCTTTTGTTCTCGTTCTCATCTCTCTTCTTCATTAGTTTATTTCAATTGCAAATTTCATTCGATTTATTGTTTTCATTGAATTAAAAAAGAAATAAGATTTAAAATTCAATCTCTATGAGAATGATACTTGTTACTCTTCTAAACTATACTGTAATTGATTCGTCCACTTCCGAGGACAATACGACTTCCTCTAATGACTTTATTAATAGTTGCTAGAGGAGGCTTCGATGATAGAGCAGCTCTCCATCACCATCATACTATTCCAAATTAATTTTATTTATCTCTTTATTTTTTATTTATTTTATTTTATTTATGAAAAATAAAAATAAAAAGTTTGGAGAAAATAAAATAAGGAAATAAGTTTTAAAAAAAGAAAACCACATTTTTTAACAATCATGTCCATTTTAATATATATATATTTTATCAATCCATTTTAATAATTTTATATAATCACTTAAAATTTATCAAAAGCATTTGTCTTACCTTTTTATTAAATTGGCTATTAAAAAAAAGCTGATTTATCAATTATCTATTTATTTATATTTAAATTATTTCATAAATTAAATTATAAATAATTATTTAATATATAGAAGCAACCCTAAGCATAACCTTAGTCGAATCCGCCCTTATATATTAATCAATGTCCTTTCAATGCATATATATATATATATATATATATATATATATTAAATCAATAACAGTTATTACAGACACCACATGGCAATTGGTTACTGGTGATTCCCACTCGTTAACGCTGCATACAAGTTGCAGCAAATGCATTCACATTTTTGCAGCGAAAACAGAAGAAGAAAAAGCAATGGCACCAGCGAAGAAAGGGAAAGCGAAAGTGAACTCCGGCGACTCGACTCAGTCATCGACCTCCACAAGAAACGAAAATCTGCCGTCATGTATTCGCTCAGTACTTCCGTCTTCCGTCGCCATCACCATCCACGCCAAGCCCGGCGCCAAGTCCGCCTCCGTCACTGGTTCGCACGTGCTTGTTTGTGCACTCGTTTTGTTTAATTGAAGCATATTTTATTTCATTTTTGTTAATATGTAGATGTAAGTGATGAGGCGGTGGGGGTGCAAATCGACGCGCCGGCCAAGGACGGTGAAGCTAACGCGGCGCTTCTTGATTACATGAGCTCTGTCAGTTCAAAACATTCATTTGATTCTTTTTTCTTTTTCGGTTATTATTATTGTTTTAGTGCTATGTTTTAGGATTTATTACTTGTGTTAATTGCATAATTTTTGTCCAGTAGTGCAACCTTGGTTTTCATGGAGTTGAACTGCCTATGTTTAGATGGGAACAAACATGGTAGGTTGACGTTGACGAGACCTTCCAATAATAACATAACACATTGTTATGACATAACTTTTTAAATAAAAATTAATGTTTCTGAAAAAATCTTTATTTAAAATGTCATGTCATGTGTCACGATATTATTGGAAGGACACTCAACTTCAGTATACTATGTCAACTCAATGTTTTATGAAAGATTTTCTTGAAGACATGAGATAGTTATTGTTAATAAAACCAAGTTCGTGCTTTTATGATTTTTCTTGACAATGCAAATGGTAGAATTCAGTATTCTAATCTAAGCAATGGCTTATAAATTTGTTATTGTGAATGGAATTAGAAGTTTTAATTGGTGTTGTTGGTGTACCATTTTGCATTTTTTTTTTCTTAAATTCCTCATTTGGTTTTAGATAGAGGAAAGCAATTTTCAGTGTGGAAAAAGTTTCTAAGATAATTGTTCGATAATAACAGGTTCTAGGTGTGAAGAGAAGGCAGGTGTCCATAGGTTCTGGCTCTAAATCAAGAGACAAAGTTGTGATTGTGGAGGAGGTAACTCCACAAAATGTTTATAATGCTTTGGACAAAGCCTCAAAGGCCTAAAGTAAAATAGAATTACAAGTGATATCGTTTAGTATCTTTCTTGGTGAATCTGCTACTAGGGGATCATACGAGTTCTTCACTTTGGAATTTGCTGTTCTGACGATCAAAATACCTCAAATCAGGTATTGTTCATCAAATTTAAACTTTAAGCAGTTTTATTTAGAGTTGTAAGTAAAACAGCTAAAATTAGTTTCTTTTTGTAGATTATTGTTACAAGTGAATGGTATTTTATAGCATCATGCTATGTACTTCAGTTTTTAACTTCTACTGTCATATCCAGTTTTTATCTATGCGGTAATCGCAATCCTGTTTGTGATAGATTTTGAGTAAAATAAAAAATGAATCACCATATGATGACTGTGGCTATGTTTCAATTATTCCCAATAAGCTGTGGCAATATCGTACAACTTTATCTTCTATACGCTTCAAGACAATTACAAATAACGTTATCTTTTTAATCATGATTTAACTGTTTAGTTAATTTCATTTGTGTGCTCCTTGAATATATTAACTTTATAGCTAGTTTGAAGAATCTTAGGCCCTATTTTTTGGCTAATAACTTTGTCTGAGAAAAGAAATGATGCATACATAACCTTATTGATATTCTAATTTTAATTCTTAGAAAGTCCTTAGGTCTCTGTTGTATTCGTAAGTGCAGGAATCAAGTATAATATAGTTTAGAAGAGTTTTTCAAGTATTTTTCCCAGTTCCCACAGATTCAACGAAAACAATACGCTAATTAAAACTGCAATAGAGAATAAACTAAACAAATGGAGATGAGAATGAGAAAAAGAGGTCATGAATAGGAAAGATCAAAACAGAAGAATCAACTTTAAGATTCAATCTTAGACTAAACATTAAGGCTTACTATCACCCTCCTAGCCATGTCTATCCACCAATCCTCCTATCCATGTCTTTAAAGTTCTAGGACATTAACTAGCTGAAAAATAACGAAGAGACGTAAAACACATGAGATTTAACTCTAAAGCAAAGCAAGAAATTAAGAAAGGTATAAATCATATGAGATTATAGAGCTATCAGTTTCAGTTTTCCAACCAAGCCTGGAGTTAAAGGTTTTTCCTTTTTGGATATATTATATCACATCAAAATAGGCTGATAGCTATATCTTTATAACCAGTTATAACTTATAAACTGTAATCTTTCTGCTTGTCTCTTTCCATTGATAATGATGTAGACCCAATTACAAAATAATAACTCAACAGAAAATTAGGGTTTAGAAATGATAGAAATTAGAGGAAACAGGGGAAAACTAGACAAGAAAGAGAAGAAAACTAGAGGAATAACAGAGAAGAGACAATTAGGAGGAGAATTCAAATTACAATTTTCTAATCATAGTCTGATAAAGAGAAGGAATCTAAGCCTTTATTTATTGTGGCCAGAAGACAACCAAAGGAGATAATAATCTACACTCCAAAATAAAAAAAAAAAACTGTAATGAAAATCAAATATGCCAATCAATTGATTAATATAAATGACAATCAAGCAATTAACATCAAATCATGTCAATCAATCAATTAACAAATTAAAAATCCTAATAAATTATATCAAATTAAAGACCATAATCAATTCTTCATTTGATATATTCTCAAACTATGCTCAACAAATCTATTCATTAGTTAATTTTATTTTGTCCATGCATACTTCTTAACATCATATACATTTTACTCTACTATGGTATAATTTTGGCTTGGGAGTGCAGGCATCAGATAGTAATAGAACTCTAGACATTTTCATATATAAATGCTGATTTTTTGGATTTTATTAAACTAGAATGCCTGTAATCCAAGGTCATTTCCATCTGAACCATCATGGTTTGATGTATGAACTATTGATGAATGATGGTACATTAAGTTCAGATGAGGCTTAGCTTTTGATTGAAAATAAGTTAACAGACGATGGGAATTCACAAACCCAAAGTGACTCTTGTTGCACGCGATTTTTGTCATAAATTACACAAATCTATAGAAGCATCTTTGTTATAATTGTTTGTTTATAGTTAACTGTGAAAGTATTTATACAGAAGAAATATTAGGGGTTGTTTAGTTTCTTTTTCAATTGAAAGTAAATCTTAGCAGCCAACTTCAATGGAAACTGATTGGAGCAAACCTTAAGTTATAAACTTGTAGAAGAAGGGGATAAATAAGGTTCACAATATTAAAATTAAATGCACATTATAAATTCAAATCATAAAAAATATAGCAGCAAAACTCTACCCATTAACCATTATATATATTGAAACAAGCGCACACACACACACATCTTAATTGGCACTAGGTAAAGAAAATGGATTGGGAGGTAGTGGGATGTCTATTATGTCTTCCAACATCAGTAAAACCTTTTTTATTGAAGGATGGAGTGATGGCTCATACTGGATGCACCAAAGTCCCACCTTTACCGTTCTTTCTAGCAGCCCCGTGTCAACCTCTTCATTACCCACAACTTTATGCAGCTCACCAAACTGGAAACAATGGTAAACCCATTCTTCAAGAATAGATTCTTCCTCAGAAATGTTCCAGTCTACAGTCCGTCGACAGGAAATGATCTCTAGTAGAACGATCCCAATGCTGTAAACATCTGCTTTGACTGTCACAGGCATTTTCCTATGCCATTATGGGGCAACATGCCCTCTTGTCCCTCTAATCCCTGTATATGATTTAGTCTGGTCTGCGTTCAGTAGTTTTGCCAATCCAAAGTCAGATATTTTTGCACATCTATTCTCATCCATGAGAATGTTTTGAGGCTTTATGTCGCAGTGGATAATCTGAGTCTCGCACTCTTCATGAAAATAGACAAGACCTCTTGTTACATTGCAAGCAATATCCATTTGTTCATCCCAACTAGGTTGTTTGTCAAGTGTAAAAAGTATGTCTGCTAGTGAATCATTGCTCATGTACTCATATACCAAGAGCCTATTAGGCCCATCATGACAATAGCCAATTAATCGAACTAAATTTCGATGACGGGTTCTCCCGATAACTTTTATCTCGGTTTGAAATTCTCTTTCTCCATCAGTAGAAACTCTTTCCAGTTTTTTAACAGCTACAACCTTCTGGCCATGAGATATTTCACCCCTGAAAACTGTCCCAAATGCTCCCTTGCCTACTTCACAGAAATTGTTGGTCACTTTCTGTAATTCCATGCAAGTAAATGATTTTGGAGCAACTTCCTCATCCAATCGAATGTTAGTAGCACGAGATATCATTCGATATGTATGAACTTGACTTCTGTAGACAAGAACTCCAGTAATTGCTAGAATAATCAATGCAAAAGCAGTCAGTGAAACACCAACAATTAGGAATTCCAACTGAAGCTCTTTCTTTCTCCCTTCAGGTGCATCCTCTTCTCTGGGGACAACTGCAGATGTTGAAACACCTACTTTGATAAGAGCTCTATTTGAATGACTCATTAATCTTCTTCCAAATCTCAAAGAAAGATTTTGTTTGCTGCAAATTCCATCTTTAAACAATGCAGCTTCGCAGATGCAGTCCTCCAGACTTGCTGCTTCACAATCTTCTTTGGTTGCCGGTGACAGAAAGGAGTATGAAGTATTTTCCCATGTGGTATTAGCTACTGTTTCGATGGTGTATTTGCTATTGCTATGTTTTCCTTGGCAACTAAACTGAAGTGAAATTCCTTCCACAGCCAGAAGCCCAACTGCCTTCTTCAGTGTGTTTAAATCCTGGAAGACATTTACAGTCGGTATCTTCAACTATTTGAATACAATGCCCATTAAGACCACAAAGACCCGTTGGTGAGCACCTGTCATTCGTTGAGGCCCATATCAACGACCTATTCCCATTCTGATTTAATTTATACGAATACAGTCGCAAGATCCCGTCTGCATCAAGTTTCATCAGATAGATTGTTTCTCTTGTAGAATAGCCCCCCGGTGTTACATTTTTTATGTTGAAGCCCGAGGAATTAAGCAAGTAAAGATGGCCATCTACATCAAGGTTTAGCGATGCATTATCAACCAATCCATCTGTATCAGATGCCCAATAAGCACCTGTGCCTGCATTTGGAGCTTTTGGGTACTGCACAAGGTTTCCATCATGCTGCATATTAAGACGGAATATCCTCGTTGATTGGTCTGTTTCTGATACACTGGGAAACGGCTGTAGGGTGGCAATTCGGGTTTACGGGTCGGGTTGGACACGACACGATAATTTTTTACACGATCCGAACACGACACGATAACTAAACGGGTTAAACTCCTTCAACATGAACATGACACGAATAGTAATGGGTTGACATGAAAACGATCCGATTAACCAATTTAGTTACGGGTTATTTATCAACCCGTTAATGACCCGTTTAATCAATACGTTATCAACTCGTTTATCCAACACGAATAACGACCCGTTTATCTAACACGTTTAACGACCCGTTAGTCAACACGTTTATTGACCCATTTATGACCCGTTTAACAATAGTTAATACATTTAAATTTTAATATAGGGATGTAATAAAAAATACATAAGATCTAAAAAATACAATCATCCACAGATATAATCATCCACAAATATAATCCAAACCATAAAAATACAAATGTTCACAAAAATAATGTTAAAAACATATTTACAAATATAACCCTTCATATTTAAAATATATATATATACAACAACATAAAAAATAAATCTATAAATGTAGTCCTTCATAATAGGAAAACAACATCTGTTGATTGATTTGCATCCATCAAATTAAACCTGTCAAAAGATAATAATTAAAAATTAGCTACATTTAAAAATGAAAAAAAAATAACAAATAATTTATCAAATCCAATAAAATTTTACCACTACACTACATGGCATAAGATTGTCAACCAACACAATCCTATTTTGCTCTCTCATTCGATAGCTTGAAACCAAACCAACAAATCTCCAAACAAACCAAACCAACATACAAAACCAGACTCACACTCGCATAACAAAAATTAAACCAATTTTTAAAAAAATTAAGAAAATGACAATGCATGAATCTGTCACTGCAAGTTGAAGATAAACCCATGCATGAATCTGTCAGACTGTCACAGTGTCACTGCTAGTTGAAGATCTACAAACTACAAGGTATGAAATTTGGTAGGGGGCGAGTTGGCAGAGGAGGAGGAAGAACAGGGGATATGAACATAATATCAAATATTCAAACATCAATAATCAACACATAAATGATATCAACACAATAACTAAAATATCAAAAATCAGAAATAAAACAGAAATTACATACCTAAGGAGATGATGGACGACGAAATGAGATGCAGCGCAGTGACTGAAAGAGATCGGCGTGAAAAGAGATGCTGCGGCGATAGATCTCGCAGTGACCAAAAGAGATCGACGTGGAAAGAGATCGGCGCAGTGATCGAAAGTACAGATCGAAGGAGATGATGGATGGAAAGAGAACCGGTGCGGCGATAGAAGGAGACCTGTGGCCGCGACTGAAGGAGACTATGGGTGATAAAGGGGATGTGGCAGTTGGCACAACGACCAAAGGAGACAGGTGACGAAGTAGATGTGTGACCAGCGCGGCGACCAAATGACCGGCGTGGTCCGTGGAGGAAATGACCGGTGCGGCCGTACGATCGATGAAGCCGTAGAGGTGGAGCCGTGTAGTGGACTATGGGGGTGGACTAGAGGAGGGGTGCGGCAGCTGCAACAATGTATGGAATGGTTAGGGTTTGGATTTTGAAGGGGTATATACCTCTCACAAAAATTACAAGAATGTCCCTCAGATATTAAATTACATTTTTACCCTCATTTAACGGGTCAACCCGTGACACGATTAACCCGACACAATAAATTAACGGGTTAGACGGGTTGACCCGTTAATTTATCCAACCCGTTTAGGCTCAACTCTAACCCGTAATAATCGTGTCGGTTTTGTGTCGACCCATCGTGTCGGATTCCAAATTGTCACCCCTAGTTGTACCCCTGCCATGAGACGTTGACCTGGTAATAGTGTATCAGCTGGATTGTCAAAACTCTGCCATATTATCTCCTGATCAGAACTGTAAAGAACGAAATTCCCTTAATCAAATATAGATGCTGTGGCAACCGACACAAAAGTATCTAAGATGCTTGTTTCTTGGCCTTCTGCTGATTGGAGGATGAGTCTTCCGTCACGTGAAAGAAGCAAAGTGACGTTGTGGGGAACTGGAGGGTTGTCACGGTTTGCTGTCTATACCACAGACTTTTGAGTAACTCCTGCAAGAAACATTTCAACAGCAAAGTCGCTGACTTGGCGATAGAATCCAAATGCAAACAAACCAGAAGGTGACAGCCAGGAGATGTTAATGATGGGCGTTAGAGAAGAGCCTAGACTTATATTCGAATGTTGTTGTTGAGCTTTAGCCATATAGTTTGCAAAGAACAGAAGAAGGAATAAGATAGCATCCATATTTGGACAGTAGGCCCTTTGCTTCCTAATTTCCCCTTTCTTGTTTGAGCAGAATGAGTTAGAATTTCATTTGTGACGAGTAGAGGAGATAACTATTGATGACTAGCTATAGGAGGAGATTGGAAATAAGATACGGCTCGTGTTGAATCACATGTTCTGTAATTACCGTATTAGATTTGCTCTAGTAAGAAATAAGAATAATGACATCCAGTCCTCGATGAATTTGAGTCTTTTTATTTATTCATTGTGAGATAAGGAAGCAGGGAAGATAGAGAAAGTGAATTGTCTTTGTGGTTAAGAGTGTATTTACTTGCTGGATTAAAAAATAGAAATGAGGAATGGAGATGATTAGTGGTGTTTATTTGTCCTAAAATTATTCTGTAATGAGAATGAAATAATGGGTCCCACATGAATTTGGGGTTGTAGAATGGAAATCTCATTTCTCCCACTTCTTTTGAGAATCTCATTCTCATTTTCCTTTCCAAATTAAAAATAACTTTTATACTCTTTATTAAATGGGGTTGTGGAACGTTTTTGAAAAAAAAAAAATTTTTTTTTTTTGTCTATAGATTACATGGTATGTATTGTTATTAAATAAAATTATTTATTTTTACAATATGGTTGGGTTATATGATAGTTTAGAAATAATCACACAATCAATAATCATAACATCTATAATGATAAAGCCTAGCATAACTCTTACAATGAAAGTTTATATATATATATATATATATAGATATATATATATGCGTGTGTGTGTGTGTGAAAAACAAAAATGATCATTATATTTTTATTAGAGAAATAATATAATATTATGAAATTTTTGTTTAAAAATAATTTTAAAAAATTGTTATGTAATTTCATATACTATGAACAGTTTGGAATTGTTTAACATTAATAAAAATAGAAAGTAAAATATAGATGCATAATATATTTATAGTAATATTGTTAAGAAAATTTATTTTTTTTATGAAGTATAAAATTTTTTTTTTTTTTTATGTAAGTATAAAATATTGTTAATAAAAAATATTTTTGTAATTTGTAATTAATTAATTTCGATTCCAAAACAAGTAAACAGCTCAATAAAAATATTACTGATTTCGAATTCAATTTCTGTAATTGAAGTAAATAATTTATTTTAATTTCGGTACAACATTTCGATTTTAAATAATTTCTATTTCAGATTATTACGATTCTCATTTTCATTCCTACAATTAAAATAAACACACCATAAGCTTTTTTCACTTGCCTTTCATCTCTGAGTGGCAGATTTCATCCACCTCTCACCACTTGTGTGGACAATTTTTTCATTTTTGTGTGAGCATTCCTTTCTCATCTTCTATAAGAAGAATTCAGGGTCATACTTTAGAGTCCAATATCAGCTGCTCTCCCGACAGTAGTATAACCCAGTGTCAGATGGCCAAAAAAAAAAAACCAGGGATAATTTGTCAATGATTTGGTGAAATTTCTAGGAATTGACATGAAATGAATGAGACATATGTTAGGGTAAATTTTAATCTACTAAAGTTTCAACAATTCATAAAATTCAAATATGAAGTTAATCCACATATAACTTAAATGAATTTTCCACCATGTAATTTCACTACAATAAACAAATTAAATCATAGGTTAGAATACCGATAGTTATAAATATGAGTTATCAGTAGTGTTTAGATTGAATTATCAATTACCTTTAGTGCTGTGCATTTTAGCATTTTAATGTGGGACAAAGAAAACTATGAGTTGTTCATGCTGAAAGGCCGCAAAATCTTAAATTATAGCTTTCAAATTTGTAGTGACTTGAGTCTCCGCTTGCGGTCAATAATTCATTAAATTTACATAATGACGGTTTATGTTTTCACCATTTGACACTCTGACAGCTGTTTGAAAAATAAACTCATAACTTTTGTCAAGCCAAGCCTTCACGATAGGAAAAGCATTTAGCCGTACTGAATGTTATATTCATTCATATTGAAGGGGAGGATTTTTATCTTTTCCTTTTTCTTTTTAGATGTTATTTTTTAAACTTTTTTGAAAGGTACAATAATCATCTCCTAAGGACAGTCATAAATTTATATGATTAGTACAAGTTTTGAAGTATTAATTAAGTACAAGCAAATAGATCTAACGGTTGATAGCATATAAATGATATTAACAAAGTCAATCCCTCCTAAGATTGAAAGGCATTGTAAAGCTTTTAAAGTTTATTTATGAACTCCATTTTGGGATACTACTGATAACAAAGTGACTTATAAGGCAAATGGGTTATACAAGTAGAAGTTCCTTCTATTGGAATGTTTGTTTTAATTCAAATTTGATTATCATAGAGTGAGTGGAAATACAAGAAGGGAAATCTTCAAATTGAAGTAAAAGAAAAATTTTGAAATCAAATGGTAAAAGATTGATTTTGTGCCAAATTAAAGGAAAAAAGTCATGAGTTAAGAGAGAAATTTTGTTATTAAAGGGTAGAAGTTTAATAATGTACAATTTAATGAATAAGTCGTTGGTCCAACCTTGGGAATTTCTATTTGTTATACTATATTTGCTTCGGTACTCCGTTCATTGTCGATTTTGTCTTAATAGTCTAGAAATAATCAATTAAAAATTAAAAACCAATACGTCAATTAAACGTCTTTGAAAAATAAAAAATGATTAACTTACCTCACCAAGGGTTGATTTGGGAACCCAATGGGATGTTCGTTTTTCAAATTTTTAAGTTTTTTTTTTTTTTTTTTCTTTGGATATATAGCACTTATAATACACCCTTGTTTGGTATTATTGAAGTAAAAAATCAGTCAAATCAATGTGAATGGAATACTAATAGTGATTGAATTCACATAATTAGAACGAATAAACAAAATACTAAATATGCAAAGTAAATAAAGAGACGAGAGAATTTTTAACATGGTTTAGTCCTTTAAATGATACTTACGTCTACAATTACGTTATTTATAGAGAGAAATGTTGTGTTTTAGCAAAGTTTTTGCTAAGGGGTTAGTAATGAAGTTGTAGTGTGGGTTGTTTACGTGTGAAGGACCCCTTTATACACTGTCAGGGTTTATTGTTTATATAGGATTTGGTCACCAAAATACGAGAGATTGAGATCCTTTTTCCTATATTACATAAAACTGCAATTAATGTTTCCATATTCGAATCAAAATATATTTTTGACAGCTTTCTATTTCAAGAGATTTTTTGTATATTATAGGAATTTTCGGGTTTAATGGAATTCTATTTCCTTTTTCTAGAGATTCACTAAATAAAGAAATATATTAATTTTGATTAGCTATAGAAAACCTTCCGCTTCTAGAAACTTGCAATGTTTAAACAATTGCGAGTTGATAGCGCATTGCGAGCTATTATACCAACACGCCTTCGAGTTGTTTTCTATACAAGTTGGTCAATTTAGACCATTTCATTATCTTAGCATAATTGAACTCATTAAGCGTCCTGCTAACATGGCATGTGCTGATGTGTATTGCGATTAATGTGTTTTCAATCATGTCACTCTTTATTTGACCCTTTGGGCCTGTCGATTTATTGAGCCTTAATAGACTTTTGGGCCAGACATTAGTTTTGAGCACAACATGTATCCTCAGCATCTAAAATGGTTCTTGGACAAAAGTATCCCTAAAAAATTTTGTTTGCACCAACAAATCCCTCTCTCCTCTAATCCTTCAATCTCTGTAAACTGAAAAACCAAAAGACAGAGACTAAAAATTTTGAAAGCCAGGTAGAAAAAAAGTGAGAGAACCAAATCCAACATTTCATTTCCTCCAAAGATACCAGATGTGAAAATTCATCTCCAGGAACATCATATCTGATAAAAAAATAAAAATAAAAATAAAAACTACAAGAAAAAGAGGATATAAATTTATAAACAAAAAAGTGGCAAGAAAACCCAAATCATAAAAGAAAATTTTGTAAAGATGAAAACAAAAACTTGAAAAAAAAATAAAAATAATAAAAATAAAAAGAGAAATCTGAAACATGGTTAAAATAAATAAATTTAAAAAATATTAAATTAATTATCGAGGTTACACGGTAACTCTTGATTGAATGTGCTTCAATGGAGAGCTTACTGGTGCTAACTCTCAAATTGGAGCAAATAACTCTCGGTTGAAGCACTAGGCTTCAACTGAGAGTTAACATTTACTCTCGATAATTAGTTTTTCCTAGTTTCGGGTTCTCCTTTGAATTCATTAGTTTTCTTGTTTTTCTATTTTTTACCTATAAATTTAAACAATCTTAAAACTCAAAAATAA
The DNA here is from genome assembly GCA_022984855.1 of Dimocarpus longan. Classification (NCBI taxonomy): domain Eukaryota; kingdom Viridiplantae; phylum Streptophyta; class Magnoliopsida; order Sapindales; family Sapindaceae; genus Dimocarpus; species Dimocarpus longan. The sequence continues at coordinate 19,890,859 of CM041019.1, read as the reverse complement.
AATTAATTGAAAATACAAGAACCAAATCCATAGAGTTTAAAAAAAAAAAAAAAAAAAAAGCAAAAATATTGTTTTATTTCAATGAAGAATGATAATTGTTGAATCAAAAGGATTGTGAAAAATGGTCAACGGTGAGATAAAGAGAAAAAGAAATTGAGACAAAAAATAATGAGAAAAATGAGTGGTGGATGATTATTAATATATATCGAAGTTAATTTTAGTAATCCATTTTTTAGGTGCTACTGAAACTTATTAATTGAGTGCCGATATTACTCCCCATAAATATGACTTCTACACACATATTTTAATAAAAATCTTAATTACAAAATCAGTTTTATATAAAATTACTAATATGAACAACTTGTTTTAATTAAATTAAACCAAATACTATTTACACCAATACAAATAATCCTTTATCGTGTCCCCCAATTATAGAACCAGGGCCGAATTCTTTATTTTCTGAAACATGGGCATTACTAGTGTCTATGTAATCTTTCTGTTGAAATGGCAGTGAAGTTTGGTTATAGAAATTTGTAAATTGGAGAGTGATTCAAACCTTCACCGGGTAGTTCACGGTGTTATTAAGCTACATCTGATGTAAATTTCCATTCCTAAGATAATAGAACAATGAATAGAATTTAAAAAAGTGATAACAGAATGGACAATATATAGATAAATTGAGATAGAAGAGGATGTAATACACAGACAATGATTTAATGAGAATATTTCGTTCCAATGGTTTGTGGCTATCATAAGGAATATTTTAACTCAAAAAATAGAGCCTTTGATAGGAACAGCAAAGAGAGGTTAATGGGTCTATAAATCCTATATGGGTGTACTTACAAATGGATGTGTAAATTGTTAAAGTTTAGATATGAATACATTTATAAAATGGATGCATAAATCATATTTATAGGTGGCGATATCGTCACCTTTAGTGATATGGGTACAAAAGTGGGGGCATTAGTGTCATTTCAAACTAACTTCACTTTGCCTTTTTTTTTTATTAGAATTTAAATTAAGCTGGGGTATTGCCGTATTAGTCATTAACGTTTCGCTTAATATTGAAGTTGTAATTTACTATAATAAGCTCATTAATCTAATTATTACCAAAAATATCCCACTCACCACAAAATCTCTATTTCAACTAGGGGAGAAAGAGGAGGAGGCGGTAACAGCAGTGGTGCTGCCTCCTTGGATTTCAACCAGAGGAAGCCGATTGGCCTTCTCCTTGAGTTTGAACGGAGGAGGTTGGCCGGTCTCTTTCCATTCGTTTTAAAGGGAGGAGGATGCCAGCCTCCTCCAATATCGGCAATGGACGGCCTCCATAATGAAGGCCACCCAGCCTCTGTCATCATGTCGGAGGAGGCCGCCAACCTCCTCTTGACGAACCAAAGAGGAAGGAGGCTTGTCAATAAACTTTTTATTTTTTAAGTAAAATATTAAATTATTATTTTATTTATATAAACAGAATAATTAAATAATAGATAAAAATAATTATTTCTCACAAGATAAATGAAAACATACGTTAAAGATGAAGGCTATAATAGTAGTAGTCATAGCACTTAAATTATAAAATCTCAACAAGGAAAAAAAAAACAAAACAAATTTAAATGTCTTACATATCAGCTCTAGAAAGTGCTTTATATATATATATATATATATATATATATATCTTATAAGATTTAAAACATATATAAACAAACACCTCCAAAGTCTTCATTCCCTATTTGATTTATATTTATTTGCAGGAAATTATTCTTATATTAGACATTTATACTAATTAATAAAAAGAGTATTTCAAAAATAAAAAAATAAAAAGTCCAAGTGAGATTTGAATTATTTTTCAAGCATTCATTGTTATAAAGTGGTTGAAGGTAAATAATAAAAAGAAAACTGTTTCTGGGCATATAAAATTTTTTTGGTTTTCAATAAATCTCCTCTTACTGCCACGCCTTCGTCTGAAAAAGACGGGCATGGTAAATGATGTACATTCAATAAAACAATTTTTCTAAAAATTAAAATCCTTGATACAATAGACAAAACAGAGAATATATTATTAGATCAGGGTGACAACAAACAAAGTCCAAATGCAGCAGTTTCAAAAAAAAAAAGAAAGCAGCAATAATTAACACGTATAAAGATACACCAGACATGCAAAAGCCAGCACAAAGACAAACTTAGATGGTACTGATAAATGAAGTCGGACTAGGAGGTGTTGGGATGTCTACTGTCCCTTCCAGCATGAGCAGAACTTTCTTCATTGAAGGACGAAGCGATGGCTCGTCAAGAATGCACCAAAGAGCAACCTTGACTATCCTCTCCAATTGTTTTGGTTCAACTTCTTCAATACCTACTAGTTGGCTCAGCTCACCCACCTCAAAACATTGGTAAACCCATTCTTCAAGAATAGCTTGATCGTCTGGAAGACTCTGATCGACATTTCTCCGACAACATATGATTTCTAGTAGCACAATACCGAAGCTGTATACATCTACTTTAACTGTCACGGGCAGCTTCCGATGCCATTCTGGTGCTACATATCCCCTCGTTCCTCTAATTCCGGTGAAGGTTTTAGTTTGGTCTTTCTTCATTAACTTCGCCAACCCAAAGTCGGATATTTTTGCACATCCAGTCTCGTCCATGAGTATGTTTTGAGGTTTTATGTCGCAATGGATAATTTGTTTCTCACACTCATCATGCAAATAAAGAATACCTCTAGCTACGTCCCGTGCAATTCCCATTCTTTCAACCCAGTTAAGTCTTTTTTCAGGTGTGAAGAGTATATCCGCAAGAGATCCATTGCTCATGTACTCATACACCAAAACATTGTTGGGTCCATCAGTAGAATAACCAAGTAGACGAAGCAGGTTCCTGTGGTGAGCCCTCCCGATTACATTTATCTCCGTCCGAAACTCCCTCTCGCTTGTTGTAGTAGGTAACATGTTCTGTAGTCGCTTGGCAGCTACCAACTTTTGACCATCATTGATCATAGTCCCTTTATAAACTGTACCGGATGCTCCTCTTCCAATCTCCTCCTTGAAACCATCGGTCATTCTTTCAATTTCTGCATAGCTATATGATCGGGGAGCAATATCCTCACACAGTTGGACATTGATGCCATTATGAGAATTCCTTGTATCTGACGAGGCACGGTATCTATGGATAACAACTCCAAAGATTGCCACAATGAGAATGAGCGAAGAGACGAATATACAACTGATGATGATGATGATATCAGTGTTGATCTCTTTCTCTTTCTTGCCTTCTCTGGTGGGAAAATCCGTATCATTAGTGGAAGAAGAATCAGTTTTTTCTTCTACCTTGATGAAAGCAATATTCGAATTAACTAATGATCTTTTCCCAAATCTCATAGGAAGCCTTTGCTTTTCGCACTGACCGCCTTTAAATATGGCAACCTCACAATTACAATCATCCAAGCATGCTCGTGAACAACCTTCTTCAGATATTTGGGACAGAATAGAATACGTAAAATTTTCCCAGATAGTATTGTACTCCGTTTGAAGGGTGTAATTTCTGCCCTTGTTAAAGCAACTTTCTGCTGTGAAATTCCTTTCGCAACCAGAAGTCCAGTTGCCTGGATCAACAGGTGCAAATCCTGGAAGACATCTACATCCAGGCTCCTGATCACTAGAAATACAGAACATATTAAAGCCACAGAGACCCCTCGGATCACACCTGTCATTTGTAGAATTCCACACGATTAACCACCGGCTGCTAGGACTCAAATCGTGTGAATATACCCGAAACAGTCCATCCCAATCAATTCTCATCATAAAGACGGTTCCTGGTCTTGCATACACTCCACTTGTTAGATTCTTCTCGTAGAAGCCAGTAGCATTGAGGATGTAAAGGTTTCCATTTACATCAAGATTCAGAGACCCTTTATCGCCCATATAATAAGTATCGGATGCATAATAAGCGTATCTAGGTACTGGAGAGTCCCTGGGATACTGCACAAGGTTTCCATCCCTTTGCATTCTAAGGATGAAAATACCTGTTGAGTGGTCAGTTTCAGACAAACTCGAATGCAGCTCATTTCCTGCAGGAAGAATTTGAGTTGGCAAAAGAGTATCTGTTGGGGAAGCAAAACTCTGCCATATCATATCTCCATTAGTATCATAAAGCACGAAGTTGCCGGTATCAAGCATAGAAGCATAAGAGGCAGACTGGGAAGAGTCAGCTATGTCAACATACTGGTTTTGTGCTGTTTGCAAGACAAGCCTGCCTTCAGCAGCAGTGAAAAGCAAGGTTGCATTGTTGGAGACTGGAGGGTCATCACGGCGGGCAGTCCACACAACCGTTTTCTCTGGGATTCGGGCAAGGAAAACCCCAACAGCATAGCCATTGCCTCTCTTATAAAAGCCAAAGGCGTAGAGACCAGAATTTGACAACCATAAGGAGGTATTGGTGGGTGCTAGAGATGATCCTCGGCTTATATTGGATTCCCTTTGTTGAGCTGTAGCTAAAGAAGAAATCGACAGGACATAGAAGATCACAAAACAATGCATTAAAAGAAAATGATCTCTTTCCATCTTCTAGGTTTAGTTTAGGAAAGGCTGTGAATTGAAGTATGACGAAAGTGGAGGTGCGTATTTAAAAGTCGTCCAGGGCAAGTCTCGCTCAATGCCAGTGTGTTTTGGCCGTGAATTTTCTTTCACAAATCATGTCAACATCATTGAATTTGTGGATGATTCAAACATTTATTTATTTTTGTCCGAAGACCATATTAACTTCATACCAGGTTCCTGAAGCTGCAGTGAACAAAACACTAAATTTAAAAACTTCAGGAAATGAATTATAATTGCAGAACAAATGCCAACACACACGCAAATTATCTAAAGTTCAGGAAATGAATTAAATTGAAGATTTTAATAAGTTATTATTAGAAGTCACCACCTTTTTAATCCTTATAACGTTTTTATCTTGTTGAAGATTTTAGCTCTTGGATAAGAGCCTGAAATTGTCAAGTTCACGTGGAGGCGTCAACATTGCTTCAACTACACGGTATTGTCAAGTTTGACTAAACGATGTGGAACCTGTTGGCGTCGATATTGCTCGACGTACACGCTAAAGGTTGACTAGCTTTTTCCATTTCATGGTAAAGAAAACTACTCATACGTTATGTTAGAGAAGTATTCAATCACTCTTACTAATAGATGATGTGTAATTGATATTGATTTATTATAACATTCAACTATAGAATGTTCCATGACTTACATTTTGAGGTTGGGGTTTGAGTTGATTTTGAATTTTAATTATATTCAAACCATGATATGATATGATTTAATCAGTTTAATAAATTACAATTTAAATCAAACAAATAAACCTATTTGGTTTGATTATTTAGAATTAAACTTAACAAGTTTAATTTCATCTATTTATTCCGAGCAAATAATGCAAAACCCTTTGGATATATGTCTATTGATAAACAGAAATATCGTTTGTTTGTTATTACACCGTCCTCCTCTGCACTAACTACTTAACCATGGTTGACGGTGGAGATTAAATCTAGGTCTCCACTGTCATTTTCAATTTTTTTTAAATTTTTTCTATTTTTTTTCAAATTAATCTTGATCATCCATCTTTGAGATAAACAACTTAGATCTTGTTATGGATAAATTAGCGATCAGAATAATCGAGCCCAAACGAATCTACAGTACAGGCCCAGTGGCCCAGAAGCCCAATTATCTGTCATCCCTCCAGTCCATTCTCCAGGAGAAGGGGCCCATTAGTGGGCGTTTGTCGTGACCGCGGATCGCTATTGCTCAGCCTGACCGTTGATTCTGACCGCAAGCGCCTATTCTGAAAGCTGGCTCTGACCGCTATTTTCTCCGTCACTCAGATCGTCGATCTTTCCGTCAGTTTTATTTGCTCAGTTTGACCGTTGGTCCTTATCGCTGGCCATTGGCTCTCATCCCTCAGACTTACCGCTAGCCACCACCCGCGACAACTAAGCCTGCTCACCAGATTTTTCGCCATGATAGACCGTCTGCCTCTCCGTCCATCCTGCCCGACTGAGATGTTCCCCAAGAGGAGCCATCCGTCAGAGATGTCCAACAAGTCCTTCTCGTCCAATATGATCTGATTGAAGCTGATCGCTAATCTCTGAGCGTGGCCGCGTACCGACTCCTTCACTCATGATATCGCCCGCCTCATTGCCATGACCAGCTGCGGACATACCGACTCATAATCCACCTCTTCGACTCTCCAAGTAGGCAGACTGTTTAGAGATCCTCTTATTCTCCCACTAGACTCGGTACTCAATCTGCTGAAAGATCTGTCCCCGTTTTGCTTCTAAAAGTCTCGAGTCAGCAGAGGTCAACGGCGCCATGCAGAGTACAGTTCCAAGACTTGCCATGCACGCTATATCCGTCAAAAGCTGTGATCGTGACCTCGACAACCCATCATGGCGTATCCGACCCAGTCGTCAAAAATCTCCCTTGGACAGACCTCGGATGCGACGAATTCGACTGCATTTAATGTACTGACAGCCGTATTAATTGAGATTCCGGCGCATTAAATGCTATCTGTCATTGTAACTATAGCTAACTGTTTACTTTTGTCTTATTCTGTTTCACTGTAGCATGTCCCCTTTCTCTATGAATAGGGGACTATTTTCACTGTAAAAAGGATCCCAATTTTCTGAGTGTCATTACTCTACCAAAATAGTGAGAGAGCGAACAGTGGACGTAAGCATCTTTTTGGGCCGAACCACTCTAAAAACCTTCTGTGTCTTCTCCTCCTCGCCTCTAACCCCTCTTCTCATTCTTATTGCTTTGCATGCTTTCCATTGACGGTTCGAAATTGTAGCTTGGGCCCTAAAACAACCTCGTTGACTAAGGAAACCATTTTTCAACGTTAACATTTTTTGCGCTAGAAGGAGGGGCTCATCTTCAGTTTCGTCACCTTTCTACCCGCTAGCTTTCACAGCTCTTTCTTCATTCGCCATGGTTAGAGGGAGGATTCCTAGAGATCTCAATGCAACAGAAAACCGCCAGGAAATTTCAGACCATCAGCGAGCAATGTCTACCGGAGGGGTATCCAATACTGGTGTAGGGACGTCTAACGTGCCCATGACGGGGGACGCTCAAGGTATACCTCCTCTTCCAACCCGTCAACCTACATTAGGGGGAGATGCAATGCAGGCGCTACAGGGACGACATGAGAGGCTAGAAAATATCGTCCCGGAGTTTATCGGTGAGGTCAGGACTCTGTTCCAGAATCGAGCCCAGCCTCCCCAAATTCCTCCCCAAGCCACTCCAGAAAGAAATGTTCCCCGTTGGAGGCACGCAGAAGGTCAGGACAGGAGGGGTGTCAGAGAGTTTGAACGAGAAGGGTCTGTCCATTCCTCCAGCGTGCATTCTAGTGCTCGACTTCCACAAGCCCGCGATGGACATCGACCGGAGCAGGCTGGCCGCAATCATGATCAAATCCCGGTCGAGTGGACAGAACGGGGCCAAGACCTAACGCTGAAGGGCAAGGTGGTAGAAATAACCGATCCCCAAGCAGAAGAGATAGACATTCCGCTGTTGGAGGCACTGAGACACGGGGTACATTGGTCGCAGAACTCCTCCAGAGGGTCCGTCAGCTGAAAGCGCGACCCGCGGTACAGGATCAGAGGGGACAGACCGGAGAGAGAACCCCATTCGCTTCGGAGATCTAGTTGGAGCCTCTCCTTCCAAGATTTAAAGTTCCCAACATCCCCCAATACATAGGGAACTCCGATCCCTATGATCATCTGGACGCTTTCAACATTCAGATGGATCTCCAGACGACGAGTCCACTTGTGAAGTGTCGAGTGTTCCCAGCTCCTCGCGGGGACATTCCGCGAACGTGGTTCAGAAGCCTCCCCCCGCGCAGCATCAACAACTGGGAGGAATGCCAGCAGAAGTTCCTGAACCAGTACAAAGCGTTGAAGAGGCATCTTGCGCCACCCTGTCACCTTTCTACCATTTGCCAACGCCCAGGTGAGCCTCTAAAAGAATACATTAACAGGTTTAGGCGCGAGGTAACGAACGTAGAAAACCCTACGGATGAAGAGGTTTTGTCAGCCATCTCATCTGGTCTAAGGAAAGATGGCAAACTGTACGAGAGCATATACAGATCCCCTGTGAAGGACCTGGGAGAATTCTATGAACGAGCGGAGAAGAAAATCCGGTGGGAGGAAGTGACTAATCCTAGGAAGACCAGCTCTCAGAGGGATGAAGCTGGTACTTCCAGTCATGGAAGGAAAAGGAGCAACGGGGGAAGCAACCCTGGAGGGCGAAGAGAAAACTAGCAGGTTACCAAGAAGGCCAGGGATTGGCGAAGACCAAGGAGCAGTCAGGGATTGGAGTGACCACGGTATCAAGGTTGCTACAATACGTACAATGCCCTGTCGGATACCCAAGACCGAATATATGCGACTAAGAAGAACAAGAAAAATTTCGGGCGGCCGGCTCCCCTTCAGGGTCCCGAAGGGCTGAGAGACAGGAACAAATTCTACGCTTACCACAATGACATTGGGCACAATACCTCGGATTGCTGGGCGCTCAAGGATGCTGTTGAGGAGATGATCAGAAATGGTCGTCTGAGTGATTACGTTATGAGGCCCCCGAGACAACCGTCCCAGTAGCAGCGGCCCCGTCAGCGTTCAGAAGATCCTCCAGCTCAAAATCAGCCAGAGCCGAATTTCACTCAGGGCCCTCCGTCAGAACCATCTATACCATCCATGGGGGACCCTCGAGAGCAGGAGAATCTAACAGAGCGTAGGAGCAGTTTGTGCGTGAAGCTAGACGCGTCCAACCTGTGGGGTAGAGAGAGTCGGGGGGACTCACCAGGAAAGCCAGGAAGATATCGGAGGACATTGTATTCACTTATGAAGACGCGCGAGATGTCCGCCTCCCTCACAATGATGCCTTGGTAATCAGAGCACATATCGGCAACTCAATGGTGAAGAGAATCATGATTGACACTAGCAGTTCCGTGAATGTTATGTACAAGGACTGCTATGATCAGATAGGGATTGGCGATGATCAACTAAAACCGTCCCCCGAATCCTTTTACGGCTTCACTGGAGATTCAGTCATCCCTGTTGGACAGATCAAACTACCCTTGACCGCGTCAGTCCACGGTGCTGGTAGACTTCCTCATCATCAACTCTCCTTCAGCGTACAACGTAGTAATGGGGAGGCCGGCGATGAATGATCTTGATATGGTTGTTTCCACCAAGGCCCTCGCGGTGAAGTTCCCGACTCCCACCGGGGTAGGATGTGTGCAGAGCGAACAATCCATGGCTCGTCGCTGCTACGTTGACGCGATCAGAAAAGGGACCCAGGGAAAGAAGGCAGAAGTGATTCCGGAGCGGGAGTTGCAGGTGATCACTTCATCAAGGATCAGCCACAACTTAGACCCCAGGGAGTTCGACCCACATCAAAATATTGGTCCGGTAGAAGAGCTTGAAGACGTCTCGATCACTGAAGCGGATACGTCTAGAAGTTTGGTCTCGAAGGTAAAATCCCAACTAATCAACTGCCTCAAGAGGAATGCAGACGTATTCGCCTGGAACCATGGAGATATGGTGGGGATTGACCCGAATGTGATGACTCATAGGCTGAACGTCGACCCCCGCCATCGGCCAGTCTGCCAGAATAGGAGACAAATGAACCAAGAACGCAGTGAAGCTCTGAAGGAGGAAGTGGACAAGCTCCTGGCCAACAAGTTCATCCACGAAGTCCAGTATCCAGAATGGGTAGCTAATCCCGTGCTAGTAAAGAAGAAAAAAGGGAAGTGAAAAATATGCATAGACTCCACGGACTTGAACAAGGCTTGCCCGAAGGACAGTTTCCCCTTGCCAAGAATCGATCAACTGGTGGATGCGACAGCGGGGCATGAACTCCTTAGCTTCATAGATGTTTACTCGGGCTACAACCAAATCCCCATGGATCCTAGCGACGAGGAGTGTACATTGTTCACCACTGACCGAGGGCTGTACTGCTACAAGATAATGCCCTTCGGTCTGAAAAATGCAGGAGCTACCTATCAGAGGCTAGTGAACAGAATGTTTGAAGAGCTAATTGGGAAGAGTATGGAAGTCTACGTGGATGACATGCTTGTCAAGTCTGAGAGGGCAACCGCTCACGTCCATGACCTTGAAAGAATGTTTCAGATCCTGAGGAAGTATCAGATGAGGCTCAATCCCCTCAAGTGCGCTTTTGGGGTTTCCTCAGGTAAATTTTCGGGTTTCATTGTGAACAACAGGGGGATAGAAGCCAACCCGGAGAAAATCCAAGCTCTGCTGGACATGAGGTCACCGCGCAACGTGAAGGAGATTCAGAGTCTGAACAGACAGATAGCGGCCTTGAGTAGGTTTGTATCAAAGGCCTCCGACAGGTGTGTCCCATTCTTTGAAGTGCTGAAGAAGGCCAGGGATTTCAAGTGGACTGACGAGTGTGAAGCAGCCTTCATACAACTAAAAAAGTACATAAGGCGTGCCCCGCTGCTGACCAAACCAAAAGAAGGGGAGATTCTAACCGTCTACCTGGGGGTATCCCAACACGCCCTAAGCGCGGCCCTAATAAAGCAAGAAGGAAATGGAGCACAGGCCCCTGTATACTATGTGAGTAAGAAGCTGGTCGAGGCGAAAACCAGATACACCCCGATGGAGCTGCTAGCCTACTGTTTGGTGATGGCGTCTAGAAAACTGCGTCCATACTTCCAAGCGCACAAGATTGAAGTCTTAACCAAGTATCCGTTGAGACAAATCCTTCAGAAACCAGATATCTCCAGCTGACTCATCGAGTGGGCCATCGAGCTCGCCCAATATGACATTGAATTCAAGCCAAGGCCGGCGATTAAAGGACAAGTACTGGCGGATTTTATAGCCGAGTTTACCGGACCCGTGGACGATTAGGCTGAAAACTCTGAAGGACCGTACTGGGAGCTCTTTGTGGACGGATCCTTTGGTGAGAGGAGCGCGGGGGTCAAAATTCTGTTAATCAATCCTGATGGGGGTAAGTTTCTCTGTGCCCTCAAATTTGGTTTCAGAGCGACTAACAATGAGGTGGAGTATGAAACACTGCTTGAGGGGCTCCGTCTAGCCAGAAGGATGCAGGTTGAACGACTCAGAATTTTCAGCGATTCCCAATTGATGATCTGCCAGATAAAAGGTGAATATCAGGCCAAGGGATCGAAGATGGCAGCCTATCTGCAGGAGGTTTAGAAATTGTTGGGGGCTTTCGAAACATTCGAGTTGAACCAGATCCCGCGCGCCCAGAACTCCCATGCAGATGCTCTGGCTCATCTGGCAGCCGCTCAAGATGCAAACTGCGCTGACAACATACCTGTAGAGTTCCTGCCTGAACCAAGTACCAAATCCGACATGGAAGTGATGGCTCTGATAGTGGCGAATGGATCATGGATGTGCCCACTGGTCCATTACCTATGAGAAGGGAGACTCCCAAAAGATAAGGTGGAGGCTCGCCGTCTGTGCATAAGGGCAGCCAGGTACTGTATATATGGTGATGTTCTTTATAAGAAGGGCCTTTCCGCCCCACTGCTCATATGTATTGATGAGCCGGAGTGCACCGCCTTGATAAGGGACATACATGAAGGACATTGCGGCAACCATGCTGAAGGTTTCTCCTTAGCCCAGAAAGCGCTCAGATAGGGCTTCTACTGGCCCGACAATGAAGCAGGACGCCATCAATCTGGTAAAGAAGTGTGATAAATGCCAGAGATTTTTCAAGATCCCCCAGGCACCTCCAACTTATCTCCGATAGATGATCAGTCCATGGCCCTTCGCCATCTGGGGCATGGACCTTATTGGACCTCTCCCAGTGGGTCGTGCGAGGTGCAAATACGCCGTTGTAGCCATCGATTACTTCACCAAATGGGCAAAGGCGAAAGAGCTGGCTGAGATCTCCACGACGAAGATTGAAAAGTTCGTGTGGGACAATATAATCTGTAGGTTCGGCATCCCCCAGCAACTGGTGACAGACAACGGGACCCAGTTCACAAGTGAACAATTTCAGGAATTCTGCAGTAGTCTTGGCATCGTCAAGAGCTTCTCCGCAGTTGACCACCCGCAAGCTAACGTTCATGTGGAAGCAATCAACAAGATCATCAAGCAGATCCTGAAGACTAAACTTGAGGCTAGAAAGGGAGCATGGGTTGATGAGCTACAGAAGGTGTTGTGGGCCTACTGCACCACCGCCCGCAGTACTACCGGGGAGACCCCCTTCTCAATGGTTTACAGATCCAAGGCCATGATACCAGCAGAATTCGAAGTCTACAGTCACCGCAGAGCAAGCTTCAACCTTGGCGACAACGACCAGCTCTTGGCCGCCAGCTCAGACTTACTCGAAGAGTCGAGGGAAGCTGCTCGTCTCAGGATGGCCGTCTACCAGCAGAGGATGGCCAGGCATTACGATAAAAAGGTCCGGGTACGTCAATTCAAACCAGGCGATCTTGTCTTACGAGAGATCCTACCCGGTGCTCGCAAAGCAAGTGAAGAAGTGTTGGGATCGAACTGGGAAAGACCTTATGTGATCCACGAAAACTTGAAGAACGGAGCCTACCACTTGGCAGACATGGACGGGGCAATTCTACCAAGAGCTTGGAACGTTATCCACCTGAGGACATACTATACCTGAACGTTGTATTTTCATTTACCAATGTAGTCCTGTCACATATGTAAAGCAAACCATGTACAGGTGTAATGAGAATTATCTATCAATTATGGTGAATTATTGCTAACATCAAACGCTCATGTGTGTTCTTATTTAAGGTACATCACCGCGAAAACGGCAACGCATCAACTTGAAGCTCCTACATCTGATGGCCCTAAAGGGCCGGAGGGGTTAAAACGACCACGAGCCCGCGCACCTAATCGCCGCTCGTCGACTGGCCTCCTCCTCCACCTTCGCATGCGAACAAAAAATAAAAGGCTCGATCGAAGTGACACTCGGCCCATTCACTCCATTATGTTGTAGATGCTCAGGTATAACCTTGTGAGCGCAGCTGGAGAGGTTCACTTCATTATGCTGTAAACGCTTAGGCTACGGTCTTGTAAGTGCAGCCGAGGTCCCAACCTCCATAACTCTCGCTGTAGATGCTCAGGTATAACCTTATGAGCGTAGCTGGAGAGGTTCACTCCATTATGCTGTAGATGCTCAGGCTACGGTCTTGTGAGCGCAGCCGAGGTCCCAACCTCCATAACTTTCGCTGTAGATGCTCAGGTATAACCTTGTGAGCGCAGCTGGAGAGGTTCACTCCATTATGCTGTAGACGCTCAGGCTACGGCCTTGTGAGCGCAGCCGAGGTCCCAACCCCCGTAACTCTCGTTGTAGATGCTCAGTTTTAACCTTGTGAGCGTAGCTAGAGAGGATTGTCGTACCGTATAACTTGAGCTCCTGCTGTCTGAACACAACCCGTCATTAACTCCGACAGCGTTCAAGAAGACACGTCGATAGCCCATCTAGTCTCCATCTGGTTTCTTCTCTTCCTTAACACACTCACTATTATTTACCGTGTCTCCTATCATGCATGTATACATATTGGAGGTGTTACGACCACGTACTGTGGGATTAAAGTTATTCATCCATCTTCGAGGATTCTTTTCTACCCCTCAAATTATTATGAATGTTGAGGGTTATCCGCTGGATATCATCTACAACCCAAAGGTACATATAGGGGCGTTCAGCCCCTTTATTATTCTTATTTGTTGTTTATCTTGCAAGATATACCTACTCATAATCTACTATGACTGCACGCGTATGGAAATAAGAAAGCAACAGAGCAAATTGAAGGAAATCTACTGAGATAATGATCAAACGACAACTACAAATTGTTCCAAAAACAAGACAAAAATAACAATTACAATCATATCGATGTTTAAAGATAAGTCTCATCAACAACAAAGGGAAATATTAAAATCAGTTGTCTGAAGGGGCTTTGGAGGAGCCGACAAGAGTGTCCGCGGGGACCTTCGAAGAGCTGAAGGGGATGTCCTTTGGATCTTTCTTATTGGGGGCTCCCTGAGAGGATGATTTTTGTCCCCCATCTTTTGTCGATCCTTGAGGAGTTGAGGAGGAGCCACCCTGGGCTGCTAGGGCACCAATCAAAGCAGGTGGTAAGTCAGAAGCCTTCTGCGAAGCTGCAGGAATTGTATCCCTCTAAGTAGCTTGTGCGGTCTTTATCTGGGCATCTCTGGTAGCACGAGCCTCGTATTTCTTCACCTCCTCCGCTGCTTCCTTCTCAAGGTACGAGTAATCTACCTCAGGATGATGTAGCCACGAAGTGTACAGGAACTTGCTGCTCGTCTTTTTAGTGGCCTCCTTCCAAGCTTGTTTAGCCTGGAGGTCCGCCTTGCGATACGCTTCCTGTGTCTGAGCAACCTTATCCTTCACCACGGTTAGGTCCTTCTCGGCGTTGTCAGTCCGTTTCTTCTGAAGGACAGCCTCCTCGGTGATCTTGTCTACATCCTTGGTGGCTTTCGCGAGTGAGGAAGAGGCAGCAAGCCGAAGCTTCTTCTCCTTCTCCGCGGTCTTCTCCGCGTCCTTAAGTTTCTGCTCTAGCTCAGAGATGGTTTTCTCAGCAATCCCGGACCCCTCTTTGAGACTCTGAATCTCCGCCTCTAGCTCCCTGTTCGCCTCTTCGAGAGCGACTTTTTCCCCAGCCAAGTCGGGGAAGTCCCGACGTATCTTCATCATAGCCAGCGAAGCTTGAAGAAATAGCATATTAACGACGTATATGGGTATGGAATATGATCACAAAGCAGTAAACGGAACTTACGAGCACGTTGTAGCGCGTAGCATAGTTAACCAACTGGTCGCCGCGAATGTGCTTCTGGTAGACATCCGGCTTGCTAGGACCCAGTAACGCTGGTAGTTGGTCCAGCAAGTCGTTGAAGTACTCCCCCGCGTTGGCCTCAGGGGCTGGTCCCTCGTCGGTCCCCCCTACCATGGCCACCTTCTCTTTGCCCTTGCCCTTGGATCTTAAATGCTTAGTAGGAGGCTCCAAGGCCTCCTCGTCCTCCTCTTCGGCCTCTGAAGTTGAAATTTCCTTCCCAACGGCACCCCTTGATGAAGGTACCTGTTTCACAGTTTTCTTAGCCACGCTCTTGAACCTCACCACAGGCTGTTAGGCGGACGGAGCAGCAATGGTGGCTGACGAATCTGCTGATGAAGCTAGGGGCTCTCTCGACCCTGTTATTTCCACCTCAGGCCCCCCTGTCTCAGCTGCTGGCGAGGAAGGGGGAGAGACCATTTCAAGATCCACCATTGTTTTGGGTTTCTTGGGGGTTGGGGGAGAAGCGCCTTCTCTTGGTTTTGTAAAGACGGATTTAACTTCCTAACCTTTTCGCACTCCAACGTCGAAGGCCAACTTCAACGGTTCGGTTTCTGTCCTAAGTGCAAGCCCGTATTTTTTCAGGAAGAAATTGTCTGGAAGATAATCATCCTCAGGATTCTTCACCTCGGTGAACCTCTTCAGCACCTTTGTCTCCTCATCTGTGAGACTGACCGCTCCTTTGATGAAAGATGCATACAAGAATAAAGAATGTTAGTGATAATGGGGCATGGAAACAAATGTGTGCACGCTCCAATAGCGAGCTGAAATACGCCTACCAAGACCATTGTTGAAATCGAAATGGACAAGTCTCTGTAGGGATAAACAAGAAGCGTAGAACCACCGAGATTTATAATCCCCCACGTTTGATTTGCCAACCTTCAGTGGCAGAAATGCCTTGTAAGGGGAGTTACGAGCGGTTATATAGTAAATACCGTCTCGTTTAGTGTCGTGAGGATTAGTGGTGGACTTAATGAAATAGAGGCCCTGAATTATATTTGAAGTTGATGGCGGAAGGTCGTTCTTAAGAAAGATATAGGCCAGTGTGGTAATCTGTGCATAGGAGTTTGGCGTCAACTGGAAGGGGGCTATTTCCAAGTCATTTAGAAGGTTTATTAAATATGGGGGAACCGGGAACCTAAAGCTCGATTTCACATGTTGGCGGCTGATCGCTATGAATCCGTCAGGAGGATCAGCCGTATGGTCGCGATGAGCAGGAATCATGACGCGACAAGTGGAAGGGAAATGGTATGCATCGGCCACGGTTTTAAGTTCTCCAAGGGTCATTTGGGAGTCATGTTGGTAAAAGTTCTTATATGCAAAGGTCTCTCCTCCCCAGAGGAACTCGACGTATCCCCGTTGCCCTAAGCGGTCGCACTTGAAGAGCCCCCATCGTGTCGGAGCTTTCTTCACTAGATATAACTCGGCGATATCGAAGTCCACGGCTTGACATCTACAACAGAAACAGCCAGTTAGGCCGCTGACAGCCAACCAGACTCAAAGAACAAAAGAAGCCTAAGTCCACTAAGCCTAAACGTCAAGCCGTGCGCCTAGGAAGCCATGGGAGGGGGCGGGGAGGGAATAAGGGTCTCATTTCGTAGTATTTCCCCCCAGGATTGTAAAAAGAAAGGAAAAGAAGCGAGCAAATTATCCTGCGCTATTACCAGACTTTGTTGGACCAGAGGCAGTACGGAGGTTATCCGCCCCAACTGATCCAGATTCTCAGAGAAGCAAGTGCCACGAAGAAAATGGAAAACAAAGATGACAGAAACAATGTGAGCAGGGAAGAAGAACCTTACCTTGAGTATGGTGGTGACCGGCAGATGCAGACGAAGACTGTTAAACAGAGATAAAAAATCGGAGCAGAGGAAAAAGACGATAAAGATGCCTGTGAATCTTGAAAATGCCAGAAGAAGAAGAAAATGGGGCGTCGTTCTTTTTTAAATAATTTAATTTAGCCCCAGCTGTTGGATTAAGACAGCTGTGTAACCGCCCCCAATCTGACGACGTGGCGTGATTCCCAAGATTTTGTCATCATGCAGCATGTCAGTTGAGTGACGTGCATTAAATGCGTACGGCGCGTGGTGTGACCCATAACCGCTGTCTAGGGAAACTCCACGTGGCCTGGCAATAAAGTGGAATTCAAAAGGTACTGTAACTGCCCTCTTTTTGTAACTGTTCCCGCCTATTCTGCTCGCTCTGGAATATGTGTCTCCTGGTCCTCTTTAAAGCACCATGAGCTAGGGGGTTTTATGTTATGGATAAATTAGCGATCAGAATAATCGAGTCCAAACGGATCTACAGTACAGGCCCAGTGGCCCAGAAGCCCAATTATCCGTCATCCCTCCAGTCCATTCTCCTGGAGAAGGGGCCCATTAGTGGGCGCTTGTCGTGACCGCGGATCGCTATCGCTCAGCTTGACCGTTGATTCTGACCGCAGGCGCCTATTCTGAAAGCTGGCTCTGACTGCTATTTTCTCCGTCACTCAGACCGCCGATCTCTCCGTCAGTTTTATTTGCTCAGTTTGACCGTTGGTCCTTATCACTGGCCGTTGGCTCTCATCCCTCAGACTTACTGCTAATCGCCACCCGTGACAACTAAGCCTGCTCACCAGATTATCTGCCATGATCGACCGTCTGCCTCTCCGTCCATCCTGCCCGACCGAGATGTTCCCCAAGAGAAGCCATCCGTCAGAGATGTCTAACAAGTCCTTCTAGTCCAAGATGATCTGACTGAAGCTGATCGCTAATCTCTGAGCGTGGCCGCGTACCAATTCCTTCACTCATGATATCTCCCGCCTCATTGCCATGACCAGCTGCGGACATGCCGACTCATAATCCACCTCCTCGACTCTCCAGGTAGGCAGACTGTTCAGAGATCCTCTTATTCTCCTACTGGACTCGGTACTCAATCTGCTGGAATATCCATCCCCGCCTTGCTTCTGAAAGTCTCGAGTCAGCAGAGGTCAACGGCACCATGCAGAGTACAATTCCAAGACTTGCCATGCACGCTATATCCGTCAGAAGCTGTGATCGTGACCTCGACAACCCATCATGGCGTATCCGACCCAATCGTCAGAAATTTCCCTTGGGCAGACCTCGGATGCGAAGGATTCGACCGCATTTAATGTGTTTTCAGTCGTATTTAATGCACTGACAGCCGTATTAATTGAGATTCTGGCACATTAAATGCTGTCTGTCATTGTAACTGTAGCTAACTATTTACTTTTGTCTTATTCTGTTTCACTGTAGCATGTCCCCTTTCTCTATAAATAGGGGACTATTTTCACTGTAAAAAGGATCCCAATTTTCTGAGTGTCGTTACTCTGCTAAAATAGTGAGAGAGCGAACAGTGGACGTAGGCATCTTTTTGGGCAGAACCACTCTAAAAACCTTCTGTGTCTTCTCCTCCTCGCCTTTAACCCCTCTTCCTCCTTCTTATTGCTTTGCATGCTTTCCATTGACGGTCTGAAACTGTAGCTTGGGCCCTAAAACAACCTCGCTGACTAAGGAAACCATTTTCCAACGTTAACAGATCTATTTGATCAAAAATTATTTTTTATGTTTAAAATTATTTTTTATAGTTAAAATTTAATATTTTTAAATGTTAAAATTAAATTATTTTTTTTTTATTTTTTTTAAATTGATCTTGATCATCCATTTTTTAGATGGACGGCTTATATTGATTACAAAAAAATGTTTTTTTATTTAAAATTATTTTTTATAGTTAAAATTTAATTATTTTTAAAATCAAATTAAATTTTTTTATTATTTTTCAAATTGATCTTAATCATCCATCTTTAATATGAATGGCTTAGATCCATTTGAAAAATATATATTTAAAATTATTTTTTGGAGATAAATTTTAATTATTTTTAAATTTAAAATTAAATTAAATTTTTCTATTTTTTTCAAATTGTTCTTAATCGTCCATCTTTGATATGAGCAACTTAGATCCATTTAAAAATATATACATTTTAAAATTATTTTTTATAGTTATTAAAAAATTAATTATTTTTAAAATTTAAAATTAAATTAAATTTTTCTATTTTTTTCAAATTGATCTTAACCATCAATCTTTAGGATGAATGATTTAGATCCATTTGAAAAATATATATATTTAAAATTATTTTTATAGATAAAATTTAATTATTTTTAAATTTTGAAATTAAATTAAAGTTTTATATTTTTTTGAAATTGATCTTGATTGTCCATCTTTAAGATAGATGACTTAGATCTTTTTTTAAAAAAAAAAAATTAAAATTATTTTTTATAGTTAAAATTTAATTATTTTAAATTTTAAAAGTAAATTTAATTTTTCTTTTTCTTTTTCCATATTGATCCTAACCGTCCATCTTTGTGATGGACGACTTAGATCTATTTGAAAAAAATATTTTTATATTTAAAATTAAATAAATCTCAATTGTTCCTCTTTTAGATGAACGGTTGATATTTTTTAAGTTTTTTAATTTTTTTTTCCACAAAAATAGAGATAAAGCTATAATTTCAGCCACCAAATAGTTATTTAGAGGCATTATGGTCCTTTACTTTTATTTTGTTAGTCTACAATTATCTTTCACGATTAACCATGTCAAATCGTTAGTACAGGAAAAGACGATATAATAAAAGACAAACGTTGTTTGATTTGTCAATAGGCATATGTTCAGAGGATTTTGCGTAATTTGCTCATCTTTGCTAGTTGCTCTAAGTTTTTAAATTGCTTATGTACAAAAACTTTTTACTAATTAAATGACTATAACATAATTACTTAATTTCTTTTTGTTTAAAATAAAAGTAGATTTAACTCAATTACTAAACACCTAAACATTATAAAATAATAATAAAAAAAAAAAAAAAAACTTTCAAATGAATAACTCAAGTACTAAACACTTTCTATTTTAAGATAAGGGTAAAACTTAAATCTTTGACCTCTTAAGGTCAAAGGAAGTGTTCAACCACCCTACAAAGGGGTGGCGCGCAACTAGCTTTGGTTTATTAAAGTATTCAACTCTAGAATGGTCCATGACTTGCATTTTGGGGTTGGGGTTTGAGTTGACTTAAATTTTGATTATATTCAAACCAAGACATGATATGATTTAATCCGTTTAATAAATCACAATGTAAATCAAATAAATAATCAATTTGATTTTGTAACACCCTCCACCCGATTTTCGTCAGAACGGATAATCTAGATAGAGGATATCACCAACCTCACTTAAATTCGTTTATTATCATATTTTCTTTTACCCAAATTTTAGTTATTAAAATTTCGTTAAAAACGTTTATTTAAATTTCTAGAAAATCCGGTAAAGTTCCCTCTATTTTTCTGAAAACTCAAAAATCTAAAAACCTGTAAATAAATACTTAACACTTCTAAAATCATGTTCATTTTCTCAACGTCCCTTTCGAACCTCCTATCCGACTTTAAAACCACTTCACCACACAAATATTTATAATAAAACATAATAAAACTTATTAATTAAAAAAATGCATGATAGCATGAACATTATTATTTTTAATGGGTATTCTTAAATTTTATATCAACATTCACTACTTACTCCATTTATTATCAATTGTACATACACAATACTTAACATCATTTCTTTTTCATTTATAACCACACGATTTTCATCATATTTTGAAATTCAAGTTGTAAATTAAAATTTCACAATTTTTCAAACTTTTACAAAATAATTCAAGAATTCAAATTACAATTTGATGCACATATAAAATATAACAATTTTCATTCTCAATTTTATAAACATTGTTTTCGTTTATCTTTTTCTCAGTGCCCTTCGTAAACTCTAACACGATACTATGGACTGAAATTCAGGTCTCAAACAGAATAAACAGCATTCCTGGCATCGGCCACTCAATGACCATCCGTCGGGTCGCATATCACATATCACATATCATAGTCGGTTTCGACTTCAAGACCGGACACCTAGTGCTTCTCATAATCCATCCGTCGAACCCTCTCTATTGGTATCGGTGTACGGCGCAGTACTGTTATATTACTCTATTGGCTAGCCAACTACCAGTCCCCACCTACCAATGCTCAGGTTTACTCGGGCTCTACTCAATTTTATTAATTTTATTATTTATCAAAAAAAAAAAAAACACACATTTCATTCGAAAAGCGATAAACACAATTTCAGCTACAAATTTTTTTTTTCATACATTCAAATTATTCATATAAACATCATAAAATACTATTTACATTCAGTTAACTCATCTAATCATTTTCATAACGTCCGTGCCTTTCTTCCGACATACGCTCGATCAAGGCACTGAACTTGTCCATTTCTTTCTGTTTCCTTTTCATTTTCATTTAAAATCATTTGATCATTATTTAATCATTACATAAATAAACATAAAATGACATGAATACCCTTGAATTTCAAAATTAACATTCATTTGATCTACAATCTTTCTTTTCACGCATTACTTCATCATATAAAGCAGTCAAAAATCATTGATTTAACACATCAATAAGATGGAAATGATAGAAATACCACTAGGTTATTCCCTACTATACATGCGGTCTAGGGAACTAAATTATTATCATATTTTAATTAGGTTTGAGTTTGGGTATCATCTCAAACGCCTATGTACCCATTTCATAATTGGGATCAAAACTCTCGTAGTTCCATAAACTTTTATTATAATTTATCAAAATAATTTACAATACACTCAATCTCTATTTTCAGTCAAGCATATATATATTTCCTAAACTTTTTATTTTTCCTTATATAATGTTACAAAATTTTTTATAATATGATTTTCACATAAACATGAAATCAAATCAATTAAAAATAATAATATTACACAAATTATGAAATAAGTAATTTATTTTCAATACATAGAAAAACACTGAAATATGCGTATACGTACTAAAAATCTTATTTTATTCATTTTCAAATCTTAAATCATTTTATATGCAAAATTGAATAACTCGATTTCTAAATATAAACGTAATTATCAACATACATATTCTATAATCAAATCATAAATCATAATACATAATCAATAAATAAATAAACTAATTAAATAATTTTCTTTCGATCACACTTAAATAAATGAAATCTGAAATATGTATAAACTTTTATTTTATTCCTAAAACATAATTTATAATCTATAAAATCAACTACTTACCAATTTATTTACTTGAAATAAATAATAAAATCTGAAATATAAATCAATATAACTTAATCAATTTTAATTAAAATAACACTATCCACTCATGAACTCTTTTACTTATTCATGGACGTGAAACAATTTTTTCTTTGATTGTCTTATCATCTTAGATCCACTCTAAAATCATATAAAATTTAGTTTCTAACTTCATAAAAATAAACCAATTTTTTTGAAATCTAAATCCTATTAAATAAACTTACTTATATTGCTAAGAACACCCAAAATATTTTTTATTACCTTTCTTCTTCCTCC
This sequence comes from Dimocarpus longan, assembly GCA_022984855.1. Taxonomy (NCBI): domain Eukaryota; kingdom Viridiplantae; phylum Streptophyta; class Magnoliopsida; order Sapindales; family Sapindaceae; genus Dimocarpus; species Dimocarpus longan. The sequence continues at coordinate 19,868,561 of CM041019.1, read as the reverse complement.
TGCCACGCTTATATCTATCATCTTCCTGCCGTGCTTCTTCTCTCTCTCTATATATATTTTTTTCTCGCTCTGCTGCCGATGCTTCATTTTTTTATTTTTATTTTTTTTGCTTCTCTGTTTCGTTTCTTCTGCTTAGACATGACCACGGTTCGGTTCGAACCGTGCGGTTCGAACCGAACCGTAACTGTAGAACCGGAACCAGAACATAAGGTTCTGGTTCCGGTTCGGAACCGAACCGGAACCGTCACTGTAGCGGTTCCGGTTCCGGTTCTTTTAAAATTAGAATCGGAACCGCCGGTTCAAGAACCGGAGGAACCGGAACCGACTTGAACCGGCGGTTCCGGTTCGGTTCCGGTTCTTAAATAAATAAAAAAATTAATTAATTAATTAATTAATTTAAAAAAAAAAAACGTTGGGGACTCAACAGACATTAATCCAGGTTATTCAGCATCAAATAGAGCCAAAAATTTTATAAATTAAAGTTAGTAATTATAAGTAATTTGACTTCAAATAATTAAATTTTTTATTTCGTTTGCGTATGAGTATATCCGGTATCGATTTATTTTTTTATTTTAAAATATATTTTAATACTAATTTTTAAATTTTAAATTATCATTTTAAAAAAAGGTTCCAGAACTGGAACCGAAACCGTTATAGAACCGGAACCAGAACCGGACCCTAAACCGTTATAGAACCGGCGGTTTCAGAACCGAACCGGAACCGTTTTATTTCGGTTAAGGTTCCGGTTCTAGCTTTTTAAGAACCGGAACCGTAGGTTCAGAACCGGAACCGAAACCGAACCGAACCGTGGTCATGTCTACTTCTGCTACTGAGCAGGACACTTATATATCTTCAGCTTCAACTTTTTAACATGCACTGCCTCTTGTCATTTATTTATCTTTTTGTTTTATTTTATTATTATTATTTTTTTTCCCTTTCAATCAGCCACTATCACAAAAATAGATATATATATATATTTTTTATTTTAATGGCCCACCACTAATTATTATCAATTTTATTAAAAAAAATCACGCTCACCCAAATTGACTTTTCAGTATACATGCAAATTTTCAATTATACCCTCACAATCATTTTCCTTTTAACCCCTATTTTTTTATTCCTTTTAAAAATATCCTTATCATAGGATATTTATTCACAAACTTCTGTACTTCTAAAACTGAAACCGGACCATAAGTTAATAATAATAAATTAAATTTTAATTAATCTTTTGGATCCAATTAAATTGAAACCTTACAATCCATTTTTTTCTTTATAAAATTACATCATCTAAATTTAAGAATCATTTCATTTCAAAATATTTTATTTTAAAATAATTATTTTTATTTAATCATCAATAATCATAATAATTTTATTCTAAATAAGTCTCCATTTTTTTTATCCATTTCCTTTTCTTTAATCTCTACTATTAATTTTAAAATCTTTTAATTTGCGAGATCCGTTTTCCGAAAGTTACTATTTCATCCGAAAATACTATTTATCTGAAATCACTATTCATCAAAAATTTTACTTTTACTAATTTTTGGAATCCAATTCTTGAAAATCACTATTTTCTCATCACTATTTATCCGAAAATCACTATTTCGTTCGAAATACTATTCATTCGGATATTCAGGACGTTACAGATTTAATTATTTAGAATTAAACTTAAAAAGTTTAATTTGATCTATCTTTTCCAGTTGCTCTAAATTTTCAAATTGCTTATTTACAAAAACTTATCAATTAAATGATTATAACATAATTACATAATTTCTTTTATTTACAAGAAAAGTATATTTAACTCAAATGCTAAACACCCAAAAATTATTAAATTGGAAAAGCTTCCCAATGAAAAACAACAACTAATTTAAATTTGAGAAAAAGGGAATGCTTATGTTGACATCAAAAATAGATTAACACACGAATCGATGTGAATTGATGCAAATAGTGAATGAATAAGCATAATTATGGTGAGTAAATAGCATAATAAGGATGTAAGAATAAAAGCAAAGAGATGATAGAATTTTTAACGTGATTTGGTCATTTTTAACAATGACTACATCTTATGTTAATTGTGGAGGGAAAATGCTACTTTTAACAGTAATTTCTGCTAATGGTGAACAAGTAACTTATGTCTCATAATGTGTTTGAAAGTATGTTTCTCTTTGTGTATGTTCTAGTTCACATGCAAAGGATTCCTTTTATATATTATTAGGGTTTTCTGTTTACATATGATTTGATTATTAAAATATAAGAAATATTGAGATCATCCCTCTTATTTTACATAAAACTGTAATTAATATGTCAATCTTTAAATCAATGTGTACTTCTAGTAGTTTCATATTTAAAGAAATCTTTTGTGTATTATAGGGATCTTTGTATTTGATGGAATCCTCTTTCTTTTTCTAGAGATTTGCTAAAATAAGAAAATATACCAATTTCGATTGGCTATAAAAAGTCTTCTGCTTCTGAAACCTTATATTGTTTAGACAATTGTGAGCTAATGGTGTCTCATGGACTGTTATGCCAATATACCCTTGAGCTGTTTTCCATACAAACTGATTAATTCGGGCCGCTTTATTCTCTTGACATGGTTGAATCCCTTAAGTGTTTATGTTAATGTGGCATTCGTTGGACTTTACACACTTCTTTCTCTACTTGACCCTTTAGGCCTACCAGCTTGTTAGTCCTTAATGGGCTTTCGTCTTAGATACTATTTTTGAACACAATAGTTTAGAAGTTAAAAAGCAATAGCATGAAAAAAATACATAAAATAAAATTTTAGATTTATTTTTTTAAAGTAAAAAATTTGACAAAATAATTTACGAATACTTTTATGTAATGGTGTGAGTTGGATCATTTGCATCGATACAATACAAGCCCAAACATATTAGTTGCTTTTGAGAAACCTAAATGAATTTATTCCATTTTACAAAAGCAAACCAACCCACTTAAATTTGTTGGTTTGGGCAAGTTGAGTTTGAGTACCCACCTTCAAGATATATTAGGCTTACAATTGACTACCAATTAACTTGAGTTAAAATTATTATGATCTCTTTACTAATAAGAATGCTAGTAACGAGGGAAAGAAACTTTGCTTTAACGCACAATATAAATTTACATAAATCCCTCTGCAATATTCAGTTGAGAAGGATTGATCCTTAGATCAAGAGTTGCAGTGGCTAGCTCCTTAGGGACAAAATTTGAAGGTAATTTATTTCCACCTACTCGCCCCAAAAAATAAGTTCGATTTTCTAATAATAAAAGAAGGGAGCCAAGTATAATCCACATATTTTCCTTACACTCTATTTTAGTATTTTATTTGAGTAATGCTAGTGTGCCCAAAAAATTATCCAAAAAAATAGCCCAAACGACATTGTATCTTAATAGGTAATTTATTTTTCTCACTTTCCAAAAATAAATCAAACTTATTTTTCTCATTCATCAATTTGTTCTAATTGCAAAACTAGCCCTTGAGGTAATAATAACAAATTTTATTTCCATATTAATTTCTTTTTATTGTTTTCAATTTCAATACATGCAAGAAGGCAATTTATTGTTTTCACTTGTATCAGAGATTGTTTTAGAATTGATAAGTTGCAAATTATATCAATTCTAATTTGAATTTTTTTTTTTTTTTTTTTTTTGGAGTGACTATTTCTTGATGTTATGCAGATATTTTATACGCATTGTTACATCAAATGTTGAGGCTATTTCATGATGTTGTGTAAGTTTTTTAATGCACATGATTACAACAAATATTGATTAGGCTTAGCATCAACTACAAGTCCCATTGACTTTCGAGTTCTTGGTGATTGTGATGCAACTATCCTACCATTTTTCCTATTGTGCTTGCCTCTTCTAAGAGTTTCTAAGAGCAATTGAAGGTCAATTCTACTTTTGCAATACATCTACAACTTATTTAAGATTTTTTTGATGTATAATTGATATATGAGGTATATTTGTGACAAAAAAAAAAATTATAATTGAGGTATTATGGGATGATTATGGAAAAACTTGCTTGGAATATATGAGGAAATCGATTTAAGTTAAAATCAAATAAACTAAAAAATGCAAGTTAGATAATTAATAGCATATTTCATTGAATAATTGATGTACTATATCAATAACTTTGACAACAAACAAAATAAAAATAAAATATTACTCAATATGATTTTATTTTCGGTTTCTTTATTATTGTCATAACAAACAAAATTAAAAAAGTAAAATACAATTCCGAAATAAATTAGAAAATGGAAACAATCCATGTGAAAAAAAGTAAATTACCTTTTTGCATGTATTGAAACTGGAATCAATAAAGAGAAATTAATATGAAAATAAAATTGGTTATTGTTATTTCAAAGACTAATTTTGCAAGTAGAAGAAAATTGATGGATTAAAAAAATAAATAAATTTGACTAATTACAAGACAGTAATGTGTCAAATCAGATGTCAGTACCTATTAAAATATCATATCATTTGATTTTTTTTTTTAATAATTTTTTAGACACCTTATTATTACTCATTTTGTTTTAATGATTCTTAATAATATTATTAAAGGTTTTAAAGAGAATCAATGAATGAAAAAACTTTCATTTTAGCTTTTGACGTGTCGAAAATTATCACATTTTTAAAACTTTTTTAAAAATAATTTTTTTTATTTTCAAAATTCTTAAAAAAAAAAAATGCAAACCCTTTAAAAAATTCAAACTAGCAATCATCTAATGATCAAATGAGACAAATACGTGAGGTGAAAATGGTAAGATGGTATTTTCGAGTGAAAAGTTTAGATTATAATAATGGACAGCTAGGATTTTAAAAATCTAAAAAATAAACTAATTAAAAAAAAAAAAAGTCTTTTGGTAAATAACTAATTTTGCACAAACCCAGAACAAAATCACCAGCAAAATCATCGTTCATCATCAACACAAACCCAGAGGCATAACATACTGATTTTTGTACAAACCCAGAACAAAACCCCCAGCCGTCAACAACAACCCGTTCATGGTCATCAGCAACAGCACCAGCAACTCCCCTAGCCCCCTCTCTCCCCTCGCCGTCAGATCAGCGAGATAGGAAATCAACTTGATCGGCGAGAGAGTCAACTTTTGGGTTTCAAAGAGAACCGGATCGGTGACTTCTGGATTGCTGCTCCGATTATGTATCTCAACAGACTCGACGATTCCACCTCTACTATTCTCCTGTACCGCACCGCACACCATTGATTATCAACTTAATATAGAAATCATTATTATGAGATCTAGATTTATAATTTGAGAGAGGGAGAGAGACTTACAGGCATTTTAACAGGATTGGGCAGCTGTAGAGGGATCTGTGCAACGATGAATTGTATTGTCTGCTACTGGAGGAAGAGGAGATTGCTCACTTCTATTTGCTACTACTTGGATCTACGCCTCTCTCCTATTAATTTCCTACAGTGACCTGTGATGAGAATATTATTCTAGAAGGGCACTTTATAATCCTTAATTGTTTGGTTTGATTTTCTTATGTTTAAGTTTTTTAGTTTAAAATGGATGAATGAGTTGTTTTTATCGTTTTGTCATTTAACGGGCCCAAATTATATTTAAACGACTTTTTTTGTTTTTTTGATGTTTTAAATCACTTAAAAATTATTATTTATAATTTTTAATTAAATACTAAATTACTTAATAATTTTTTAAATATATTTTTTCAAAATAATATATTTTTAAATTTATTTTAATTTTATATTATTCATATATATTTTAAATATAATTAATAAAATATTATAATGATTAAAATATATATTATTTTATAATTTTAATTTTTTTTAATAATAATTTAATTTAAGAGTAATTTGCTTATTTTTATTTAAAAATATAAATTTAATTTACTTTATTATAATAATTTATTTACGTATATATAATTTTTTTAAAAAAAATTCCTATAATAATTAATCATATATTAATAATGAATAAAAATATTATTAATTTATATTAAAAAAATTTTAATATTTATTAAATAATTTATTATAATTATTTGTATTATATTAATTAAAGTTACATAACAATTACTAGTAAAATGATATAAATATCAAATTATTAGTTTTTAAGTAATTTTAATTTTAATAAATAAATAAGATTACTATATATTCAAATGTAAAAATAAAAACATAAAAATAAAAATATATATATCATTCAAATTTCGAGTTTTAACCACCATTTAGTTTTCAGTCTCTAACAGTATTATTCAGTCTTCAAATAAAAAAAAATAAATGACCTCTATATCTAACTTTGTCTAATAAGAATGTTTAGTTAGATTTGAGTTTTTATTTTCTAGATTCGAATATCTAGAACATTTTTTTTTTTTTTTATGTAACATCTTTTTGTTTTTATTTTCTGGATTCTAGCTTTTCAAGTTAAAAATATGAGTTTTAGATCTTTAAGTTGAAGATATGAATTTTAAATCTTCAAGTTGAAGATGATACAGGTACTGGATCTTCAATTTGAAGATCTAGACCTCTTTTTTTTTGCAATTAATTTTTTTAGTATTTATTTTCTAGGTTCTAAATCTGTCCCTCTATTCATGTTGATCCAAAATAAATTTTAAATGGTTTAATGAGGGTATTTTGGTTAAAAATTTAAAAAAATAGAGATATTTTAGATAATTTAACTCATAAAGTGATTGTTTCATCAAGGGTGATAGAGTAATTTAAGTGTCATTAACCATCATCATAAATACCGCTAACCACCATTAAAGACAAAAAAAATGTCTTTTTATGTATTATGTTTTCTTTGATCGTTAGTTTATTGATAATTTCAATTTTTTTTTATAGAGTTTTAAAAATTTTAGGGATAAAAATAGTTGTTTCTAAATAATTTTTAAAACTTGATAATTTTCTATACCTCAGGGACTCAAATGAAGATAAAATCTAAATTTTTTTAAATACATGATATTATATAGTTTACCTTCATAACGTAAATATCTTAAAGATTTAAGTGTGCAGTGTCAAATTCGAAGTAAACAATGATGACTGATGCCCAAATAAAACAAAGTAAAAAAGCAAATAAAATTCTAGGAAGAATGATCACATTTGTTGAAGGCCATGATCTTGTTTAAAAATTTCAGAATTGATCAATTAATTAATTCAATAAAGATAAACTTTTTCATGTATGGTTTACCCTAGAACATCCAAGGAAACGAAGTATTCTTTTAAGTTGCTTTAAATTTAAGAGTTATTTAATATAAACTGTTAATGCCATGTAATTTGGCTTTCGTCCCCTTAGTAAAATATAACTTATAGGTTAGGCATATTAAGAATTATTCACATAATAGTGAAATATGAGTAAGGGTAATTGTGGAATAAAAGGGGTGTAGTTTAAGATATAAAAACTTTAAAATCTTTAATAATGTGTCTTCGTACAAGGAGTGAAAGAAAAATAAGGTAAAATTAAATAATTTTTTAATGTGTGGTCAACAATGAAAAGTGTTGACATTTCTAGTGGATTGACTAATAAAAAACAAAGAAAGATAAAATTGGGAAGTGTAGAAAAAGAAAATTGGAGAGCAAGGGGTGAAATGTTGGGACAACTAAACACTGCTCTGTAAGTGTATTTATTAATGGAGTTTGTATCATTTCTTAGTCTTGTCATCTATTATTTTTTACATTGAAATATCAATTATTAGAAATCTAAAAAAAAAAAAATAGTCAGAATACATATTTTATAAGTTAAAATCAATTATTTTTTATATTGAAATATTACTTAATTATTAAAAATTAAAAAAAAAAAATTGTAATGATCCATATTCTATAAGTTAACAGTGAATTTTCCTTCTAAGGCTGAACTGTATGAAATACTCTTCAATGCCAGTGAAATGCACCTTATCCAACAACGTACTGCCATCTACCATATAATATGATTTCAATAGTCATACATTAAAGATTTGCTCTAATGATGGATGTTAATCAATTAAATATACATAAATCTCTATTTAACAGACATGAGACGCCAATGACAAAATTCTCGATAAGGGAACAGACTGCATAAAAATGTTAATTGTATTTCTTATTTTTGTTGCCATCTAATCAAGTGTTGTTCACAAGAAGTAAATGCTTGAAAATTTGTTTGGTCGTCCTCAAATGGAAGAACCAGCTAAGTCCAATGACATGGACAAAAGTCAGAAGACAGGAGGATAAATTGGCATCGGTAACTTTACAAAGCATGTCAAAATACCTAGCCTACCAAAATCTACATTCTATATAGATACACTGGAGAAAATTCTCTCTGGCTGGACGAACCACACCGTGAGTATTCGTGTTCACTTATAACACATCACACGATTATAAATTATATGATTGGATGAATCGTATACGCCCAAGTCCTGTTGCATGCTACAAGTGTGTCTGCTCTGCTTAAGTGTTTCTCCTATAATTAAGATAGATAGATCAAGCATAAAGAACTTCACATGGGCACATTTACAACCATCTTCTGAAGCTTCATGTCTGACCAAGGAAAAAATGTGCAACTCCTAGAGCCTGACAGGCAATCCATAGTTGTGGAACGTCCTGATTGTTCCGTCGAATCCAGCTGTCACAATCACAAGACCCCATGCTTCGGATACAGACGTGAAGTCGTGGAGATTGCCCTCACATTGTTGCTGACAATGTTCATCTTCTGTGATTGATATGTCCCACAGAGGAAGTTTTTCCTCAGGCCATGTCGCGGAGCCTCTGCAGCGGCCGTCCATGGAGAACCAACTACCAATAGAAAAACGGTCTGAATCTCTGTTCCAAGAAGCACTCTCTAGGTTGTCTCGTCTTTGTGAACAATCATGGAGACTTCCACTGAACAAACCCTTATGTTCTGCTCCCATGCCTGACCACTGGACTGCAACAGACACACCTTCAGAAAAGAAATGCTCACAAGATCGGACAGATCTAGGATGTTTCGATGATGGGAAGCACAAGTCATCGTAGTTCCAGATATAAACACGACAATCCTCTCCGACTGAGATTATGTGCTTCCCAGTTGCGGTAAAAGAAGCCGACATCTGACCTCCTGACTTTGGAAGACCTGTAATATTAAATAATTACTTTGCAAGAAGATAGCACCACATCGATTGAATAACAAACAATATTAAAGAACCAAAAACAGATGCATAGGGGGCAATTGCTACAATTTAAGCTTGAACTGCAGATTACAGCTTGTAATAAAATCAAAAGCTTGCAAAATGTGTCTAAATTCACAGTATGTGTAAAATGCTTGTCACTAAAAAAGTGCATATACTAGAAAACCACGAATGACAGCTCCATTCATAAATATAGATGCTAACCATACACAAGCCATGAGTACAGCTGTAAAAGTTGATTGGAAAGCATGAGCAATTATCTACTTAATGTTCGTAATTTAGACAAGCTGATTCCTCTTTTTTCTTAAAATCATCAATGCATTTGATACAACGTACAAGTGTATGTACATAAGGTGCATATTATAAAAGCTAATTTGAATAGTTTAGTTGATAAACATGGGTATGTGCAGCGTTTGAAGATAAACATGGTTAAGACAATCAAAGAAGCTTATGGTAGTACATATGAAAGTGAAACGAATTTTTAAATAATAACAATGCACAAGACTCATTAATACGGTTGTATTGAGCACAGTCTAGCACTCAAAACTGAACATTTACAGTTGTTTTAAGTCTGATAAAAGGAGCTTTCAAAAAGAAAAAGCCCAATAAAAATACAATTGGCTATCATCTATAACTTCTTTAAATGAAAGAACGGAGAAAAAGCACCTGCATGTAATTAAAAAAGTAAGGGAGAATACAATTTTTATTTGATTCAGAAAATGACGTAAAGAAAAAGGGGAACTCGCATCCAGCCAAAATATGACTACAGGATGCAGCCAGACAAATGGTCACCAAACGTTCAAGCTGGATGCTACTGTTCTTTAAATTGTATTCAGTGATCACATGTGGATGGTTACATGTAAAATAATGAGAAGTATGACTTGGTTGAAATGCAAATCAAAGTCGAATCATTTTAAGAAGGCATACCTTTAAATTTATGGATGACATCGATCCCTTCAAGTATTCGAAGTTTGGAATCTTCTGAAGTTATCATGACTCTTTGAGGTTTTTCCAGTGAAAACTGCATTGTCAGATACAAAGGGATGTTAATAATGAAGACGATCACATTTAACGTAATATTAATAATATTTACAGAGCATCAAGTGCCAGACCTGAATCCCAGTAATCTTGTTGCCGGAGCTTCTCTTTCTATCTGGAAAATGTATTTCTGCTGCCAACTGGAGTTCATTGCCTGTATATGACAAAAAAGTCAATTTGAAAATTGCTCCAGTATAAGGACACACTCAAATTCACCATATGAACAATAATTTTCTCGTAAACCTGGAAGAAGATTAGAATTCTACCTGATGAATCATAGAAGCGGCAAGTTCCTGTAATAGAACCAACTATGAAACCCTGCTTGAATTAGAGAACACAATAATTAACATTGTGAAGCCATGAACTTGTACACTTTCAACACACAACAATCCTAGAAACGAAAGCATGTACAGTTTAAATTTAAGGAGAGATCATGTAAGATTTATACCTGTCCATCTGGTTGGTAACATACTGCAGATATTACATCCCGCATATCAGCCCAATCAATAACTCGGTTCTGAGGCACTTTCCAAATTCTGACTTTTCCATCTATGGAGCCACTGATGAAGTAGTTGTCATCAATGGGATTGAACTGAACACATGTTACTGTTTCCATGCAAAGACAAGACAATTAAATTTTGCACCATACAGTATGGAAAGATAAACACAATGTGATTAAATTTATGAATGAATAACAAAACGCAGAAATAAAAAGGATGCATTACCATAATTACTATGCTGGAAAATGTTTAGACATTGATCGCAACCCACTTGCCACAAACGGACAGTTTGATCCATTGAACATGAGAGAAGACACTGCAACCAGAAGGACCAATTTAGCCTTTTTGTCAACAGAGAACCCAATTGAACACAGATGATAAATTTAGACAGAGTGACTCACATTAGAATTGGACCAAGCCAGGTCTAAAACATCACTAGCATGACCATAAAATTCTTGCAGTGGTGACTCTTCAATCTGAAGAACTTCATCAGGAATGACAACTGGTGCAAGGTTAGACTTTTTTTTACCAAACTTTCCTCCTTTGACGGTGTTATTCAAATTGCCACCAACTTCAACGAAAGATTTACGAGAGGAGTCCACTGATGTAACACGCCAGATGCGTACAACCCCATCCTCACCCCCACTTGCTAAAAACTGACCATCCGGGCTGAACTTCATTGTCCAAATGTAGCCCTTGTGAGCTTGAATTTCTTGTCCCATATAAAGAGCTGTCAACTCCATGCAACTCTTGTTTTTCACCTTTACCTTCATTCTATTCGTTTTCGGTTTTTCAGGATTATCTGGTGTTTTCTCCTCTGATACACATGTATCCGCCCTTTTCTTCGTCAAACTTAGAATTCGTTTCCACCATTTCTTCACCCTCATCTTACTAAAATCGTTGCCTTCTTCCGAATGAGACCAGTTTCGATCACATTCATCAAGTCCAGTGCTCTCATACATCTGATCCTGCTCAAATTTATCAACCAAACAATTGGCCTCACAATGCATTTCTCTTTCACTACCTACAACATTCTCCTCTGCTTCTTCACAGCTCGAAACAGCTCCACTACTACATTCTAAAACCCTGTCCATCTCTGATGAGTTAGGAGGAGCAAACTCAACAAGTCCCATTTTACACAAAAAACTTTTTCGTCTTTCCTTAACACTTCGAGGCTCATTCAACCAGAGTTGATAATCTAATAATCTCCCACCACCACACCCCAATTCTTCAACTGATTCATCAGCTGAGAAACAATCAGTAGAGTCAAAGAACACATCATCTACGCCCTCATCAGACCTCAGCATGTCTTGTACTTAAAACCCAATATTCCACATCAAAAACCCACTTGCTATAATAATAAAGCACTTGCTCTAATACAACCAAACAAAGTATATATATATAACCCACCAAAGCCTCAATTCATGGACCGAGTTTTTATCTCTAATTTTGAATTAAAAAAAAAAAATGATAATAATATCCAACTCAACACAAACAAGGGCAAGTACGAGGAACCAACTTGTAACCCAAAAGAGACCAATGACAACTTGACAACAACCCTCTTCTTAGCATGTTCCAAACTTCCAACAGAGAGATATGTAATGCAATAATAAAATGAAAGAAACGGGGATCAAAGCTTCAAGGTTCTTAGGACTAGTAGTGGTACCTTGGTTTCAATGCAAAGCAAGCAAAAACAACCACCGACCCTCCCACAATGAAGGTCAAAATATTGACACCTTTGAGCACATTTAAACTCAACTTCAAGTGCTCTGTATTGACCCAAAAGATATAGCGAAATTGGCGGTGCAAGAAAAGTTAAAAATGGACCCACCCAAATTTTAAAAAACTATGTCTTGTGTCACAAATGGCAGCTATATGTAGAGAAGAGGCCTCTCTCTCGAGATCTGGGTAGCAACAAACAAAGAAGAAACACAAACGGCGCGGCCCGGCACACAAGAAGCTAGTGTTGGGCTTTCTCTCCAACTACTCTATGCTATATCCTATGATCTGTGCAACAAAAGTAGAACAACCCATCATTTATTTATATCATTATAATCATTATAAAAATATTGGAACCCAAACATGAGAATTCAGCTACATTGGTGTTATAGATTATAAACCAAATAACAAAGACTAAAAAAACATTTAGAAACCTCTGTACAGTTAGGTTCAGGAGAGACTTGAATTTTGAGCTCTTCTGAACTTTTTTTTTTTCTTTTTTTATTTGTAATGAGCTCTTCTTTTTTGAGAGTTTCTAAAAAGTGCATTTAATGGGGACTAATTACACCTACGATAATTCTCTCAAAAAAAAATTACACCTACAATAACAATAATAATAAAAGAAGGAAGAAGAAAGAAAACCAACCATACATATTACAGGCTGTGAGGTAGCCACCACAACTAGAAGACCTAGAGAGGGTTGGTTTGCATCGTTTTTTAAAACAAGAATTATTATCTCTTTAGATGAAACCATTCTTGGGTTTTGTGTATGCTTTGTGTTGTGCCCATTAATGAACCCTAGCCAAGTTAGCTATGTTTTGTTGTTTAGTGGTTTTTAGAAAACAAAAATCCGGGTCTTTGGGCTCATGTTATCAAATGCTCCAAAAAGAGAGAGAGAGAGACAGTCACTCTAAAAAAGCTTTGTTTTCTGGGTTGCTGAAGATTTTATATATAAGCTGAAAACAGAGCATCGTATTATCTCATTCAACAGGGCAAAGCAAAAGCGGTCTCTCTCCAGATCTTTCGTTTCTTGCAGAGTCTCTTTCTTGCTCTGTAAACAACCCCCTTTTTGCAGAGAAAAGGAAAGATTTCGTTTGATTTCGAATGGACGTATACGTATACGTGCATGTACATGTAGTAATGTACGAATCATCATCATCATCATCATCATCAGTCTTCAGATCTCAGCACCAGCTGATATCATCAACATCTCATTTTTTATGAAATGTTATTGTAGGGACCTTGTTGACACCAAGCAGAGAAGAGATACGGATTTGTACGGACGGTGTTGACACTTTGAAGTAAAAAAAAAAAAATCCAGTAAAATATGAAAGAGAGGTGTGATTAGATGTGACTTGGTCCATTGTATTATGATGGGGTGGAGTCAACTTTCAAAACATTGTGTCTCTCGGTGGGTTTGTGACTTTGTAGTAGTTGTGGCCACTCGTTTTCTACCGTTGATATTGACACTACCATAATGATATGATGATGATGATTTGGTAGGTGTTGTGGGGTCCCAATTAAAGTGTGCTCCCATTGTTTGTATCCTTGTGCGCACAGAGAGAAAGTAGATTAGATTATCTAAAAAAAAAAGAGAGAGAGAGAAAGTAGAATGCCTTATCATTTTTTTTTTTTTTTTTAAATAAGAATAGTTTTGTCTTGTTACTTGATAAAATACATTATACAACAGGTCATGATTTTTAAATAATTTAAAAATAATAATAATAATAATTGAACAAAAGCTAGGGCCCTTGTAAAATATTCAAAATATTTAAGATCTAATTTTTGTTAACCTTTCGGCCTCCAAAAATAAAAGTTTGGGTCAAAACTTCCATAAATATACAAAAAAACATAAGGTGATATTATAAGGAAAATAGATAGAATATTATATATGGAAAATAACAGAAAGGTGTAAAGTGCTGACTAATGGAATTAATTTTATCCTGATTTTTCTGTTAGAGAAAATTGACACTTTCTACTCACATAAAATGCTCGGTACGACAATGTTGGCCTAAAGTGTAGAAAGTCACAAGGATATAGACCATTCAATGTGTTGTTTTGTCTAGCAATTGAATGTGATCTTCTCTTTATATTCACGCATATACTTTTTCTATAACTTATAGTAATACTTTTATAATATTCCAAATATTAAAAAACATATATAAGAATAAAATATGTATGATGTTCACATTCAAATAATGCAACTACTGTGTATTATTTTTTCATCTTGTGTGAGCCGTCCTCTCATTATTGTGTGAGTTGATCTCTCTCGTATGAAAACTGCTTTTCAAGTTGTGTCATCAGTGTCTCATCATGCATGGTTTTGATAATTCTCTCGATAAGTTTTAGTCATAAAAATAAAAAACCTAAAAACAAAAGCTAAAAAAAAAAAAATGGGTATGAAGCTTTTTCTGGCATGGTATCTGTTCTCCACATCCAAGGGATTATGGTCCGCACGTGCGCCAGTTGGGCGTGTGAGATCCAAAATCAACACTTTTCATGTCTATCAGCTATATGATATGGGTTTCTTCTAATATAAGTTATTAATATTTAAATTAACATTTTTGTTAGAATGATGACTTGAATTATTTACCAAAGTAAGGGGTTGTTTGTTTTTGGCACTTAACACTTAATGGGTCTGAATTAGATCAATTAAGATATTTTTGTTTATTTTATTAAGTGGTCAAACCACTTAAAACAACCCAAAAATCACTTAAAAAAAAAAAGTAATATTTTCTGACTTTTCACTTAATACAAAATCACTGAATGATTTTATAAATATATTATTCCAAGTTTATCCATCCCAAAATAATATATTTCCAAGTTTGTCCTAGTTTTACATTATACAAATTTCTTTTAATGCTTTAACAAGCAACATTGAAAAATAGAAACCTTAAACATCTTAACATCAAATTTTCTTATAGTTGGATTACTATATTTCTTCAATTTAATTTCGGTAAGAATTTTTATTAATTTTCTTTATTAATCTACTTGTGGAGTAGCCTATATTGTGTTTATTTGTTAAAGTTTCACTATGTTGTTGGTGTTTTTGGTTTATGTATATTGATGAGAATTTGTTTGTGTATATCGAATTTGTTTTTGTATAACATAACCTTAAAGTTTCTCCTCTTATTTATTCTTTTGGTTTTTTTATCTCAAAGTTTTTATCGAATCTGTTATCGATGTATAACAAAACCTCAAAGTTTTTTGATCTCAAATATTCTATCAACTGTTATTTGTTAAAGCTTCACTGTGTTGTTGGTGTTTTTCATCGAGTATTTATGTTTTTGTGGGGATATAAAGTCAGTTTTGTGAGCTACTATCAAAGTATTTGCTCTTCACAGTATTTTTATTGTCTGATTCTGTTTTGTGGGGTGTAAAATTTTGAAACCCAAATGCTATATACAGTTTGAGATCTCATATATACCTGTCTTTGCTATGCACAGTACTTTCATTGTCTGTTTTTGTTTTTGTGGGGTATAAAATTTTGAAACCCAAGTGCTATATGCAGTCTGAGATCAAGTGTTCATGCAACAATTCAGAGACCAAATTGCAAATCAACTTGTTTAAATATTTGATTGTTCTTATTTAATTATAGTAGAAAATATATATTACTTTATAATTTTAATTTTTGTTGTAATAGTAATTAAATTTAAGACCATTTTGTTTATTTTTATTTGAATATATAAATTTAATTGACTCTACTATAATTAATTTTATTTTAATTATGACTAAAAATATTATATATAAGTTACAATTTCAACTTCTATTGTAATAATAATGCAATTTATAACTATTTTGTTTATTTTTATTTTAATATATAAATTTAATTGACTCTACTACAATAATTAATTTTATTTTAATTATGAATAAAAACATTATATATATAAGTGTTGTAATACTTGTTAAATAATTTATTGTAGTTGTTTATATCATATTAAATAAAGTTACTTTACAACTAATAGTAAAAGGATATAAATGTCAAATTACTAGTATTCAGACAATTTTAACTTTAAAAAACAAACAAGATTATTATACATTCAGAGGTAAAGAAAAAAAAAAACAAACACGTCAATCAGATTTCAGATTTCAGTCACTATTCAGTCTTCAGTCTTCAGCAACACTGTTCAGTCTTCAGATAAAAAAACAAACGACCCCTAAGTGAAATAAAGATAATAAAAATTTTTATATAAATACTTTGAATAGTTGAAATTTTATA
The DNA here is from genome assembly GCA_022984855.1 of Dimocarpus longan. NCBI lineage: Eukaryota > Viridiplantae > Streptophyta > Magnoliopsida > Sapindales > Sapindaceae > Dimocarpus > Dimocarpus longan. Next base: position 19,851,980 of record CM041019.1, on the reverse strand, counting down.
TTTGAAAAAAAAAATCATCAACATATGTATTAAAAAAAACTAATACTAAACTTTTTTAAATTTTTATTAAAATGATGTGGTAAACTAATTTATAACATTTACCTTAATTACGGAGGATAAATCGATGATGTGGTGGTTATAAATATCTTATTACATTATTTGGATAATTAATTCGAATTAACATCATAAAAACTCTTGAAAAACTGTTTATTTCTTAATCTAAGCATGCAGTTTGTACAATTGATTAACCTAGGTATTTTTAAGGGGCATCACTTATGGTGGTAAACATAACACATGAATAAATTATAAAAATGATATTATTGATAGTATTCTGATTACTTTTGTAAACTGATATTTGAACTTGTTTTTTGGTTTGTTCAACATTGCTATCTCAAGCTTAGTGCCAGGGAACTTGAAGAGAAATGGATAATTACAATGCTCATACCATTTTCTAATGCCCAATTTCAACGCATCATTACCAAAACCTCTATTCTTTAATTTTTTTTTTCTATGGCTGGCACTGTAATCCATCGAGACCAAACAAGATTTAACTCTAGGACACGGTCAGAAGAGTAACTACCATACAGGGAGGGCACATCTCACACATAGAGGGGGTGTGTGTGGAGGGATGTGGGAGTGGGCTCACACAAAGCAGGGGTAACCCACACATTTTATCGATGGGAGGAGGCCTGTGCGGGGTGTAGAACCCATGCACTATTGCACAGGATGCAGTGCTTGCCCAGTTACCTCTATCCTTTAAAATTGAAGGAAGACTTTTTAATAAAAATAATTTGACAAACTATATGCCAAACTGAAAGGATTGAAAACATGGGTTTTGTTTGTGTCCAGCCAAATAGACCATTTTCTTTCAATCATATGTGCCATTTCACAGTTGCTTTCGTGTTTATTTCCTTGTTTTTTTCCTCAGCAAACAAACAAACAAAAATGACAGGGAGAAACTGATATATCATCACAGCTTGAATTCATAAGTGCTAAATGCCGACTTAAAACTGTTAGACAAATTTAAAGCCAAAACTGAAAATTGCTTCAAATCTAAAAGCATGACGTATTAGATAAGGAGTAGAAAACTGACCTCAGATTCATATATTCGAAAAAGTTTTGGCTTCTGGGTGGTTGCAACTTGCACGTATCCGAAAATTTAGCCTAAGGACTTGTGCCCAATGAATCTGTCTCAGCAGAGGCAAGAAAGGTTAGAAATGAAGAGCAAATCTGCAACATTTTAATGCTTTTGACACCTATATATATATATATATGAATATAAGAGAGAGAGATACAGAGAGAGAGCATATGATAGAGGCATGTTTGGTATTTGAAAAATGATGAAAAAGTTGATACAATATAAAAGAATAGTGCAAGTAAGAACTTTTGAAGATGACACATAAGGCAAATTAACCACCAAAGCACTTATTGGTCCCCTACTTGTTAGGGGCATATCTCCACTCGATCTTCTCTCGATTTCCTCTCATTTAAACCCAAAAGTTGCACGCTTTTTTTGTTAAAAAATAATAATAATAAATAATAATAATAATCCCCACCCACTCTACTTGCCATCTATTCTGCCATTTTCAACTCTCCTTGCCTTAATTAAAAGGTTAAACCTCACCTTTCAGTGCTTGTAATAAGGAGGTCGTGAGTAAAAGTAATTTGCGTAAAAGCATTTTTTAAAAAATTGGCTTTTTTGTTTTACACTATGTTGATTTTCGGCACATAAAAGAACAAATATTGTGAATACAAATTTATTTCAGCTGGGGAGATGTTATAATTATGAAAGAGATTTTATTTTTTAATTTTTTTAAATTCAAATCTCACTCATGTCAAATATTTAAGAGTCATGTTTAAGACCCAAAGCATTCAAGGATTCTCATGTTTAATTCACATTGATTTTTTTTTTTTTATGTTGTTTAATTAAAATAATAAAATATACTGCTTTTATCTGTTTAAAAAGGTTTTTTTTTTTTTTTTTTTAGGATGTCATGTTTAAAAACGTTTCTAAAAATACAAAATTTACTTCTTTCCAATATGCTTGCCCTAATTTAAATATTAAATCGCTTCTTTCTTTGAGTTGGTCTTGCAAATGCTTTTTTACAATGTCCTTGGTGATTTGTGTGAAAACACTAAAAAAAAATGATACATTGGTTTCTCATACACAAAAAGAATACATTTTGCGGATGCAAATTATTCTAGTTTGTGACCTTATTACATATAAGAAGTAAATACACAAAACCCCCATAAGATAAAACTTAATGCGGGCGGATTAATTTTTAGGTTTTTGTAACACCATGCCCTCATGTTGCCTATGAATCTTAAACGCTGTTAGGAGCTAGAAGGGTAAATTCATAACTTCGCTTCGACTATTTGACATGCAGAGAAAATCTTTGACACGTCAAATCACATTAAATATGAGGTTGATATTTTGATTTAAAAGTTAAATAGAAAAAGCAAATGAAGAGCCACGAACACGTCCATTCCGTTAGTTGGTCACCCTCTTCATCTCTTTCATTCTCTCTTTCTCTCAAACTTTCTATGTTGAAACCCCCATCCAACTTGAAATCAAACAAAACATGAACTTGTTAGTTGAAATCAAATAAAAACCAAACATAAACATCTTCTTTGACACATATAAGCTGTTTTTGTTTTCATTTTAGTGTTCAAACTAGGGAAGATGAAATAGTGCTTGCTAGTCAACCATGGTGAAGGGTAAGTGATAGTTTTTGTGTTCATTTTTATGTAACTGATGATGTTGTATGTGTGTTTGATGTTGTGTTAGAAATTAAAAATATTTCTAGAACTGTTATTGCTTTTTACATGAATAAAATATTAGGGTTTGGATGGTTTGACTTTGATGACCTAAAACTAATTTTTTAAAATTACAAAATTTATCCAAGGCATTTCTTAATCTTCAAGGTCTTGATGGGCTCTCTTGAGCTCAAAATTAAATCAAATTTAATTATCAAGAACATTCATCCAATGGATCGGGTCATAAAGCTCTGTTTCTTGATTTTCAGAAAAATCTAAATCTAATATTATGATTTGACAATGGAAAAATAAACACCACAAACGACTTACAAATTTAATCAAATTAAATTAGCTAAAGAACTATACAATTAATATTCAATTCGTGTAAATCTCATTCATCAACATGAATAAATAAAATATATGTATATCAACAAATAATTAGTGTCTACTCTATGTATATCAACAAATAATTAATGTCTACTCTATGATATACAAAGAATCATAATCAAAGGAAATCACTAATTATTGAATTAATCATTAACTAGCAAAACTGTGGCTTTGATATCAATTGAAAGGAAAATTTTGAATTTTAAATTAATGCATAAACGTGGATTTTAATTTTAATTTTTTTTAAAGAAATACTTGTCAATCAATACTAATAATAATAATTCAATAACTAAATTAATGAAATCAAATCTTACATTACATGTGTGATTGTGGTCTATAAGGAATGAGTGGTATTCTTTGCAAACATGACATGACATGTGTTAGCAAACTTAGAGTTGATGTTGAGTCATACGTTGATGATTCATTGAAGAAGGCGGCATACTTGAAGACCTACTCTCATGTTCTCCATGCCATTCCAGATAGGGCATCATAGCCAGCAGTTAAGTTTGTAACATTGTTGCCACCAATGAACATCAAAAGCAAAAGAAGGCCCAAAAAACATAGAAAAAGAGGACCTATTGAATGAACCATCACGAATACAAATATTAGTGGGTGTTAAATGTAATATGTGTCAAAAGGTTAGGCATAACAAAAAGACATGCAAACAAAAGGATAATGGAACTGGAAAAAGGAAACAAAATCAGGTTTGAAATTTACCATCTAAAGCCTTATATCAATTCATTTTTTTTTTTTACAAACTTATTCATTTACATTATCATTAAAACAAGCATCAACTTTATCTACTACACCTTCTACTTATGCACCTTCAACCAGCAGAATGACTCAAATAGAACAGAACAAAATTAGGTATAAAATTTACTGCCTCATATCAATTCGTTTTTATTTATTAACTTATTAATTTACTTTATGATTATAAACATCTGTTATGGGTATTTTCTAGGCCACCTAAAAAGGGCTGGTAAAAGCCTAAAGAACCAGTGGACTGATTCAATAGACCGGCCCAACAGACAGGGATCCAGCAGATAAAGGCCTAGCTTGCCAGTATCCAACTCGTAGAAGCTCAACTCCTAGCTGATAAGACAACCAGTTCGCCGGAAGGAGCTTTTAGTATATCAGATGAACAGCTCGTATAGACCAGACCTCAACTCGCATAGAGGAGCTCTCTCATAGATCGCTGCTCAGTCAGGGTCAGAACTACTCAGCACCTAGCGTATTGTACACGCTAATCCTTCCAAAAGCAACAACATGATTTAAGAAAAATCTCATCTAACCAGTATGAGTTTAACGTCTAAATCATGTTTTGACAAAGTTGACATGACAAATGATAGTCTCAAAAATGTAACTCATTATTTTACTTTTGTCTTATTGTAACATTACTGTAGCCTTTTCATCTATAAATAGATACAGAAATCCATTGTAAAAAAAGAGAAACACTTAGTAGAGATACTGTCATCTTATCAAAATAACTTATGAACAGTCGTGGACGTAGACCTTTCTTTGGGTCGAACCACGTAAAAACCTGATCGCAATAGTGCTTCTTCCTCTTTCCTTACTTCTTTTTCTTCATTCTTTATCCACGCTCGCAGTTTAGGCTTCAAAGAACCTGATCGGTTAAATCCAGACGTCGATATTTTGACGCTAGAGGAAAGGCCCAAACTGCAGCTTCTTTTTTCAGTTTTTCTACAGCCATGACAAGAGGAAAAACTACTAAAAGCTCGACATAATGGCTGCTGGTCAACCAGAGCAGCAGATGTTTTCCCCTACAAATGGCGCTGTTAGAGATGAGCCACCACTATCCCTCGCTAACCAACTCCTACCGACTTTGCAGTTGGGAGGTTACAGGTGTGGCGCCAATGACAGGAGACGCTAGGGAGCACGATGCAGCAGCTCGCAAATGCGGTTAGGGCGCTGGCACAGATCTAAACACAAAACCTGCCCAGACCTGATGCTACAGCTCCCAAAACTTGCCAACAGTAATTAGAACAAGTCTCAACTAATGAAAGACCCATCAGAGAGGAGCTACGACTCGCTGGTTTAACTCGCTCCTTTAATACTCATTCAAGAGTTGAAGGTCACCGAGCTCCTGAAGAGGAAGAGATAGGCTATCAATATGCGGATTCACACCAAGATTACAGCTCACAAAGGTCTACTCAAGGATACATATCAAACCCTCACCTCCAAGGTCATGAGCTCAAAAGAGCGCACAAGTCTCGGGATCCAAGGGTCGAAGAGCTCCTCAAAAGGGTACACTAGTTAGAATCGCGATCAGGAGCTCATGAGCAAAGGGATCAATACGATGGAATGACTGCATTCACCTTGGATATCAAGCTCAAGCTATTTCCCCCAAGGTTCAAGGACCCAATATCCCTCAATACAATGGGGATAGTGACCTTTATGACCATCTGGACGCATTTAATATTCAATGGACCTGCAGACCACTAGGTCACTGATCAAGTGTCACGTCTTCCTAACAATATTTGGAGACATTCTGCGGACTTGGTTCAAAAATCTCCCAACTAGTAGCATAGGCAGCTAGGAAGAATTCCAAAAAAAAATTCACCAGTCAATACAAAGCTCTGGAGAAATAGCTCACCCCATCATGCCATTTTGCAACAGTCTTCCAGCGACGAAATGAATCCTTGAAAGACTATATTACCAGATTCAAATGCGAGGTCAACAGGGTAGAAAACCTTTCAGACGAAACCATTCTGGCAGCAATCTCAACGGGACTCCACAAATATAGGAAGCTCTATGAAAGCATTTACAAGTCCCCAGTTAAGGACCTGAGCGAGTTCCATGAGCGAGCTGTCAAAGAAATCAGATGAAATGAGGCGTTCAGCTCAAAGTAGCCCAACTTAGAGGAGGAAGTCAGCAGTTCTAACCAATCGAAGCGAATGAATGACTACTCAAATTATCAGGTCGCTAAGAAAGCCAGAAAAGAGCCCATACATGAGTGAGCTCAGCGTCAAGGCTACAACACCCTGTCAGATACACAAGGTAAGATCTTTGTAACGAAAAAAGACAGGAAAGACTTTGGGAAGCCTAACCCAATAAAAACTTTCATTCTCTTCAAAAGTAAGAGTAAATTCTGTGCTTATCACAATGAGGTTGGATACAACACCTCAGATTGTAGGGATTTGAGAAATGTCATCGAAAACCTCATCCAGCAAAGTCACTTAAATGACTACGTTGTGCGACTAGCCAACTAGCGACCTTAATAACCTCAACAGTCAGCACAACAACAGTCTCAACAAGCTCCCAAACGAGAATATGAACCCACTGTAAGAACTATCTTCACCATATATAGTGGGTTTCACCTCACAAGTATGTCCCATACTTGGTAATTTTATGAGCATGTATTAAGCTTAATTAATTAAATATCAATAAAGTTACAGAAATAAATTATATTGTTGTGTTATGTTTGTTTATTAACCTTTATTGAATGATAAGAGTTAAGTAACCTTTCCGCCAAGTATAAGATCTAAAACGTTAGCTGAGGTCCATCCATGTTGGCCTACGTGCCATCTGTGCAACCTACTAGGACATATAAGATCTAAAACGTTAACTAGGGTCCATTAGCTTACGAGCTATTCTGTGTGACCTACTATGACGTATACTTTGGTCAATAAGTGCCTCCCCAATTAAACGTTGTTAGCTAAGGTTCATCTATGTTGGCCTACGTGTCATCTGTACGACCTACCTGGACAGCCTGGCAAAGCTTATACTGTACATGCTCGGATCTCTACCCTTTGAGCGCAGTCTACTGTATATGCTCGAGTCTCTATCCTTAAAGCACAGCTAGCTGTACATGCTCGGGTTTTGACCCTTTGAGCACAGTCTGCTAGGATTCTAACCCTTTGTATGCGACCTACCTAAACAGCAAGCATGCAAGTGAAGGCTCCGACCTCAAAAAATCTCTCATCCCGAGCTCGCATCAGGTATTATTACCTCTTATTTATGCATAAAAAACTTTTTCAGTCCACAAGAAACTCAAGGACTTTATAGAACAAAAGCATAAAACAACATTGAAGCAAGCAAGCAGATGTCAAGTAAGCCTCACGACGAAGAGAATCAGGCAACCTGCTCCCCAAGCTTCTCCACCTCAACTTGTTTCCTGGCCTTGGTGACCTGCACCTCAGCCTCATTTTTTACCATAGCAATCTCGCTCTCAGCTACTGAATCTTATTACACGACCCTTCTCCAGCTCGCTTCCTACTCTAATCTAATTCCTTTTCGCTCTCAAAGAGCTTGAGCTTAAAGTCTGACCTTGCAGCTGCGTGAATGCCTCTCTTCACAAGTTAGGATGATAAGACAATTTGAAGAGGCAGCACGACAAGTCCAAACACGACGGCTTTTACCAACTAGTTTCCAGCTCCCAGTCCACAGAGCATACTAGAAGTTGGGGGGGCTAATGTTATGGGTATATTTTGAGCCACCCAAAAAGGGCTCGTAAAAGCCCAAAGAACCAATGGACTGATTCAATAGATCGGCCCAACAAACAGGGGCTCAGCAGATAAAGGCCTACCTTGCCAGCATCCAACTCACAGAAGCTCAGCTCCTAGTTGATAAGACGACCAACTCGCTGGAAGGAGCTTTTAGTATATTAGATGAGCAGCTCGCATAGACCAGACCTCAGCTAGCATAAAGGAGCTCTCCCCCAGGTCGCTGCTCAGTCAAAGTCAGAACTACTTAGCACCTAGATCCAGCTCATCCAGAGCAGAACCAGCTCATGGCATGGCGTATCGTACATGCTAATTCTTTCAGAAGCAACAATATGATTTAAGAAAAATCTCACCTAATCAGTATGGGTTTAATATCTAAACCATACTTTAACAGAGTTAACTTGACAAATGACAGTCTTGAAAATGTAATTCATCATTTTACTTTTGTCTTATTGTAATATTAATGTAGTCTCTTCATCTATAAATAGATGTAAAAATCCATTATAAAAAGTGAGAAACACTTAGTAGAGATACTGTCATTCTGCCGAAATAGCTAGTGAACAGTCGTGGATGTAGGTTTTTCTTTGAGCCGAACCACGTAAAAACCTGATCACAACAGTGTTTTTTCCTCTTCTTTTACTTCTTTTTCTTCATTCTTTATCCAGTTTGGGCTTTAAAGAATTTGATTGGTTAAATCCAGACGTCGACAACATCAACTTTATCAGTTGCACCTGCTACATCTACACCTTCGACCACCAGAATAACTCGTTCTAGAATAGGTTTTCAAGTATTGAACAATAGTTTTTAAATTTCACTACATGTCATTATTAATATACTTTCTAATTCTTTTTTTTTTTTTATGTTGTCATAGGTATCGACTTCATTCACTACACCTTCAATAAGTAAACCATCCACTTCATCTGTAAAACCAGCATCACAATAACCCAATTGACAAGAACCCACAAGGGTGAGTGTATTTTATGTTGTTGGACTGTTGTCTCTTAATGATATGGGGTTATTCACTTTATTGTTATCTGTAATTCATAGATCCTCCAGTTTGGGCAAGAGCACACAACTCAAGCCTCCTAAAATGCATCTAGGATTCATTTTTAGCTCAGATTCGTTTTCGATTATGACTGTGATATGGTCAAATGGCATGGACTTTGTTTTTTTTTTTTTTTTGGTGAATCATACACATTGACAGTGATATGGTCGATGCTTTTGTTTATCCATGGACTTTTTTTTCTTTTTTTTTTTTTTTGCTTCATGCACCATTGGAGTGATATATGGTGCATGCTCTTAATAGTGATATATGGTCCATGCTTTTGTTTATCCATGGACCTTTTTTTTTTTTTTCCCTTCATGCACTGTTAGAGTGCTAAATATGATACATGCTTTTGACAGTGATATATGGTGCATACATCACTTTTGTCATGCTTTTGATAAGTTGTTTTTGTCAATTATTGCACACAGTTTCCATGTGTTATGTCATGGCGTGTACACAGACTTGTTTAAGTATTTACTCATTATGCACATTTTATATATTCTGTTATGTCAATTTATCAAGCTTAATCAATTCAATTTATGATTGATTTCAATTTCATTTCAGCATTATAAGAATAGTTTCATATTCTGCTACACTTAACTTTTACCAATGACATCTACAAACATAGTTACAAAACTAAAAATAAGAGTAATAACGTGGATGACTTTGTGGTTGTTTAGTTGTACTTCTATTTTCTCTAATTTCCTTTCAATATGGTTAGTCGAGTATAGTCACTGTTGTTCAAACTAAATATAAACATGGTTATCCTTCACATTTTGCATCTCATTTATTGATTAATCAACTCGTGTCTTCACTAGAAATTTTTCATCATTGTGTGAAACGAGTAGTAATTACATTTTCAATTTTCGCAGCTATTTGGATTCTTTTACGATTTCGAAATTTTCACCATTGCCTTTCTTCCTCATAAATGTCTTCTATTCTTGAATTTGATGATACATCCATTCACCCAACTACTACTACCATAGAATACATTCATCACTTTTGTAATGATTTAACACTAGAAATTTGTGAAATTGATGAATGAAAGAAGAAGATAACTGGAATTAGAGAAAATAAGTAATATTGAAGTGAATGATGACTGAACGAAAGAAAAAAAAAGATGGACCGGTTGTCTTTATTAGGCATCAAGCCCTTACATAACCTAACCAAAATCTAGTGGTTGGCCATTCAGCGGCTAGACTAAACGGTCAAAATTTTTTTTTCTCATTTCCTTTTTTTTTTTTTTTTTAATACAGGTAATTAATTGTATGCACAAGGGCAAAATGGATATAAAAAATTTATCAACTTCCCAGTACCCGCTAAAAAAAGTGGCAACCAAACAGCCCCTTTTTTTAATTACTATTTTTGGGCCTTTTTCACGAGTAAATCAGTCAAACCAATTAAAAATTATAATAAAACTGATTGCATGTGGTTGTAAAAACTACTTTTTCAGAAGGGGGTAAAACTTATTTGATTGGTGAGATGTTATCATTACATAAGAGGCACTTCAAGATCGCGCTTGCTATTGCTATTGCCTTTTTTTTTTTTTTTTTTTTTAATTTTCTATTGCTTTTCAAAAGTTAATATTAATTTATTAAATAATTTTGACATAAAAAATGTTAAAAGTTTAAATAAGGATTATTTGATTAGAAGTTAAATTGGCACTAGTTTTAAGAAGTTGGTGGGTGTTACTTTGTAAACTAGGAGTTTGTTTGGTTTTGCTTTTGAAAAGTTAATATTTTATTATTTAATAATTTTAACATAAATAAGGTGTTTGATATGTTTGATAAAACTTTTAAAATTGATTATTTAAAAGTCTAAATAGAACTGGTGAGGATTATTTTTGCAAAGTGATGATGAAATTATTTATTGTGCAATTTAATAAATCTTTTAAATGATCAAATTATAGACATTAATTTAATAAAAAAGACATTTATATCTCAATCTTAATTATATTGAATTATATTTATATCAAATATAAATTAAAATATTTGAGTTTTATATCTAATATGGGTATTTTATAGATTCACAATATGATTATTTTTAAAACTACAATAATACCAAATTGGACATAACTATGAAATAATTTTATGTAAGATTTAATAAATCTTATGAAAGTCAAATGATTCTCATTAATTTTAACGTAAAGATACTATTATTACAATCTCAATTATATAAAAATCGATTTTATTATTATTTTTCAATATTGATATTTAAAAATATCAAATCATTATAAAAATTATAAAAAATCAAATTTATATATCTTAAATTTGTTTACTTATCATAAACATGATTATAAAATTACTTTTTTTTTTTAAACTTCAAATATTTGTATTGATTATATTTTAGTCATTATATTAATTCAGAACCATTAATATAAAATTTATTAAATTCATATATTCTGATTTATATTCTTTTAATTAATTTAACAATATATATATCGGCTAAACAATTGTGTGATTAACTTTAAATCAAATTATTTCTTAAGCATAATCAATTATGATTACTTTACTAGTCATAGTAATGTTAAATTAGCCCAAAATTCAAATCTCACCCATATCAAAAATAAAAGGGTTTTGTTTAATTCATATAAAATATTTTATTTTTGTTGAATTTAAAATAATAATATAGACATAAAATACTGCATTTTATCTGTTGAATTTTATTTTGTGAAGTTAAAACTGTTGATTTCAACAATGCAAAAAGCAGTTCAAAAATTACTGTAAGTTGTATCTTGCTCAATTTGATAACAATGATAAGTATCCAATGATTAAGTGTAGTTGTTAAGGGCATATCTCCACCAAATCTTTTATTGATTTCTTTCCATGCAAACCAAAAAGGTGTTCTTTGATTTTTTTACCCCACCCCATGTTGAATTAATAAACAAAACGAAAAAAGAAAGGAAATTTATTTAAGCATCCCATCTTTGAATAAAATATGCAGTTTGCAAATAATTGTCAATCAAGATTGCTTTGTAGTCCTTATCTCCACGAAATCTTTTATTGATATCTCTCCATGCAAACCAAAAAGGCGTTCTTTGATTTCTTCCCCCACCCCATGTTGAATATAATTAGCTAAAAAAAAAAAAAAAAAAAAAAGAGGAAGTTTATACAAGCATCCCATCTTTAAATAAATATGCAGTTTGCAAATAATTATCAATCAAGATTGCTTTGTAGTCCTTTTTGTGCAACAGATTTATAATTTTGGAAAATTTAATACTCACTAGGCTGATATCTCCTTTTCCATTGGAATAATTTCATTAATTTGGCTTGATGATCGATGGGATTGTGATGTTTGAAATGTGAATTTCTATTTTATAGGATTTAAGTGTGTTTTCTGATACTCATACTAATTAATTGGTAAATAAACTTACTGTCATCCTTCAAGATTCTTATTTCTTAATATAGACAAATTTAATTAGGGATGGAGAATAATTTTTCTTTTTTATTCAAATCCTTTCACTTTTGAACTAAATATTATGATGTCGTGTTTCCCATCATCTCATCATTTAAGATTTCAAAAAAGAAATCATTTTATCCATTTATGAAATAGTCCTCAATAGTATATATTTATCACCTCATTTTACATTTTTTATTATAAGATCAATGTTATATTAAAATTTTCTCAACTAATTATCACTCTATATGGTTTGATAATAAAGGATATTCATTCAACTTAACAATGTCTCAAGTTCAAGTTGATATACCATAAGTGAAATCTAAAAATAAAATAGAAATTACAAGAATTTGTTGATGAAAAAAATGAAAATTTGTTTTTGGTAAAAAAAAATGTTATTATTTTCTTATTCTTTTTTGTCCCTTAACTAAACTTAATTATCTTTATACTCTTTTCAGTCTTTTAAACATTTCATGTTGCGATTTTTTCTTCAAACTGAAAATCATTTTATTTTCATTTTGGATTCTTTTTAAATTTTTCCCGATAAACAAATCTTCTAAACTATTGTCCAGAAGATAATTTTTAATTTTTTAAAAAGACAAAATTTTATATATTGGTAAATTTTTATTGGATAAACAAGTGATTTTTACCTGTTTGATAGAGGATTCACTCCTTCATTGACTTGTAAGCTTGAAAATAGTGTCAAAATTGAACAACTTTGGCGTAAATTTTTATTTTACCGATCCATTAAAAGTAAGATGCCAAAGACAGTTTATTATAAAAAAATAAAAATAAAAATAAATAAAAAAAAGGAGTCAAAGGGCAATACATAGGGACAGAGATGCAATTGCATTATTATTATTATTTTATTTCAAAACCGTTAGGCAGTTGATTATTCTTCGCCCGCTTTACCAAATCCAGGGCATTATATTTCGGAGTTTAAAATATTTTATTAAAATCTGTTTTGAAAAAGTTTCAAAATAAAAAATCAGTTTCATTACACTTAAGATATCCATAAGTTTTATCAAAAAATATGTGCGATTACATTTTAAATATATGATTATAATTTATTATATATCATTAGATATATGTGATTACAATCAGTAAATTAACAAATATAATCATATTTAATTATAATCTCACATAATATAATCACATATTTTAGAATGTAATCACATATTTTTTTATTAAGTGTCTGCATATACTAGAAAGTGTATTTATATGCTCTCTGGTTGTTTTCTTGAGAGGCTAGTTATATCAATCACCACAAACTAACTTGCTTAGAACAATTTTGATTTGGAAAAGCACATTCTTCCAAGTGCTGATCTCATCTTTCATTTGAGTGGCCCATTAACAGCCCTTTCAGCTTATGGCTTATTCACTTCATGCCTTGTATTTCATGAAATATGCCCCACTGGCATTTTAGGATCTTGGCGGATATGTGCCAGTGCTTTTTGTTTAATTTCTTTTAATTATAGACTTTAATTGTGATTTGTATATGATTAATTAGAGACTGTCCTCCAGATACGAAGATCCTCTATTTTATTAAATTATGTTTAAGTAATTAAAGCCAAGATCAACCTTGGCATGTGATCATATATTTAATCTACCTACTGTCACATTTTGCTAGAATATCTCATAATTGCCAAACCTATTTGTTAATTAGATTATCTTCATAAATTCATAATTTCACCATCTTGAACTTGTTTTATTGCCTAAATTAAGTTGAACCAAGGAAAAGAAAAAGTTATACATGTCAGAAACATTTTTTAGTACTGCTACATGTTAAGTTAAATTGGATGGGTCCAGTGGTCCACTATCCCGATCATATAATTTTTTTGGGTCTTAAAAAAATCCTTCTCTTTTGAGCCGATCCATGATGTGGAGGTATTCAAATCTCACGTTTAAGCCTTCAATCTTTAAATTTTACTGACTTTACTTTTGGAAATAGTCTAAAAGAACCGAAAGGAAAACATTACTCCTCTCATCTCTCGATTAGGCATAGGCAAAGCCACAAATAGACTAGGTAGGGCTAAAGTAGGCCCATATATATATATATTATTTTTTTTAAAAAAAAAAAAAAGAAAAACTTCCTTATAAATCCCTAAAGTTTCAAAAATTGATAATTTTTATCAATGTATTGGCGAAATTTAATGTGTGGTTCGCAAAGTATAATATATATATATAAACCCAACCGTTTGTCAAACTTAATAGTTTCAAGAATATCATTGTCTTTAGACATAAATAAGACACATACCAAGTTACCAACGTAAAATAAAACCTATATACTTTAAATTAATCATTAAAATGGACAAAATTAAACAAAATTAAAATTTTAAAAAATTAAAAAAAAATTAAATTATATGTATTTAAAAAATGATCTCTATCGTTCATCTAGTTGTGATGGATGATTAAAATAATTTTTCATAATTTTAAGAATAAAAAACTTTTGAAACTTCAAAAAACTTAAAAAAAAAAAAAAGTGTTGATGGAGATCCATAATAGATCTCCTCTAGGTCACAAACCAAATCATTTTCAATCCATTGTGGACCTCCACCAAGTCACAAACCAGATTAAAGACAATTTGGAACACTAGATAGAAGAACATCTAGTTCGAAATCGTCTTCAATTGGTTCACCATATCTATGTTCGAAACTTAAACAGTCAAATTGTTGAACATCTAGGTTCATCAAACCCAAATATTCAATATAAGGGTTTAAACCTAAATGCTGAACATCTAAGTTCTAATCAAACTCGGACTTTTTAACCCCTCCTGACAGGACCCATCCCAACTCCTCCCTTGAGTTTAGAAGAATTCCGTAAAAATTGTAGTCTTTCTAAACTAAAATCTGAATTCACTCTAAAATCACATAAATCACATAGATTATATATATATATAACCTATCAGACTGATTCAGGTTCGAGATGTTACACCTCCCTTATTAGAAATTCTCCACCCCCTCTATCTCCCCAACCATGCATCAACAACAAAGCTTCATCCCTCTGGCATAAAATAGCAACAATAGAGCAGAGATAGAGCTCGATCTCCATCTCTACTTTCATTCACAACCACAAGTCTCCCCATTTATAGATCCTTCCGAATTTGGAAGGATTTGTGATTTTTTGTTTTGTTTTTTTTTTATTACTTTATTTTTGGTAGTTTTATTTTTTTATAATTTATTTGTAACTTTATAATTTTTCTATTGGTTCATTTTTTCAATTATTATTTTTTTCCTTTTTAAAGTTTTAATTTTTTTAGTAATAAGTTTTAAATAAATAAATTGTTTACTATTTGATCATGGATAAGATCGTTTTTCTACCTTTTTATTACGTTTGACCGCTAACAAATTAGTAAACTAGATCAAATTGATGTATTTCCTAATACTTTAGGGACCATGCATCAAGTTTCACTATTCGTAGGTAAAAGATTATATTTCTAAAAAATTTAGAGACATAGATAAAAGGTTTTTAAAATAAAATTATATCCTTACAAGAAAGGTTGGGTCAAATCAACTTAAGTTTTTATCTTAAATTTTTATGTTTAAAATTGGTAAAAAGAATTTGTAAAATCATCTATATTACAAAATATTCACTTAATTTTAATTAATTATAAATTACACAATATTTTATATAATTACACGGCAATAGAACATTTAATGACAATAACGATTAAGAATTTGCTAAAATCTCCTAAGATTAAGTACTAATTTACAACCTAGAAATGTATTACCATACCACTAGAAAAGATCCACTCCAATAATAAAAGGAATTTCTAACACATATTGGTAAATACATATGATGAGACTTAAATCGTTATCATGAATATAAATATAAAGTATATTAATCACGTAAGTTATGAGTAAATATACATTAAGTATACAATGAAAACTATATGTTCTAAATGCAAAATATCATAGCATATAAACTTCATTAAATTAAACTCAATTTCTTACTATCTTAATTAGCCATCGTGGATGATTAAAATTTTGTGACAAATGAAATATTTCATTGTTTTCCCCTTTTTACTTATCTTTTAAACAAAACCTTTTTTTTTTTTTTTCATGTTTTCAGTAATAGCATTAAATCGTTAGTGCATTTGAAAACTAGCATGTAATAACTTAAATGAGTTGTAAGAGCTCTATTTTATTGTAGCAATTATTTAATGATAAAATTGTCCTTGTTTATTGATGTAAACCTCATATATCAATATACCACCCACAAACAAATTTAAAATCACAATCGAAAAAAGTTAATTACAAGTTTATAAAGAGAACTTTAACTTGTTGATTATATGACAATCAAGAACTAAAATTATAAAGAATTTTGACCCCTTGATTATAAAACAACCAATAATAAAAGATATTAAAAAAAAAAAAAAAAGATGATTATGCCACTCCTAAGAACAAGATAAAAATGCAAGAGATAAGTTAGAATGATCACACAAGAATTAACATGAAGATCACATGTTCTTCAAAAGAACAAAATACACTTAACAACAATCTGCCTCCCTTTTGTTTTAGGGTTACACGGTTTTAAATAGGTAAAGAAACAAACCAGTTTTGGAACATAATCAATCTCTAACAAAAGGTCTCAATTGTAGGACTAAAATCTTGGAAAATAAAATCAATATGGAAACTAATTAAACCTAATAGAAATTACTAAAACCAAAAGAATGGACTTAAATTAAACAATGTCTAGCCCAAAATAACATAAATTGAAAACTAATATAAAACTAAACTTAGCTAAGACCTAATACATCACATAAACTCATATCTTTAGCACAATTAAGCCCAAAACACCAAATAGCATGCAATCTTTAAAAAGTTCAACCCAATTGTCGCCTAGTTGTCACCTAATTACCTTTAAGCTTGTTGCTCTTGTAATTGAATGATGTTTTGAAATCTTGATGACTCCTCCGAGCCGAATTTATTTGCTTTCTTGGGTTTCAATATTACCTCTTTTACCAAAATTATTTGTCCTCAAATCATCATTTATCTTTATCGTTGTTTGATGATATGATTGAAATCTAAAAAGAATGTTAGAAATGACCTCACAACACTCTCATGTGTTTCACTCAACACTCTCTCACGTGTTTTACTACCTTTTTTTTTTCTCTCTCACTCAAACATTTCCCGCTAAGTTCTTTATGGAACTAATATATCACGCAAAGATTGCCCTTGAAGTAACCTCCTCCAACAAATCTCAGTGAGGAAACGTACACATAAAAAATAAAAAGCAAAGGAAACAAAGGAAAAACGAAGAATAAACAAGAAAACAATAAAAGAACAAATCAATAATAAGCAAATAAGAAAATTCAACAAAGCACAATACAATAAGGTGGCGGATTAGATTGAGAACAAGATTAAGGACGCGAGACACAAAAGAAAGAAATTAATTAAACATGCTAAATCAAAATATTTTCTCCTCCAATCGACATTTTAAATCCTAGATTTTTTTTTTTTTTTTTGGTGTCATATCCCAGTATTTATTTTCTCCTCCCATTGAGATACCAAATTCCAAGATTTTCTTCCACAGTGAAGATACTAAATCGTAAGATCTTTTTCTATAATTAAGATATCAAATCGTAAGATTTTCTCTTACAATTAAAGTACCAAATTGTAAGATTTTATCTTCCAATTAAGATCTTTTTTGCTTCTTCTTCTCCTTTTTGTTCTCTTCTTCTTTTTTTTTCCCCTTTCTTCTTATTTTTTTCTTTTTTTATAAAATCAAAACACACACAATACTAAATTTAATGAAGATTGCAGATTGAATGTAAAAATATACAGATTCAATAAATTAATTGTAACTTATGGATCAAGAAAAACAATATGATGCAAATCAAGAAAGAAATATGTTACAATTCAAGAAAGCAATGGCGCGGAACAAAAAAGAACAAAGTTTTATTTTTTTATTTTTTTACAAGATAATTCAAACCTGAATTAATTAACCAAAGCTCTAATATCAAATGATGTGAACCCCATATACCAATATGACACCCACAGACAAATATAAAATCACAACCCCTAAAAAGTTAATTCAAGTTTATAAAGTGAATTTTGACCAGTTGATTAAATGATAATCAATAATTAAAGTTATAAAGAATCTTGACTCGTTGGTTATAAAACAACCAGAAAAAGAAGGATAATGATGAACTACCAAGAACGAGATGAGAATATGGGAGATAAGTCAGAATGATCATACAAGAATTAACTTGAAGATCACATATTCTTCAAATGAATAAAAAAGTGAAAGAACTATTATTCACTTAACAACAATTTGACTCCCTTTCGTTTTCGGGTTCCACGGCTTTAAATAGGCAAAAAACCAAACCATTTTAAATATGCAATGAAACAAACAGGTTTTGGAACATAATTAATCACTAATAAAAGGCCTAAATTGTAGGACTAAAATCTAGAAAAATAAAACCAAAATGGAAATTAATTAGACCTAACATAAATGACTAAAACCGAAAGAATGGGCTTAAATTAAATAGTGTCTAGCCTAAAATAACATAGATTGAAAACTAATATAAAACTAAGCTTAGCTAAGGCCTAATACATCACATAAACTCAAGCCCTTAGCACAATTAAGCCCAAAACAACAAATAGCATGCGATCTCTAAGAAGTTTAGCCCAATTGTCGCCCAATTGCCTTTAAGCTTATTGCCCTTGGACTTGAATGATATTTTGAAACTTCAGTGACTTCTCCAAGTCGTCCAAATTTTTTTACTTCCTTGGGTTCCATCAACTCTTATCAAGAAGTCAAACAGTTTCAAAAATACAATCCAATTTCAAATGACATAATTTTCATTTCACAACCTAAAACACGCCTAACACGAACCAATGTATAATGATGATAGCAAGACAAAACTAGCCATTGTCGCTCAATAATGACCGTTGTAGAAAATAGTTCACGGTTAATGAAAAATATTGACAATTCACAATAAGAGTTGTTAGTCCATGTAAGGGTGTATAGTTCATGATAAGTCAATTAGTTCATGATAAGGAAATTAGTTTACGATAAGTTTAGTTAGTTCATGAAAACTTCATTTACTTCATGAGGTAAATTAGAGCTGAAGTTTAAAACATCTGGTGTCGTGGAACCACGTTTTCTTTTTATTGCCATTATGGTAGTTTCATAAATTCAAACATCATCCATCGCCAATTGTGTTGTTTGTAAATTTTAGTCAATATTTACTTCGTGAACTATTTATACTTATCACAATTATTTTCTTTTTGCAGAGTATATCATGTTATCACGAATTATTCATCACATCGTGAACTATATCTACTTTTAGCAAACTACTAGGTTGTTGTTTCGTCAATTTTCTTTCTTATTGCAAACTATTCACAACATTGTGAACTATCTCTACCTTGCACAAACTACCTGGTTTTTGTTCTATTAAAATTTTTCTTTATTTTGGATTTCGCTCCCACTTAACTTAGCAAAAGTTGTAGGTGTATTTTGGGAAGGTTTAAGCACTGTCACTTTTTGAAACCATATTCGATTTTTTTTAATGTGTACAATCCAATCTTTACCATCAAAGGCAATTAGAGATTGGTTCATCTAAACTCCAACGACCTTGTGGCTTCATCTGAGATGAAGGTCACTCCATCTTAGACAGAGCAATCTTTGTCTTTGATGGAGATAGACTCCATCTCAGACATAGTAGCTCATTTTATGATGAAGCTCGTTCTATCTCAAACGGATTCACTTTGTCCAAGATAGAGATTTGACTCTATCTTAGATGGAGTGATTCCATATGAGGTGGACTCAATCTCCATCCAAACTGGGGTTCACTCTATCTCTCTATTTGAAATCATTCCATCTCAGATGGAAATTCTCATCTAAGATAGAATCTGACTTATTAAGATATTTAAAATATTTTTTTTTTTCCAAACAAAATTTATTGTACTTTTAAATTTTATTTGTAAATTATTTCGCATTTAAATTATTTCATTTTATTGTTGAAGATAAGGTAATGAATAGAAAAGATCTAACCTCTTCTGTCCATTTTTCAATTAGTTTAAATATTTAAGTATTTGAAATAACCTATTCACTGTATGGTATCCAATTTTATGAATATTATAACTCGTAAACCAATGTTATAACACTTGACTGAATGTTGTAACAGAATATTAATTGTTAGGAAAAATAATGTTTGAATGGAAATAAGTCCCATATTGGAAAAATAGAGTGAGAATTGTATGTTTTTAAAGTGGTAGCTTTTAAGACTTAAATTGGATATAGTTTTGATTCATAAATATATATATATATTTTTATATTACTTAATAAATCAAAGAAAGCTTGGGGCATTGGTCTTTGATTTAAGGAGTCATCCTATGTCACAGTTAATTTTTTAATTTGATGTCAAATTCAGTATCATTTGAATTTTATAAAAATTGAATTTGAATTTTGACCGAACAAAAAACTATTAAAGACAACAGTTGTGTCCATTGATACAGATGTGTCGTTTTGAATATACACAATTTCTTCTATAAAATTCAATCCCGAATTTAGTTAAAAAAACACTTGATTTTTCCTTTCTTCTTCTTCTATTCCTATATATTATAAATTCCAGTTTACCAGAATCCGCTTCAAATGTTGCGAATCCAGATTATTGACAGTCGAATCCTGGGAAGACAGACACCAACAGACCTTCAAAGCACAGAGAATGGGTGCCAAATTTCTGTCTTAGGACATTACATTGAATTTGCAAACTTCTATCATCCAGTTCTTTTCAATTCTTTATTTGTTTTTTTTTTTTGTGATTTTCATTTAATTATTAAGTATTTGATATAAATTACTTATTTTTCTAACAGTCTAAGATAGAAATTAGTAGTGTATTAATTTCTCATTATCTGTATTATTTACTTTTTGAATATTTTTGTTGTTTCATTGGTTTGGCAGAACCTGTGAAAAATGGCAACACAACCTACTAATGGCAGCAATGTCTCCAATCCAAAACATACAAGACCTAAAAAGCTTAGACTTCAAAATATGGCAACAAAAATTGATTTTCTGGTTGATGACCATGAATCTGGCTCATATAGTCAAAGAAGAAGTTCCAAAAACTTATGAGAATCCAGTGACCAAAGAGACACTAATGACAATTGAGGCTTGGAAACAATCTGATTTCCTATGTAGAAATTATATTCTGAACAGATTGGATGACACACTTTATGATGTGTATTCAGAATGTAAAACTGCAAAAGATGTTTGAGATTTACTTGAAAAAAAATACAAGACAGAAGATGCAAGAACCAAGAAGTTTATTATTGGCAAATTTCTCAAATTTATGATGGTTGATTCAAAACCAGTAGTTCAGCAAGTGGAAGAACTCCAATTGCATGCGGAGGGATGTTCTGTGAATGAGCACTTTCAAGTGGGTGCTATTATTGAAAAATTGTCACCATCATGGAAAGACTTCAAAATCTATCTCAAGCACAAACCCAGAGAAATGTCGTTTGAAGACTTGATCTTAAGGCTTTAGGTTGAAGAAGATCATAGGAAGGGAGACAAAATTGAGACTCCAGAAATTGAAGCAAAAGCAAATGTGGTTGAGGGACAAACAAATAAGCCAAAAATCCAGAAGAATAAAGGCAAGAAAACTGGCAAGAAAGCAACAAATCAATTGGCACCGAAAGGGAAGAATTTCAAAAGAATAAAATGAAGCTGTTGGGTTTATGGAAAGCCAGAGCATAAGGCTCAAAATTGTCACCACCGAAAGAATCAGAATACAGAGAATTCAAGTCAAAATAATCAAGCCAATGTTGCAGATTTAATCAGACCAATAATACAGATTTCAATGAAAATTTGGTTGTTGTTGTGTTTGAAATCAACATAATTTTTGACTTAAAGGGCTGGTGGATTGACGCAGGTGCTACAAGGCATATTTGCAGTGACAAAAATCTTTTTTCTGAATATACTTCAGTTTCGGGTGGAAAGAACTTGTATATGGGAAATTCTTCTACTTGTTTAATGGAAGGGAAATGTACTGTTATATTGAAATTTACTTATGGAAAAATGGTTACTTTTGTTGATGTGTTGCATGTACTTGAAATAAGAAAGAATTTAATTTCTAGCCCTTTACTTGATAAGAAAGGGTCTAAGCTTGTATTTGAGTCAGATAGATTTGTACTGACCAAAGGGGCATGTATGTGGGAAAAGAGTACTTAGTTGATAATTTGTTCAAACTAAATGTAATGGTTGTTAATGCTAATAATAAGAATAAGAATTTCGTTTATATTGTTGATTCATTTAATTTATGGCAAGCTAGATTATGACATGTAAATTCTAGGTCTATACATAGGATGGTTAATTTATAAATGTTACCAAAATTTGATATTGATATAAAATATAAATGTGAGATATGCACAAAATCTAAGTTTGCCAGAGAAATTTTTAAATCTGTTCAAGAGAAGTCAAATAAATTAATTAATTTGATTCATAGTGACATATGTGATTTCAAATCCATACCAACAAGCGGTGGAAAGAATTATTTTATCACCTTTATTGATGATTGCAGTAAATACTGTCATGTTTATTTGATAAAAATAAAGATAAGACCTTAGAAATGTTTAAGACATATAAGGCAGAAGTTGAAAATCAATTAGATAAGAAAATAAAGATTATAAGAACCGATAAAGGTGGAGAATATGAGTCCACTTTATTTTCTGAATTTTGCGCACTACATGGAATAATACACCAGAAAACTGCACCATATACACCGCAACAGAATGGTGTAACAGAAAGAAAAAATAGAACTTTTAAAAATACAATTAATTCCATGTTGAATAGTTCTGGACTTCCACACATCTTGTCGAGTGAAGTTTTACTTACTATAAATTATATATTAAATAGAATTCCTTTCAAGAAAACTGATAAATCAACATTTGAAGTATGGAAAGGAAAAAAGCCAACTTTTAAAACCTTGAAAGTGTGGGGTTGTCTGGTAAAGGTCCAAATTCCTCTTCCAAAGATAACTAAATTAGGACCTAAAATCGTAGATTGTGTATTTATAGGTTTTGCTAGAAATAGTGTAGCATATAGATTTTTAGTAATTAAATCTGATGTTTCTGATATTCATGTAAATATTATAATTGAATCAATTGATGCTAAGTTTTTTGAAGGAATTTTTCCTTACAAAGAAAATAGACCCGGTTCTTCAACAAAAAGGACTCGTGAAGTAAGTCAGGAAGAACCACCCAATTCAGGTGTTCATAATCAAAATTTGGAACCTAGAAAAGGAAAGAGGATAAAAACTCCGAAGGACTTTGGACTAAACTTTATTAGTTTCTTGACAGAAAATAACCCACAAACATACAAAAAAGTTATGATTTCACCAGAAGCTCCTTTCTGGAAGGAAGCTATTAATAGTGAGCTTGAATCTGTTTTAAAAAACCATACATAGGAATTTGTTGATTTACCACTTGAAAATAAATCAATAGGTTATAAATGAATTTTTAAAAGAAAACTTAAAGCCGACGAAACTATTGATAAATATAAAGCACGGTTGGTTGCTAAAGGCTATCGACAAAAGGAAGGGTTCGATTATTTCGACACCTACTCTCCAATATAAAGAATAACATCAATTAGGATGTTAATCTTTATTGCTGCTTTATATAATATGGATATACATCAAATAGATGCAAAAACAGTCTTTTTAAATGGAGAGTTGGATGAAGAAATATATATAGAACAACCAGAAGGTTTTATGATAAAAGGTCAAGAAAATAAAGTCTGTAAACTTATTAAATCATTATATGGACTTAAACAAGCCCCAAAACAGTGGCATGAAAAATTTGATCATACAATGCTAGCACATGGTTTCAAAATTAATGAATGCGATAAATGTGTTTACATTAAGAATATGAAAAATTCTTATGTACTGGTTTGCTTGTATGTAAATAACATTTTAATAATTGGAACAAGTAAGGATGCAATAAATTCAACCACAAAGATGTTGCATTCAACATTTGACATGAAAGACTTGGATCAAGTAGATGTTATATTAGGCATTCAAATAAAAAGAAATAATGCAGGTTATATTCTTAGTCAGACTCATTATGTGGAAAAAATATTAAAGATGTTTAATCAGTATGACTGTAAACCTATCGTGACTCTATTTGATGCAAATTGTGAATTAAAGAAAAATACAGGAGATGCAACATCTCAATTAGAATACTCTCAAATAATCGGTAGCCTAATATATTTAATAAATTCTACTATACCTGATATGGCATATTCAGTTAGTAGATTTAGTAGATATACAAGCAGTCCTGAACGTGATCATTGGGAAGCTTTGATCAGAGTGTTGAGGTATCTAAAATAAACATTAAACTATGGACTGCATTATACAAAGTATCCACCAGTTTTAGAAGGATATAGTGATGCCAATTGGATTTTTGATAACACAAAAACCAAATCAACTAGTGGATATGTTTTTACATTAGGTGGTGCTGTCGTTTCATGGAAGTCATCCAAACAAACGTGTATATCATGTTTTACAATGGAATCAGAGTTCATAGCTTTGGATAAAGTTGCTGAAGAAGCATAATGGTTAAGAAATTTTTTGGAAGATATTCCAATATGGCCTAAGCCTGTGTCAGTAATTTGTATACATTGTGACAGTATGACAGCTCAAACAAGAGTTAAAAGTAAAGTATATAATGGCAAATCAAGACACATTAGGCGTAGACATAATACGATTAGGCAGTTACTCTCTAATGAAGTAATCTCCATACAATATGTGAAGTCAAAGGAAAATATTACAGATCCATTGACAAAAGGCCTACCTAGAGAGCAGATCAATGTTACATCGAGAGGAATGGAGTTAAAGCCAATACAATGAGTTTTACCTTACGGAAACCTAGCCTAGTTGATTGGAGATCCCATGGTTTAGATTCAACAGACAAACTAATTGGGTAAGATTCAAGAACTTGAACACACAAATCAACTCATTCTTATGATAATATTAATATGTCAATTGATGTAAAGGTTATGCTAAACATTTAATGACATCAATAGAAATTAATGTCACCTATATAATAGTAAATGTGGGGTCGTGTTTATGAGAATGAAAATAGCTAAATTCTCTAAAGCTATCATGAACCCAAGAATTGTTCAGAACCAAAATGAACACAAACGTGTAAACTGGAATTTTGTAAAGTTATGTTATGTGTGAACCATATTGTCTAGCTTTACCATAAAAAATGTGAACAGTTCAAGATTATAAATATCCACTGTATCATCAGGTGAATCTAATATGATTTCATTAAGGTAAGTACAAATCTAAGACACTTTTCCTGATACATAACATTTCTGATATCTCATAGATGCATAGCGTCGTGTTTTATTAAAAAAATAAAAATAAATAAAAATTGAAGACATTATTTCCAATTCAAATGTGAGGTATTATTAGGAAAAATAATATTTGAATGGAAATAAGTCCCACATTGGAAAAATAGAGTGGGAATTATTTGTTTATAAAGTGGTAGCTTTTAAGACTTAAATTGAATATAACTTTGACTCGTAAATATATATATATATATATATATATTACTTAATAAATCAAAGAAGGCTTAGGGCATTGGTCTTTGATTTAAGGAGTCATCTTATGTCACAGTTAATTTTTTAATTTGATGTCAAATTCAGTATCATTTGAATTTTATAAAAATCGAATTTGAATTTTGACTGAATAAAAAACTGTTAAAGACAACAGTTGTGTCCATTGATACAGATGTATCCTTTTAAATAGACACAATTTCTTCTATAAAATTCAATCCCAAATTTAGTTAAAAAACACTTGATTTTTCCTTTCTTATTCTTCTGTTCCTATATATTATAAATTCCAATTTGTCGGAATCTGCTTCAAGTACTGCGAATCCAGATTATTAACAGTTAAATCCTGGGAAGACAGACACCAACAGACCTTCAAAGCACAGAGAAGGGATGCCGAATTTCTATCTTAGGACATTCATTGAATTTGTAAGCTTCTGTCATCCGGTTCTTTTCAATTCTTTATTTTATTTTATTTTATTTGTGATTTTCATTTAATTATTAAGTATTTGATACAAATTACTTATTTTTCTAACATTAATATCATAACATACAAACTACATGTTGCAACAATTTAAATGTAGAAACAGTAAAGTAAAATGAACACAAGCACATTTTTAATGTGGTTTGGTTTTACCATATATCAATGAGGTCATGCTCAAAGAGATCAACTTATTAATGAGCTTTATCAAAGTACAACCTAATCTTGTCATATTCAACCTAAGACTCCCTTCTAGTGTTGATGCAAAATGAATACTCGATCACCTAACAAGTTGCGGTAGGATCACTTTGCCTTCAAAGGCTGACAAATACTTGAACTCCTTTTAATGGTTGCAAACATACCTTCTCTCGAAAGCCAATCTATTCTTCCTCCCAAAGAACACTTATTACTTGAACTCCCTTCAAAACTTTTTAAATCTCCTCCCAAAGATGAAAACGTTCTTCCTCCTAAGGAACTCACACTTCTTAAAATCTCTTCAACAACTATAAGCCGGTCTTTTTCCAAAGACCAAATGATTTGTCATCCTGACAAACCTTTAAACAAAAACCTAGACCTAGTCAGCGTACCCTTCCTAAGTCTAGAAATAACTTAGAGAACAAACTCTCTAAGATTTATAAGTAATCACTCAATCGTACACTCTATTTGTTTGCTTTGATTGCTTAAAAGAACACTCTCTTTTTAAAACATAAAATTTCCAAGAGACAAACACTCTAAGTAACAAATACATGCAACTTCATAAGATATTTTCTTTTACATTCTATATACAAAACTACACATCAAACTGCAAGCAAGCACTCTCAATGTTGCTCATAAGAATTACACTGCTTGCATGTCTTTCTTGAACAAATTGATTTTGCTTATATTGAAGTTACGTGTAGCAATTAACATATAAAGGAAATACAAAAAATTAGCTCATTAGAGATAAAAATTAATAAATAAAATATGCTAATATGCTAAAAATCAGAAATAAATATGATATTCCTTGAAGATTATTACCTAAGATAAAGTCAAATCAATATTATATTTCCTTTGAAAAACATCTCCATAATTTCTAAGATATATACAAGGAAAAATAATTATAATATCTCGGCAAATTCTTTGACAATTAATCACAAAATGTTTCAATAAATCAGACAAGTTCCAACACGCACGAAATTGAGTCAATGATGAAAAAGATATAGAATCTTGCATTGAATAATGTTAGCTAAAATGTGCAACATTGATCTGGATATTATAACACAGACAATAAGATACAACACTTAAGAACTTATAGTCCATGACCTTTGCTAAACACACTTGCTAACTCATTGCCATTAGATGCCAATACTAGTGCACTTCACCCATGTGCATTAACAATATTATATAAATTATTTTTGAAACAAAAAAGGATCGTTTTACCAATCTTTTTGACATATTATTAGTACATATTACACATACAATAACCAATTGTCGAAGTCTTTTGATTGGAACACCGAGGTGCAGTCGGAACTAAAGCTCCCATGAGTGGTAGGGGACAAAGGCTCCCAATAAGAGAAAGAATAATTTAAAAATTGCCCACATATTATTAATAGGAGGAGTACGTGTTTGAACTCGTGACTTTGGAAATAAGGCATGGGTGTGACCCCATTATGTGTATAATATCAATTTTTTTGTTAACTTAGAGAGGTATGCGTAATGTGTCCCTTTTTTTAATGTTAATGTGTTCCATTTTTTTAAGGTATTAGGATGAATCTTGGAGACAACCGGGACCAATCTAATAAAACCCTAATGGTAAAATCCGAATAAGCGACCTCTATATGACTAGGAGCGACCTATACTAGAGTAAAAAATAACTCATATATATGAAAGAAAATTTCATATTTATCGAGTGAGATAGGAATGTGAGGTGTCAAACATTAGCTTTAAAGTCAAGATTAGTCTTTGCATTACTATTGCACTATAAGGCTATTTACTAATGTGTCCTATTTTATATGTGGCAAATTTAAATTTTGAAAGAAAACAAAATAAGAACATTCACACAATTTTTTTCATTTTTTTACTATTCAAAGGCGGCTCAAAATAATTAAAGCTAAAGAATAAGTCAAAATTTGGTATAGTTGTACTTGGAAAGGAGAGGTGGTGACATTGACGCGTCAGACTAATAATGGTTGGTCACCATTCCCACCTAAAGAACACATATCACCACTATATCAATATATATATATGGAATTCCTTTATGTACAATTATAGAGTTAATATACAGTATAAATAAATAATTATATTTTAAAATTATTTATTATAATTTATTATAATTAAAAGAATCAGATCATATTTATAATTAGATATATTTAATTATAATTAGATCTAATAAAAATATAATAAATTATAATTAATAATTTTAAAATATAATCACTTTTTTTTTATTTATTAAATATATCGATAACTTAAATATATTATAAAATGTGTTTATATATATGTTTATATATATATTTTATAATTAATGTTTCCTAGCTTTTAAATTATAAGGTTCTCTCCTTAAAAAATTTCTCACTCCAATTCAGTGTCAATGTAATGAATAACTAGCTGGTTAGTCCAAATAATTTAGAAGTTAGAACATATTTATTGTGCAAGTTATATATATACATATATATAGTAATTCTACCATCACTATTTTAAGATGAATCAATCAAATTTATTCATTGTATTTGAATTAAATAGAAAAGATAATTTATTTTAGGATAAAGAATGTAATAGATGAATTTAATTAATTTATCTTAATTTTTTAAAGTTATGAAGTACTGATAGTATAATTATTATATATATAAATATATATATATCTGCACAATTTTCTAATTTATTTCATTGGCCAAATAATTATAATATTTGATGAAGTGGTCGTGGCACACGTTGGTTCATATTTCTCTCTCTGCTATGATTGCCACTTGAAGTTATGCCCACGGTCTCCCTACTTCAATTTATTTTGCCTACTTTTTTAAATGGATAATTTAGTTGAATTTTCTTTATATTTGCCTGATATATAGAAAAAGATTCTATATAAAGATAATAGAGTTTTGCCATGAACATGTAACGGCATTGATTCATTATATGTAACCCATGAATTTAAACATATGTAGAATTTTAATGTAAAAATGTATAGAAGAAGTTTCAATATATGTAAATGGGTTATAATATATAGTTGTTATATATATATATATATATGTATATATATAGTGATTTTATTATCAATACCTTCTAACTTTAAAAAGTTAAAATAAATCAATCAAATTCATCTATTATTTTGAATTAAAATATGAGAGAGAATACAATGGATGAATTTTATTAGTTCGTCCCAACTTTTTAAAGTTATAAAACACTGATAGTAAAATCACAATATATAAATGTACGTATGTATATATGTATGTATGTATGGCGACGTGCATAAGATGGCTGTAATTTATTGAAATGAGATTGGTCTTTATTACGGGAACATAGAAAACCAAGATTGTATATATTATCATATGTTAGGTATTGTTTTGGAGAGAATATGTTGGTGTTTTGAATATTTAATTTTATTTATTATTTTTAGATATTTTTTTGAATTATCATACCAAATATAATAACTATTAACGGACACTATTATGTTATTTATATTAAACTTTATGTTATAATCATACTATAGACAAAAAACTCATTTTTATGTTTTCCTTCTATTTACTTCCAACAAAATTTATCGATACAAAGTTGTACTTGTCATCAATGACATTCCATACCCAAATACTGATAAACGTGAGAGGGAGGCAATCTATGAGACAATGACAAATAGTAGGGGGTATCTTTAAAACATTTCAAACTCAAGATCATCCACACAAAATGAACACTCAAATTTACACATCCAATTGTGTTGAAAGCAAATCCTTCAAAGAGTTTAAGTCAACTGAAGTATCACATGTTGGTAACTATAGCCAGGACACAAGAGTACATCTAATATATAAGGCGGTAATGGTTGACTTGTAAGTGCTTCTGCAATTAAAGATTTCGAAAGTGCTTCTGCAATGGAAGAGCTTCTTATCGCGGAGAAATCGTTTGCATGGAAAGCAATGGATCATAGGCAAATGTTGACCACTAAAAGTGAAGTATAGTCGATTCATAACTAACTTATGATGATTTTATTTATAGTGCGCCTAGAAACAAAGAACACTTGGCTTTTATGTTACATCTACCTAATTCTAGTAAAGAAATTTTAAATGCTTTAAGTAATAAATTAAGGACTATAATGTTAGGACCGTAACGAAAATCAAGCACAGCAAACGCAAATGGAAGCTCTCTCTTTTTCTCCATGTCTATATAGCACTAACACTCTTTCTACTGTAAAGAGATGTTTACAAATGGAAGCTCTCTCTTTTTCTCTTGACACACCAAAAAATCCTTGCATACATTGGTATTTGGAATAGCTCACAAGTACAAATAAAACACTCCTAATTAACTTAAAAAAAAAAAGAACCTTCCAGTACAAAAAATAGAAAGCATTATTTTGCAAGATTTCACATTTAAGTAACCATGCGAACTAATCGAATAACTCAATCCCCGATGCATTATGTAACACCACAATTCTAAATTCTGACTTCACACTTCAACGTATAAACTATAAGCTTGGGAATAATCTTCGCTTGTTCTCTTGGTAAACCAAAAGGGGAACTTAGACATCACCTTTTTTAATTGAAGTTATCATTTTTAACTCATTGGGTCTTAAAATATATATATATATATATATATATATATATATATATTCAAATTTAGAAATCCAATAAGCTAAAAATGACAACTTTAATTAAAAAAAAAAAAAGATGTTTTTCCCATTTTTTTCTTTCCGGGTTAAATTATATTAACTTAAAATCTTGATTTGAGAAAATGACTTCAATAACCATTTAGTCATTTTCAATCAATCCAATTATGAAAAAAACAATAAATGATTTTAAAATAAATAGTAATCCTTGAATTAAATAAAATGGATAGATAAATATTAAAGTTACATTTTGAAGTCAAGATTTATTTTTAAGTTAGTTAAACCAACCTTTCAAGAAGTTAGAGACTAAAAATGAAAGATTCCCCACTTCAAAATGTATCCATCTAATAACAAACTAAATAAATTTAACTAGCACTCTAAAATCAAATAATATAACTCTTACAATAAAATTTTGAACTATTTTCCGAAAATAATAATTAAATGAACTTTTCAGTTGCGTGTATAACTTTTTGCATTTGAAAACATAAAGTATTTTTCAAAAATAAGAAACCAAAATACTAGTATTATGGACCTGGGTCCAAGAGGCAAAATTCCAAGAACATAATCAAACTTTCCTATAAAAAAATAATAAAAATAAAAATCATCTCTTTCTTCAATATCAAATTTATGTTATCCAGTAATTACGTGTTGAATAACTATTTTAATCATTAAAAGTTTTGATAATTACAAAGATGCGATCAGCGACATTTGGAAAGGAAAGAAGTCCACCGAAATTAATGTTTTAAAATGTGATCATGTCTAAAGCCAATTAATTAGATTTTCCCACACTTGTGATCATGAAGATCAATTTTAATTTTTTTTTAAGAAAAATTTATTATCAACTAATAATTGTCTATTCATTGCTTTGTGTAATGTTGTCTACAAAGTTGTTGCTAAGGTGCTTGCAAACAGATTGAAATCAGTACTTCCGAAAGTGATCTCTGATAATCAATCGGCTTTTGTTCCGGGAAGGTCGATTGCAGATAATGTGCTCACTGCCTTTGAGATTATTCATTTTATGAAAACGAAAACTAGAGGTAAGAAAGGGGAGGTGGCTTTGAAGATCGATATCAGCAAGGCGTATGATAGAGTTTCGTGGGAATATCTCGAAGCAATTACGGTTCAGATGGGTTTTAGTAATATTTGGGTCCGTTGGATTATGTTGTGTGTTTCAACGGTGTCTTACTCTGTGAATTTTAATGGGCAAGGTATCGGACCTATTTCCCCTAAGCGTGGTCTTAGACAGGGGGATCCCCTGTCACCTTACCTTTTTATTCTGTGTGCGGAAGGTTTATCTGCTCTTATTAATCAAGCTGATCGGCGTGGTGACATTCATGGGTGCAAAGTGTGTCGGGGAGCACCTAGTGTAACGCATTTGTTTTTTGCAGATGATAGTTTTCTGTTTTTTAAAGCTCAAGAGACTGAGTGTTTGCGAATCCAACAGCTTCTATACAATTATGAACAGACTTCGGGTCAAGCAGTCAATCTTCAGAAATCAGGTATCTTTTTCAGTTCCAATGTGTCAGCTGATACTAAGCTTGCTATTTCTTCTATGTTGGGGGTGTCTACTCCGTTGGATACAGGAAAATATTTAGGTCTTCCTTCTCTCATTGGTAAGAAGAAGAGAGTGATTTTTAATTTCTTAAAGGATAGACTTTGGCATAGGCTTAATGGATGGCAAGGGAGGCTTTTGTCTTTTGCGGGGAGGGAAGTTTTAGTTAAGTCAGTGGCTCAATCTTTACCTGTCTATTGTATGAGTTGTTTTTTGCTTCCGGTCTCCCTTTGTGATGAATTACAAAAAATGATGAATTCTTTTTGGTGGGGTTCAAAGACTGATGGTCGTCAAAGAATCAATTGGTTAAGCTGGAATAGATTGTGTGTGTTAGGAAGGAAAAGGGCGGTCTGGGGTTCAGGAATCTGAAAGCTTTTAATTTAGCTATGTTAGGCAAGCATGCGTGGAATTTCATCTCTAATCCAAATGCGTTGGTAAGTCGGGTGTTCAAAGCCAAATATTTCCAAAAGAGTGATTTTTTTAACGCTAATTTAGGCTATAATCCAAGTTTTGTTTGGAGAGGCATTTGGAATGTCAAACTTGTGCTTAAGAAAGGGTGCAGGTGGCGGATTGGGGATGGGAGAAGTGTCAAGTTATAGAGTGATCCGTGGCTAAAGGAAGATAGTGATTTTAGGATTGCGACCCCTATTATAGAGGGTTTAGAAGATTTGAAAATTCAAGATATGTGGATTCCTGGAACTAGGGAATGGGATATAGAGTTGATAGAGAGTTTGTTTTCAAATAGGGATGCAAGGGCTATTTCTAGTTTAGCTCTGGGGAGTGTGGCAAGGGTGGACAAGGTGATTTGGCATTTTAGCAAGGATGGTATTTACACGGTTAAATCAGACTACAGAATAGCTTTGGAATTGGTGGATAGTTGTTTGGAGAGTACTGCCGGAGCTTGGAATAGATTGTGGGATTTAGATGTACCCCCTAAGGTCAAAATGTTGATGTAGAAAGTGTGTAGAGACTGTATTCCTACTAAGGAGAACTTGGTGACTCGTGGAATGCCTTGTGATCCAATATATGGGTTGTGTGGGTTGGAAGTTGAAACTTTGATGCACGTGTTCTTTAATTGCCCGTTTGCTTCATGTTGTTGGAGGGAAGTTGGTATAGCTTTTTCTTTAACTAGTTGCAATGATCTTGGTACGTGGCTGTTGGATTTTTTGGCAGGGCTAAGCAGAGAGCAGGCAGGCTGCGTAGCATCAGTCATGTGGGGAATTTGGTGTCAAGGAAATAATAAGTTATGGCGTAATTTTTTGAGCTCCCCCGCTAAGACGGTTAAAGATAGTATGGATTTTGTTAAAGAATGGCAGTCCTTTAGGTGCATAGAGAAGGGTAGATGTCGGGCTCAGGAGTCTAAGGGGACCAAGTGGGGTAAACCATCGCAAGGTTGGATAAAATGCAACATTGATGCTTCGGTTGTGGAACATTCGAAGTGGATTGGTTTGGGAATGGTAATTCGACAGGATGATGGTGGGTTTGTTATGTGTCGGTCTAAAGTGGTGCAAGGATGGTGTGATGCTAGAGAAGCGGAAGCTTTAGCTTGTTATGAAGCAATTTCCTGGCTTTTGTCATTTCACGTTTCCAATGTAGTTTTGAAACTGGATGCCAAGGTGGTAGTAGACGCCATTTATTCTACCCGTATGGACTGGTCTGAATTTGGTTGTCTTATTGAGGATTGTAAGAGTTTACTGCAGCGTTGTAATAATTTTAGAGTTAGTTTTGTTAGAAGACAA